>OY390720.1:86368-686368 GCA_959613375.1 Heteropelma amictum | reverse complement strand
GTCAATCATAAACCCGAGATATATTAAAGCGCGTCGGGGACGTCGGCTCGTTGATGTACAAAATGTTGGGCAATCGGAATCACACAATTACGAGGAAACGCGCGGTTACAGCCGCGCGTCTGTACCGCGTACAGTCGGCTTTTGCTCCTCTGATCCTCTTCCCTCGGCACTCCCTACTTTGGCACTTGTCTCGTCCGCGAAACTCTTTCGCCGTCTTCTTTCGTTCTCTCGCGCCTTTTTTTCCCGACAGTCGCTCGTTTCTTTCATTTCAATGATTTCTCGTGCGTTTTATTTTTCCTCCTTCGCGCTTCGTCGAGCAACGACGATATGCCCGCGCGTATATACACGTATGCTGATGTAGATGCATAATATGTGCGATGCGTCTCAGAGTCTCGCTCTGAAGACCGGGTGCAGGGTGCATACACGCGTTGCGTCTAAATATACGACGTTTGTGCGCGCGGGTGCTTATTCGCGATGTGCAGAAAAAAAAGAAAAGCAGAGAGAGAGAGAGAGAGAGAGAGATAAAAAGAGTCTGCTCTCATCGGGCTCTCGGGCTCCTCTCGACTGACAAAAGCGAGTTGTCGCTATTAGCGGAACTCCTCGGGGGGTTACGCGACGATGCTTCCGTCATAGACAGCAAGGACGAAGAAGATGTTAAAAGTCGAGGGATCGCACGCTGATGAAGCGTGCTTTTGAAGTTTCCCGTCGTGGAACGTAACGAAATTCAAATTTTTCTGCCATTCCCTTCGTTTCTCATTGTTTTTCCATTGGAAAAACGTTATCAAAGGGTCGTCATGGAGATCTTTGCAGGCAAAAAATTGTGTAAATCGACATGTCCGCGTCAGCGAAGGAAATGAAAAAGAAAAGAAATATGTTGAACCTCGTCTGGAATTCAATTGATTCGCTCCAAACTGCGTCTCTCGTTGCTTGTTTCAAAATTCACCGTCGAAAATTCACCGTGTTTCATTTCCCATACCTTTTTCCCTCTCTTTTACAAAACACGTATACATTTGACTGGCAATTTTTTATTTGCTTCATTTTCCTCGGTTCGCGCTCTCGCTCGAGGTACACCGAGACCTTTTTGCGCGTTCGTTCAGTTTGCTCCGGGGATTGTGAAAAATACGCGAGTTGCAGCACACACGCGAAAGCATCGCAAAAACCGCAAAAGTGTTTCCTGCGGCTCTTTGACACGAAATTACGGTTACCGGGTTTCCGTAACACGAAATCTCGTTCGCGAATACGCGAATTTCGATGCCACACTGTGCGTTTGCATATACGAACGCGTTCTCGTTCGCTTGCCCATTTTTTTTTTCAAAATATTAATGGCAAAACAAAAATGAACAGAATTGTACGGATTTGTACTGAAAAATGTATAATTTCATTCTGTTTTTAGTTTATTTATTATTTTCACAGTTGTAAAATGTCGCAAACGACGTTCAATTTGTCATTTTCATCACGTGTCCTTATCCAATTTTATCCGAGTCCTGACGAAGCACTTTTGACTGCCTTAAAGTATGCTTGTATACACCAAAAGTCGGACAGGGAGTCGTAAAGTGTTTTGAGACATATATTTAAAAAAAAGCGTACGATATCAGTGGGGCTCAATACTGCTGTGTTATAATAAGCTGGAAATCCATAAAACACGTGTTATTTTTATATATTTTTTTCTTCTTGCGCGTCACGTTCTATTTTCCTCGAATTTTTGGAGCTCCCTCGAGACGAGATAATCGCTGCTCGCGGAGACTTTGGATGTTGTCACCGCGGCTTAAATAATAAATTCGAGAGAAGAAGAGGAGGATAAGTTTATTCATGACCAGGATTTGAATGACTGATTTATCAACGGAATTTTTTCCCTACGTTCTTGACAGGCTCCATCTTATTTTTAATTCTCCCAAACTCTCAATATTTTCCGGAAATGGAGAACTAAAAAAACCATCGAGTATCGCTTTTTTCATTTGTTTTACAAAAATCTATTTTTAATCGTCCAAAATTCAATCCCGAAACTTGTGTTATATCGTTCGTCGTAACTATTTCGTTCAAAAAAAGAAGAATGACGATAAAACGAGTGAGAGGCAAACGCGAGTCGATTAATTTCGGGAAAATTTGAATCGAAGAATCGTCTCGTAGGATTTAAGGTATTATCGCCATCGGTGCATCCGCTCATCCTGGCACGCGAGGGCACCTGGGGATGGAGGCGGTTATTCCTTGGTAATCCTTTTTGCCAGCGACACTCTGTGGGTGTTAACCGAGCGGTAAAATACACATTCGTTGTCACGCACACACACACACACACACACGGTACGTTCGCCGAACGGTGAGAAGCTTCGCCAACAAATGAAGCAGGATTTTCGACGATTTTTGGACGGTTTAATCAGCTCGACCGCGCCGAATCAACTCGTTAATAATTGAACAAAATATGGATTTGGAATTGAAAACTTTGAAAGCCAAATCCGGAAGTTACTGACTGTCAAGTGGCTGAAAGGAGTTTCGTTGATGAAAATTTCTGAAATACGCGGATTTATATAGCCGTCTGGAGGGCGAATTCGGAGATTTTTCTCAAGAAAGGTCCATGTAAAAACCCTGAGGGAAAAATGAAAACGAATTGCATTTTCGTTCCCGTCGTTTCCCGCTTTTTTACGACGCACACTTCTTTAGGTTCAATCTCGCGCAAGGTACAAACAATTCGCACAAAAGCCACGCTTTTTCATCTGGCAATCAAAATAACCCGTGGGTTCGTTTATGACGGCGTTTTATGACATTGGCATTTCCTGGCACCCTTTACATCCTGCTCTATTCACGAGGAAACGCGTACATGCGAGCAGACGCGTTTAAATGCCATGAAAAGCGCGAATGCGGATGACCATGCCCGCCTGGTGGAATTGTCGAGAAATCTAATTGCATCCGCATTGTAATGCGGGTTTTGCGAAATTATAAAAGCTCTATCGAAAGTATATTTCGAAAATAATACTTCAAAATTATATTTCGAAGACAATACTCGGTATTACTGGTAAATCAACTTTGCATTAAATAAAACATGGTCAAAATAATGCAGAATTCTTTATTTATTTACCGAGAGAAATGTTTTTTTTTCGGTCGTTTGCTGTCATATGAATAGAATTTTAAAAAAGCCAACACTGCGTACGTGAAATTGATTATCTTTGAAAAGATCGATTTACACGCAGGGAGGAAATCGTTTTGGTAACTCTGCCAATTTCGCGGCTATTATTATTGCAGTAAATACCTTTTCCCTCCGTTTTCACGTATTCATATCGAGCTTCAGTTATTTTTACTCCGGGTGCAATAATAATAATAATAATGACAATATAACGGGTTCCCTTCGTCAAACTCTGATTGGCGAATGTTCGCCAACGTCAGCAAGGTGTACACTACTGCCGTTGGTATACAACGCCGCTCTTGTACCACCGTCGGCGTACGTGGAAAGAGGGAAGAGGAAGGGAGCCAATTTATACCAGCATGTAAATTGTACGAGTGTAAAGCTTTGAAGAATTATATATCGTCTGTTGGCACGCATACAAGGCATATACAGCCATTTAACTTTCATGGGACTAAATATAAAATCAATCAACGAACGGAGCTGGTGCGTGGTGCATCGACGGAAGAGGGTGAAAATACAATAAAGGGGTTGAACGTATGAAACTTGTGCTGAGTTTTTTTTTCTTTTTTTCGTTTCACAGAGACGGCGATGCAGTGCGTGGTGCAGAGGGTAAAAAAATTCAATCTGTCGAATCGATAACTGGTATATCGAGTGTTTCAATGAAATACATGCCGCGTTTGTAATTATTTCATCATCGAAAGCATAATTTACGCGATTATTATTCAAGCAGCGTAAATAGGTTAATTTCGGCGTGTTACCCGGTAGCCGAGGGTAAATGAAGGAGCGACGGTCAAAATCGTTTAGATTTCGAGTTGGAGGTCGAAACATCTCGGTATCTAATGACGGTGATGCAATTACCGATTAAGGAAATTGGGGGGATATTGGCTACTAGCTCCGTAGATTGAACAATTTTTGTTCGTCGCCAAATTCGCTCGAGAAATTTCATTGACTCTACATCGAAGACTCTCGCATTCAACGAAGACGTCGGCATCAGGCTAAAGCTGTTATCTCTCGGCGCTTGCGCAAATACCATCTCACGTGGATGACCTACCCCACTTAGGGTTTGAGAGAAGAGCGAGAGCCCGTGAGAACACCTCAAGAGAGAGCTTGCTCGCCTCTCGGAGGCAGAATCGTTTGGGAGATCGATTCGATATGCTCTCGACAAATTGAATTCCTTCCGGCGCCAAGAGGTTGCCGCAAACTCCGATGCTCGTGCATCACGTGTTTTCTTATTCGTACGTGTATTACACAGCGCAGCATGCACACACAACATGTCCCAAGGCATGAACCTCTCGCATCAACGACCATTAATTAAAAGTCTCGAAATTAAAACAGGAAAACGCAGCGTTCCCCGATGAATGCATGCATTCACAGGAACCTGGAGGACGGAAAAGAATGAAAATCCAACCGGCATGGTAACTGCACGATCAAACGAGAGAAAAAGAGAAATTTAATGAGCGAGATAGAGAGAGAGAGGGAGGCCACTAGTACGGAAAGTCTAGCAGTCAAGAGATTTTAATTGATGCTTCAGCATCAATTGTATCTTCTCAATGTACACGAGGATTACCGCACTCTTTGCAACAACCAAGCTTTTTGTTCCTATACATCTCGAGTATCATTGCCAAGAGCTGGACAATACAAAGTTCTCTGACGTATATGAAAGTGATACGTCGAATGTCAAATGAAAAATCATTGCTCTCGCACAAGGAGAAGAGGAGCGCTGTTCGCGACGAGGGTAAAACGTCGTTTGTTCATAAAGTGTTACATTCGACTTATTCACAGCAGAATAAGCTCTCGGGCTTGAATGCTTTAAATAAAAAAATTTAAAAAAAAATAAAAATTCGACTTATTCATGTTTGAAAATATATTCGCCAGTCCCCGGATTACGTCCATATGGAAGAATGGACCGGAGGATGCTGCAAACGAATAATTCATCAAACCGCAGCAGCGCTACATCGATACTCGAGCTTTGTTCCTCCAAAAGAGCCATCTCAAAGACGCAGACGCCGATGTGAGATAAAAGCGAGCCTCGGATGCTGGAAGTTTCGTCCACTCTGGATAAATCGCAATCTTAATTGCCCATCGGCGAGGGATCGTTTGATTTCTATTTGACGGGTCTTAAAATATTAATCGATCGACACGGTAATTCGTACTTGACACGACAATACGGAGCGAACCGCAGAGCGGAGCGGAGCGGAGCATTCCGCGTGGAATTTCCATTCTTATCTGATGGAGAGTCCGCCTATATCGCGGTATGCGGATGGAATCGTATAACACTCCCGGACGGTTAGAAACTTGGTAACAGTATAAGGAAGTCGAGGACCGAGAGCGGCGTGGCCCTTGCGGCCGCGGTAACCCGATAGAACTGTGCCAATAGTTTCGTAAAAATGTTGCGTGTGCGGCCTGGAGAAATCTATAACGGACGAAGAGACTCGTCCCCTCGTCGATTTATCTGCATATCACATACATATATACAAACCATGCTGTACATAGACGCATGCACACAGACGTGCGCGCATCTGATTGTACGTCCGCAAGTTACGTGCAGACATTTTCCCGGCTGCGAACAGCTGAACTAACCAATGCGCTATGGGCATCAAAGCGCGAGAGCGAGTCACACGTACGCCACACGCCGGCAAAGTCTATCGAACCTGACAGCCGGCTACGTGTTCGGCGTATCGAGATCTCGCGTTACTTATATCCTCTCACCTTAAACTTTGTACATATCGCGTATATCGAACGCGACGGGAGGAAAAAGTAAAAGGCGTAACCAGCGCGCGGGAGACGGAAAATCAAACGATGCTGGATGTGGGTTACGCGTGTGTACTTTCGTGCCCCTCCAGCGATGGATTTTTGCCGATCTTTCGCCACCTCTTGGCTTCGGGTATCGCGATTTTATCGCGAGACTTTTGCGCCTCCGATCGCGGCATTTTCCGTCTATTCTTCACGCTCGTATATCGCTGAATTCGTTGTTCAACGCCCCGCAAGAGGATGATGTTGCACGCGTGCACGGATCATTTGGTCCAGGGGATGAGAGACGGTTGGCAGAGGCTGGAATAATAGGCAAACGCGCGAGAACGGGGGTGCTTAATGCGCCTCTCACCGTTCGAGACACTCGGTGAGAAAACGTTTGCCATCTCCGCGGTGTTTCGGATACGCGCTCCTCTCCAGAAGTGCCGTTGTGTATTAAGCCCTTGGCGGAAACTACAAACGACGTAGACGAGCTTCGCGCAACGTTACGCGTATCCGTCTATCTCCCTCAGGGTTGCCCGAATGAGAAGTTCCGAGCCGGCATTATATTGCGATCTTTCACCCACCCACGGACAAATAAACGTCCCGTTCCCAGCCTCCTCGCTGTGTATCTCGCCACTTTGACGGGTTGAAACTTCGTTTATGTAACATCGCACTGCTACAGCAGTAGCAGCATCGGTAACGGCAGCTGCATCGCTCTGTTATTATGCACATATGGGGCGTTCCAGACGCAATCGGTCGACCGCCATCTCGAACGACGAGTCCTCGCGAGTCTCCGAGAATACGACGAAACTTTTAGCCCTTCGACCTCCTCGGGTCGGAGAGTTCTTCGTCGCGAGAATTCACGTCATTTTGAAATTGATAATCCATTCGAAACTACGGCGATTCTTCGGCCTCAAGGTCGATCCGAAGCGGGATGGCCCATGGGAGAAAGAGATAAGGACGATGGTGTTCTTTGGTCGGTATTTCGAAATTCTCACGTCGGGGAGCATTAAACTCAACGAGGAACACCGTAGTTGCGCTGCGATATACTTTTAATGCAGGATTCGTGTATTTTATTCACGCCTGCATGTGCAATCGCTGGAATAGAGCGTCTTTATACTCGAGGTTATGAAATTTTCCATCACGCCGAGGAAAACCGAAAGTGCACGCGAGACGAGGCGTTCGAACGGGTTTTGAAGGTCTATTCCGAGATGGGCCTTAAATTCTCGGTGAATAGAGGACGTTTTACGTTCACCCTGTCACATTTTTCGTGCGCTGCTTTTTTTCCAAGGTGAAAATCTGCCGGAGGGTTAACAGCCCGGTTAGGCCGGATGTCGAGTCGAGAAAATATGGCACAAGTGTGCGAAGGGTGAGCGAGAGGGTTGAAAGAGGGGAAAGATCGTCCGACAGGACGGGCCAAAGCGGAAACGACGGAGCGGATGCGATGATGGTGCACGCTGCATATGTTAATACAGATATGTGTGTATGTATACGGTACGGAAAAATAGTCGCGAGGCGTTTTCCAGCGCTGATGGCCTGTGCCTGTGTGTGGGATGAGGTGGATTTATCGTCTGAAAAATTCACGCAAAGACGCGCGCCCTCTTCGCCATTTCCTTCTGAACCTTCGGGGCACCAAATGGAAAAGCCTTGTACGAGAGAAGGGGACGAGAAACAGCAGGAGCGTTACGAGGGGAGGGTTCCTCATACTCGGGTGCTTCACCGCGATACGAGAGGAAAGATGCTGAGGAAAAGGGCGACGGGAGGTTGGCAGATACCTAAAGTGAAATCGTATGCGAACCGGATGGGAATAAAAACGTCGAGAGCTGCTGTCGTTGCTCGTCTCGACGAAGATCGCGAGGGGGCGAAAGGGCGAGAGAGAGGCTTGTGTGCCTGGTCCATAATATGGCGCCCATCTCCGACACGACCTGACATTCTAACGTTAAATTTATCAGAGTATATACATGGACCGTGTATGTAAAAGCCCATACGTTATCCGACATGAAAAGAGTGCGATATGCGGGCAAGTTCGACGAAACGCGCGCTTTCGCAGCTCGGTCAAAGGAGACACCTTAAATTTCTTCGAGACGTCTATGGCCTGCAGATTCCCAAAGCCTCGCGATGTCCTGGAGCAAATTTTATCTCCGAAGAGTGCAATCTTCTCATACCTCTATAATACAGGATGTCCTAGGGCGGAATATCGATATTTTACACCAACGTGAGGGTTGAAATTCAATGTCAAAAAGTGTGCAAGCACTTTTTCCCACTCGCAAGCTTATCGCGATTGAAAGAACGTCGATATTCTTCTGGGGAAAATGAGAGTGGAAAATATTTTCAATCATCGCACTTGTATGTAACATTTGTAATTAAAATTCCATGAAAAAATCGCTTCGTCTCTTCGGCCCGATAATTCTGGCTCGAACTTTGCCGCATAACTCGCAAAATCAGCACGTTGAAACGAGAGTCGAGAGAATGTCCGCGGGCTAAGATAGCAGCGGTATGGAATTTAATTTTTCAACACGATGAAAGGATAATCACGTCCATTAGTAAACTCTGTGAAACTACAAATTATCGATGTAAAATGTTTATTACATAAGAAATTGCGGGTAATTATGATGATTCGAAAAATTCCATAGTTCCCAACATATCTGTATTAAAATTAATATTATTGACCTATAATTATTATATATCACGATATTTTTATGATAGCATTTTCCACGTTGTATCGTAAAGTACATGGAACGAAAATAAATTGAATTAGAGTCTATCGCAACAAGGCCTCTGCATGATTTTTCTTGCGATAAAATTGAAATTAATAAAGGTCAATATACGGTCTTCCCGACGTTCTTTTTTCGTATTATATCTGCGAAACTATCCGCGTCTTGGTATAACGGTGTCGGTGTGAAGGAGAAAAACAAATTGTATGTTAATCGTGCGGGTAATGCTCGGTCTAGTACAGTTAATGTACGAGATATCGACCTCACTAGCGGGGGCCTTGGAGTGTAATAAGAGAAGCATCGGATGATTTACATTGGTGAACTCGGGCTGTGCTCGATCGACGCTTCTGCTGCAGGGAAACGAGTTTTCATCATTCATACATGTACATTCGAGTACATACACACTATATACTCGTATATACGTATATTATATGTACACAAGCGTGTATTAATGTATATGTACATAGCCCAAACGTATATACCCCAAAAACTCCTAGTCTTATCTCAAACCGCTCGTAATTGCTTCCATTATGATTCAAGGGCTCCTTACTACGCTCGTAATTAGTATGCACTATGGTAATAAAGCATTATGTAGATAGGCGTTCGGTGATGGTTACATATACAGAGTTTATCATACTTTGCTTTAGTTCGTTAATATTGAAATATTGAGAGAGGAACTGTATGTTTTAATTGAAGATGACGATATCGATTGCAGCAGCAATGATATTGAATTGAAATTCGTATGTAATATAGGACAGTTTTTCAGTCATCCCATTTAAATCCAAGCCCCGCAGAAAAAGTTTGGTATTTCTGGAGTATTTTCTTCCGAGAGGACGTCAATTTCATTATTTTCGAAAAATTCCCTGTCCGTGCACTTTCACGAGGTTGCACCACCAGAGGATCTCGGACACGTGAATGGCAGAAATTCCGGCGAATTCAATGGGTTCAATCGCGGGTGAATTAATTGGATCGAATATCAAACTGGCGGAAACGGTTACGTCAATGCAGTTGAGAAGAGAAGAAAACGTTTTCTAGGATACGTTTTGCGCCTTGGGAAGATCTTTGAAGATGTATTCCATCTTCGAGGGGAGCGGCTGGGAGAGAATAAGAGCGGATGACGGAGAGAACCATTCTCGTCGACATGAGAACTTGTAAATGTACGTTAAATGTGCACATTCGAAGATAAGCTCTGGACCAATGGACTCCAACGTCACTTTTTATACTCCGGGGCATTCTTTTTTTTTGTCCTCTCTTGATTTTTTTTCCATCTGTCTTATCCACTCGTCTCCGCACGACGACTGAAGTGACACGCACTCGACCTGGATTTTACACATCTCGCGTGCTCTCCTTTATCCGAAATGAATATTATACCGTTTCCTCCTTGAGAACGTGTCGTTTCTGTCCCCGATTCGAGACGAAGAATAACGCGGAGGAAAAGAAACAAATTCATCGCGAATAATTATTTCGCAAGTTTAGCCCATTCCTCCGCGATATCCTCGATGATTAAACAAGTTTGCTGTTTACTTTCATCCCACATGCGTTACACGTTGAAGGAAAATAAATAATCCGACAGCAGTCTGTTTTTTCTTCGCGTTCGTATCGCAAATCCAGCATGGAATCCAGACTGGAATCCAGCATGGAATCCAGTATGGAATCCATGAAAATCCTCAAGGACGAAGGCATCATCCCTCGCGACGTTTAAATCTTCCTCCGTTCCTTTTTGTCTCCAATTTGACTGTCTTGCCCTCGTTTCAACCGCTTTCCCGTTACAGTTCCCGATGTTTTATCCTCGCACACATTTCATCACTTTCCCCTTGAATCTCGGTGATACGCAGCCTCCCTCGTGGTTCCTTCGTTGAGATCGCTGCGCCGGAAGTTGGTCGTTGGGGTTGACGCGCTCGGCGCGAGAGCACTTTATATAGCGACGAGTTTGTCGCCGTTGGGGACAAAAGGACTCGTCCAATTTGGGCAATCCTCGGGGTATCTCGACGATAATCGTGCATTTATTTATATACTCGTTTGCGAGCTTATAAACGTAACTCTGTCGCGTTGACTCTTGACTCTCCACGTTCTTTGCGATGCGGACTAAATTTCCTGGTCAGGTATCGCGACGTCGTTACGGGCCAGGGTACACACCTTACCCAACGCTTAATGTCCTCCGTGAGAGCGACCCGAAGGGTTTATCTTGGTTCCTTGCGCGAGCTCGTTCTCCACGAATGTCCAAGAGGAAGATTTTTTTTATCGTCGTTGGATGCGCGCTTGTTTCTCATACAAATGTACGCGTTATCTCGAATCGGAATAAAGAGAAAAAAACGAGAAAAAGTCGTTCATTTTGGCAAAACCAGACATCTTCCGAAAAATCCGTCGAAAATTACCCTCCGTTCGAAGCGTTAAAACAGCAGCGAAAGGTGGCTCGAAAGATCTCGATTTAATTACGCTCTCGCTTTTTCTCGCGCCTCTGCTTGCCTATAAACGTGATCATCTCGCACTCGCGAGAGAAAACGGGCTACGAGCTGAAGCATTTTTTTAATTACACAAGCTGTCGACAGTGCCCACGGAGGCTGCGAGAAAAAGGAAGAATGTCACTCGAACGGACAGTGAATGGAAAAAGTAAAATAAGAAATTATGGAGCAGCTGACACGTTTTACGAAGGTCGGGAAATTCGTCATCTTAAATTCTGTCCGAAAAATCTTCATTTCCTTGGAGAGAAGATAGAGGCCGATTCACGATGAGTACCTCGAAGGCTCGCGGGTATTAAAATTTAATAAAGGAATCGATGGAGAATGTTGATCACACGGGCTTCGTGGACGAAAGCTCACGAGCGTGTGATGAGAGCGGAGGCTGGAGAGAGAAAAATGTTGCCTCTTTCGCCCGCAAGATTTCATCGTCGGTTCGTTAACTCGCAATTTTTGGTTTCTTTTTTATATTGGTCACACGCCGGGAAGTAAGCGAGAGAGATTAATGGCGGATCCGTTGAAATAAACGTTGGAGCAGTCTTCGAAGCCAGGATTTAATTAACGGGTCGGACGTCCTCTCCGAGACACGAGAGGACCGACAGAGAGCACGAGTGGGAAATATAGCGTACGTGTACCGCAGGCTGCAGTGAGAAATTGAGCTTTTACCTCGAGAGCGACGAAAATATATGTATCAGAGTCAATACGAAATTCCAGCAGTTCCACCCACGATCGAACGAGTTTATAATACCTTCGAGCGAAACGCGATACAAAAATGTATTCCCTTCGGTCGAAATTTCCGAATGATGGATCAAAGATACTAGAGACGCGTCCCCGAGGCTTTGAAAATGGAAAAAAGTAGACTGCGTATATATTTTCATCGCGAATTCTTCCCGAAAAGATGTCTTTGCGGTGGCACATCATTAACGAAGTTTTCAAACGCGTCTTGAAATTTATCTGGGAAAAGATGCGGAAATTCGAGCTCTTTTCGACAATTTTCGAAACCCCGATGGTCCACTGGACGTTCGTTGGAATATTTTTTGCTCAAACGACGGAAGGGTCCTCTCGGATGGATCCTCCAATCTCGCGTGGATAACGAATAATCTTTTTTTCCATGAAATTATTCCGCCATAATTTTTTGCAACAATCTAAATCGTGATAGCAGCCTCTCCTAGTTTCTCGTTCGCAATTTTCCTACGAAAGGTCTCAGCCGAATCGTTGTATTCCTGCTGTATTTAATTCGCTGCTCTTTTTTTTATCGAATCAACGACCCACTTTCGGAACAAACTAGAGTTAAACAATGAAATCGAGAATGGAGGTTTTCAATTAGGTCTAAACGAGACCTCGTTTATTTCACGATCCAAAGGTCGAATTCGTCATGTCGGAGCTTAATAGACGTAGAAGAATCCCGACGCCAATAAAAATTCTCTGTAATCGAAATTATCCATCTTATGCACGATCGAAACTCGTCTGATTCAATTATAATCGAGTTTTTTCCTTCGGAAAAACGTTGTAAATTATGAATTACGGTTGGAACGTATTACGCTCAGCTTCCATACGAGTGATTTGAGATTGTGTTAATTTATCGTTATTAAATGATGTATATAGACGTGTGAAACTTTTCGTTTTATCCGATCGAGCGTAATTCCGATTGTAATAAAACCTCACAGCGAGCAAATGATTATACCCATGAGGAAGGCGGTTATGCGAGTGCCCCGCGACGGGAGCGTTTTCGCGGAGGTGCGTTCTCGCTGACGGGAGCCGTACTCGGTGCGGGGATGAGGATGACCGAACGTACACGAGTCGGTGGAGCCTTTACGGCTCTCCTTGCGCTTGTCAGCGAAGTGGCGATGGTTGGAGCTCTTCGATCGTGCGACGTTGTTTCGGGGCCCGAGATGATGACGTTCCGCGATCGGAGCGGCAATCGTATTCGTTCGGGTCGTGTGGCAATACGACACGAGGCGGCGGCGACGATCGGATCGACTCGACTAGTTGCCTTTGATTTGCGTGGATCAAGGTGCCGTGGTATCGACGGTTGAGATACGTGTGGGGCTTTACAACTACCCGCACGATCTCCGTTACCGTTCGATGTCCGGAGGGGGAGAGAGGGAGGCGGGAGAGCCTGTACGAGAGGGAAACCGTCCTGATAAGGACGCTTATGATTTGCGACGTTCTGAGAAGAACGATTTGTTGTTTCGACGTTCTGAGAAAAACGATTTGCGAGCGTGGATGGTCGGGTCGTGGCCTCCGCGAGAAGTTGAAATCGAATGCGACGCTCCTCTGCCCGATGGTCCAAACGACGGAGATACGCGGGGTTTTTCTTCCGGGGCATTCCAGTGATCGATGCAGGTAAGAATAAACGACTGACTACACGGGTTTTCGTGGATTGATGCTGAGTTTTAATGATACTTTACAGAAGTTGGTGTGGCTGCAGGAGAACCTGTTCGGTTCGCGTGAGCTAGCGGAGTGTCCTTTTCAGCGAGACTGGGGCTTACTATATACCCCCGCAGGAGGTGATGCAGCGCGCGGATTAGCGGAGGGGCGTGTGGTGGGGTAGCCGTACCGCGAGGTTACTCATTCGTGCGCTCGTGGGTTTTTTGCGGAAGTCTGTTTATCTATATCTATATTTTCTTTATTCCCTAACCTTTAGGTAATTCTTTGGTACGTATTATTTTAATTTTATTCTCTTTTCTTTCAGGTAATTCTTCGGTAAGTATTGTAATATATATGGATATAAACAAAAAAAATCACAGGTGAGTATCGCGTATAACAGTTTTCCCCCCTTAAATTTGGGGTTTTTTTTTTGGATTACGGGGACGTAAGTTATATGGGATCCTCTTTTTGGCGTCCGTTGTACTCGTGCGTGGTCTCAGCAACTCGGTGTTTTCGTATTGATGAGACAAGTTACCATCATGGTAACGTTCCGATTCCTTGCTTGATTCTGTGGGCTTCTGAGCAAGCGTTTGCTTCAGACGTGACTCCGATGAAAGTGACTGAGTTGGCACTACCATTGGTGAATTCGCCGTAGGGTTAGGCGGTTTGCGTTCGCGGGGGTAGGCTAACTTGATCTGAGTTCCATGGGTCTTTACTTTCTTATCTCTTTTTTGGATGAGATAACTGTTTTTCCCCAATACCTTTTCGATACTGAAGGGACCTTCCCATTTTGGTGAGAATCCGGCGTGAATTCCTTCGATGGCGTTTGATAGAGTATGAGCCTTCGTGAAGACTAAATCTCCTGCCTGGTATCTGGAAGGGAGGTTGCTTTCTGTTCCGTACTTCTTTTGGTAAGTATCTTGCTTTGCTGTTATTAAATTTGTCCGAGTTTTCAGCTCCTCTGTGGATTCGTTGCCTTCCGGGATTCTCCATTCGCCGGGACGCTGAAGATTTCTACCGAGTAGCGCTTCACTTGGCGTAAGTTCTGTTGCAGCGTTCCTCCGAATTCTGAGGTTGAAAAGAACCGTGGATATATGCTTATCCCAGTCTTTATGATGATGACCTTGAAGATGGAGGCGGAGACCTTTCTTAATTTCTTGATTTCTTCTCTCTGTTGGATTAGCTCGTGGGTGGTAGATAGGCGTTGTCCAAGACAGCGTTTGCCATGATTCACAAGCTTGTAGCCATTTTTTGCTAATGAACTGTGGCCCGTTATCTGAGATGATAGCCTTTGGATAACCCCATCGGGGGAATATTTCCCTTTCCAAGATGTTGATGATGTTCGGGACTTCCGATGATCCCAGAGCGAAAGCTTCCGTCCAACGAGAGAAAAGATCGGTTATTACCACGATGAACCTTTTCCCCTTTGAGGTTCGGGGATATGGTCCCATAAGATCGATGGCAATCGTTTCCCAGGCTCGCTGAGGTTTACGAGGGTGGAGATTGTCGGGGTGTTTAGCTTTGCTTGACTTTGTTCGCGCACAAAGTTTACATTGCCCGATGTAATCTCTTACGTCTTTTCGTAGGTTATTCCAAATAAAATGCTGTTGAATAGCTCGCAGAGTCTCGTCCATGCCGGGGTGGCCGGCTGATGGTGAGTCGTGGTATTCGTACAGAACCCGGAATTTCAAATCTTGAGGAACAAGTAATTTCCAGTTGTCGTGAGTATTTTTCCAGATCCCACCATTTATCATTTTGTAGCGACGATCTTTCTGGTTATTCTTTATCAGTGTGTCAGCAATTTCCTTGATTTGGGGATCAAGTTGTTGTCCTTCGATGATTTCTTCGGTGAAATGTGGTGTTGAGATAGTGAATACGTCTGGCTGCTTGTTTTCTTCCTGGTTAACCCTTTTTTCCGGTGGCAGAAGCCTTTCTTGTTCCTCTAGGTCCTCCACTTCTTCGTTTTGCGGATGCCGTGACAATACGTCTGGCAGTTGATTTTCACGGCCAGGAATATGTTCAACGGTGAATTTTAATTCTCCTAATAATATAGCCCAACGACTCAGCTTATCCTTTTCATCTTTTAGACGATGTAGCCAAGTGAGAGCTTTATTGTCGGTTCGTAGAGTGAATTGTTTATCCTCGAGGTAATGCTTGTATCGTTTTATAGCCCAGATAATTGCTAAGCATTCCTGCTCATTGCTGTGATAGCGCGATTGGGTACGATTGAATTTGGCACTAGCATAGCTAATAATCCGTTTTTCGTCGTTGCTATCTAGTTGATATAAAACTGCCCCCATGCCGATCTTACTTGCGTCTGTTTGTAGATAGAAACGTTTTGTGGGATCGGGACGGCTGAGTTTCAACGGTTTTTGCAATAACTTTTTGACTTGATCGAAAGCTTGTTGAGCCGCGTTATCCCATGCAAACTTTCCTTTACCTCCTAATAAGTTTGTCATTGGCGCGGTGACTTCAGCAAAATGTGGTAAGTATTCCCGTAACCAATTGCAGGTTCCAAGGAATTTCTGCAATTGCTTTTTCCCAGTGGGTACCGGCATTTGAAGAATTGCTCCGATGTGTTCTGCTTTAGCTTCGTTTCCGAGATCTGTAATGTTATGTCCCAGGAATTCCAGATGAGTTTTGCCGAAGTGACATTTCTCCAAGGAACATGTCAATTTATGCAGTGATAGTCTCTCGAAGATGAGTGTCAAGTGTGTGATATGTTCTTCCCACGATTGGGAAAAAACGATGATGTCATCCAGATATACGATGCAAATTTTGTTGATGAGGCCATCAAATACCTCGTTGCTCATGAAGGCCTGGAACGTGTTAGGGGCGTTTTTTAGCCCGAATGGCATGACACGAAACTGGTAAGTGCCCCCGTCAGGTGTTGAAAAAGCGGTTAATTTTTTTGCGTCCGTGTCCATGGGAATTTGCCAATAACCACTTTTCAAATCCAACGTTGAGAAAACCTTTGCTGTCCCAAGGTCCTTTAGAGCGTCCTGTATTCGCGGCATAGGTTGACTGATGTCTTCGGTGAGGGAGTTTAGGCGTCGGAAGTCGATACAAAATCGTGGTTTCCCATCCTTTTTTGCCACGATTACAATCTGTGAGCTGTACGGGGATCGACTTGGTTCGATGATTCCTTCTGCCAACATTTCCTTTACTTGATCTCGTATGATTTCCTTTTTTGTGTCTGAATATTTGTAGTTGATTAATCGAAAAGGCTTATCTGACGTAAGTTTGATGCAATGTTTTGTTGTAGTAGTTTGTGATAGCCTTTCGCCCATTTGAAAGAGGTTGCCGAATTCTTGGATGGCATTTTTAAATTTTTCTGACAATTCCTTTGGAAAGTCGTTCTGTATGAACTCGATGTCGATTCCTTGCTGGTTAATCTTTGGCACGGGAGCGTTAATTAGTTTAACCGAGAATCTTTCGTGTGTTCCTATGTGCAAAACCCCGTTTTGGCAGTTTAATATAGCTTGATGTTTTACGAGCCATGGATAACCTAAAATGAGCGGTTCTCTGGCAGTGGGCGCAATCCATGCTTCAACATTTAACGCGTGCCCCTGGATGTGAATTCGGAAAGCTGCCTTTCCGTTCAGTTTCATTGACGTTTCATTACCTGCTAGGTTTGCACTAGATTTGGTATGAGATGTGATATCTTCCCCTCTTATGTGTTGTGGTTGGACGAAACAATCGCTCGAAAACGAGTCTATGGCCGCGCGTAATTCTATATTATTAATTTGGACTAGAATATGCGGCAACCGGTTTTCACTGATTGCTTGTTCGGTTACGCCTACGGTTGGTTGGCAGTCGGCGAGGGGTCGTTCGACGGCCGTTTTGCGTTTCCCGAGTCTTTGTCTGTGTTTCGTTTCTTGACGACGGGGCAGTCCTTATGAAAATGTTTTTCAGGGCAGAACCAACATTTCGGAGGCTCCTTGAAATCGTTGACGGTTTTATTCGTCTTTTCGCCGCGTTCTGGCCGATGGTCTTCTTTTTTCCATTTCGAGCTGGATTGCTGTTCATTCAAATCGTACTCTGCCTCGATTGCTTTGGATATTAGTCCTGACAGAGTTTGTGGATTTGATGGCCTAATGGTCAATCGAAGATTCGGTCGTAGCAATTCCATTAGTGTTGCAACTTTAGTTGCTTCTGCATCCGTACTCCGTAATCGCTGATACAACAAATATTTTTGTTGTAGAAAAACGCCAACATTCTCTTTTTCGCCTTGTTTACGCGAGAATAGCTGAGCGTTTAATCGTGACAGAACTGCCGGACTATCGTATCTGTTTAACAAGAGTTCTTGAAATTTTTCCCAATCGAAATCCAGCGGACTGTAGCAGGCCCACCATTTCGCGGCTTCACCGTGCAGACCGTGAGCAGCGGTGTTTGTTCGTGAAATTTCCGGAGTTCGGCATGCTTGAAAATATTCGCCGCACTGGTTAAGGAACCGGCGTGGATTTTCGTGGTCGAGACCCGCGTATGTTGGCAACGGAGGTCGATTTGCGACGTTGAGAGCGTTCAGCAATGACTCTATGTTTGGATAGAGAGTGTTATCACGAGGTGGAACGTTTTGAACTCCGTTATCGATCAGGGGCTGATCGAGCGGAATTCGTACGTTCGGTAGCTCATTGCGTCTCTCATTTATTCCATCCGGAATAAGAGGAGCATCCCGTCTTATGGGTTCATGCTGTATCACCTCGTGATTGCCTCCTACGGCTTCTTCGAGATTGATATCCATTTCTGGACCTTGTTGAACCCTCTTAATCCGCGGATTTTCCTCTTCGTTGTTTTCGGGCGCCACTGGGTTATTATCCACTCCCAGAAGTGTTGGTGGTAACCCTTGTAAACGAGCGGATGCTCGCGTAGGGGTCCTTCCGACGGGCATCAGCGATTGAGCTGGGGATGAGTTCTTTCGTCGTGTCTATCACGACTCGTGCCCCACGTTGGGCGCCAAATTGTAATAAAACCTCACAGCGAGCAAATGATTATACCCATGAGGAAGGCGGTTATGCGAGTGCCCCGCGACGGGAGCGTTTTCGCGGAGGTGCGTTCTCGCTGACGGGAGCCGTACTCGGTGCGGGGATGAGGATGACCGAACGTACACGAGTCGGTGGAGCCTTTACGGCTCTCCTTGCGCTTGTCAGCGAAGTGGCGATGGTTGGAGCTCTTCGATCGTGCGACGTTGTTTCGGGGCCCGAGATGATGACGTTCCGCGATCGGAGCGGCAATCGTATTCGTTCGGGTCGTGTGGCAATACGACACGAGGCGGCGGCGACGATCGGATCGACTCGACTAGTTGCCTTTGATTTGCGTGGATCAAGGTGCCGTGGTATCGACGGTTGAGATACGTGTGGGGCTTTACAACTACCCGCACGATCTCCGTTACCGTTCGATGTCCGGAGGGGGAGAGAGGGAGGCGGGAGAGCCTGTACGAGAGGGAAACCGTCCTGATAAGGACGCTTATGATTTGCGACGTTCTGAGAAGAACGATTTGTTGTTTCGACGTTCTGAGAAAAACGATTTGCGAGCGTGGATGGTCGGGTCGTGGCCTCCGCGAGAAGTTGAAATCGAATGCGACGCTCCTCTGCCCGATGGTCCAAACGACGGAGATACGCGGGGTTTTTCTTCCGGGGCATTCCAGTGATCGATGCAGGTAAGAATAAACGACTGACTACACGGGTTTTCGTGGATTGATGCTGAGTTTTAATGATACTTTACAGAAGTTGGTGTGGCTGCAGGAGAACCTGTTCGGTTCGCGTGAGCTAGCGGAGTGTCCTTTTCAGCGAGACTGGGGCTTACTATATACCCCCGCAGGAGGTGATGCAGCGCGCGGATTAGCGGAGGGGCGTGTGGTGGGGTAGCCGTACCGCGAGGTTACTCATTCGTGCGCTCGTGGGTTTTTTGCGGAAGTCTGTTTATCTATATCTATATTTTCTTTATTCCCTAACCTTTAGGTAATTCTTTGGTACGTATTATTTTAATTTTATTCTCTTTTCTTTCAGGTAATTCTTCGGTAAGTATTGTAATATATATGGATATAAACAAAAAAAATCACAGGTGAGTATCGCGTATAACACGATGATAATTCAATTGCACACCGGTAACGTCGGTTAATCGACCGGCTAGCGGTTATTCGCCAGAGCTAATTTCATCCAGTTCGGCTTATCTCGCGTGGATCAGCAGAGACGAAGAGCTTCCGTTGGAAATCCGCGAAATTGGTATCGCCGAGTGTCCGTTCGTATCGGGCCAGATAAGACATCGACGCGCCATCGAAATTAAGCAAGCCATTATTTCAGCTTCAATGAAATAGATCGAGAAATTCAAGAGAAACAATATCAATCGTGCATGAAAGCCACACACTCTGCATCTTGACGACGTATCGACAAATATGAAAAATTTATCTTTCTCCTTCTTTTCTCCTTCTTTTTTCGGCATACTACAATTTTTTCAAAAATCTTTAGACATTTTAAAATTCTATTTTTATGAGAACCTTTTACATCCTTTTAACCGAGGACAAACGTGTTATAGTGCGCATTGCACGAAACTAAACTCCATGGTCGCGCCGCCAAAACCTTTCGCAAACTCATCTGTTCATTTTGGTTTTGGCGTTTCCTCGCGCGCGACGTGCATATGTGTGGCTTCGACGTGTGCAGCATCCGCGTCTCTGTTGCAAGAGGAACAAAGAGCAACAGGAGAGAAGGAAAAGTGTGCTCTCGTCTCTCTCTCCGGTTGAGCTTTGACGGGTCCCAGCTTTTGGGATAGTTTTGTAATCTCCTCTCATTCTCCTCTCGTTTCGCGCATATTGCGAAGCTTCCCTCGGCGTATATCACGTCGGAAGCTTTACCCGATGTACACTTTTCGTCCGTCCCTTTTTTCTTCATCCCTCTCTCATTTGCTCGTGACTTTGCTCGATATTTGAACCACCAAACCTTTGCCCTTATGATTTTCATTGGATGTACACTTGCTCCGTTAAATCCTGCCCTTTGCGAGGTGAATCTAAATGCCGTAGAGCGCATCCTTGTATTTGCTTGACCGCAAAGCAATCAAAAAGAACGAAGGAATAAAAATGACGCACGAGGGACAAGAAAAAAATCGGAGCGATATTGTTTTTTTAACATTATTCACTGACACTTTCCATAAAATTGTCAGTTTTCAAAAAATAATCGCGATTGATTATACCGTTCTGTGGGCCTTTTCGTATTTGCAGTAACGCGAATTGTTTCAATCGTCTGCGAATTTATTCGGCCATTTCGCTAGTGTTTCCTGGACGATGCTGCCCGGACCTGAATAATCATTAATCGCGAATAAACGCATTTGAGAAAATCCCCTCGTAAAAGGGTCGCGAAGGGAAAGAAGATAGTCGAGGGAAAAAATCTGTAGGAGAGGAGAAAAAAACGACACTAACGAGCAAACGCAATCGTGGGCATCTACATTCGTTCAATCCGAAACACATCGGATGAGATTAAGGGCTGGAGGATTAGGAGGGAAGACACCATTCGTACAGCTGACATTGGGATTACGAGACTGTACTAATTCCGGATTAGTCGAATGGATTAGTGCATCGGACACGTTAGAAAAGTCCATCTTGACGATGGATAAACAACGAATCGGAGAAAAATAAATCGAAATTTCGATAAATCCGAGCGTTAAGAAGAGACACGAAAAATGAGATGAAGAAAAGAATTGAATTTTCGTACTCATCGTCTGTGATTTCGTCTTTGTCGATAAAACCATTTTTTTTTATTGTAGAAATAAAAAATGTGGATCGTTCGACGTGTAATTTCATTTCTGTTTCCACTAGTTTTTGCCGTAAAACGGAAAAAATATGCAAATTCGAGTACCGGATAATGTAGTTGATGATAAAAGATCGCAGCACTCCGTTATTTTTTGACTCTGATCAACCGCGCCGCTGCTCTCTCATCTGATAAAAGATTGGTGGCTTTGTTCGCTTTTTTACGAGCTCCATTAATCCCTCAGATGCACGATACGGGAGTAACGCGTGCAAACAATATTGCACGGGGCGTTTCAATCGCATTTACACTCCGTTTACCGAGGAAAAAAGTATTCTTATCTTCGTCGATAGATTTGGTGAGTGAAGAGAAGAAATCGAAATTCTTATCCTCCGCGGAATATTTGTTTCTTTTTGCGACGATTAAAAAAAAACGACCGATGGAATTTCCTAATGAATTTGCATTTTTCCGCGGATAACGGGAGGTTAATGGAAAATAATTGATCGAAAAATGTGGTATTCGAGCCGAAAAATACATTCAAAGTTTCGGAGATTTACGTCAGAGACGACCATGTTCGAGTTATGATCGTTTTGTCGTGGAACGCCCCATATATTTTTACCGTGTCCAGCAGGTACTCGCGGAAGCGCGGATCCAGCAGAGTCCCGCTTTCTGTGCAACCATGATAATACAAAGGACGCTCGTACGTCGACCATGACTCTCGTGTGGCTTTCGTAATACTAGTGTACCAGCACGCGTGTTACGTGCAAAGCTGGAATGTACAAGCGGGGCGCAAAAGCGCTCCCGCGCCTCCACCGTTTATCTTTACGTTTTAGGGGTTGCTCTCCCATCACAGTTTTGATTTATACGCGCAAACGGGCTTTTTATATCTCCGAGAAAAATCCCCCATTTCTTCCCCCGCGTTGCAACGTACTTTGACAGCGTTTGAACAAAAGCGGCGCATGATGCTGTCATTTGCCAGGCTCAAATACAAAAGCGAGCGTTTTTGCAAAAGATATCATTCCGAATTATTTACCCTTTCGTTGACGCCGCTTCTCTGAAGGATCTTCCGCTTTTTTAACCCAAAAAAACCACTCGCGCATCTTCAAACAGCTTCGGAATTTTTTTCAATTATTAACAATAGCATACTTAATATTTAATAATTGGAGAAAAAAAGGATCGGCAGGGAAATTGTTCGTCGATTGTCGTCCTCATTGACGGATTTTTTTGTTTCTCGACAAACTTTGTACCTCTTTTGTGCGTCCAACGTGAACCCATGATGGAATCGGGATTCGTCGGTGATTCGTAAATTTGACGGTCGTTGTGAAAAAAAAAAAAAACAGAGGAGGAAAAGCAGCGTTGCAATGAGGTGGAGCGAGAATGGCGAGGCTCTGTAGACCTCGCGTTGAATGAAAGAAGCTCTATCGAATTTATGAATAGAGTATAGGCGATCGATCGCGTTACAGTATATATACGAACGCATCGTATATATTCCTGCCGATATTCTCAATGATTTATCGATTCCCATGGCTTCGCAAAAAGCTCCCCTCACTCTGAAAAGGGTTCAGAATAGTTCAACCTCGTCCATTAAATATACAAACATATATTATACATATTTCATCTGAACTCGAGGTCGATGATTCATGACGTTTCCTTGCGAGCAGGGAGAAGAAAATACACAGGGTGTCCCAGAACCGAGTGTGAATAATCGAAGGCCGAGTAGAGGGTGAAATTCCGAGGCGAAAAGTCCCGGAGCACGTTTCGATCCGTCAAAGGCCCGGGGAGTTGTCAATCGATGAAGTTCGGCCAATCGAAAGCGCGTGGCACGCGCCGGAGAGGGGAGAGCGCTGGTCCGATTGGCTCAAACTTTGACGACTGATATCTCGTCAGGATTTCGTCGTATGAAAAAGTAGTTTAGTACTTTTTCGTTCGAAATTCCATGGCGAATCGGACTTTTAATTTTTGACGTCGAGTTCTGGGACATCCCGTAAGTTTCGAAGAGCCGCGATCGCGTCTGAAGGTGTGACGATAGAAAGAAAGATCTTCAACCTTATCACGATTTTATGCTACGCACACATACATCGATATACGCATCAAAGATTATTTATTATGTCTATATAGACTGACGAAGGAGTGAAAAAGGTTAGAGACGTTTTTAGTCGGGCGTACTATATGCGTCGAGAATTCCTATGACGTGTAAGGCGAGTTAACGAGCCGTGCTACCAAAGCCTCACGCCCTGCCATTGTTGTCGCGAAATCGTCCTCGCCGAATCAATTCGTATTATAAATGCCATTATAGACGATAAACACATACATAGACACATGTGTGAATATACCCGGTATATAACACTCGGCATCGCACGAGTGTATGTATGTTTCTCGCGAGAAGCGATTACCGATCGCTTCGCAATGCAACGTTTCATGCCGCGCGAGAAGAATCGCGTTCGCACGTGACGCTCCATAGGCGGTCTTTGCAATTCTCGAGGGCAATCTTTTTCGTTTGTTTGCTTTTTTAAGGGGTCTCGAACGTCACGATGACGAAGGTTTTCCGTTGGCTGTACCAGTACGCTCTACGCTCAGAGAAATATATATACAACCGCGTGGTTACACTTTCATGGAAGTCGAGACACACGGAAAGTACATGGGAGTCGATCGAACCTCGGTAAACTCAAATAACCCCGCGTGTATCGTATGCTTTTGGATTTTTTGTAAAATCCGATCGACTTTGCGTACCATGATGATATTTTTATGGATAATATCAGTATAAGACAGTCCATTGTTACAACTAGAAATTGTATTTTATCATCCAAAGCGTTTATACATTTTCGACAAAAATAATCAATACTTCGCAATAATTGTTTGAACGATGAACTAATAAAATCGATATATCAATTCGTACAGTACAGGTGAGCCTTGGAAAAAAAAGTTTAATTCGTTCAATTTTATTCAAAATTTCGTTTCACGTGTTATTCTTCCTCGTACTTATGTATGTGTATAACGAGGGAAGCAATTTGCTCAAGTCGATGAGGATAAGAGGAGAGGGCAGATTGTCGCGAAGATTCGTCCCGGAGCAGCTTTTTTTTTACGGTACCCGCGAGAAAAATGAGATATGTAATGAGGCCACCCAGCTTGTGAAAAGGCCACACAAATACTGTGACATACATGACGTGTACGATATGAATATATAAATATATATACATGTATATGTTATCTATTATGTACACAGAGTATTTAGTGATAACGTAACGAGAATTATCAAAACACGGAAAAAAAAATAATGAAAAATAATCGTCAGCGAGAACACGTGCGATATTCATTATATCTGTGTTTTCACGTTGATTAATTAAAAGCATTACACGCCGGGGGCTCGATTTCATCGTCATATATTTCGTCTCATAAACGCATTAAAAGCATAAAATATGAATTATCCTGACGTGGCACAGGAGGAATAAACGCACCGGCATAAACAATTGTTAATAAAAAATGAGCAAACAATGTTTGCTTGCATCGATTGATTAAAGGCGTAATTGATATTTCGCATCGTTGATTTTTCTCTCACATTTACGTCGCTTCGAAAATTTACGAAAAGAAATGCCCATGTTTTTAGAAAAAAACATGGGAAAAGTTATTTTTTGCTTCATTTTGCTTTCGGTGCAACGAATCAGCGGGTACTCGATGCAGCGAGTGAACTACGGCTGTATTATTGGTAAACTGTTCGAGAGGCAACTACTCGGCGATATTCCTGTTTTTGCCATCGCGGTATTACAAACGGTATGGGAGAAGAGACGAAAGCGTTTGGAGTAGATTTGAAGCGCTTGTGCGCCTTAATAGCGACTAATGCCGTGATTTGTGTGAATACTATCTGTAACACTTGACGCCCAGCCGGTTTACACGCATGTACGTACATGTGTCTGTATACATTGAAGCACAAATCGTTGTATGTAGAGGCATTCGCGGACCCGGAATGATTGAACTCGATTTGGTCGTCGATTCCGCACTGCATTGCAGTTGAACCTCTCTGGCGATCGGCGATACGAGCGCTGTAACAACGTTACATCGAATGATACACGTGTGTCCCCGCAGTTATGACTCACGTATATCGTCTGGATACCATATCGACTGTATTTCATATACAGGGTGTCCCAAAATTCGATGTTGATTAATTGAAGCTAGATTAAGGACGGAATTCCGCGTGGAAATGTTTTTTTAGTATTTTTTTGGAGGACAAAAAATCAATGGGTTATTGAACGTCAAAGTTTGAGCCAATCGGTCGCACGCCCTCCTTTCTCCAGCGGCGAGCGCACGCGTCCTATTGGTTCAACTATATTAATGAATAACTCGATGGGAATTCGTCGGAAGGAAAAGTACTCAAAGACTTTTGGGCTTGGAATTTCATCCTCGAGGAGAGATTAACTTGTCAGCATCCGGTTTCGGGTCACCCTGTAGACATGGTCATATTTAACAGGATACATCGATCGCCGAATTATCGGTTTTCTCTATCGAATTTCGCCAATCTTGCATATTCACATTGCGGTTAAAGTTCAATTTTCTCAAATGAAAAATGGTCGATATTTCGACGCCGGAATACACGAATTGTATGTATAACTTATTCAACATGTTTTTCATTTATTATAATATTTTGGTTATTTAAAAGAAAACTTTCGGATTCGAGTAGTTTTCTGTATAGGAGCATAAGAACCATTGCGTAATCTTTTTTGATATTTTCGTAATTAAGATGAAAATAAACATGCTGGACGTTTTTCCAATCGATAATCAAATATTCGTATACATTTTTTTCACTTTATCGCTTCGATACTTTACTCGTAAATGAAAGTACACCTCGTCGAGCCGCGTGCGATGTAATTCACGTTCAAACGTTTGCCAATATTTGAACTTGCGGGGCAAACAGTGTATCCTCCGAAAGGCGTTCTTCGGGGAACGATCGGTGACAGATAGTCAGAACGATGATTCTCCTACATTTTTTTCTTTCATTTTTTTTATGCGGCAAGACAACGGTTAATCGAAACTCGAGGGGCGTGCAGACTTATTCCTAGAGTGTTTGTATTTCAATAATATCTCGCTCTATTAAATTTCACGTAAAATATCCAAAGATGGAATATTTTGCGAGTGAAAGAAGTTTTTTTCGATCTCTCGTCACGAATTGAAGCTTACATCTCGCGTACCAATGATGAAACGCAACGTTCCGTGAGGTCAAAATAGTGGGAGAACGATCTCGAAAATGTTCCTTCATCTTTAGGTAAATAGTTCTCGGCTCTGAAGCATCCATGTAATTTTTCGATAATTTTCAAATTTTGAATTTTCGTAAATAAATAATAAAATGATATGCTGGTGGTCAAGGGCGTTTCTCGGGGTCTAGATACTGGAAAATCCTATGTCATCTCTAGGTAAATAGTTCTCGGCCCGGGAAGCATCCCGATAATTTTTCAATAATTTTCAAATTTTTGTTCTGTGTTTTTTGGTCGCGTTGAATTATTTTTTTATCACAAAATCTCCATTTGTGTGTAGTTGTGTAAATTATTCGCTCAAATGTATTAATTCGGAGAAGAAAACGAGAGAGAAGGAGAGAAATATCGACCGATTGGTCCATTCTCGAAGTGAATTAGAATAACACGCGTAAATATTGACCAAAATGAAACGAGGAAAAATTGAAGAATCATTGAAAAAATCCCTATATAAAAAGTTGATTGGATCCAGAAGTTGATTTTCAATCGAAAAAATATCGTTCAATTGTTGTCGTTTCGTTCGTGAGTGGTCGGTGATGAGCCAAGTTGCGAAATTCATATGGGCTCGCACGGATTATCCTATTCTGACAGTTGTCAGATTATGACAGACTGACGAAATTTATTGATCGATCAGTTTTACAAAAACTGCAATAGCAGACCCAATCCAAAGGAAAATCGGATTGAAGCAAGTAAAAATGTCATATTACATATTTTTATTTGGTGAAGATGTATTTTCGTAAATGGCTACTTTACAATTCTATATATATTTTTCATAAATATAATATATACCTTGATAAAATAATATAATTAATATACAATATAATATAATATATATACTATATATACATTAATAATATTGGACTGATGAATAAAAAACATTTATTTTTGAAAATTATGGCACTTCAAGGATGCTGTTATAGACGGTGGAATATATAAAAGGTGTTCAACGTAATCGAGAAAAATAAGGCCCGCTGGAACGTTTAGAAAAATATTATTCTTTACTACGCGCTTTTTTAATTAATTTCAGACGCGAGAAGTGTATCAATTTTTCATTATTCTTGAACGTTATATGTCGATCACGTATGTTCTTATCGTTCTTTTACGCAGCAACTTTTTTCCTCGTGAAATATCGACTATTTGTTCAGCTTTACTCATCAGCATTGGTAGAAGTATTATCAATGTCGACACGTGCAATTAACTCGGTGAGTGAAAAACACTGCGAGTGAAGGGTAAATATGCTTCCAAAAAAGACCCATATATTTGTCGTGTGACTCGATAGATACAGAAATTCATAAATGATGTTTCATAGAACACTCGAAAATCGTCAAATACTGTCGGAATTTATCGATCACGTAGAAGTATAAAATAACCTAATGCGCAAATGAATATTTTTATTATGTAAATTTCTTATCTCGTTGCCACACGCGTGGAGACACGCACAACATTTTCAAATCGAACATTGAAAAAGATAAAGGTATAAATAGTCAGGTCTGATGGACTAGATCCACCCAGTTGAAAGCCATCTTTTCGTCTTTAACGCCGCTTGGCTCATTTTTCTTCTTCGATATTTCGTGGAGATATTGGCATCATAAAGTCTTACGCGAGTCTCGGCTAAAAACAGTTGAAAACTACTCTCATACTTGACTGTAGATATGTCGAGGTGTCATTTTGTCATTGTCATTTATTTTATCGTCCTCGGTATTGTGACAGTTTGGCCAGCACAGCAGGAATTTACGGGAATCAGCCAAGAATACCGGGAAAAGCGCGTATCAGTACAACAGGTAAATATAAAAAAAATTAAACACCAAATGTTATTTGTAACGAAAGGCTAACTCCTGATCATAATCAATGCTCATGTAATAAATATCGATTCTGGCCTATTATCAGGATGCTGAGAGACCGTTCAAGCGACGGATTTCAAGGCAGGTTAGGACATCTAACGAGCTATTTCGAGAATCGTCATCAACGGGCGATACCGATGCTTCGAGGATGGAACTTACAGGGGTGGCAGAGGGGGAAACATCGGAGAGTTTACTCGTCATTGTAAAGGAAGAGCCGGATGAGAAATCGGACTATCAATGGGACGAAGCGATGGCGTTTTTCCCCGGAGAGTGCCCAGGGCTGGTAAAAGAAGAAAACCCCACAATGGAGGGTGTTGACTTCATCGTGACCGAAGAGTCGACCGACGCATCGGAAAGTCGACAATACGAACCGATGTCATATTTGACTACAGAGGTCCAAAGAGCAATCAAGAAAGAGGACGGCACCATGGAAAGTGTCGTGTTTATTGTAAAAAAATTAAGGGTAAAGCGCCAAAAACAGTTGGAAACGGAATCCCCGAGCAAATTAGCGGAGAGAGAGGCGAAGGGGACAGAAAAAGCTAGACGCAATAGAGAGCGCCAAAAAAAGTTAGCAGCGGAAAACCCGGAAGAAGCAGCGAAGAGACTGGCGAAGAAGAGAGAACTCCAAGCACGCAAGACGCAGCGCCGAAAAGAGTTAGAATCGAAAAACCCGGAAAAAGCAGCAGAGAGGCTGGTGAAGGAAAGAGAAAGTGCTAGACGCAGGAGCGAGCGCCAGAAAAAGTTAGAAGCGGAAAACCCGGAAAAAGCAGCAGAGAGGCTGGTGAAGGAAAGAGAAAGTGCTAGACGCAGGAGCGAGCGCCAGAAAAAGTTAGAAGCGGAAAACCCGGAAAAAGCAGCGGAGAGACTGGCGAAGAAGAGAGAACTCCGAGCACGCAGGACGCAGCGCCGAAAAGAGTTAGAATCGAAAAACCCGGAAAAAGCAGCGAAGAGACGGATGCAAAGGAGAGAATGGAATAAACGCTCTGAGGAGCGCCAAAAAAAGTTAGAAGCGGAAAACCCGGAAAAAGCAGCGAAGAGACGGATGCAAAGGAGAGAATGGAATAAACGCTACGAAGAGCGCCAAAAAAAGTTAGAAGCGGAAAACCCGGAAAAAGCAGCGGAGAGACTGGCGAAGAAGAGAGAACTCCACGCACGCAGGATGCAGCGCCGAAAAGAGTTAGAATCGAAAAACCCGGAAATAGCAGCAGAGAGGCTGGTGAAGAAAAGAGAAAGTGCTAGACGCAGGAGAGAGCACCAGAAAAAATTAGACGCGGAAAACCCGGAAAAAGCAGCGGAGAGACTGGCGAAGAAGAGAGAACTCCGAGCACGCAGGACGCAGCGCCGAAAAGAGTTAGAATCGAAATACCCGGAAAAAGCAGCGGAGAGACTGGCGAAGTGCAGAGAAAGAGCTAGACGCAAGCGCAAGCACCCGATAAAGTTACAATCGGTGAACCCGGAAGAAGCAGCGGAGAGACGGGCGAAGTGGAGTGAAATATTTAAGATCAAAAGAGAGAGCCGGAAAAACTTACAATCGGAAAACCTGGCGAAGAACGGATAATATCTTGCACGCTGGAGAAACGGCCGAGAAACGTGTTAGATTCGGAAAACCGGGAAAAAGCAGCGGCGAGGCGGATGAAGAGGAGAGAATATCATAAGCTCCATCGTGAGTGCCAAAGAGTTCCGAGAGAAGAAAATCGAGAATCAGCGAAAGCATATATCCAACGGGAGAATCGAGAAAAATGAACGCTACAGAATGAAACAAAAGATAAAACGAGAAAAAAAACGAATTAAGCGGCAGAGCCGAAACGGGAGCGATGTCGTTGTTAATTGACATATCGAAATCACGTTTATCAATGAAGATGTTATACGAAATAAATAACGTGTGAATTATGTAAAAGCAATTTCAGTAAAGTGAATAAAACTGCATCGTCGCCTCAACCATATTCCTATATTAATAGTCCTTCAACGAGTTCCCTTCGGCATCGATCTTCCATTCTTCCATTTTCTCTCGAATGTCGTCTACATATTTTCGTTTTTTTTCCTCATTGCACAAAGGAAATTTCGTTTCGACTGATGCAACTTGACTGAAGATTTTGCTCGAACGTGCTCCGGAAGATTCGCATTTCGTTGCAGATTTGTGCTGTATCTCTGGGTTTGGAATTCCGAATCATCCTTAAGGGGGTGGTATATCGGATCTTAATACATTTTTTCAAGGCACTTTTGTTTACATGTATAGTCATATTTATTTTAGAACTTGCAACTTATCGTACAATATAGACGGGTTTTACGGCGATACAAAGCGATGCGATATTTCAATTTTACAAAAACGAAAAAAAATTTACGCTGATTAGAAAATGCCTCGAATAATTTTAAATCTGGTGTAGATAATAACTTTATTCCTGAAGTATACAGGTTATCCAAATTTCAGCTGGGTACGTTTTTTTCTATTAGAATGTTGGCCGGTTGGAAAAATGTATTTTTTTTTAGTAAAACCAAGCTCAACGTACGCGTTTTGTTTTAGCTTGAATTTGATAGTGACCGAATTTCGACACTGTGAATTACATAAAAAAATGAAGGGACCGCAGCGCAATCGTATACAATCGTGCGTCTCAGCTCAAGTATCCACCTCTAGTATCTTAATCAACGTTTATAAATCATTACAAGTATCCAGGCATTTGACTTCAGCAATCTCACGTCCCTTCGTTGTCCACATTTGGGAGAATCGTTCTTATCAATATCAGCGTTTTTCCGTGAAATATTCCATACATACTCACGAAATTTATCGGTTCCCGAAGAAATTCTTTTTTATCGTTTTCCAGAATGACCGTTGCACAACACGTCTTTGTCCCTTCATCGACAGTTGGCACAATAGAGTCGGTCATACTTTTCCAGCACCTGAGATAGTAAATTAGCCCCGCGATTTGTGTTTATTGGTGCATCAGTTTTTGTCCAGCAGACGCGCGTAGGAGGCAACTTCAAACGCATATATATTCACGTTTTTTATAACGTATAAACGCGTGGCAGACCTTGAAGGTGGATTAAAGACAGAAGACCATTAGCAACGTAAAAGAATGAATAAAAATATGGTTTGCGGCGACTGCGAAGAGCGTAAATCTTCTTAAAGTCCGTGTTGCTTTGGTCCGGTAAACAGCATCTGTATATAAATATATACATCATATATATGTATGTGCGTATATACGTACGCATGTTAGCTCGAGATCCTCGCCCGTTTTCATCTCTCGCTTAGAGCTTTTTGCGCGATTTTTCGCTTCTTTTATTTTTTTTCCCCATCTCCGAGAGAGACGCGTCTCTCGTAAAATATATATTCCTTCATCGTGAGATATACGACCTACGCCCATATAGTCCAGCGAGCGATCTCGGTTCTCTCTGCGGTTCTCTCATTTCACTCGGTAATATACATACATAGCATAGCGACTTTTCAAAACACGGCTTAATACGACTCATCATCGATTATCTCGTCATAAAGATATTAACTCGATTGAGACATCGTCGTTTTCCCAGCATCAACGGTTATAAAGGAATAACGCACATTTACGTTTTACCGCTTTCGTTCCTCGACCAACAGGCCGCAATAGTATTTTCAATGCGCACTTTATTTTCCATGATCACGATCCTGGTTTATTGTTTACGATAATTCCGTTTACCGTATCGTCAAAATCATAAAAATAAATTTTGCACGCACGAGTTTATCTCCCGTCCGCCAATTATTGAATTCTCGTTTCAATCAAACATCACGTACGGCTACCCAAAATCGGCACGAATGAAAAATCGATATGGAAAATTTCCCTCATTGAGACGGGCAGGTCTGATCAACGTTGCGCGCATAACAGCGGTCGGAGATGTGTAATTATCGTTATTAACCGCGGCAAATTAGCTTTGTGACCGAACAAACGATGTGAATTTTCTTTCCGAAATTTTGTTGCCGAATGAGACGATCAAAGCGTCATAATTAATAGCGGGCACGTCAAATACATTGTGGATATACTCGATGACATATGCGTGGAAATGTATAATGTATCCATTGATGCAATTCGGTTTGTTATAATTGTACAAACAAATTCAGAGGTTTGCATTGATTTACGAACGTTGCACTCGGCGTTCGAGGCTTTTGGCATTGATGGCAGAATTCAGATACGCGAATCGATGAATACATGAATTACCGATCGTGCGGTCGCTCATTAGACGATTCGATTAATCGAGAGAAAGAGAGAGAGAGAGGAACGGGATATGAAATTCGACACCCTTCCTTCGCATGCCAGTTTCCGGCCACTACATTCTCGCAACGTGGCGAATTATCGGCAAATTCGATTCGTCGGAATGCCGTGCCAATTAATGACGTTGGAGAGGAAGCTGCGACTGCTTTCTCCTTTTTTCTCTTTTTTTTTCGTTTCGGAGAAACAAAACAGCAATCTTGCTTTCCCCTCGCTTTTTCGACCCTTCGGTGGTATAATTCCGATGTCGTTGCGAAAGTTTCGTCCGATTTTTATACCGTCGATCGCTTCGCTCCCGACGATTCTTCGAGTGGCATTTCATAATTTACACAGCCATTTCCGGGGCTGTCTATGACTTTTGGAAATTGATCACGAATCGAATGTGTAGGTTATTTTAATGAGGATGGCTTTTTTTCCTCCGGTATCTAGCTTGAAATCTTTAGTTTGCAGCTTAAACGTTGGAAGAATGAAAAAAATGTTTCAAACGTCGCGGAACATATTTATTGTCTCCAAAGTACGACGACAAAATAAAACGATTGTACACTTGGAACAAAACTGTCGAAACCCGCGGATATTTTATGGCGAATTAAGAGCAGAAACTCTCAATTCGGATAGACACCTGCAACGGAGAGTGCGAAAGAACATTCCTGTGTGCTTCCGAGCTATCATCGAGAAATCCGAATTTTTTCAGCAGCAACGTAAGACAAGATTTATCAATATATTTTTGCGTCTTCTTCGTCGGTCGCCGGTCCTGCCAAAAAAGAGCAAGACGTGTCTGTGGGGAGGAGGATTAAATTTTAATAATCCAGCGGTAACGTAATATTTTTCCGTGGTCTTTGGGTTAAAAGCTTCTAATCGGCTCGTCGCGGCGGTCCATTCTCTCATCGGCAACGATAGAGATGACGAAAAGCCTTTGGGATGCTGCGCCAACGTGCGTCCTCCTCGGGAGTATCGTATTAACAGTGGTTGCTCTCATGCCACTCTATTTTCCTCTCTTTCCCACATCCGTGTTCCGTTATCATTCCTCGTACTTTTGTTCTCGCTTCTAAATGCAGCGAGTTTGCTCGAACTTCGAGTTGGACCGCGGATCGTCCGGCAGTTGCTCCAGAGGAGCTTGTACTCCACCGCGAGTAATAGCTTTTGCCCTCGTTATATCGTCTCGGACCGCCCTGCTGCAGACTCCCGAGGAAGGTTATCGAATATAGCCTAACACTGAAATATAACGTGCAAGCCTTCTCCGCGTACTGCACACCTATATCGCGTGCTCACGTCTCTTCTCTTCGGTTAAATTCCTTTGACCACATATTCGCACAGAGTATGACGTATATACGCCATTTGCCTCAACAGACGACCACGTTGTCCAGGGTGGTGGTCCATTTCCGGTCGATTATTGATTTCATGGATCAATCTGAGAGTGCGAGACGGAAATGAAAACAAAACTGTGCTCGAACCTCGAGGCGGCTACTTTTTCCGCGCGGTTAACAATAAAATTAGCCGAAAAAGTTTGTTTGATGAGATATTCCTGTTTGTCTTGATTTTTTAAACATTTGTCGTGTATGATCTGTATAGTTCGTCAGGCCGTATTCAAAGCTTTTCCATGTACATTGCCAATATCGTATGCTCACGTCGGCGTCGCTTCCTTTCGGTTGAACCCTTTGACCACATATTCGCACCGAGTATGACAGTAGCGCACGTAATTTGACTCATCAGCAGACTCCCACGTTGTCAAGGATGGTTATTGATTGCAAAGCTTCATCACAAGGCGCAAGGTGGAATTCAAGCGGAAATGCGTGATTGATCATCGAGAAAGCTACTTTTTCTTGCGACTGATAATATGACGTTATCCGAAAATAATTAACCCACTCTCTGGACCATAGCTTGCCTGGAAAAGATTGCCAAATTTTCGACACTGGCTGATTGATGAGATGTGTATTTATTATTTTTGTACTACAGTTATCGGTGACTAGCGATGAGATGAAAGTTTGAATGTTTATTTTTTTAAATTTTATTTCTATCCGGAAATGTACATTTTTGAGGGTTAAAAAAATTCTACCTCGAGAATCACTGAATGCCCCGATTTCATATTGAAATATACCAATCGTGACGCCTTTTTGTGCACAAAAGAAGTTTTAAAAGTTTATTCTTCGTCTCGAACTTGCCACGGCAAGACCCGAGATAACTTCAGCATCAGGAACTCGCGAATTAACGTTATTGAATTTCGATCGACCTCGGTTCGTTGACTTTCGCTTGAGGAGAAAAATTACTCCCGGAAGTTATCCTCGCAGAGTGTAGATAATAAATAAACAATTGCACTGCAATGAAAAAACTCTTCTATGATGAAATACGATTGGATTTATTCGCCGATTCTTTTCTCGTCCCGATGGAGACTCGACATTCAACATTTTCTTTTCAACGACGAGAGGAAGAGTCGTTTCAAAAATTTCGAATAAAAATCTTTGGTCGATTTTACAATGAAATTGTCGATCTTCATATACACGCTGCATGTCTTAATATTGCAGGTACTCTACTTCCGGAGTGTCTACCGGCAAAGCCACCCGAATCGGGCAGCGCTGCTGAGAGGATATTAAAGGACGGCACCAGGCAGACGATATTTTCGTGCAACGATGGTCACAGGCTGAAAGGCCGTAAAATCGCGAACTGCGTCTTCGACCAGTGGGACATTCCGACACCAGAGTGTGTACCTCACGGTAAGAGACTCATCTGTACCGTCGTTTTTCGAAAAAAAGCCTTCCGAATTAAATATTCATGTAAAAACAAACTATAGGAAACAGGAAAAATAACACTCCAAAGAAATTTTGACGAATTTCGTATAGAAATCGACGAAATAATGACTTTGTATAGGGATAGAAAAAAAATCTTTCAAAATACGTGAAATTATACGGAGGAAATTCCGCTCACAATTATCCAAAAACTGTGCAAAGGTCGGAGCGTCAGGAAGATATTATCGCAAATTATCGGGCTATTGATACGGCGTTGGAATAGAATTATTCCGCGTTCAATGAATGAATTCTTCATTAGTAGAGCAAAGGATGAAAATGAGGATAAGTTGGGCGGTGAGGGTGGCGGGGTCATTTAACGAAGGGGAAAAGTGCCATTTCAGAGAGAATCGGAGATACGCAAACACGGAGAACGAGAAAAGTGCACGAGGAGGGGTAGGAAACGGGGGATGAGTCATCACGCGGATGGTGGTTTACCCGAGCGACAAATTAATTTCCCATTCCGTTTTACAACCCCGCGTAACCGCAAACTCGACGGAACGTTCAAAACGTGACGGAAAAAAGGAGACCTCTGCTGTTCGAGAGCGAAAAAAAAGTGGCACAATCTCTTCGAAACAGGGAAAAATACAACGGGATCTCAAAAATTCTCCCGCACGAATGATTTTGCCGTTTTTTTACGTCGCTCCGCGTCATTCCGTCTCACACGCGTTTATCAAACACGCACGAAGCGTTAATCTCTTTTTGTTCCGCGCGTGGCCTTCCCAACGTTTCACGTCCAACGTCAAAGCTCATGGACGCATGGATGATTTTGGATAACGAGCAAAAGCGCTGCTGGTTGGCTAGCTTTCATACGACGCCCTCTATATATTCGTTATACAGGATTTCCCAAAAGTCGATAATCAAGATCGAATGTTAGATTCAGGATGAAATTCCGGGTCAAAGTGTATTTTAGTATTTTTCTCTACAACCAAAAGCGAACGAGTTGTCGAGCGTCAAAGTTCGAGCCAATCGAACGGGCGATCTCCCCTCTCCGATGCGCGTCGCACGAGTTCTATTGGTCCAAATACGTCAGTCGATAACTCAATGGGGGTTCGTCCGATGGAAAAGTGCTCGAGGACTTTTCGTCTTGGAATTTTATCCCCGATGCAGCATTAAATCGTCCAGCATCCACTTTTGCGACCCTCTGTATGTCGCAGCATATCGCATCGTAGGACGCGGCTTTGTCACGGGTTTTTCATTTGCACCCACCACTTTCCTTCCTGTATTGCGCGTTTCGTTGCCCTCCTTCTGTATCACGTTGCGTCGCACGACAATGAAACACGAGATTAATTATTCGGCGATTGATGAGAAAGCACACAGGTGGGCCAACGAGGGCGAATGAACGAGTGCGCGCGAACAAACACCGACAAATTTCGTTTTTGCCTCACAGAAAATTCGGGGAACTTTGGGATTCAACAGATTGTCGAGAGCCCCGCGAATCGGATGCTGAATGCAGACTGTGAAACAATTCATTTCTCCACCGATTTGCACATCGTTTTTTTTTCCAACGAAATGCTCATGCCTGGCATCGCCCGTTTGAAATTCGCCCGATATTTCTCGTGCCTGAACCGACGAAATAAAATTTAAAAAAAACGAAATAAAACCGTGAAAATATCGACGAGTAATTAACAAAATGGTTGAAAAAAAGAAAATGAAGGAAACTCGTTGGCTTTTCGTCTGAAATAAATTCATTCATTTTTCCAAATATATGTGTTTTTTTTCAATTACTTTTCTTCGTTTTAAAGCTCTTTTTGTCAATTCCAAAAATCGTATAAAGATTTTCAGGAACGAACTTTTTCGAATGCGATGTTTTTTATCCGATGGATTTATTCGCAAACCGTGCCCTTGATAAGATTATCGACGGTCCCCATGAAAATCCTAAAGTTCGTATCCGAAAAGTCCATGTCGCCATTTTGAAAGCTCTGATAGCGATTGGTGAGCACCCAGAGAGTTTCGTCGGAAGCGTTGTTTTTTCGTACAACCTTCACGGCAGTCGCCCACTGAAGAGTCACGGCATCCTGGACGATTACCGCCTGCAACATCGATTGAATCAAAAGTGCCCTTTTATCTGACGAAAGTGAAAATCAATGAAAAAAAGAACATCCAAATTTCTACAATAATCATGAAAAAATCAAACGAGCCCCACCGCCAAGCTTTTCGATATAAATAAATAATCTCGCGACGTTGCAATCGTAATACAAAAAGAGAAATTCAAAAATGACGAAAGACGATACTGACGGTATTTTCCGGCGCGAATGGCTTCCGACGATTCCAACAAATGACGGAAGATTCGGCGACGGAATTGTAGAAGAGAATTCCTCTTTCCGAGAGCGCCTGAGACACCGACTGACTCGCTAATTCGGACGGTTCTCTCGTATACTGAATCGCCGTTTGATTTTTTCTGTAACGATGCAAATCGAGCGCTCTTGCGCGATACAACGCGTAAGACGATAACGGACGAAAGTAAAATTCGCGCTTCAATGGACTCGGCTCGCTGGACACGGCCATTGCGAAAATTCCGCGCAGAAGATAAATACTCTCGTCACCGTTGACGTTGAATACCGCAGCATCCTCATCCGGCTCGAAATACGGTGATTCGAGTCTCCAGAATGATTTACCGTTCCACACGACCAAACCATAGCCCATGGAATCCGCCATATAAATCTACACAGAAATAAGAAAAAAAATCGAAAAAAACCGTTCGCAAAAACGAAACCAGCTTCAGCCTTCGTACTCGCGAATCAATAATCTCGTTGAGAAAATTTCTGATAAAATTCGCTGATGCGTCAGGAGACCCTCTTTTCTCTTATTTATTTTGCTGAATGAATAAATGCTCATTTTTGTTTCGACCGAATCGTTCATTTTTCGAGATTATTTTTTTTATAAAAAAAAAACGAAAGGAGATATCTGATGTTGCATTCCACGTTATTTTTACGGGGCTTTGGGTACATCGCAATTACATCGGTTTCCGAACAGTTGGCTCCCACGGTATCGACGAGAATATTGAGAAACTGCGTTTCCCATGGAATCCGCCATATAAATCTACACAGAAATAAGAAAAAAAATCGAAAAAAACCGTTCGCAAAAACGAAACCAGCTTCAGCCTTCGTACTCGCGAATCAATAATCTCGTTGAGAAAATTTCTGATAAAATTCGCTGATGCGTCAGGAGACCCTCTTTTCTCTTATTTATTTTGCTGAATGAATAAATGCTCATTTTTGTTTCGACCGAATCGTTCATTTTTCGAGATTATTTTTTTTATAAAAAAAAACGAAAGGAGATATCTGATGTTGCATTTCACGTTATTTTTACGGGGCTTTGGGTACATCGCAATTACATCGGTTTCCGAACAGTTAGCTCCCACGGTATCGACGAGAATATTGAGAAACTGCGTTTCCCATGGAATCCGCCATATAAATCTACACAGAAATAAGAAAAAAAATCGAAAAAACCGTTCGCAAAAACGAAACCAGCTTCAGCCTTCGTACTCGCGAATCAATAATCTCGTTGAGAAAATTTCTGATAAAATTCGCTGATGCGTCAGGAGACCCTCTTTTCTCTTATTTATTTTGCTGAATGAATAAATGCTCATTTTTGTTTCGACCGAATCGTTCATTTTTCGAGATTATTTTTTTTATAAAAAAAAAACGAAAGGAGATATCTGATGTTGCATTTCACGTTATTTTTACGGGGCTTTGGGTACATCGCAATTACATCGGTTTCCGAACAGTTGGCTCCTACGGTATCGACGAGAATATTGAGAAACTGCGTTTCGCCATTACGACCGTACACGACGTCATCCGGAAGTTGAACTTGCGCCACTAATTCGTCGGTCGTCATGTCGAACGCCATGACTTTCGGCTGGCATACAAGACTATTATTTACTCGACCGGAATCCATCACCCAAAGACGATTGCACTTGTCCGTCTGTTTGCCAAAACAGTCAGTTTTTGTTTTAATTTGAAGTAGAAAAATAAAAATTCCTGCGTTGTAAAAAAAAATATACAAGCCTAAAGTTTTATGGGCAATCTTTCGTTATCGGTGATAAAATTTCGAAATAATGGGAATTTAAATTCCGCGATTGTTCTTTCGTATCGTACTCACAGCGATTCGATAAACTCCGATGATGTTTTTGCAATCATTCACATCCGCCCAGTTCCAATCTGGATAAGGTCTGATCAATGGCCCACCACCGCAACCGAGGCTGTTTTCCACCAACGTTGTTAAGCTTGCGGGTACTCCGTTCGTTCTCTCCAGCGTGAGGAAAATTTTACCCTCTGATTAACAATCGAATCACACTCGCGCTCGAATATCCATTGTTCGTTACGATGAAAAAAAAAATAAACATTCATCCATTTTACGAAGCGACGTTTTACTCCAAAAAGAGATGACTATTTAATTAGAAGAGAGAAATTCATCTTTTCGGTACAGTTTTTTCATTTCGTGACGCCGAATTTTAAGAAAAAAAAAGAGTTCATGTCCCCACCTGGCGAAACATCGACATCGACGGGAAGATTGTTGGAATAAACGTAGCTGCCATTTTGTTCAGCATCAGCCTCCTCTTGGGTTGAATCAAAATCGTATTCCACGTATTTCCAACTGGTTACTAGCTCGAGTTGAGCGCGAGACCGGATAACCGCGAACCCTAATAAATAAATTGCGATTTTGACAATTTTACGGTCGCACGGAGCACTCTGCATCGTCGTCGTATCGTCGACTAATGATTTTTATTTTTATTTCAAATTAACAACGCTCGGATCTGAGCTGATTCTGAGCAAATTTAAAAAAGTTCCTGCGAGCGTGCGTCAAGTCGCGCCGAGCGCGTTCTGCGGAGAAATACCTTGAAAAATTATCGATTCGTTTATCGGAAAATTGGCGGCGATAATAATACCAACCTCCTCCGTTTCGTTCCACTCGAAACGTTCGCGGGCGGTTATTTTTTTTTCCTCAAGCCGTAAGAATTTTTCCACCGACTTTCATCGGTGCTAATTTGCACTTTCGAAATTTCCGTCAACTTTAACGCGTCGCGATAAAACTGGGATAAATAAATACGTGACGAAAAATGGAAGCTTGCAGCATGAAAAAAAATCTTGTGATAAAAAAGGAGAACGCAAAAGGATGATGTTCAAGAGACGAGCGTCGTGACACGTTTCTTTTTGACCCTGCTGTCGTACTCGTGAAATAAAGATCGAAAAAGAAAGAGCAAAAAGGAAAGAATCGAAGGAATTTTCGAACGTTCATGTCGTCGTCGGATACACGCCGAGGTCCAGTGTATATCGCTGATCATCGATGGGATCACGAGACGAGCCATCTCCTTTGTGCCATATCTGTCCCAGAGGCAAAGGGTTCGAGCCTCGAATGACTCGCAATTTGCGTTAGCGATGCCATTGGTTGTTCGGCACTGTTTCAGCCTGTATGCCAGACACAGCGGAGATCGATTTTCGGGAGGAGAAACACGGATCCGCAGCATCACACGGGACATCGGATCTCGCATCGGATGCACTTCAAACGCGTCCCCATACACACTAATGGACGCAGAGGTCTCTGCGAGTCAAGGTTCCCTCGTTTCTTCGTTGTTTTTCAACATCGAATGCTGGTATACAAGCCTGCAGGGTAAAAAAGAGTCTAAGATCTCCATAAAGTCAAGGGAGAAGGAGGAAAAGCATCGAGAAATCGCGCAGTGTTTCGTTCAAATTTCTTCAGCTTTTTGCCTCAACAAAAAGAATTACCGCCGCTCTTTTTTTACTAAAAATTAAATCCTCTTTTCCGCGATCAAAAGTGAAGACTCCGAGCGTATCGTCAATGCGATCTCATCGTGTCGTACGCGAGAAACGCCGTTCGATTCGTTCCGCTCGGACAAAATCGCGCGGATGACGATTCGCGAGTCCCATCTGCGCGGTTCGTTCGAATGACATTCGTTCAAATGACACGGAAAGATGCGGAACGCGAGCGCTTCGTACGTATCATATACACGCCCGTCTGTACATCGCGATCGATCCTCCGTCTGGAGAGACGCCAGGCATAGTTCAATTATCAGGATGATGTACGTGTGGTGCAAGATTCACACGCGGTTGATGAAGGAAGAGGGAGGGATGCTGGAGAGAATCTTGTTGTATGCAGATGCAGGCCCGAGCGAAATGCATCATCTTGGTGAGAGAAGATCGTCGGTCAAACGGATCGACTCGAAGGGTGATCCATCAAGCGTTTATTGGTCGTATGACGATCCAAGAACCGAGTCAGCGAAATATATAGAGGCTGCGTACACCTTTCACAAAAGCGGAACACGAGAGAATTCCGCGCGGAATCGACGTCGCGAAAATCTGTGAAACGAAAAGAGGCAGAGATACCGCAATTTGTACAACAATGTTTTCTTTTTTCAACCGGAAATTCATTGTAGCAAACTCAAATGCAAAATGGTGGATCCAACACGGAGAAGGTTGAACATTTTTTGATCCAGAATTTTGCAGGATCGTCGCGATTTTTCATTCCAAGATGCCTCTGTAGATTTCATCTCTCGTAGGCCGAAGATGTCAGGCTCTTTTTTCGCGCGCGAAGCTTGTCTTCCGTGGGAAAATAAGCTTCTCGGCGAATGTCTGGACATAAATATATCAAGACGAAAGTTGCACGATATTTCCCGGACACTCGTGCAAGCGACCGAGCGCGTAATGAAGGGACGTGCTGCGGAAGGGTGTTGTGGGGTGCACATTCCGCGAGAGTCAGCAATAACAACACTTATTGGTGCATAAATCGTCGATGGTGTTTGCCGAAGAAAAACGGCGGGTCGCGGGGCACGATTCCTCTTTCTGTGTTATCGCGCGTTTAACGGGATGCTGCGCGGATGCTGGAACGAGTGCGCGCGGCGAGATGAGAGCTCTCGCGAGAAGCGACTCAATTATCGTCGATACTGACGATTCTCTCGATGTACGTTCGGTATATACACATCGCGGTACGGAAATTGCTGTGGCGAACGTGTCCAGAATACGCAACGATTCAAACTCGTCGACCGGAGATTGCGCGACATGTACATTAAGTTGGCGCGCAAATTTATTCCAAGCGAGCTTGATTTATCGTTACAATCATTAGTAACAAGCGGCGGTATCGTCGAAAAACGTTTTCGGATCGACAGAAATCTGCGTGATTTTTTTCAGATTTTTCCTAAGCGTTTTTTCAAATGTATAGGGAATTCCGTGCCAAATCGTCTTAGATTACATTATTCGTGTTACATTTTCTCTTTTTTGGGACCTTTCCGATCGGCGTTCGCCAAGTTTACTTGTACCCGCATGTGCACATTTTACTGCACTTTTTCTCATCCTCGCTTCGACTCTGAAGCGCTTCTCATCTCCGTACTGTCCGCGATTTCAGAGCGCGCATTCCTCCTCATTCCGTTCATGCGAGCCGAGAGATCGCGATTCGTAGCATCGATAAGCCACGCATCGTTGGGTCCGTTATCGCCAAGTCATTGTCCTGGCGCCGTCACTAGAAAAAGTCATGGACCGGATAAAGTCACTGCAGCCATCTGCGTATGTAATCGTAAATGATGGACGTCCATAAACCATATACTACACAAACATAAGGCTGTGTATCAGGGCGTCGGTTAATTTCCAAATTGACGTCGTTTACCGGTACTCTTAAGAGGTACTCTTATTTTCATCGACTCTCGCCGAAATGACGATATTTTTCTCATCGAAGTACTCATCATCGCTCATCAGAGTCATCTCGATTTTCGAAAACCGTGTTGACTCTGTCCCGACTACGATCCCTTTGGATGGATACCCGTGAAAAAAAAAACAATAGGGTTGACACCGGCACAACATAGCGCCGACTTCCCTTCATAGGCGGCCATTCTCTGGCTTTAATGTCGGTGAATCAACATAACCTCCTCGGAATGATATCCTGGGCCCAACGTCGGTAACCAACGTTGGTGCGAAAGTGGACGCCGATATTGGGCCGATGCTAGTGCCAACGTTGAGTCAAGTTTCATCAACTGCCACGCCAACGTTGATTTGATAATCGATGCCGCACTTGAGCCAATGCTGCATCAAGATTCAGCGCCATTATCATGCCAGCGTTGCGTTGACGATCGACCTAGCTCGTACCGACATTGCGGCAAGAGAGTGCAAATTGTTTCAATTTTTCCCTCATCGAAGGTAATTCCTCGTACCGAACATTCACGTTATTATCAGCAGCGTTCGATTCGTTATCATCGTTGCTCTCATCGATGTGGCAGGTGAAACTTTCCGGTATTTCAGTTTCGCACCTTTCACTATTGTCATCGTTTCTATGATCAATCACTTCTATTACGTCATCACGATCCGATTGATTTAGATTTTTTCCAACAGACAATAAATCATTCGTCTGTTGACACTTATTTACAGGAAACTCGAGAAAACAGTATTCAGTCATAATTTTTTTCATTCTTCGTGCTTTCTTTAGTTTTTCGTATCGCTTATTTGCTTTATTCATTTTTAACCGATGTTACCGATACGAATGTCAAATTATAAGTACGTTCAAACAGACCGAATAATGAGAAGAGGACATTTATATTTGGGGTTAAGCATGGGTATTTACGATTATAGCAGTAAGTTCTAAGTCAATTGCCGAGGCTGGTCCGATGTTGGTGTATTACCGTATGCCTGTTTTAGATACGAACGTAGGGAAGTTAATGGCAGACAGTGTTGGGCCCGGGTCGGTGGCCCAAGTCTTCACCGAGACTCGGGTCTCAAACATTTGCCGAGGTTGGCCCAACACTGATATAATGTTGGATGCCATGATTCAATCGAGATGTAGGGAAATTAATGGTGGACAGTATTGGCCCAGGGTTGGTGGCCCAAGTCTTCACCGACACTCGGCACTCAAACAGTTGCTGAGGTTGGCCCGGCATTGATATAATGCTGGACACCAAGATTAGGTTGGGACGTAGGGAAGTTAATGGCAGACGGTGTTGGCCCAATGTTATTTGTGATAGGTTTTGCCAATAGTCGGCTCTTAGACGTGAAACCGTACTGGTCCGACATAGGCGTAATGCTAGGTGCCGGGCTTTGAAACGAGTATCGGTTGAGTAATGGCAAAATCATTGGTTCAACATTGTGCCAACGTTGAAAGCCAACAATTGCTTAGCCTGTACTCGACCAAAGTTGGGCCGTGTTGTTTATGTTGGCAATTATTTCACGGGTAAGTCTTCCTGTCACCGACAATCATTTTTTCGAGTTTTTTTTCTTCGGCAGAATTTTTTTCGCCAATAAGGAAAGTTGTGATGGAAAAGCACGATCAATGGTTCCAAAAAATGTAATTAGTGTAAAGAGCGAGAAAAAAATTGGAACGTATAAATTTCCGAAAAATCCATGTTGAGGATTGAGGCCTCCGTTTTAAATTTGTTTTTCCCAACAATTTTATTATTATCGAGTGAAACAAGTCAACTCGGGAGATAACTCGCGGACTAATCTCTGTAGAGGAGATGGAAGCTGTGCGGAATTTTTTAGATGGGCGATTTTTTTTTTTTTTTCGTTAATTTCGGACCAAAACGCTTCAAGCACGAGGGAACTCGCTGAGCGAGTGTCGCGATAGTTTGCGCGGAATAGAAAGGTTCGCCAGTCGCCGTATCTCCGATGTGCACTCGGAGAATCGTGAATCATCTTCTCACCTTGATCTTGAGCGCACGAATCGCATCGGTTTCCCGACTATTATATAGAAGCAGTCGCGCATACGATCAACGTGCGGCAAATAAATTCATGTACGAGTATACAACCAGCCTGTGGTGTCAATATGGACCACTTTGGATTTCACAAAATCTCGGGTGTGCTCACCTGTACGCGTTTGTGCATACTCCGCAATTTCTTTTTTTTTCGGCTGTTGGATATAACACGGAGGAAAAAAAGAATGGGAATATTGACGCGCGATACGAATGAAAACGCGAAATAAATGAAAATGTGGAATGAAAGGAAGAAAAAGAGAGAGAATGCATACATATAGAGTGCAGTCGATGCCGTCAAATTTCATTGATCATTCCGACGTTCGGACGGGAGTATTCTCACCGCATTTATCGATAGAAATTTGTGAGATTCCTCCGCCGATGGAACTGCCGTGCTCTACATAACAATGTGTGTTTCAAGGCTCGTAATTGGCATGCTTTCCGGCACAATTCACATCTGCCATTGCTGGGATTGATTGGAATTTCAGCGTACAATGTGCCGATGGAAAAATAAATAACACCGCACGAAGCGTAAATGAAAGGATTGACGAATAAAGTGGCGTGTTCGTCGAGTCTCGCAATGGCTCAGCGGAAAGTGCGGACAAACACGAGTAGAATGATGATTTCCCGATGGTATTTGCGCATCATCTCGTCGTTTCCATTGAAATTCGTGGATTTCACAAATTCGCGCCATCGGTATCGACCGAAATAAAATAATAAGTCGGTGGTCCATATTCGCACCGATGTAAATCCATGTATACATAAATGCATCTGGCTGAGAGAAAAAATCGGCGCAACGTTGTTGTACGCGCCGTTGGCCAGCACTTTGACCCTTCGTGAGGTTCGACTATCGTTCACGTTCATCGCGCTTCCTTATAGCGTACATACTGTAGTAATACCGTATATTATTTTATATATCGCGTATGAAACATGCTCCGTATATACATAGTCACTCGACGTTATTTTGCAATACCGGATGCGAGTGTGTATAACACTGTTGGAGAATGGCGAAACGTTGTCTCTTTCCACAAACGAATAGCGGCGGTGGATGCGCGAGCAAACGAAAGACGCGATCAATTTTTATTTCGAGGAGGAACAAGTTCATGCAGCGAATTATTGTTTTGTGCCTTTCTTTTCTTGCGCATAATCGTTAAAAATGGCCCGGTAGCTGGGGAAAAACGAGACAAGTTTTTGCTTGAATTTGACGGTTTTCCGCGTTCTCCAACTGAAATTTCGAGTTTTCGCGGAAAACTCGACGAGTTTTGTAATCGGCGGAAAATTTGCGACGCAACAGGCTGGTGAAGTATCGAAAATTCGAAAAAAAAAAATTTCGTCATTTTTGCCTACCTTTTCAGAATCGTCGAAAAGCCGAAATTTCAAAAGGTCATAACTACGTTTTGAATCACGCTACGTAGGTTTCTTGGGGGTGTTTTGAAAAGCCCTCGAGTAGACTTAGAAAGTGGTGAAAGTTAAATGTCGATAGCTAAATTCCTTCTCCCTCAAAATCGATGTTGAAAATTCGTGAAAAAAACGCAAAGGGGTATGTATGGGAAAATTGGCAAAAATCGATGGTCCGTCTTTAAAATTCTGCCAAAAATCGAAAAATCAAGATATCTCGATGAACCAAACGGCATTTTGAAGCCTCAACAATTGCAAAGAGACCAAACAAAAGTTGGAGTGTTTATCTCAAACGGGAAAAAAATGGTAAACATTTCAGTGAACCAACTCAATCCGGCAAAAAATGGCGAAAAATTTTGGATTCCAAAAATCATTTTCAATGATCTATATCGATGTATTTTTTACCGCTGATTATGAAAATCACCGATATTTCATCGAAAACTCGATAATTCAATGTTAAATTTGAAAAAAGCTAATCCAATCGAATGGAGACTACCTTTTTTCAATTTTCTCATCGAAATTGCATTTTCTCGGAATGAAAAACGGGTGTTTCGCAATCAGCGGAAAATTTCCGATCCGACAGCGACTAGAAATATTGTAAATTGGAAGGAAAAAAAAATTCATAATTTCTCGTGACTTTTCCAGGATCTTAAAAAAGTCACTACCCATCCCTTGTGTTTTTTAAATTCCGATGATTCTTCAATCAATTACACCAAACCAATTCAATTACCAAAATGCGTTGTTTTTCTACCTTATTTTCAATAAATTGTCTCGTGACGTTATGAAAACGCATAAACATATTCGCGTCCGATTTAATAATAATCCGTTAGAGAAATATGTATTATTTCAGGTAAAACAACATGCGGTGCATAATTATAATTTTTTTTGTTTTGTTTTTATTGGGCCATTTTGCTCTCCGCTCTCTGTTTATCGTTAATCCGATACGTTTTGCGCATGTACGCCAATTATCGTATAGAATAATAATGGACAACCGGTGGATCTTCAACGATGCCGCGTATTTTATATTCCTCCTGGTGGTGGTGCAAACGCGATAAATATGTACCGTACTCGACAGTTTACTATCTCACAAAGCCCCCACACTTATGCATGGATTATAACTCTCGCGATACAATATCCTTCGCTCCGAGGTATTTTGCAATTCGCAATGGCTTTTGGAGGTTCGTTACCGGTCGGCGGTGTACGTTCGTGCCTACATCCCAGTTACGTACGAGATAAACACTCAAATTCGTCCGGGGATAAACCGTGAAATTTGAGCCTAAAATTATAGGCGAATCAATACCAAGCCCTCAGGTCGTTTCATATTTTTTTAGCAAAATTTGACGTTCAACGTGTGGTAGAGTCCAACACGATTTTTCCAGGATTTTTTAAAGTCGAATTTTCTCAAAATTTGTGTCATTTTGGAAAAATTACCTTCTCAATTTAAGAAAACGGTTATCCAAAGCACCGAAAAAATTATTTAATAACTTTGTAACAATGTTGTATCGCACTCGTCGGAGATATCGCGAGATCTTGCAAAGAGCCAAAAGTTTCTGCGCAGTTGGTTCGTATTTTTATCCGATGGGAGAAAAACGAAATCAAGATGACAGTAGAGAACACGTTGAATTTCAGAGGAGAGAGATCTGCGCTTGGATCTCTTCGTCGGTGACGACTCGTCGTTACTGGCCGGAACAACAACAACAACAACGAAAAATGTTAAGAAGAAAAATCGTAAGATGAAACACGTCGAGCAGGAGAAGAAATATCGAAGCAATCGCCCGAGAAACTCTGGCAATAAAAGGCGAAAGAACCGAAATGGTAATCTAAGACTGAATGAGATTCCCTTGTCGGAGGCACCGGTAATAACGTCACAGAGCGGATTGAACGAGACCACAGCCGCGAGATTAGACCTGAGCTGTTTCATGAAGGCAAGGGGCAAGAACCTCGTTAAAGCACCTACGGTTAAACACGCTCGTCCACCAAAGTATGAAAGGTTCGTTTCATTGTGTACACACAAACCTACACATGCCCGAATAAGTTCAAACTCACCAATTGCTCATCCAATAATTAAATTCTTTAATTATCAATTACAAAAAAAACTACAATAATTCGCATTCATGGAACTGCACGATTCCGAACCGAATTCGAACGTTATATTCGCACACCCCTTATACAGCGTGTCGCGGAACTCGATGTCAAAGTGTGAAAGTTGAATTCGCGATGAAATTCCGAGACGATAAGTATTTCTTCATTTTTTCGCACGACGAAATCCCGTCGAGTTATTCGTCGTCAAAGTTCGAGCCAATCGGGCGCGGCCACTCCCCTCTCTGGCGCAGCGGCGATGCTTCCTATTGGCCGAACTATATCAATCGACAACTCGGCGGGAGATCGTTGGATCGAAAAGTGCTTTGAGACTTTTCGCCCCGAATTTTCATCCCCTATCGTTTGGTATACATTGTTGACACTCGATTCTGGGACACTGTATATGTAGAACGGACCCATAGCGAATAAAAACTGCTCTGCTCGCAGGATGTAACGTTCAAAGGGTTGGTAGCTTGCATCATCTCCCGTCATAAATCGTCCGTGTGGTCCAGCAAAACCCCGAGCCAAGGGTCGAATGTCTTGTACGTTTTTCATCGAAATTTTCGTTCCCACAGACACAAAAACATCGTACCACCCTACAATCGATATCTCCAAGCTGCGTATCAGTGCCAAGATGGTTTCGGCTTCAGAGATCCCGAAGTAACGCGTCTTTATTGCAGCGACGGACAGTGGCTCGGCAAACTTCCGGAATGCGTTAATGAGAACGGTAAGACAGCGCGGAACACATTTTCCCTGCGAAATCTCCCTCCAACTCGTCGTCCATCTTTGTTTCTCGTCCAATACACCTTGATTATCGTTCAATTCGATACTTTGCGATAATTCAAAGAACACGTACTTCATTATTATCGAGGTTCGAGCAGAAACTCTCGAACGTTTTGAACATCAGGTCATCGATTTTTCGAAATTTTAATCACGTGTTTCAATCGCGCGACTTGTCGTAATTTTTTTTTTTTTTCATTCTACAAATTCACATTATCGTGGGTGCGAACGAATGAGAAAGAAAAAACAGGAATTATAACGAACCTGTCGCTCGGTGTACGCGATTCTCGGTTATGGAGTACGCGGGGCTCTCTTCACTCACTTGGTTCAATCACTCGAAAGCATTATACACAGGTTGAAGATACGAGAGAAGCCGCGAATGCCTCCTGTGCTTGACAGAAACCAGTTATACGTGTACCGTGATAGCGTGGGTGGCCTGTTCCACTTTTGCTTCGTGCGCGATAACCGCTTAATCACGTTTATGCCTGATGTTTGTTCCCAGCGCTTTGTCAATCTTTCAGGTTCTCGGACGAAAATTCTCGAGGGAGTGTCCTGGACGGTTCCTTCGAATTCTTTCATTTTTAACGATATTCTCGCCTCTAACAACGAGTCCGATCGATTATTCACATCGATTTCCGCTCGATTATTATTATTGCAATTTGAACATAATTCGATAACATACGACCGCTAAAACGAGAAAAAAAATGATTTTATTTTTCGTCGGACAGTTTATTATGCAAGTAAATTATTTTTTAATGTGAATTCGGTAGAATTATCGATCGACCGGTGCTGATCACGTAATTGTACGTTATTTATAAAGTAGACTCTGTAGAAAAATATCGAAGAAACGCCGGATGCGATATTATTCCGGAACCGTCGTGTTTGAAGAGATATCCAAAAAATTTGCAGATCTGTTGAAACCATCGGCGAGAGGCTGCGGCGAGGATCGCGGTGGATGCGAGCATATATGCCAGGACACGGAGACGGGCTATGTGTGTTCCTGTTTCGATGGTTTTCGCGCCGAGGGATACTCCTGTCTGGGTAAGAATTGTGAGAGGGAAAAGATGTACGCTCGTATATACATCTGTAACTTCGAGTAACGAAAAAATAGGAAAAAATCAGCCCCGAAAAAAAAATAAAATGAGCAATGTAAAATCATATTCGTACCTGTTTGGAGTCGAGAAGATTATCGCAGAGCTTTGCGGCGAATTTGCATAATATTTTAAGTGCCACTATCAGCGAAAGACTTTGCGAGACAGAGGCGTGTATCTTTGCTGCTTTTGTGTGTGTGTGTGTGTGTGTGTTTGTGTGTGCGCGAGGCGCCAGATACGAGAGAGATCTCGGGTTTTAACACAACTATTGTATGTTAATCCGCGAGAGAAGCGTCAAGGCATGTCGCAATCTCGTTTGATTCTACAAGCACGAACGGCCGGTCGAGAATAAAAAATGTAATATCGAAAGTACACACTCGTCTCTCGCATTCGCGATGTTTTTTTTCAATCTCGCAACGAGCTCCCTTAAGTTGACTACCGTGTCTGATAAATATTATCCTTGCGGATGTACTTACACGGGCGCGCTATTCGCCCCGCTGAAGGTACAGAGAACGCTCTCTCGTCATCAGAGCTTGGAATAATTTCTACAAGCGAGTTACAACCTGCAGGATCATCGAACACGAGAATATCGTCGTTTTCTTGTTCCGCGTTTGAGAGACGAAAAAACGTCTTTTTTTAACTCGACATTTTGATGGAATTTTTTTTTTCCCAAAAAGTTGCGAGAAAGGAGAGAAGCCCGGAAGCGGTGTAGGAATTTTTCGTTTTTGAGCCGTTCTTTTCCGCAACAGAAATCCAACAATTTGACCCTTAATCGCCCGAGGGAAACGTCCGCGAGTTCTCGCGAGAAAATTCAGGAAACATTTATCGCCCGAGGCTGCTGTTTCAAGCTGGATTGAGCGACGTCTGTCCGAAACGCCGTGGATATAATCATCGTAAAAAATGGGAAATACATCTTGCGAACGAACTTTCGACTAATCATTTTTGTCGTCAAATCTGCGTCAGGTAGAGTCACTCGAAGACTTCATTGTGTATATCAACATTCAGCCAGCATCGCGAAAGCCATAAAAATCAATATAAAGGTCCGTCGTTCCCTCTGGGAGAGTTTCGAAATGAGATTTTCATCTCGACGACGAGTTTAATGCTCCCATTTTGGAAATGATAAAACGCCAGATCGATTACAAACGCATCGATCAAAGATAAAATAAAGTGTGATTTATGGATAAATCGATTTAGTTCCAACGCAAACGCCACACGGACGATTGCATTGAAAAAAAACGTTGATTTACGAAATAAGGGGATAATATTTTTTCATAGATTTCACGCGATATCGACGTAAGCACGGAGCACATTGGCCAAATCGCGGGATAAATCGTTGGCAGCGGAGATTCGATCGTATCAATGAAAAGTAATGGGAGATGGAAAAGCGAGAGATGAAACGAGATTGCGACGTAAATGATACTTCAATGATGGCGTTGCATGCTTCGCGTGTAATCTATTTGATCTGAAGAGCAAAGAACATTGAGCTATGTATAATAAAATGTGTACTCAAAGTTCGTAACTGAGTGGATAAAACCCGTCTTCGTTTCCTATTAACGACGTTGAACGGGCTAGATCGAGTGCAACGCGCGTGAGAGCTCACGACAGCCCCCGATGCTGATGTCTCCTCAACGAGGTTTACTCAGACAAGTTTAACCGTGAGATTGTACGCGTTTGTATAATGGACCTGAAATTTATCTCTCTCTCTCTCTCTCTCTCTCCTTTTCATCCGTACGAAGATTTATGCCAGGCTCAATCCGCAAACTGTGCGAGTGTGTGTGTCGCGAAACCATCAGGTGTGGTCGCACGTTTGCTTCAGGCAAAAACAGCTTGGGTCTCGAGACGTCGTGCCATCGAAAGTTTCAGAAAAGAAATTCATTTTTTCAGAATAGAAATCTGAAAGAAAAATTCGATATTGAGAATCGTTTGACTAATCGCGGAAATATTTTTCAAAATTCTGACATTTCAAAATCAATTCGCTCATTTTCGCCGATATACCCGAATTTTCTTCAGAGTCGTGAAAAAATGATGAAACACGCGCGTCGAATGAAAATCATTCTTCACAAAGAATTTCATCCCGTTTGACGTTTGAGAATCGTGTGGATACATTTTTTCTTTGATCTTTATCTGTTTTTTGCCCGCAGACATCGATGAATGCACGGATGGTACAGCGGGATGCGAAGATACGTGCAGCAATGAGCCTGGCACTTTTCATTGCCGGTGCAACCAGCTCGGTTTTGAGCTCAACGCCGATGGAAAATCCTGTCAGGGTAAGGCTTACCCGCGTTACATCTCGATTGAAATATACATCTATTTTACCGTAAAATCTACTCGCCGTGGAGAAATATACGAAGGGGGAAATACATCACAGAGCGAATGATCAAAGCGGAAATCAATCGTGGTTAAAAGCTTTTTGTACCTCGCACATAATCCGATTCTCAAGGGTATATAATATCCGATTGTAGCTCAAGCTCGTCGATTTTATCACTCGCTAAACACGGCTGTGCGCAAAAAGCATATTACATTACTCTCCATATGGAGAATTTCACGCCTGCTGAGGCATTCTTTATTCTCTGCTTTGTTCTTTTTAAATCGAAATGAAAAAAAATAAAGACACTGGCTTATTATTTTCATCGAAATTTTCCAATCGGTTGATCCTTCTGTGGCGATTTTTTTTTTTTGGCAATGTGAATTATGGTCGAGTGCAGTGTTGAGTGTACGAGATATATACATTAGGGTGGGAGGGAAAAAAAATTTAATTTTCTTCAACCCTGTGAGTGTCAGATTTCCCCTGAAAAAAGATGCTTCAGAAGAGAGCTTTGAAAGTTTCGGATGAAAGCTTCCGAAAATAAACAAACTAAACTTGTTTTTCGACCCTAGTGTACGTATGCATAATCTCCCGACTTCCAACGAGATGATGTCATGGCTCGTTCGCCTTCCACGCTGCTTTGGTTTCATTAACGAGTTTATACCATGCTAAATCCCTTTTTTCCCCATCCCTCTCTCGTTAACGCAGCTCGAGAAATCGCGGCAGCAAAACGAGAGACCATCGAGGGCATCTAAATACATGAAAAAGTACAAAGAGCCCGGCAAATTTACGACATTTTTTCCGAGGGTCGCGTTTGACGAAAGAGATTTAATTGCATTTTTCTTCCATCTATTTTTCATTCCCTCGTAATTTGATTTTTCACTTTGTACCAATCGAGGAGGTCAAACCCTCCTCCTCGCTGGCCGGATCGTATCGAGTGTAACGTCGCGTTTCGTCAATGGCAATCGGTTTGCGCGATTCGCGCCTCGTTTCGCGCTTCGATGTTTTTCTCTCATTTTATTATTTGTTTTTCAAAGATATTAACGAGTGTCTGACGAACAGCGGTCACGGTCCCTGTCAGGGAAATTGCGTCAATACGAACGGCAGCTACGAGTGTAACTGCAACGATCTTATTGGCCATCAAGTTTCAAAGGACAATCATACGTGCGAGGATATCGACGAGTGCGCTTCGAACAATGCGGACTGCTCTCACACCTGCTTGAACACACCCGGCAGTGTGTTTTGTCTGTGTCCCGATGGCTTTTATCTGACGAACAATTTGAAAACGTGCCAGGGTGAGCGATCAAATGCCTCGTTTATCAATGCCGAATTGATGCACCTAATAATCACAACATAAAAGTATTTTCTCTGTCAAAAGTCCTCGTACACCCGAAGACATGTATAACAAACTCTCGAAACTCGGAATGGCTGTTTTGGTATTCTAAAAAAAGATTCCGAAGAAAGATCAAATTTGACGTTTCGAGATGAAGAATCGGACGAGATTTCACGATTTTCCTGATAATTTTAATTTTGACAGACGTGGACGAGTGCCAGAGAGATCCAAAGATCTGCGGAGAGGACTCTCGTTGCGAGAACACCATCGGTTCCCACAAGTGCGTCCCTCTGGAGAGAAAAGTGGCCAAGATAATTCAAGAGGAAGATTACGATGCCGAGGATGACGAGGAAGACGACGAGGATGACAATTACGATGACGAGGACGAGGGTATCACCGACACACCGGAAGTCAGCAGATGCTCCGAGGGCTTTAGAAAAACTGCGAACGAGGAGTGCGTAGGTAGGTCCTTGAAGCCCACCATTATTACACCAATTGATTTCAACCATGGATAACTATTTTAACGACTCCAATGGTGCTATTCCGAATCAGCCACGGTTTTTTTGAATGATTTTTCAAAGATATAAATGAATGCGAGGCCGACGAGAGCAGTCAATTTCACGGCTGCGATCACGACTGCGTCAACGAGCCTGGTGGCTATCATTGTACGTGCAGACCGGGATACGTGATACAAAAAGATGGCGCTACTTGTCAGGACGTCGACGAATGTACGAGGGAGCCTTCGGTCTGTTCGCACATTTGCACGAACGTCGAAGGTTCCTACGAGTGTCAATGTCCACCGAATCACACGTTGCGCGATGACAATAGAACCTGCGAGAGGCTCGAACGGAAGGAAACCTGCTTGAACCAAGAAATTCCGTGTTCCCACGAGTGCGAGGACAACGGGAACAACGGGACGACCTGCAAGTGCAGACTCGGTTACGAGATCACCGGCGACGACGGAAAAACCTGCCGAGACGTGAACGAATGTGCGATAAATTCCTCGACGTGTTCTCACGTTTGCATAAACACCGAGGGCTCCTACGAGTGTCAATGTCCTCCGGATTACAGTCTCGAGCCTGATAATCACACTTGCCGGAAGCTGGAATCGACGATCGACTGTTCAAACCTGGACCCACCCTGTTCGCAAGATTGCGAAGATACCGTCGATGGACCGGTCTGCAAATGCGCTTCCGGTTACGAAACAGTCGATGGGGGGACTTGCCGCGATGTCGACGAATGCGCCGGCAACTCCACGATTTGTTCGCACATTTGCAGAAACACCGAGGGGTCCTACGAGTGTCAATGTCCTTCGGGATTTATTCCGAAGGGAGATAACCGGACTTGCGAGGAAAACGAGCGCGACTGTTCGAATTTGGATCCGCCTTGCTCTCATCTCTGCGAAGATGGCCAGGCTGGTCCGGTATGCAAGTGCACTTTTGGTTACGAACTCGAGGAAGACGACAGGATGTGCAAGGACATCGATGAATGCGCCCAGGGTGTTTGTTCCCACGGCTGCACCAACCTCGAAGGAAGCTTCGTGTGCTCCTGCCCTCACGGACTACGTTTGGTGGATCACGACGCATTCAATTGCACCGACGTGAACGAGTGCGAACTGGGAAGTCACCAGTGCGACCAGGTTTGCGTGAATCTCCACGGTTTGTACAAGTGCGCTTGCCGTCCTGGCTACCTTCTTCGCGAAGACGGCAAAACTTGTATCGACAGAAACGAGTGTGAAAGCGACGAGCACGAATGCTCGCACAATTGCGTCAATACACCCGGAAGTTACAGCTGCGAGTGCCCCACAGGTGCAAAATTGCAGAGCGATGGACTCACTTGCGAGGATCTCGAATGCCCGGAGGGGCAGAGGCTCGATGAGGACGGCGATTGTCAGGACATTGACGAGTGCGCGGAAAACGATCACAAATGTTCGCACGGTTGCGTCAATACACCCGGAAGTTACAGCTGCGAATGTCCCAGAGGTGCCAAACTGCGAAGCGATGGAGTGTCCTGCGAAGATGTGGCCTGTCCGGGAGGTCTTAGACTCGACGAAAACGGGGATTGTCGGGACATTGACGAGTGCGCGGAAAATGATCACAAATGTTCGCACGGTTGCGTCAATACACCCGGAAGTTACAGCTGCGAATGTCCCAGAGGTGCCAAACTGCGAAGCGATGGAGTGTCCTGCGAAGATGTGGCCTGTCCGGGAGGTCTTAGACTCGACGAAAACGGGGATTGTCGGGACATTGACGAGTGCGCGGAAAATGATCACAAATGTTCGCACGGTTGCGTCAATACACCCGGAAGTTACAGCTGCGAATGTCCCAGAGGTGCCAAACTGCGAAGCGATGGAGTGTCCTGCGAAGATGTGGCCTGTCCGGGAGGTCTTAGACTCGACGAAAACGGGGATTGTCGGGACATTGACGAGTGCGCGGAAAATGATCACGGATGCTCGCACGAGTGCGTCAACAAGCATGGAACATACGGTTGCGCGTGTCGCGAAGGATTTGAAATCGACGCGGCGGGTTTCGAGTGTAATCCAGTGGAAAGTTGCTCAACATCGAGTTCAGCGGGGTCCAATTGCACGATAGTCGATCCTTGCGACACGGCAAACAATGGTTGTTCCCACACTTGTGAGAGAGATGGCGCGAATACGCGTTGCGGGTGTCCGGAGGGCTATGAAATAACGCGAGAGGACGAAAAGAATTGTCGCGACGTTGACGAGTGCGCCGAGTCACTTGACGAGTGTTCCCACGGCTGTCGCAACATCGATGGGTCCTACATCTGCGAGTGTCCCGACGGACACGAGCTGCAGGAGGATGGCAAAACCTGCCGAGACGTCGACGAATGCGAGAAAGACACTCACGGCTGCTCGCACGAATGCGTCAACTTTGCGGGCAGCTTTTGGTGCAATTGTCCGGAAACGTTGGCCCTCGATCGCGACAACAAGACCTGTCGCGACATTGACGAGTGCGCGCTCGGACGCCACAATTGCTCCAATCGTTGCGTCAATATTTTCGATGGTTACAAATGCGATTGCCCGCAAGGACACCGGCTGCGAATAGACGGTCTTACTTGCGAGGTGCTACCACCAAACGGCTGTCAACACGGATTCGTTCTTTCGGCGAGGGACAACGTGACGTGCGAAGATGTCGACGAATGCGCGGCTGTCGATGACGTTCGCAAGGCTTGCTCTCATACCTGCGTCAATACACCCGGCAGTTTCCATTGCGAGTGTCCTCCGGGCTACAAAGTCGGTATCGACGATAAAACCTGCGAGGACGTTAACGAATGCGTCGTCGACAACGGTGGATGTTCCCATCTTTGCGCCAATACCGAGGGTGGAGTGGAGTGCGCCTGCCCGAATGGTCACAGACTCCTCGTGGACGACGGAAAGACCTGCGTCGAAATCGACGAATGTCTGATAGACAACGGTGGATGTTCGCACGGTTGCCTCTCGGAAAATGGTACGATAACGTGTACCTGCCCGGTTGGCATGTTCCTGGACGACGGAGACGAGACTCGATGTGTAGAAGACGACCCTTGCCTCGATGAAAATGGCGGATGCTCTCACATCTGCAACTACCTCAATGGCACAGTGTCTTGCACTTGTCCCAGTGGAATGATCCTGTTGGACGACGATGAAACCCTGTGCGTTGTTGATAATCCCTGTCTCGCCAATAACGGTGGGTGTTCGGACACGTGTCGCTTTGTGGATTTCATAAAAACTTGCGATTGCCCCGAAGGACATCGAACAGCATCCGACAATACGACTTGCGTCGATGTGGACGAGTGTGCCGACGGAACTCACGATTGCAAGGGAATTTGTCTAAATGTTCCGGGGAGGTACGAGTGCGCGTGTCCTACAGGTTTTGTCTTGAACAGCAAGGACAAAGTTTCCTGTGATGACTTGGACGAGTGTTTGATGGAGAACGGTGGATGCTCTCATAGCTGTGCAAACACACTAGGTTCTTTCCATTGTTCATGTGCACCTGATCATATCCTCGGTACCGACAATTCCACCTGCACCCCCATCGATCCATGCAAAAAGGACAATGGAAACTGTTCACACTTGTGTCTTTACGACGCGGACGATGGCGCTCTCAAGTGCTCTTGTCCCGTTGGATTCGAGCTTACGTGGGATCAAAAGACCTGCCAAGACATTGACGAGTGCGAAGAGTTTGAGAACGACGTAGAATCGGGCTGTTCTCACAAATGCCTGAATCTCGAGGGAAGCTATCAATGCGATTGTCCACCCGGGTACGTTTTATCGCCGGAAAATAAGAGAATCTGCGTCGATCTGAACGAGTGCTTGTCCGGTCGGCACAATTGCTCTCACGAGTGTAGAAATTTGCTGGGTAGCTACATATGCAGCTGTTACGTGGGTCATTATTTGCATTCGGATTCAGCAACGTGCAATGACATTGACGAATGTCAGGTGGACAACGGGGGCTGTTCGCACGAGTGTGAAAACACGAAAGGTGGCTATTCCTGCTTGTGTCCTTCGGGTCTGGAACTGTCGCTCGATCAAAAAGTGTGCATCGACGTCAACGAGTGCAAAAACGGCGTTGCCAATTGTTCCCACGATTGCGTCAATACTCTTGGATCGTGGAAATGTATCTGTCACGGTGGATACGTTTTGGCGAACGATTCTCAGACGTGCTTGCCTTTTGAAAGGTGCGACGTCGACAATGGTGGATGTTCCCATGCGTGCTTCAACGTACCGACAGGAGTACGATGCAGTTGTCCAATGGGACTTGGTCTGAGTCGCAACAATAAAACTTGCCAAGATGCCAACGAGTGTCTCGACGATAACGGCGGATGTTCGCACGAATGCATCAATACGAGAGGTTCCTACAGATGCGAGTGTCCCGCTGGCTACGTGCTTGACGACAAGTCCTGCCGATTGGCTGATTCTTGCCAGGGGAACAACGGCGGATGCCAACAATTGTGCAAAAACGAGAATGGCAAGGCTCTTTGCTCCTGCACGGAAGGATATCAGGTTGACGGCGTTAACGGCTCGAGGTGCGTCGATATCGACGAGTGCTCGGGAGCTCACGAGTGCCAACACTCTTGCGTCAATACCAATGGGTCCTACGAGTGTGCCTGCGACCCTGGATTCCAGTTGACAAATTCTTCCTGCATCGGTAAGCCGTATTTTGACCCTTTCTCAAAATTCCAAGTCACTTTGGTATAATTCTCGCGAGAGATTTTTGCCAAAACTTTAACGAAAAACGAATACTAGCTGACATTGATGCTTTTCCAAAACTTCTCGTGATCCTTCGTTCTCCATCCGTCTCTCGCGTGATTCGTACACGTCCATCAGACATTGACGAATGTACGAGCCCGAGAGCTTGCGGCAACAATAGCAGGTGCATTAACGCGGACGGGAGCTACCGTTGCGAGTGTGAAAGGGGCTTTTCATCGGATGGGAACGAATGTATCGGTGAGAAGAGAATTGACAAAATCTAGCCTCGAAAACGATGGAATCTTTGAATTCCTGGAATTACGTTTTTTTCTTTCGCGACGTTGAGATCTCGACGAGTGCAAGTGGAACAATGGCGGTTGCAGTCACGAGTGCAAAAACACCTTGGGTTCTTACACGTGCCTCTGTCCCGCGGGCTTCGCTCTAAATCCCAGGTAAGGATTCCACCCAGGAAGGGAACAGAAGGTTAAAGAGGATTCACAAAGAAGAAGAGTGCAAGTGGGGTCGTTAGAACATTAGGTTTCGGGTGAGAAAGTTTGTGAAAAGTCGAAAGGCACGCCGTGGTGATTTTTGTAGAAACGCGAGCCAGTGTCAGGACGTCAACGAGTGCTTGACTCTTAAAGGAGGAGGCTGTTATGGCGACTGCGTCAACACACCGGGAAGTTACCATTGTGTTTGCCCCGACGATTTAGTGTTGGCTTCCGACGAGAGAACTTGCGTTCCACCTCGGGACGAAGCCAGCGTCGTTGGCGGTTGCAACCCACTGGCACCGCCTGCTCACGGCGAGGTGAGAATTATCATTTAATCGCCTCGAATTATATTTGCCCCAGCGATCATATTTAACGAGACACCAAATGACAGAGTGAACGCTCTGCTCCAGTAATTATACTCGAATTGCATGATAAAAGGCCACGAATGTGCAATTGCACTTGGAGTTAATTCCACGACCTCAATCGCTCGTCAGACATAAAATGGTCCATCCGAACGTCGTGTGCACCCGATGACGCGTATACGGTTATCGACCGACGATCGATTCGTCGAAAATCAATCCTTTTCCCCCAAATCTGGCGTTTTGGATGTTTTTTTTCCCACTGCTATGTACGCGCTTCGCTGAAACGTAATTTTTCTCTTCGTTGAATCGACGAATTTGCGACATCGCGCGACGCGACAGATAAGGTGTACGGGAGGTTCTTTCGCCGGCCAGAATTATCCTCACGGCGCCAGATGTTACGTGCGGTGTCATCGCGACTTCAGGCTCGAGGGTGCGCACACTAGACACTGCACCTCGAGTGGAAAATGGAACGGCCGGGAGACCGTGTGCGTTCGTGAAACCGGTGCGCACTCGGAGCGTCGTTATTACACCGGTAATCATAATTATCATCGTCAACAGCTGCACGCAGGCTCTCGGTTGTTTTTTCTCCTCTCTCGCAGATCCATTTCGCAGATGAATCACACGTTTTCCAGGCTTTTTTCAATCCTGCCAGTTCTCCCCCTTCATCCCCGACCCGCAACGGGTTCGAAAACCAAAGTATAAAACATCGCCGTGCGTTTTTTTTTGCTTCTAATTACTCCTTGTGCGAAGACTAGCGAGCATTAGAGATCTTTTAACAAGGGCAATTCTCGTTGTATACGCTTGTCGTACACGCGCATGACGCTGGTGAGAGCTAACGAGGCGGTCTATACTTTGCCCTCACGAAGGTGCATTAACGAGCTAGGAGCACCCCGCGCTTGGATATCGCACTATTTTTCCGCTCGTGCATCTCGCTTTCTAACCGTCCTCTTTCGTATCTCGATCGCGAGAGTTTAACCACGGTGCAATTTTTTCGCCGTTCGAAAGGCTCTTGAGCAGTATCGCATTCACGGTTAAACTCGTGACTTTCCTTGTCGCCCGGTCGTTGGGAATCGGCGGTCGCTGTCTTGAAGCTCCGTACACCGGCTGTGATATTGCCTCTCGAGGAAAAAGCGAGTGAATAAGTCACGAGTGCTCTTATAGAGTCTTATACCGCTCCCGTTAGCTTTGTATTTTTCAATGGCTGCTCGTAAGACATCGCGAGATGGACTCGAGTAATAAGAACTCTCACGAGTTCCATCATCTATCCGATGGACCACGAATTTCATGATGATGAATTTAGGTTCCTCGGAGGGGGATGTCGCACCAAGGCCGTTCGTCAGGTGTCCCGCTGACGTGGACGCCGAACTCGCGGTCGGCGCTAGCACCACCAGAATCTCATTCCCACAACCAAAGTCCAACATGGATTGGTGGAGGTAAAGTTCTTTTTTTTATTCGTTATAATTTTCCAAACACTCGGAACTTCTCGAGGAATTGCAAAAGTTATTCCGTTTCTCACCTCTCTTTACGGCTTGATGGTTGACCGGATATTGATGAAATTCGGCAGGAAGGTAGGTGGTATTCCAAGGAAATGGACCACGGTATGAAGAATCTTTTCTTATTACGACAAATTGGATATTTATTTTCTCGTACTTTTCTTTTTCATCGTCTTTTGTTAGGCCCCGCACTCTCCTCTAGCATCATTTTCTTTTATCGTATAGAGAAAGAAACGAGGATAAAATCGAAGATGGCCGTTATTCTTTTGTATTTTTTTATTTTCTCAAGATACGTCGAAGCTTCGCCCGTATGGGGCAAGCAATTGCAGGCGGATTTACCACCCGGCACATCGATCGTCACCTTCACAGCCAGATCACCGATCTCCAATTACACGAGCTCATGCCGCGTGGTGATTCGCGTTCGAGGTAAGTGAGGGATCACCTCGAAAAAATGGACCCTACAAGCGCTTGTATATCCTCATCTTAGATCGTGGAATACGACTCGGATGACTGCCCGCGACAACCCTTATAATCCCATCTCAGAATGTCGACCCATACGACATTCACCCGGTTTCGTATTTTTCGGGGTCCATCTGTATTCCTTACGCTATTTTCGCACGTACAGCGCGTCCCGCCTGGATCGTTTAGCCACGAAGAATTTTTGTGAAAAACAATTTTTCTCTATTCGGACCTTTTGTGAGAAAATTCTATCAAAAATCCTTCCATCCACTGAAAACACCACAATTCGTTCAATCTTGAATGTTTTCGAGTTAAATTTGGATTCTCCTTTGATACGGTGCTTCTGGACCAGAAATAGTAGCACAGTGCGAGTTTGAAAAAGGGTTCTTCGGAGGTCGATAAAAGCGTTTCACGGGTATATTCGCAGAATGAAATCGCAGGACCAATCTCGTTATAACAGAGAGCAAGGAACCTCCCTAGAATTTGCTATCTAATAATAATACATGAAAATATCTTTAGGTCGGCTTTCACGAACTGACGGTCGATTAAGTTGGGTTATTTCAGTATTCCTCCGCCCGCAATCTTTTTTCCTAACCATTCGTGAAATTCACATTATGCCCCGTGGTCGAAAGCATCTCTCATTTCTTGTCCATATGTTCGAGAGAGAGAGAGAGAGAGAGAGAGAGAGAGAGAGAGAGAGAGAGGGAGGGAGGATAAAGCAGAGTGAAGTGTATGGGCGCAGAGCTTAATTACTCATTCGACGAGTTTCCGAAACTAGCGTTGGGGCAACTTTGCTGGAAATGGATTCGCAAGCCAATGCGATTATAGGAAACAAACTCTAACGTTAATCCAAAGTAAAGCGGATGCAGGATATACAGTTTCAACGGTATATCGCGATGTATACGTCGAGGGAAGTCAGAGACCTTCCGGAAGTTGTTGCGACGCTAGCGAGTGACTCGCACGTAGCTTTCAACCTTTATTATCCGTTCTTCATCCGTATACTTTGACGTGTGCACCCTCTCTCTCTCTATTTGTGTTTGATGTGATTCTTGCACGTCTACACACAAATCCATTGAAACGCACACATTCGTGCCCATCGGGGGGAAACTCGTAGAACTCAAAGTACATCCTGTTAATTTTCTACACGCATCCAGACGCCCAAAATCCGAGGGTCTTCACTTGTCCAACGTCATTCGAGGTGAGGCTGAACAGCGGCGAGCGCAGTCGACTTATATTCTGGCAGGAGCCAACTTTCACGGACAACGTCAGAGTCGAAAGGGTCTGGAAGTCTAGGGTAAGTTTGCTCTTAAGGTGGTTAACTTTTGAGCAAAGCTTTGACGACGAACAATTCGTTGCTTTACTCGTAACGAGGACTTTTTCTCGAAGCCACGCTCCGAATTGGAAGGAGCAGGAGGCTTGACTCTGGTATGTCACCTATAGCCGAACGAGTGCAAAAAAAAATCAAGGGGGTTTGCACCCTTAAAATTATTTCATTTTTAAGATCGATTCTCTGTTTTTGGTGGAAACATGGGAATTTTAACGAAAATATTGATGTATGATATTCGCGAAACGGGAGCTTTCATGTTGGGATTTTTACGAGGAAAATTTAAAGGGAAAGGTTGAAGATACAGCGAGAGCACTCGGAGCTCCTATTTATCGTCGTGGACAGGCCAAGGGCCGAGTAAACGCTCGGTAAGCCGAGAGATCTTGTTTATGGGACAGCGATTATCGTTCGTTCTCCACGCTGAGAGCTCCCAAACGGCTGTAAGATTCATACGAGGCGCGCTCTCTGGCCCTCGATCTCTCTCGAGAGGCAACAACAACCATCAGCGATGAATAAAAGGAGAAAGATCGAGACAAAATACCACGCGAACTAAGAGCACACGCCAGCTCGGGAGATTTCTCCTTCGAAATAGATTTTCGATCCATCTCCCTCCATTTTATCTCCAGCGGGCATTTGTCTCGGTCTTCTCTCCGAGGAGCAGCAATTTCCGCTCTCCTCCCTCTCCTCTGGATAGTAATAATACATCGCTGCGTGCTAGGACGGCCATAAAAACTTCTGTTTGTAGAAATTTCAATCGTCACCCACTCAATGAGGGGAGAGCAGTGCTGGGAATTCTTTTTCAAAAAATTTCAGAAAAGACCCACGTTTTGGAAAAGCGTGGAAATGTTTGTTCTTTTTCGCGAAAGAAACGTCGACGTTGGTCGCTGAAAGACTTTCAGCGACAACCGTTTGACATTTTTTGACGCAAGCTGCTGCAGTTTTTTCCCAAACGATTTACAGGAACCGGGTCAGCTCATGTATCCGGGAGTCCACCATGTGCGATACATCGCCACTGATCCAGCGGGCAATCGCGCCGAGTGCCATTTTTCGATACGAGTACGAGGTAAAACTATTTTTTTTCTTCTTCCGGACGAACGTTTTAAATGAATAAGTTTACCATCGGAAGGATTTTTCGATAAATCGAGATAAAATACGACGAGTTTTTCGTATCGAGCTTGAAGAGCGTTTCAAAACGCAAAAATTGTTGAAAAAGCCGAAATTTTCGAGGGAAACGAGGGCGAGAGTGAAATAAAATGATGAGTTCGCATTTCGAGGCTTTCTCGAAGCGGCGACGAACGTAGCGCTCGCTAAAACGCGCGCTATTCATCTCGCGTTCCTACTTTATTGTCTTTCCTCTTGCAGAGCCCGACCGCCTTCAGGATTCCGAGGTAAGTGTGCTAACGCGTATCCTCGCTCACAGAGATTTTCAACCGACAGGTTAGTTTTCACCGACAAATTCCGTGCCCCTCCACGAGCTTCTGCTATACGCGGGAGCGAACGAGAAAAGCTCAACGCCATACGATATATATTTGCAAAGCTTCCCCCAATCCATTAACAAAATGTCTCTTGCGTTCCATTTGGACAAAAAGCTGGAAAAAAAAAACACAAATTCCACGCGCCTCGAAAAACAACGATGAATCCGAGTACCGCAGTTTTTCTTCGGGAACAAAAAATTATCGTCACAATTTGCGATTCGCCGGGGGCGTTTTTATGACAATTATCATTTGCTAGGCTGGAAAAACATTTTTCCTCGCGATCGTATGTTTTTGTTTTTCGTTTTCGTTTGGGTTCCCTTCTCGCGCGGTGGATATTGAAACCGAAGCTGTGTGTGTTACTTTTATTGATTCGTCCTGAAATGTCCGATAAATATGGATAAAGCTCGTTGCCCTTCGGTTTTTGCCGTTCCTTTCATATCCGGTAAATATTCGCTTTCGCCATGTCGAATCCGGACATGGTAGGATACGGCAAACAGCGTAAACTTTCGATGCTTCGATACACGGTCGGGTTGTAAAACCAGCGGGGACAGCAGGGCTTGGGGAGACGGCACTTTAATACCCATGAGGGATTTACCGGAAAAAAAAATAAAATAAAAACGTAGAGGATTCGAAGAGTCGAGGGGAACGAAGGGAAAATATCGGGAACGCGGGAATTTCATCCCAAGATGTTTGCTCTTTATCGAACAGCCGAGGACCTATCGAAGGATGCTTATTTGTCCCGGAAGAGCACCGCAACCCATATCAGCCACGGGATACAGGGTGAGTAACGAAACGACGGAAGAACAAAAATGATTACAAACGAAAATTTGTTATTCGATGTTCGGCTGTTTTTTTTTTACGTTCGCTTCACTCGAGAGGAAAAGAAATTCCGCCGTTTGCCTCTCCCTTGGGAAATTTCCGCGCGTCCCGATCTTTCGCGATAAATAAATCCGAATCGCGTATATCATTATTGTTCGGGTTTCGAATTATTTCTTAATTTTTCGAAAAATTCGTATTCATCGTATTGGTGTATTCGAATTTCGAATAATTTCTTTGATACAAAAGTTTCACTGTATGGGGATAATCTTGGGGGAAAAAGGGGTGGAATGTTCCGATGGGGGAAAAAAATGAAAAAATGACGATGCCGAGAGGAAAAATTGGATTCGAGGGAAAAAAGCCAATATGCGATAGATTTCGCGCACGAGACTGCACGAGCTTTATTTTTCCAGTGGCAAATTCCGAGTGGCTGCTACTTGAGATACACGAGAATTTTCTCCGGGGCGTATGCCCTCCAGCGACGCTACGACGGGGCTGCTGAGCAACGTCGCGATAAATATCAAACTGCCAGGGCAGCTTATCACGAGATTCATCCGATTGAACGCGGTCAGCATCCCAGCTTCACAAGCTTGTCCTATCCACTCCTCGACCGTGAGTATTTATTGACTCGCTCGTTTTTGCACCCCTTTTCGTTCGCAAAATCGAGAGACTCGTTGAAAATAAAAGCTCAATTAAAATAAATAATACCTTTTTCCTCGTAATAACAATTTTACTCTGTGCAACTTGAAGCAACCATCTTGACAACCGGAATTCAAGTACCCCAAAGTACTTTGCTCAAAAAGACAACTTTTCACCCGCGTTTTTGAAAAAAAATGACGATCGCCAGCGTATTTCTACATTTTCACCGGAAATTCATCCCCCTCTGGATTTTAAGTCCGACTCTCGATGCTGCAAAAGAAGATTAGCTTCCCCTGCTTGTTTTGCATTCCGCGATCGTTTTTATTCGCGACTTTCTCCGTGACTGCGACAGATTTTTCTCTTTCGCTCGCTAAACGCTGCGCGCTGAAGTCGCGAGAGAAAGTATCGATTACGGATATAATCGTCTTGGTTCATCTCGTGATCGTCGGAACAGAAATGAGAGAGGGGGGGGGGGAGGAAGTTTCAAAGTTTGTTCATACCGTTTGCGAGAGAAGAACACTCGACAAGTGTAAAACTGTGAGCGAAATAAACGACTGAAATACGAGCGGTTGATATCGGGAAGAGAAACTAGAGCCGCGTCTGCGTTCTCTTATTCATTCCCGGGGGGTGAAACGGAGGGAACGCCGGAAGCAGCAGCAGCAGGGGCTCTGCTGAGAATAGGAGAGATTCGACTTTCTTCCGAGTTTAACGTGTGCGCTTCTCGTGCATCGTTGAAAGACTAAGATGGCGGCGGCGGAGGACGGGGGATGAAAGGGTTTCGCACCCCCGTCCTTTCGCGTTAGCTCGGAATCGAACATTTTCCTTAGTGCGCTTCCTCGTCCGTCCGAATGAACATCTTTTTACAGCCAAAACTGTCTCAACTACGAGGTTGTCGTCGTACCTTCGTTGATTGAATCAAAGCCGGAAAAATGAATTTCTCGTGTAATTGAAGTCAAAAATGACGAGACTCGCAAAATTCTGCTGCAGAATCTTCAATGCTGCAGAATTTAACTCGCTTCGCTCATTTCGTTATATCGATTTTCACGTTAGCACGAAAGTGCGCCCTCTAGCGGAGAAAATAAATCGCGTGCAAAAGCTTTTAGAGCTAATGGCGCACGTTTCGTCGTCAAACGCCAAGCGCTTCGGGATAAACTCGATCGTCGTGGTGCAAAAAGAAAAAGTTCGGGTCATCCTTTGCACGTGATACACGTGCGGAGGACGCTGCCGGCGTAATTTCGACATTTGAAATCCCGGCTCGACGGCAATCGTGTCGAAATTAAGAACGCACGAATCTCCATTTTGAATCTCCATTTTGAATCTCCATTTTGAATCTCCATTTTGAATCTCCATTTTGAATCTCCATTTTGAATCTCCATTAACGACGAATCCATTTGGGGCAAACGGAATATTTTGGCGAATTTGTGAATAAAATATGACGAAATTGAAGCTCTCGTCTTGACGCAAAAGAGCATCGAAACGAGCCTCCAAACGGATCAAGCCGGTACGATTCGATGATAATCTCATGAGATAATGCGATCTGGAGTTTGTCCTCTTCTCTCGCGAAATTCCTTCGAATCGATCGAGGAGAGATTAAATCTTTTCGAGACCCGGAGGATTTCGCCGCAAACGCACGAAAAGATTTACTTCAAACGTGATGGAATTCTCTTTCAAGTTTGCCCCGTTGGTGCCGGCGTGCCAACATCTCGCTGGCCGAGAGCTCGCAAAACTTGTGTATACACCCGCTGCGATTTATGGCCGTGTATTTGCTCGCATAAATTGAAAGTGATGCGGGAAAGATACGCGGTGGGTTAAACGCTGACGGTAAATACGTTTTATCGCGATGTTTACGGCGAGAGAACGATGCACCAATGCGGCAAACTTTAATCCCCCCTTAATTTGTTTCCTTTCGAATCTCGCGATACAAACGAATCGTGAAGTAATAACGGGATTCGCGTTTCGCGCGATTCATATTTTTCTCGGCTTTCCACACCTTCACTCGCGCGCGCATAAATACGCCGGTGAATTTACGCTTTTCTTCTCTCAGTTTCTTTTCCTCGCCCTCTCTCTCCTTTTTCGCTCGTCCTTTCGTTTTATCCAGCGTCTCTTTGTACCCTCCATCCGAGGGAAAAGCTCCAGACGGTGTTCTCGATACTCTCACGGAAGAAAATATCATTCACCAGATGTATTTTTCGCTCTTCGTATCCGCAGCCGGTTTTTCAAGAGGGTGGGAAAGATTCGCAAAGAAACGGATGTTTCTGATTCTTTCAAACGCACCGGAAATTCTCAATCTTTGCGATTGCATCATTCCCAAAACGCGTCGTGAAATTTGTTTTATTTATGGGAGAGGGGGTTGGAATAATAATTCCCTCGCTTAATTCACGTCGCGCCATCGATTGTTCGTACAAAACATGGCGGAGCCCGTTTTCGGTTTTTGATGGGGTTGCCGTTTGACGTAATGCACCAAAATTCATCCGGTCTTGGTTACCGAGTTCGTTTCGACATCGGCTAACGGCTAACATGAGTCCGGAAGTGAAGATCCTTTTTCGCGTTGAAAATCATCGAAAACCGTCAATATCGGCGGGATGTTGAGCGTCGAAGCCCCATCCCCGTTCGTTTTAACCTTGCAATCGGTACCACCGTTTCTCATCGAAAGCATCCTCGCATTGGCGCTGGTTGTCTTACTCGCGGTGCCTCTCATCGCTCACGTGCAACTTTTCTTGGTAGGTTTCTCCATTTTTTCGCCAGAAAAAAGTCCCACCAGTGGCTTGAAAAAAAATTCTTCACTTTTCGAGCTTGTTCCCGGGAAAAATATGCGAAAATCGGTCACGCGGAGGGTGGAAAAGATGATAATCTTGTGAAAATTTTTGAGAATCCAATCGATCTGAATCGCGTTCCTTTCGCCGTTTCGCCCTCATTTTCAGGACAATAATTTAAAATCGCCGAGGATGGTTGTGATAAATCGTCGCACGCGCGATTCGGAAGATCGCGGAGATGGCGTGACGCGAACGATAGTGATGCACTATCCTTTGCCGTGCAATCTTCACAAGAGCTCGAATTCCGATCTCAACGTGGAGCTCGCGTCGATGAGGGCGGCCGTCTCGACCCCAACGATCAAGCGAAGCCTGGAAAACGTGAATCGCGAGATTGTCGACAGGGGCGCGATCGTCGAAAACGAAAAAAGGGACAAACTTAAGGGGGTCTCGCGAAAGAGCGTCGTAACGAAGCAAAAAACGTGTCTGCCGCTGGAGCGTTCGTCGAATTTCATAGCGACGAATCGTCAGCTGCCGATAATCGACATTTCGTCCTACGACTACGACGCGTACAGGCACAAGATAATCGAGGCGAGCCTGAAAAAGCGTTACGGCGATCGTCAGGCGCCCGGAAGCGTCGTGCTGAATTCCATCCATTTGAACTCGATAGGCTCGCAAACCGGCATCGAATTGTCCGAGACTTACAGTCACAGTCTTTTCGATTTCATCGAAGAGTATTACGACTCGACGGTCCGATTGAGCACCAAGGAGAAGGAGTACCTTCATCCTCTCGACCATTTTTTGGTGAAGGGCGCGGCGAGACCGAGCACCGCGGAACGGTCCACGGAAACGAAAGAGTCGATCGGCGAATTGGATCACGTGCCGGAAATGAAAGATTTCCGGGAACAATCGCCGAAACCTACCAACCACTTTTCGTCCGGCAGTCTCGAGCGACGCCGGGTAACGGAGGAGTTTGCGAAAAATCCATCGGGAACCACTCTGAGATCGCAGAGATCGTCGTCTCTGGCGAAAACCTCGTCGAAAACGTCGACGACCGTTAGGCCCAATCCGGCAACGGGCAACCGGAAATGCCCGGCGGATTTCGCGACTCAGCGACTCTTCGATCGAAGAGAAAATCAGAATCGCGAGGAAAAAGCTCTGTCGAAGATGGCCACGGCTTCGTTGAACAAAATGGCCGATGGGAGGGCCACGGAAGCGTCGATCGCCAGGACCTCCAGAAGTCGCAGTCCGCGCGGTAACGATTGCAATGCCGTCCAGGGCCAGAGAACGCGCGAGGCTTCGCGAAAACGCCCTCCTGACCTTCCGCAGCTTAAATCCAGTAGCGAGATTCTCACTTCCGGTATCGCACGGACGAGCGAACTGATCGAAGCGCCGTCGATCGACCGCGACGACAAGGAATCGACGACCTGCATCTCGATGAGCTCCAGCGAGGCTGGGAGCTCGTACTGTTCAAGGCCGCGCGACAGACCTCTCGTGCGTTCGCGGGCCTCTTCTCTCTCGTCCAAGAGTCGAACGATCGGTAAAATCGCCAGTCAGACGAGGCAGTGGTACAGCGGATGCAACACATCGACCTCGTTCAACAAAAATTATCCAGAGATTTCCAAGGACGTCAGCGCAAAAAGCACCAAGACGAAATGCAGCATCAGACCGAAATCAACCGGTGGGCGATTCGACTGGGACGTTCCTGACGTTCCCGTGGACAATTGGTCCACCGAAAAAATGGCAAATTCCAGCAGCGACAGATCCAACGTCCCGACGCTCGCGGAAAGACCGAGAACAGCCAATCCCACTCGCAACAGACGAAGAACCCCGGAAAAACGAAAATTGTCCGACACCGTTCTTCCGGTGTTGGAGAGCGTCTTGGATTTTCAGATGGATGTGACTTGGAACGATTCCAACGTCTACGCCATCAACGACGATCCAGGAACATCCTCGGACAACCTCAAGGAGGCGCCACTCCCTCGACAGCGTGAATTCAAACGTTCCGCCAGATCGAGAGACAAAGAAATGTCCACAGCATCCTTCGTCAAATCTTCGACAATCGCCCAACCGGAAATCGTGGAAATCACTCGCGAGCCGCGGAACGAAACTTCGGCATCGGAGGTCAGGACGTCCTGGACCAAACGTCCCGTGTCCATCTCGCGATTGCCCGTCCACGTTGGCGTTGACAAAACGACGATCAAAAAACCATCTCACCAGTCTGAATCTCGGAATAAACTCGTCCCCGGGCCTTTGGACTCTGGTGGAAAAAATTTGACTATTCCCGTTAGGAAAATCCGTCCTCGAACCGCCGGCTGTATGCCGCCTCGTGCCTCGACTCTCAGCCCAAAAATCGAGCTCTCCCTCGAGGCTATACAGCCGAAAAAACCTGTCGCTCCAACCGTCGAGCTCGAACGTACGTCGGAAAAACAAGCAAACGAGAAGATATCGGGCCAGGTCGCGTCGAAAATACCGAGCGCATCACCGAGTCGGGCGAGTGGGAAAACGACTCCAGGCTCCGGTACGAACGTCGCGAGGATGAATATTGATTCGGAAATTCTCGGGAAAAAACCGTTTTTAAGAGCCCGATCGGGAAAATACGGTGCGCCAAAGTTGAACGCGATTCAAAAGGCCAGAGGATCTTTCAACGCGGAGGAGGCTTCGTCGTTGGTAAGAAAGATGGAAAATGACGAACATCTGGAAAAGATCGAATCGAAACTCCCCACCGAAGGCTCCAAGGCTGCCCTCGTGATGAAACGCGAGCTCAAGACTTACATAAAAAAGATCAAGCTCATACTCTCGAATCGCGACAAGAGCCTCCAAGTCAAAGATCTCGCCTCGTTGAGCATAACAGAGGCGGTAATACCGGAATTAAGAGCCCATCTAAGTGCACGGGAGATTCGCGAATTGCGGGAACTTCTCGGTCGCGTGGAGAAACAGGGAAACTCCGGTGGTCTCGGAGGCTCCCTCAAAACGTAGCAACCCTTTTGGAGAGAGAGAAAAAAAATGATCGAAACGGAAATGCGCCAGCTCCATACAATTTTTTTCGACGACGTTAAAACCGAAATTCACGGTAACATTCAGCGGGGACTTTTATTTCTGTAAAACGTACAAATATATAGAGTATTTTATATTGCCTTTTTTTCAAATTTATTCTGGTCTTTTAATTAATACGCGAACGGAGACTCGCGAAAATTTCGAGCGTCAACGTCCCTCTTTGCCGCGTGAAAACCATAATTAGAGGCGATGGAAATGCTCAAAGTCGATTCTAAAAATGTTTCGTTTAAAAAGTGACGTACACCGGGAATGCATTTAAATAAACTGGCGAATCATCGCAGCGCGAGAAAGAAAAAGCTTCCTGGATGACGACACCCACTTGGCACAGTCGTTTCTCATTCCCATGAAGTGGTAACAGCCTCGTACGCTCTGGCTGCACTCGCGTGCAACAGGGTTAATTACGCTTTACGATCGGTCATCGACTATCAGCCCATCGCGGTCTTTAAACTCCAACGACGATGACAGCTCGGCGAAATTGCTGGAAACGGTCAGCCTCGGCATTCTCAGCGACGTGAAACTTTCGTCGTGGTCGCTTTTCGCCGTGCATTTTACCATTCGAATCGAAAAATCCTTCCTCGCGAATCAGCTGTCAATTTTCGAAAATACAAAAAACAGTGAAAATAATCACGAGAAATGGAAGTTTCAGCAGGTTTTTTTGTAGTTTCACATTTTTTGTCGCAATTATTCGTCTTCCAATTTTTTTTTCTCGAGAATCAGTCGCGAGTGAAGCCACGCGTGGCCGTGAACGACACACACGTTGGATGCAGTGGCAAAGTGCAAGAGCACGAAGTAAAGTTGGGCGCTCGTGACCTTTTCCACTTTCTCGAGCTGCAAATGTTTCTCCTCGCGTTCGCGTCACGTTTGAGTATTCTTTCGAGAAATTCCGTCTGCTAATTCGAGGTTGCACGGGTCGCGATAATCAGGCCACTCTGCGGAACTATTTTGAGGCCTGGAAAGCGTGCGGAACGAACTTTTCGAAAATGCCGATTTTCTCAAAAGTCTGCGGACGATCGGTTTCTCCCCCTTGAACCTTTGGTCCTTCCAGGGAGGAGAATGAGGATCGTTCTAAATGTTGTTCGAGAGAATTTTTCCATATCCGTGTGATTTTTTTTTTTTTCTTCGTCAGACCGACGATCGCAACAGGAGCGTCAGTATCGCCCGCAACAATATCAAAAACAGCAGAAGCACCGGCAATTCCCTCACAGCGGACCGAGTCATCATCGCATTTTGCATTCGTACGGGAGAGGAAGAGTCGAGACGAGAATATTGCCGCGACGTCGCTGCTGCACGTGATAAAAATGAGGAATCCGGGAAACAGGGGAAAAAAGCGATTCTCATTCTCGTTCGAGAAAGTATGCAGGAAAAAATGAAGGAAAAATCCATTTTCCTTTTTTCTCCCATTTGTAATATATTTGATACGCAAAGTGTTTGTATTTTCCTTTGTTTTTTTTTCATTTTTTCATCATATCTTTTTTTTTTTTACATTTATAGCGTCACGTATTATACACACAATTGTTATCGATCGGATAATATGTTTATTCGTCTTCCGTAACGTTGATATGCGAATGAGAAGAGTGAATATCAATAAAAACGCAGAGAGAAGACGGTGAATGTGATGTATTCTCCTTTTTGATCTCCTTTTCCTTTTTGGCACGAATTCAATACTGTTTGACGTCAGACGCGGGCCTGCGACATCAGCGTCTTTTTTTTCATATCGCCTCGGACGTTTCGTCGAACGTATTCGCGACGTGAAAAATGGATTTATCGCATTTCCGTGTCAATACATGCAGCTGTGAAAAAATTGCTGCTCCGCACAAATCGTGTTTAATTCGCGAAAAATCATTCTTTTTACTCGCGAAATTTTTATCGAAATTTTCGATGAAAATCGTTCGAAAGTGATAAATCCATTTGCCAAAATTGCCATTTGCCACTCTCCGTCTCTAATTTCGGAGTTTTACGTTTATTTATTCGTATATCGTAACACGATTATGTTATTGTACATTACTTCGCGTTTTACTCTCGTTTGCACGTTAAAACCTCGATTATTCAGAGTTAATGCTCGCGATGAATCAGAATTTGCTGGCCGACGCGCCTTCGACGCGTAGGATTTACCGAAATTACGAGTTTTACCCCGTGTTTCATCTCGTTTGTAATGACTCCCCCCCCCCCTCCCTCTCTTTGGTGCACAAGCAAATTTTCCGGTGTCATCGTTAATTCGCGGGATCATATTGTTCGCGTTTGATTTATCTCCGCGGCCAGGGAATTCCAGTTTGAATATTTTCTTCACGCCGTTAATTTATTTTCATCGCCGCCGAACGTCACGAAAGTCGCGAATTTTTTTATCTCCGCCATATCGCGATATGATCGTCCGCGGTATTTTTTTCATTTTGTTTTTAGGCAAATACATCAATTCAGAGATTCAACGTTGAATTTCGAAATTTTCTTTTCTCGCAAATATCACGGAAAAATTCGTACGCGTTCGAAATTATTTACACCCAAAAAGTCTGCGAATTCGAGACGACCATCGCTCGTGGGGAAAAAAATCTCGGTTTTTTCGGACGAGGTGAGAAACGAATTGTTTCTGCTGGAAACAACAGCACAAAGGATGCTCACGAATGATATTGAAAAAGAGGTAAGTAATTTTCGTCAATTTTCGATCAAAGTCCTCCCATGGGAATCGAGAAGATGAACGAAATAAAAGTAACAAAAATCGACTTCGAAAAATCGATTTTCCGAACCGTTGACGAAGGTCGCGAAAAAAATGGTCACTTTCATCGAAAAACAAATGATATTTGGAGAAAAATGAAAATACGTGTTTGTGTGTGTTTTATTTCTCGATTTTTTTTTCCTTCGTATTCATCGCGGAAACGTGCGGTCTCGAACAAAGCGAAACTCATTACGCGAAGGCGCGTCTTTCGAACGCGAGAGCGCGTTCTTTCGCTGGAAAACGCGTTTGGGCGCTCGGGTTCCGTGCAATTTCCATTTATATTACCAGAACCCGATAGCTTACCCTCCCATGATTTCCGTCTTCGCGGAGAAAGGGCGGGAAGGTTCTCGTGGCTCTGCTAGATTTTTTTCGCTTCTTACACGGATATTTCCCTCCTCCCTCTCTTCTTCCTCTTTTTTCTCACCGCAAAGCTCGCCGCTCGAATTAATCCCGATGGACCACCACGTTAAAGACGCATCTGGTCGTCCAGCCAGCCTCGTCGCTCGCCTCGTACACTATTCTCCACTCGCCGATCCCGAAAACCTTTCCCGGACTCTGTATCGTCGGCGACGACAAACGACGAAAGAAAAAAAAACAATTATCACCGTTGGAAAGATGAAATAAAATGTCAGCCCGCCCCGCGAGCCGCGCCATTTTCAATCGCGTCTGTCACTTTTTACGAATGAGAATTTTCCATGAAAAAAAGAACGTTTTTGAGTATTACACTCGTCGATATTGACATTGTTTTTCTGTGGCGAAAAGTCTTTATTTTGGTCGTGTCATGGGATTTTTTCGAAATTTAAAAATTTCGTGCTTCGCAAAATTTTGCTTCAAATTTCACGCTATATGTGTATATGTGTGACTGTGTGTATGCCGAGTGTATGCACTTTTCTACCGACTCTCTCGTCGTTCGTTCAAAGCTGCAAGAAAAATATCCCCCGGCTTTTGTCAGTAGGTAGGATTTTCTATTCCCCGACGTTTGACGCGAGCCACTTTTTGTTTGCCCGCACCCTCCCGTTTCGTCCGACTATTTTCCTCTACCCCGACAAAGTAGCATGAGGTTAACGCAGTTTTCCGCATTTTTGAAAAACCTAGAGCGCCGCGAGCCACGCAGCTCCGACAGTTTTGTATTCGCAAAAAGAAGCAGAGAAAATCGCATGCATAATTCTTTCATTTGAAAATTTTTGCGTACAGTCGTGTTAGCTGCTGGAAAAAAAAACATGCGACGGATGACGACTACGGGAGCATGGAAATTTCTCAAAAATTCGCAGCGTCGACGGTCAATGTCGAAATTCGACATTTTTTTTTGTTATTAGAAACAACGGATGTTGCATTTTTTTCCGCCAAACAATTTTTAAAAATCTCTGCAGGATATACAATTTATTCTCGAGATTAATTGAAACCGCGGCAGACGCGAGGTGAAAAAATGGCGAGAAAAAGGAAAAGATATCGCGCAAATTGAAAAACCGACTGCTGGTTGAAAAAAAAACAGTTTAATAGCGCCACGCGTCGCATTAAATGAGAGACCCTTTGCTCATTATTCTTCCTCACTTTTTCGCTGTTTGTCTTTTCCACGCCAGATTTTTTTTCCCCCGAAGCGAATTTTAATTCTTCGTTATCTCAACGGCGTACTCGACATTTTCGAGATTCGCCGAGGAGGAAGTCTCATCCGAGTGGCGTGATATTTTATTCGCGGGCTATTCGTACGTGCATATTATTAAAATATTCGAGTGGAACATTGAGAAAACGAGAATTCGTTGGAACGAACGCACGACAAATGGAAAACGCTCGTAATAAATTACCTCGTTGTTGCTCGTGTGCGTTACCCTCGTGTTGTCGGTGAACGTTGGCTCCGTCCACGTAACGGACGTACCATTTTTAGCCGCGATGTTGCTCGGACAATTATTCACTGTGGGGGCTTCTCCCTCTGCAAAATAACGCACGCGAAACTTTGTTTTCCTCGGTTATTCAGCGAGAAAAGTCCGCCAGGCTCCAAGGCAGGCTACGAAACCCGCGCTTTCCCGGGATACTCAATTTTTAATGATTTTTCGCGGACAAAACGACACGTGTTCGTTGGACGATTGACTGAATCGAGAAAAAAAAATTTCCTGTAATTTGATTTTTTGTTTTTTTTTTTGAAAAATATGCGAACCTTTGACGAGAATGCGAAGAACGCAGCTGGCTTCTTTCTTCGAAACGGGATGTCGCGCGAAAAACGTGACGAGATGAAGTCCCGGCTTGAGGCTGGCCTCGAGCCTCGTTCCCCAGGACGGTTTCGAGCGAACGTAACGGAACCAATCGAGATCCGTCGAGGGTTGATCAAACGTCACGAAGGCCTCGTCCCGATCCGGGGGTATTTCCGCTACCACGTCTTTCGGGCATCCCAATCTCGGTTTGCTGTATTCTGTTGGAAATTGCGCAATCTTTCCTTCTAAATTTTTATTTTCTCTTAAATAATAGCAAACATTCGATTATACAGTTTCAAAGGTGCAATTCTGTGCGATTTTTTTTGAAGCACTCGAAAAAAAAGTTATTCCGGCGATGGAAGAAAATGGTGCGAAATGTCGGCTCGTGTTTTCATTAATGCCGGGAGAATTACGTACTGACGCATTCTCCGTGTTTCGGTCCATCCCAGGTGCCGTCGCCCTGACAGGTGAGTTCGTACTCTCCGTGCAATTGATATCCCGTGGGACATTTCAAATAGCATTTTGTTCCGGGTCTATTCGCCTCTTTTCTATCGTCGCGCCACATTCTTGGCATTGTTTCTCGCGAGCACATGAGATACCCGCGTTTCGCCGGGTCCAGCGGTGCGCAAGCGAGATTATTTATATCTGTGTAGAAAAAATGTTTATATCTGTGTGTTTCTTTTCACGATCATTGAGAAAATCGTTGCGCGAAAACGAAAAAACAGCACACGCAGCAGCAAGATTTCGATGTAAAAAGAGAATTTTTTTTTTCTTTATCGGATCGTAAACCTTTCATCAGAGTACGGTAACGTTGCACGCAGCATCCTGCATTTTTATTCGAAACGCAAAAGTTCTTTGTCTACAATTTACAGTTCAGCGAGATCCCCGTGGTCATTAGTCTCGATAAGCCAATTATTTACGCTGCTAATTAGATCGGGAGCCTGCGCAGAGGGCGAGAAAAATGTAGAAAGACACGGTAATAAAGATTAATGGAAAAAAGGCTCACCGGTACAAGATTTACCATCCACGGACAGTGCTTTCTCATCACCATCGCAGGCGCAGAAGAAACTCCCTTCCGTATTCTCGCAGACCTCGCTGCATCCTCCGTTGTTTGTTTCGCACTCGTTCGCATCTTCAACGAGAGCAAAATCATACCGATAGTTCGCGCGGCCGTTGAGGAACGAAAGTCTAAGTACAATTTGCGATATTTCATTCCACTGCGAAGCGACGATTTTCATCCCCCTGGAATTCTCGCTTTGGACTCTTGAAGAAGCGTCGAAACATTTCGGTTTTTTTTTCATCGCATTTTTATCTTTTCCATGTTTCTATCCGCGAAACTCGGAAATACCCAGATGAGTTTGCAGCTTTGATATTTTATCGCGTTTGGAATAGTTTCGAGGCTGTTTTAATCTTGAGGAAGAGAAAGGAGGGCTACAGCGATAACTACGATTCGTATATTCGTGTCCGAGGACGTTATTGCAGTCTGTGTGAAAATGTAATTTCGTCGCTTGTACAACCAGGATATGAAACTGTATTTATCTCGGACGGGACAAACGAATCTCTTGAGAGAGTCCATTCATGACTTTTGACGGCAAGTTGATACGTGCACAAACGCGTCAAAGGAATGAAAAAGACGAGATGAAGCTTTCAATTGCGGCAAGTGTTAAATTGACCGAAATGGCGAGCGAGAGAGGCGAGTGTTTGCTCCAGATCGTCTATGCGCGATAATGACGGGCATAAATTGATTTTTCTCGGTGAATAACCGACAATGCAGAGAGAGGAAGTACGGATGGACGTGTGTCTTTTGTCCAGCGTCGCTTTCTGGAACCTTTTACGCGGTGCTACGTGTGTAGTCATCTCACTAAAGTCTCTCGGTCCAGCCCTCTTTCTCTTCGATTTTATTTCCTTCGGAGTGCGTCGGTAATTTTCAAAAAAAAAGAGCAAGACGTTACAAAACTACCTCGGAACGATTTTTCGTCAATACCGAATTGTTGGATTGTCAAAAAACCGAAAGTGTCCGTCCGTCACGTTCTTTTTCTACTGAATCATTTTTCAAAATTTTTTTTTATTCCTCGATGATGCAAACGTTTTTCGATGGAATTCATCATTGCTCAAGGATGCTTTCGCATTGATTGAGAAACGCGCCAACTTTCCAAGCCTCGTATGCAGCCTCCGACTCGTTCCGATGTGCTCCTGGCGTTGGTTGCCGGATTACTCGCGAGCCCGAGCTTGGATAATGAAGATTTCGTATTTGAAGGAGAAACAGAAAGCCCCGAAGCACCCTCGTATCGTCGTTAGTCGTCGCTTCACAGCAGACGCGTGTGTTTCCATTCACTTCATTCTCATTTCTGTACACGACTCTTGTTATATCTACGTCCGACAAGCAAAAGGGCAAAACTTGCGACAAATTCACGTATCATCGTCGAATACCGTTTCGCGAACTTCAGTTTTCCGCTTCAGCGAACTGAGACAATATACGTTCAGTGCAGATTTCAACGATAACTTTAACGATGAGGCTTTGGAGCAGAGCTACGAAGAGAGAGACAGACAGAGAGAGAGAAAGGGAGAGACAAGCGAGTGACACGAGTTGATTGGAGCTCTTTGCCATCTTTTTTCAACGATCTTGTCGTTAAACACGCGTCATTAGAACGAAGGCTGAATGAGCCACCTTACGCGTAAAAAAAATCGATTAATTAAATTCGAATGTGCAAAAATGGTGTATAGACGGAAAAGAAAATGACACCCTAAACGAGTAGGATTAATTTCGAGCTATCGTTTGAATTTTTTGAATGAAATACGGTATATAGGTTTTTTTCGTAGATTTCTTTATGACGATATTTCGAGAGCAAACACAAGCTGATTCATATTTGCACCGACTCTGCTGGAACAGTCCGGTTTCGCTCGGCTGGTCGTCGGTGGCTCAACGAGAGTTTTCGCTTCGTTCCCTCGGGGCTCGTGGGCTCAGATCGCGATGTCAAAGCGGCCATTAATGGGCGAATGACAAAAAATTCGACCAACCGTCGCGGTTCGTTCTTTCAAAGGCAGCTCTACTGAAAATATCGCGGATGGAATTCCCCTCCGTGGTACAGCAGAGAAGCGACGTACACTCTGCACATAAATGTGCGCGCAGGTGCACGTTAATGGACCGCCAGTCCTCTCGGTTCCTTTCTAGGTTTAAGCCGCATGAAGAATAATATCTTTCGCGAAACTACACGGAAGTAAATGGAGAAAGGAAACGTCATTGAGGCTCCCGCTGTACTCGCTTCGACCAATAGACTTTTCTTTGTATCACCGCCGGCAGACGTCTGCCTCGCGAAATTCGCGAATGAAAAGCCTCTTCCGTCCGACGAAAGACGTTTGTCGTTGACGAGGAAGAAAGAAATGAAATTGCCACTCTGAGCTTTTCCCCCAATCATCCTTTATGTACCCAACCTTGCCCCTTAAGACCGCCGGGTCGATGGTGCATGATATTCGCGTTTCTCCTTGAGATTCATAGTTCGATGGAGGTCGAAGCCTCTACGCGGTGATAAATTGAACTTACCGACACAGTTGGGTCCAGATCCGAGCTTGTATCCCGGCAAGCAGGTGACCGGAAGCTCATCGCGAATCGGCTGATCGCCGAGTTCCGTGGGATCGACGCATCGATAGGATCCGGGTGTGTTGATGCATCCGTAGCGGCAAATTTCCGACTGAAGATCCGGCACGTAACACTCGTCGACGTCTGGGGGATCAGAACGAAGCTCGCGCTTGTTTCAAACATTCTATCCTTCAGCCTTCAGCCGATCGTACCCGCTGTCCCGCCCAATGACAATGAAATTGAACCTCTGAATCCGTTGATCAACGATTCGTCAAGTTTGACGCGAGTTGACGTATAATCAAGGTCGTCCCCGTTCGATAGTTTTCGATCTACGGATTTCGCGAAATAGATACACCGAAAAACGAGGAAAAAAAGATGAAAGGGGCGATGCAAAGCTGCTGGAAAAGCGCAAATTCGTCGGGTCCTCGAGGTTGCCGTCAAAGTGTCGCGTCTCGAAAGGCGACGTCAAACGCGTGCCCGCGACGAACTCGGAGGATCAATTGGTCATTTTTTTTGTCTCTAAAGCAAAGGATAATTGCGCAAGTCGACGAGTAGGTTTATAGGGGTTTAAGGCGGATGACCTTGACAGGTTTTCCAGTCGTCGGCGAGCATAAATCCATCGGGACAGAGACAAAAGACTCGTCCAACGGTCGAGAGACAGGTGTGAGAGCAACCGGCGTTGTCGACGGCGCACGGCCCGGAATCCTGACACGTGTGATTATCCGACGAGAGAATCGTGCCCGTTAGGTTTTCGCACGAGCAAGTGTAGCTACCCTCGTGATTACGACACGTATCCTGGCACGGCCCGTGACCGTTGTTCAGCAGACACTCGTTGACGTCTGCAGGGGGCGCGACCGCGAGAGTATCATACAGCAGCAGAGCGACGCAGCAGCGGATACGCACGTCAGGCCGGTAACAGCGCGGTAACAAAACACGGGCACGCAGCATCCAGCAGCGCAGATGGATGGATCAGCACACACACACAGAGAGCGCAATGAGAAGAAGCGATACGGGGGAATTCCGGTTTGGGTGATTGGTGGCCGATCGATTTGATCACGCGATAACAACCTCGCGCACACCCCCAGGGTTTGCAGCGTTTTTTTTTTCCCCGATGAAACATCATGCATCGATCATCGACGAATCGAGATAAAAATGTATACACCGGATGAGAAAAATAACAAAAAAACGACGAGAGAGAGAGAGAATGAGAGAGGAGGAGAGAGAAATGTGACGAGTTTCCGGGGAAATGCAATATCGTCGCACTTACCTATGCAAGTGAATTTACTCTCGCCTCGCTTCATACCCCGAGGACACTCGCATCTGTGCGAGCCCGGTGTATTCGCGCACTTGTACTCGCAGCCACCGTTGTCGCTCTCACACTCGTTTATGTCTGTAATGAATTTCATTTATTCGCGCTTCGATTGATATTCCGCCGAATTTCAATTCGAGGCTCTGCGCGTTTTACGTCGAAATTAAATTTTATCCTCGTTTCGCGCGGTATGGTATGCCCCATATGGGACAAAGTAGGCTGAAATCGATCAGCCTACTTTGACAGCATCTCGAGCAGAGTAAAAGCCCTGAAAGTATTTCCGTGTTGGGAGGCATTTTTGTGCTAAATACGGAAAGGTACCGTACCGTTGCACTTGTGGCCGTTTGGACGGAAACCCTCGTAGCAGGAACACTCGGCCCGCCCGTCCACCTCGTTGCAGACTTGATTGCAGGGGGATCCCGCGCATGGACCATCCTGGCTCCGTCTGATCTTGCAATTCGGCAATTTACCGATCCAACGACGAGTCCTACAGAGCAGACGGCTGCTCGACGAGGCCATGTAAAAGCCAGGAATGCACTCGTAGTCGGCCTCGAGATACTCGTGTCCCGGTATCGACGACCTTTCGACAGTTTTTCAAACAACGCTTTTCCAAAATAGTACGAAATATTTATCGCGACGCTCGAAAGTTCGAATCATTCGATCATTCAATTTTCCAATTTGTAACAATCAATGACAAGTTGTGACCCAAAGAAAAGCAAATTTACATCACAAAGAACAATGTAATTACCGTATAACTCAAAGTATTACTCAAAGTAAGTCAGACTTGTGTACGGAAAATTTTGGAATTTTACAACGGTCGAGTTTTTACAACGAGTAAAAATTGATTTTGGAGTACTCACTTGACGTATTTGATGAGTGCGTGACGAGCCAAAGGCGCGGGAATAAAGGTCCCGTTGATGCACGTGAGATCGCCCTTCGGGGCGACGCTCGTTTCGGTATTCGCGAGTTCATCGTCAATCAGCTGTTGTTGCCTCTGCTGCTGCAATTTCCTCCAGTCATCTCGCTCTTCCGTAGCTCGGTGTCCGTCGACTCTCTGACGGTCCAGCAGCCGCGCCATCTCGTCTCCCTTAATCCCTCGTGAATCAACGTCACCGTCGGACGAATGTCGCAGCAGTTTCGTCACTTTTCCACTATTCTTCAAGTAATCATTGTAGTCCTTGAGAGTCCTCGCCAGGACGTCATTCTCGAGGTCGATTATCGGAATATCCTCCGGCGATCTCGAGTAGCCCAGCATCCTCGCAGCGTCGAATCTCGTATTTTTCATCTCGAACGAGTCGACGAAAGTCGGCTCCGCGACTCTCGGCTCCGATGATTTCATCTCCCCGCCGGTAACCATCGAAGATTCATCCGGGATGTCCGGAAGTTCCGTTCGCGACCAGAGAATCTCCTTTTCCAAATTCCGCGAGAATTCGTGCTCCACGTTCTCCTCGTGACGTTTTCGTCCGAGATACGATGTTTCCCCGTTCGCCAGTTCCGCCCGGAGTTGCGGAACCCCCTTCGCTTCCGGCTTCAGCGTTATTCCCGGCGGTATCGTGTTATCCGCGTCAATATTTCTCATTGTCGCTGAATCTTGTTTGCTCCTTTCGAGGATTATTTCCTCCTCGTTCTTCGCACTTTCCTCCGCGCGACTCTTCGTTTCGTTCGACGAAATTCCCTCGTCGATAAATCCTCCCGTTTCCGGTTTCGTTACGTTTCGTAATCTTCCACTCGCAGCGCGATGAAACGCCGCCGGCGCTTCGGGGCTCATTCCGCTTGTAAACGCGTGATTTTTCCGCGGTCTCGTTTTGCCATTCCTCTCCTTCTTTCTCGATCTCCTGCCGTTTTTCCTCCTACCCCGATTACCCGTGGATCTCGTCTGTCCTCTCTCCTGGAGTCTTCTCGAGCGGCCGGAGGAACCACGGATTCGGTTGCTCGGCGAGACGTCTCCGTCATCGAGGTTCGCGCTTCGTCCTGAATCCAGGCAGCGTCGATGTTTCTTTAGCCTGCTCTCAAAGGCGCACAAACGTCTCTTCGAACCTCGTCCGCAATCTGTCAAGAGGCAATCACGTTCCAACGACAATAAAATAAAATGAGCATTTTCGATGCGAAAAGTCTCGCGTTAATTTTCGACGATGTCGAAACATTAAAAAGTTGGTGACGAAAAACTATCGATGTTTCCTTCGTTTCCTTGCGACTTAATATTGCAATAAAATGAGGGAAAAATTCTGAAACGTTCCAACGAGTCTGTCAAAGTTTCAGCTTTTCTTCCTTCGTTATTACTGTCATCGCGCAACACTTTGCAGCACGACCGCCCAACTTTTCTAACGAATCGATCGAGGAGGTAAAAGAACTCACTGCAGCGAGCTGAAACAGCGGTGATACCCGTCCCCCCGGTTGAATCGTCCTGTCGATTTTCCAACTCGGACGCCGCCGTGTTTCCGTCATCGACGACCTGGTGGTAACCGATTGCCGGAGCTTCGGTTTTTGCTTCCGAGTTTTCCGAACCTGTCACCGAGAGTACCGCGTCCTCGACGTCCGCGTCGATGTTTTTCCCGATCTCCGGGGGGTCTGACCATTTGCCGGAGCTTAACGAGACAGGGATATTCTTTTTTCTACAAAGTACAACTTTGTGCTAGCGATATCGCGCGCCTTTCTTTCATCTCGCTTCGTAATGATTTTTTCAAACTTCTCCAAGGGTCTCTCGCGATCGAGAAAACGGCTCCGCGGATTGAACGAGAGAAAAGCGTATTCGGCAAAAGTGTTATTACCCTCGGAACGACCTTGCACCGAGGTGAAGGGCCGTGTGAAATTATCGGTCAAGTTTTTGCGTATACGTTTATTGGTCCATTAGCCGAGAAAATACGTAATTAAATCACCAAACTCACTCGGATCGTCCGTTCGATGCCACCGAATCGTAGGTGCGCTCACGGTATTCCGACTCGATTTCCCTCATTTCCTCCAGTCTCGAGGAACTTTTGGGCTCTGCATTCTGGCATGACCCTTAAAAGAGTCGAATACGTATCGCGTCAATATTCATATTTCAACGAGTGAAAATTACATCCGCAACTTGACGCTGCTTTCTCTGCGATAATCTCCGAGTAATATACCGAATGAAGCCTCTCTTTATTATCATTAATTCTTGTAAATATTTATTATTGCATCAGTGATTTGCGTCACGATATACTCTCAGCCATGACGCAAAGTATACTTTCGCAAACTCATCGAGTTTCCATCAGAATCTCGGTAATCATGCTCGAGAGAGAAAGCCATACAAGTTTGAGAACGACATTAACGCCAAAGTCCAAGGACACGGTGAACTTTGCCTCCTTATCGCGTCAAGCGTCGTCACCTTCGGAAAACTCAAATGAGGCTTTTTGGGCGGGAAACTGAGACGTTGCTGTCAAGTCATACCGCAGCAGAGTACCCGACGAGGAGTCAGCAAAGTCGCGAACTCGCGGGAGGCAAAGATCAATCGAGTGACATTTACGGTCGCCAAAATGGCCGAAAAAAACGCCAAAATGGTTTGCCATTGAACGAATGACTTTGCTGCAAAAATAACAAAATTGGGAGGGAAAAAACGTGAAAAGAAATCATTTTCTAATTAATCGAAAATGTTTCCTGAAGACAGAATTTGGATTTATGTACTATCGAAATCGAAAATGGTGGTTGGATGTTGAACCTGCATGAAAAAAAAGAATCACATGGACGGGAGAAGATGCTGGAATCTCTCCGGGCTCTCGTGTACCGTAGCGCACTCTACATCTCTTATTTTTACGCTGTTTAACCCTCTGAACCCTTTACCACCGAGCCGTCGACGTCGTAACAACCCTCTACGCCCCGTTGGCTCGAGTAACTCGATATTGAACTTCCTCCTTATCGAATAGCGTCCCCGAGAGAGATTGCACGTCTATGCACGTGTGCGAAACCGCACTATACACTTATGTATGTTCAATATAAATTTAGATAGCTATATTTGGAATTGGGAAGCAGATGATAACGAAACTTACAGATGAGAAGAAAAAAGAATCAAAACGCAACCTGGTTTAATTTTAGTTTGAGATTTTTTTCAAACATTTTTTTACATTTTTATCATTACTTCCCCGTTCTGTTTCGCGAAAAACTCGACGAGTTTCGTAATTGGCGGAAAATTTGCGATGAAACAGGCTGTTGAACTATCGAAAATTCGAAAAAAAAAAATTCTGTCGTTTTTAGCTACATTTCCAGAATCGTCGAAAAGCCGAAATTTCGAAAGGCCATAACTGCGTTTTAAATCGAGTTACATAGATTTTTCTGGAGTGTTTTGAAAAGCCCTCGAGTAGACTTCAAAAATGGTGAAAGTTAAATGTCGATAGCTAAATTGCTTCACCCTCAAATTCGACGTTGAAAATTCGCGAAAAAAACGCAAAGGGGTATGTATGGGAAAACTGGCAAAAATCGAAGGTCCGTCTTTGAAAATCTGCCAAAAATCGAAAAATAAAGATATCTCGATGAACCAAACGGCAATTTGAAGCCTCAGCAATTGCCAAGAGAATAAGTACAAGTCGGAGTGTCTATCTCGAACGAAAAAAAAATGGCAATCCTTTTGGTGAATCGTCTCAACCCGGTGAAAAATGACGAAGAATGTTGAATTTCAAAAACGATTTTTAATGGTCCATATCGTATGCAGTCCGCCCGTATGTGTTATCGCAACTGATCATATCTGACAATCATTGTATTTCTCGTTTTTCCCTACGAAATACAGTCGAAAAAAATCTTTCTCAACGGAAAACCCCTGCAGTTCTCCAATTTCCCAGCTTGTTCCAAGAGGTTTGATATTATTACCATTTGTGTATCAGAGAATACCCTTCGCGGTTGGTAATTCTAATTCGAGAGGCTGCAATAACGTGTTTTCCGTTATCTACGTATGTAACAAATGCTTGGTGAAACATGTCGAGGGCAGCTGGTGGTTTGGTCTCGCGTATCGGCTAACTGGAGCGTGCGGCAACGAACGCGCTTCCCTCGGAAGCTGCACACAGATCTAGAAACGCTCTATAACATCGCAACGTGCCTAGAATGCACTCTGGTGATGATCGGAGTTACACGTTGAATTTATGTTACAAAGACATTCAAAAGGAGAAAGGAGGAGAGAGGGGGGAGGAAGTAAAATGGACGCAGATACCCAGGAATAAATTCTGCCCATTATTCCAGCGTAATTGGCCCACATCTTGACCCTTCGGTGGCCCACTCGGAGCATCCCTCTTGCGCAGTTGGAAATTAGAATAAATTTTTGCAAAAAAACCAGGTCATTCAATTATTTTTCAGTTCCATCTTTTTTTTCATTCGTATTATTTGCGTAAAATTTCTGAGTGCAATAATAATTCATACACGTAAATATTTTCAACCTTCCGGATCGAGTATTTTTTTCTCCCTCGAAGAGTTTTGTTAGAAATTATCTCAATTAATTTTCGTGCCATTGTCGTGACTTTTTGCCGTTCGAAATTATGCAGTATGCATACAGCAGCTGGAGGAATTGAATGAAATGCTGCGAGAATATTTTCAAACCGAGGTATCCTGTTTGACACAATAAAAGTTATGAATTTAATTAACCGCCAGCGAGGACGGAAATGTCATCATTCGCAACGCGGTTAAACAGACATTTTTGAAGAAAGAACAAGCATCAGGTATACGTTACTTGCTCTACTTTACAAAGTTTCAGTCAGAAACTTCATCTCTGATATTTGATGAGAGACGTCTCGACGAGCTTTTCTTCTTTCGTCTTTGTCTTTTTTTTTTTTCTTTAAGGGCTCGTCTTCACCTCGGTCAAAATTCGTCGTGGCTTCACAAACTACGCGAAGACGCGATAAATTAGAGGCTCCGTTCGTTTCTCCTCTCTCTCGCTTCATCCCTTAAACTTTTTCCTCATTTTTCGTGTTCCTTTTCCTTCACCATTATAGTGACGATAATCTCGTTCTGAGGTCCTTTGCTAACGCGGCAATTTTTCTCGTTCCTCTTGCCTCCATTTTCCTCCTCTCCCCTCCTCAACGTCGGAAGTGTCAGGAGGAAGCAGATAAAGTCTCAGCCTTATATAGTCGGTCCATTCCGCACGCTCGCGGCTAACTTAGACATCTCGAGTGCGCGAGACGCCGGGCGTCGAGATAGTTTAAAGTTGCAGTTGGAAGTGACTTGTCCAAGTACTTAGCGGAAGAAAGTAGTGCGGAGAGGCAAGAAGCCGGCCCATTTGCTCTCCCCCGTGCACTCTGCTAGCCTCAAAAATCTTTTTCTACCATGCACATATTTAAGTATGCATGTACATACGAAACCGCACGAAAAAAAACTTGGCGCTTTAACGATCGCTGCACGGAATCGTTTAAAAGATCGACCGGCGTTTTGGAACTACTCTGTAATTAATCGATTTAAAAGTCTCTGTCCTACTGCGAATTAATTTTTTAAATGAAATAACAGAGCCAATTTTCTTTGCTCGAAAACAGAATCATCCCTCTTTTTTTTCAGTAAAATATGTCATTTATTAAACAGATTGTTTGCAATGAAAAATAACCGGTATTTAATTGATCATCGGGTCTTGAGTGATCTTGTACGCGTTACGCCCCTTCCGACGAAGCAATAAACAAACTTGGAGAATTTTCACCCTCTGGTAGGGGTTGTCCTTTGACGAATTTAATTCAAGGTACACAATTCATCGATGTAGCGAATAACGACTGAATCTGTTGTTGTTATTATTATTATTGCTCCCTCAGTCCGAGACTAACTTTTCCCAAAGTCGAACAATCCGCGAGGGAGGACGAACAATTGCGAATGCTCGGGGGGAGCGAGTAATAATTCGCCAAACTGAGACAGCGGAAGAGCTTTGCAATCGAAAGTTAATCCGCGAGATGGTGAGAGAAAATAGACGAAATCCAAGAGCAACCCCTCGGAGGCAAAGTTTAATTGAATCTTTGGGCAGGGATCATCGTTATCCTTTATTGAATATGCATCGCGATCTAAAACTTTCGGAAAGTTCTCAAAACTGTCGCATGAAAATTTCAGAGATGTTGCGAATGCGGATTCATTATTTTCAGAGGAAATTAGTGGAAGCACGTGGAGGGATAATTTTTTTACTATTTTTCGTCTTTTTTACGTTGGAATCGACATTTCGGATTTTTTTTTTCGAAATATATCCACGTCTCGGGCGAGACGATAAACACGTTGGAAAATTTTAAGGAGGGACGAAAAATTGCCAAAAATGAGGCAATGCTGAATCGTTGTTTGTGCGAAAAAATAACGGCGTTAAATCGTGGACGAAAATGCTAAATCGTCTCTCCGCGTTCTTCGCCATTTTTCAGTCTCTCTGCGCTTGTTCTCCCTTGCCGCGTTTCGCTCTAGGGGTTGTGTAATCGCGTGTGTTTGTAAAAGGGGTTGGAACAACAAAGCGAGAGTCTCTATTTCTTCGCTTTCTCGTCAGTTAGGAGCTTTTCATGGTCCTTTCTCGATGGACACTGGTCTACAAATATACTGCATAAAGCCACATTGGTGTGGACCTGAAAAAGACGACCAATGTATAGAAAAACATCCATCTTCGAGCACTTTCAACAATAACCGCTGTACAACATAATGGATCTTTTCCATCAGTGAGAAAGACATTGGTATGAATGCGGGACACTTGAGGGGTTGCTAAAAACCAGCACTTTCACTTGCATCCCCTTTTTTTCACTTCAGCCTCTTTCCGATAGAAGCACGTTGTTCCACTACCGTATATCGTTTCACAAATGTCTTCTTGACCAACATACAGGCTGTTCCAAAATTCTGTGCTGAAAATTTAATGCTGTACATAAAAAATGAGGGTCTTTCAATTCCAAGTCGAAAAATCTTTGAGTACCTTTGTAACATCGTCCATTTTCCGGTTGGTTCTTCGTTGTGGACCTTTCGTATTTGTCATATTATTTTTATGAGATACACCAAAATGTATCATGCCAATTTAGTTTGAGCCCTTCAAAAATAGGTAAGAAAAGATATTGGTGAATTGTCAGAGACGCGTCTGACCAGAGCATTATTCGTACCACTGGAGAAAAAACGACCCTCTCGTATCATCTCGTTCATTTTCCAGTTTATTTTCAATTGTAGACGACTTAATTTTCTCCCTACTTGTCATTCTATGCGAATGAGAAACTCAAATTCCTCCCGCTAGTTCGACTCGGTTGAAAAACGTGATTACCGATAGAGTCTTTTGAAATACATCAAAACGATTGTGATTGATTTTCAAAAATCATTTTTCGATATTTCAAAACGAACGTGTGTGAAAAATGTATCGAGGCTCGAATGACGAAAATGAAATTTCCCTGTGCAGTACGAGATGTCGCTCGGCACTTTTAATCTTATTGACATAAACACGCGCGCATGTACGAGGGGTGAATCACGGGGCTGACGTTTCCGGCAATCGTTCTTGTGTACCGACGCAATTTTCCATCTCGTCGTCTTTCGTTCGTCGCCTTTGTGCAAGCGAGAAACTGTGCGACTACCGGAGAGCTTCCCACGGGTGCAAGTACTCGCTTAATCCACGATCCAATCTCCGATATTTATTCCCTGCAGGTGGCAAGGGTGTGCACCCTCCGTTATGTATCCTCCACTCCTCTGTGTACCATCTATAGACAGCGGAAAAGAGAGTTCCGATTGTTCCTCGAGAAAATCCGTATGCATCATCGCGAGAGTACAGAGATTGCCTCTTCTCCGTCTCACTTCCGTTTACCGGGGAGTCATGCCTCCGTGACACCCTCCTTTCACCCCATGTGTTATAGACACATGCTGTATCGTATACGCGTTAATATAAATTCAGATTCAGGACGAATTTCGGACCAGAAAACTGAAATGCACACAGCGAGAATAAAATCAAACGAGAATTTCGAAAAGTGTATAATAAAAAAGTGAATAATAATAATTTCGTGAAAAGGTAGAACCTCGAAATGCCATCGATCTTTATCGCCGCATCGGCAAATTACGAACTCCGCGAAGCACGAAAAAAAAAGGAAAATTGTCAAAAAATTTCGTGGAGCGGGAATGAGTATATTATTCCGAGTTTATCGACGCAGCGTCGAAAAATGGCCAATAACAGTTCGATGGTGTTCAGGGGGTAATTTGGTAAATGGGCGACATGCGCGACGTGCGTTGTTATTTTTGCTGCATGTACGTGGACGAAATTACTCCAACATTGCCTGTAAATATTTTGGAGAACTCGCGAGCTCGGTGAAAATGAACGGGGTGCCGTTATTTTCCCTGGGAAAAAGGCCAATGAAGCTTGTCAGCTTCATGATGCGGAGCGACAGTCCGTGTACAGGCAAATATTCACGTACATGCAAATGTATAATCCGCGCGTATGCCGCGCGGTGCTCGTAAAATGCAGCCGTCGCGTCGAACAACCCTTGTTCGAAGCGGAAATCGCTATACACAGGGGAGAAATATACAAGGGATAAAAAAGAGAGGAGAATCTGGGATGCGAATCAAAGTGGAGAAAACATCCAGTAGGCGCATGTAAATCGATAGACGAAAAAAGGACGGGGAACAAAACGTTGAAAATCATTTTACGGCAGCGAAATTATTAATGATATTTCGCAGCTTCCGGTTCACGCGAATTTGTTAATTTTTTAATCATAACATCGTCGTTAATTCCGCAACGACGATTTACGAGCGTTTTTGTTCTCGCGCGATGCGAATAATACACGTTTCCTCGCTTGTTTTTCGCATCGATGTTTTACAGCTTCGAATTCATAATGCTTTGTTAATTTTTCAATTAAATTCTCGGCGATTCCACGAGGATGGTAACGAGTGTTTTTGTCATGCATAAAATAATAAATTGCTGGGGTTTATCCGGCCCACAGCCGGATAAAAATGTTCAGTGGTACGAATCGGGAGCTTTGCTGTAATGAAATTTGTCAATACGTTGCTTAATAATTCCTCCTACAAGCAGGCTTCAAACGACGAGTGGAACCTGAGCAAGTGGAGAGTAACAAACGATTTATCGATCGGGGATATTGAGAGGCTCGAATTATATGCAATTGTGAGTTATTGCGTCAATAATCGGACGGCGATAAATCTCTGGAACGGCATTTCAACGGAGCAGGGCTTTGCAAAAACATGTACTAGGTACATAAGCGACAATTTGCTTTATGATTTATTTATGAAATTTGCGAGAATCGATTTTCCTGCTCGTCGGTGAAATGAAAAATTCGAGCTTGCGCGTGAAAGAGCAACGTTGGAATTTGCGATAAGAAAATTATCGAAAAAACACAGTGCATCGACATTCGCCGGAAGGGGAATAAAAAAGATTTACGCGAAAATAAATTATCGATTGAAAAAATACAACTTCGAATATTCGTTGTCACGAGACACTCGCAAGATATTCAAAGTTTTAACCATTGAATAATAAATCGACACAAACAAGTTTTTTTACCAATCTTCAGCGTGCACAATTCGGTTATTTCTTTCTGAACAAAAAAAAACAAATTATTCATCAATAAACGGTGTTTAATGTGTATTTTGAAAGATATTTGATTTGAAAGTCCTCTTACGATGAAAAAAAAGATCTCTCTTTCAACCAAAATGAAATTCGCGAAAAAACTTTACGACTCCGAGACTTTGTTGCACAGGTAAATCCGATCGAGAAACTTTCCCAAATTGCGATGACAATCGGAGGTTGTTGGCGACGTTTAGAGTTGAGCGAGGGTGGAGGACTATCGAAAAACGTTAACGAAGAGTAACAAACGTGTATTCGAGCTAAGAATATGTATGTACGTAGCTGATAGCCTGTATAATCGATCCTCGAAGGAACGTCCGATTAATTATCGAGTGATCGAAAAAGGGACGCTGCTTCGAAGGAATCCCGAGTTTGCCGAAGCCCTGGTCGGAATTTCCCGACGACAAATACCGTTGTACAACTCGCCTTAGGACGACGAATTTATTTTGGATAAACGTTCCATCTCCACGTCGACCTCACCCTCCACGGTCGTAATTCACTAAATTCAATAGAGCCAAGAGAGGAAGCGAGAGCCTCCTTTTTTTTCTCGAGGAGAACAACACTGTCGTTTTTCTTCATTTCAGGATAAAACTCTCGTTCCCATTGTACTTTAATTTCGTCCCTTTTCCCTTACTGTAATACCGAAGTTGAAAAGCTCGACTTTTATGCAATGTACGTGGACGAAATTATTGTTCAGTCTATTTTTCAATTTCCTCTATTTTCCATACTTTCATTCTCTCGAGCCAACAATAATCGCCGGAGAATCATGTTATTTAATTCGTCGACAATGTATATTGAAAAACTTTTTCGACAATCACACAAAAGAAAATCCCTACGCATCCCTACGTCGCTGGAATCGTTATTCAGTCTATTTTTCGATTCCCTTTCAATTCCCTCCGGCCAATAATAATGGCTGGAGAATCGTGTAATTCGTCGTAAATATATATTGAGAAACTTTTTCGACAATGCATACAAAAAAAAACAATGATGAGGAATAATAGAATTAAACGACGTCTATTATCGTTTCAGAAGAACGTCAAACGTACAAAAACAATGTCGGGCGATTAAAAACGAAGAAATCTCGTTTCACGTCTCGAATGGATATTATTTAATCATCGATTCCTCCGTTTTGACATCAATCGGAAATGACAATTTTTTATGCCATTTATTCTTTCAATGCAGGATTTCTAAAATGTTTTTTTATATTGTTTTTTGTATTACGCTTTAACCGTGTATAATTTGAAATTATTGTGCGGAAAGCGAATAACAGTTGTATAACTTTTCGAATAAAACTAGTAATTTCGAATTGTTCCATTCGAATTTCGAATCAACCGTTGTTCGAATACTAATCCTCGGAGTAGAATAATTCAAATTTCGCGTCAATACGAGAAATAACGATGAGGAATAAATGATAAAAACAAGGAAATATGTAATTGACGAGGATTACTCACCGAAGCAGAAAAAGACGGTAGCGAAAACAAAGATTATGCACTCGATTTTCACGAGCCCACGTTTATTTTCACACATTTTTTTTCAATTTGAACGTCTCATCGATTGATGAATTTTACGCATCGGATGGTTTACTTCACTCGCAAAATTGCTGCATTCACTTTGAAATATCCTTAAAAACGTAAACTTCGTCTTTGGCGATAGGATGACGTTCGCGTTGTATCGCGCGGCCACTCGCGCGCGCCTCTGGACTTTGCGGCTCTCTGGCGTTTGTACCGAAGCGCGTCGAGATTCGGATGAGTTTGAATCCCTCCCAGAGTCTCGCGGGGTGGTCCAGAGACAGCCTCTCCGCGCCTGCTCCTTCGACCCTCCAGCATCCGGCATCTGAAACTCATTTGATTTTTGCTATTCTCGCCAGTTTCCGTATCATTATTCCGTCTCCAAAAAAAAAAAATAGAGTCCCGAGACCAAACTTTGTCGCAATCCGAAACTTTCTCCCGTGAAATTATCATCCGGATCAAACGAGCGAAAAACGAGCAATTTTCGTTCGCTCGGGATGAATTTTTTTTTTGCAAGTGCTTTAAAAAGGGTTCAACTTTGTTTTCCGGAAAAATTTGCAAGACTCTGTCGGAATTTTAATTACACTGCTCCCGTATATAACGTTAGTGTAATCGGCGAATGGTGATTAATTAACGCGATGGAATTAAAAAATAAGAGAGACGACAAAGAGAGGGGAAGTCTTTGTATTCTGTTGGTTAAAAAAAAAGCCAGAGAATAATTGAATTTTTCAGGTTGTTTTTGAAAAAAGATACGGCTTTGAGTTTGTTATTGTTTATTACAGTCACAATTGAACGGGGATCTGTTATCGACGCCTTCGTTTCAGTACACTGGCGACTCGTAGTGATTCCGCGAGTACTAAAATTATTCCGTCCATCCATCCATCTCGGTAAAATCACAAATTTCCTTATCGACATTGGGCTTCGATGATAACAAACCATGGCATTTTCATCTTATTTTTTGTTGATAAATTTTTCATCGAAGGCCGTGGATTGAATTAACTTTATTCCCTCTTGAAAAAATCGATAGTTTCAGATTTCGAAAAAATTCGGGACAAAGTACGATTTTTATTTTCACTTTGAAACAAAAACAAAATCACCCCGACTTGGGTATCACTCTGAAGACATTGACAATGAAAGTTTACGCAATAAAGTTATTTTTCATTAACGCGAAAACGAAAGCGTGAATCGAGCGAGCAAAACATGTTCGTTTATCGCATCATCATCATTTTTACGATAGCCCAGGGGATGCTAAGAATATACTATATAATTTGACGTTGCAAAAATTCGCTATCAATTGTTATCGCGTTTATCGTAGGTCATGGCGGAACGTTTATATAATTTCACACAATTTCTCATATCAACAGGGCGTTTCGACAGATATTCACATTTTTTTTTCTGAATACTAAAATTTTGATATCGCGCTCGTATTAATTGCAAATCAAGAGTGTATATCACGTGTAGGTGCTGTAAACGTAAGCAAGAATTTAACGTTATCGAAATGTTGACAGACACGTGTTTGTATTTATAAGAGCGACAACTCGTTATCTCAGAGATGATAACCCTCAGAGACCTTCGTCAGAAGTTTCCTCACCCTCGCAGAGTACAAGATTGACGGAGAAAAATTTAAAAGTACGTTGCGAAGCCTCCGAAGAGTATATTTCACTTCCTCCTCTCGTTGGATCGGACGATAAATCATATATTTTTATTCAAATCCACAATGAAGAATTTGTTTTTTTTTACGCAATATATCCTCACGTATGGACCCACATAAGAGGGGGAGATGTTTTGCTGGCTCGGTAAAAACTGTCGTCCATCAGTAATAAACGAGCAGTTTGGTTCTCGACGTCGAACGACGTCGTACAACTTTCATCCGTTCCTCTTCATTTTTGGTCCATCGTCCAAAGATTCGCTCAAACGATCGCGTTTGCGACCACCACTTTCGACGATTTTTTCATCAAAATAAAGAGGCGATGTACGGCCGGGATATTCCGAAATCCGGAGAAAGGGAAAAAGACACGAGTTCCATGAACGAATCTCCTCCGGACAAGGTAACTTTCTCGTACTTTGAATTCGTGCGATTTCTTCCCGATGACTTTCATTGATGAATTCTATTTATTTTCACGATTATTCGACTCTTTGCGACGCGAATTTCTATTCGATTGAGTTATCATTTGGATCGTAACGATCGATGGAAAATTATGCTCCGCCATATCGAAACTCGACCTTGTCATTTATGATCGACTTTTCCGAGGAAAATATGCAGATTCGCGCTGATTCACGAATGGACCAATGTGCATGATTGATTTTCGTCGAATTTCATCTCGTTTCGCTAATGAAATTCAACGCAGCAGCAGCAGGCCTCCTCGAATGTATTCCTGCTCACGTATGGAGCGAGAAAAAATTATACAATTATAGTCAAAATATACACGGTGTCTCAGAACTGGATGCTGATGAGTCAATGCTACATTGGAGATGAAATTCCGAGTCGAAAAATCTCAGATCACTTCTCGATTCGTCAAAGGCTCGTTGGTACATTAATTAATACAGTTTGACCAAGAGGATGCGAGAAAAAAGTGGCAATCATTAAAAAGTAACGAAAATTCAATGCTGCTTGATGCTAGCGATGATTTTATAAAAATTGAAAGAAAAATATATAAAACTCCGAACTCGGGGTGGTGAATATTCGAAACTTTTTTCTCGACGTGAACTCGTGCCCTTAAAAGTCATCGGTATGCTAACGGAAACTTAATCTCGCGTTTGAAGAGGAAAAGAGATACTTTTGAAGCCACAAAATCGACTGGCTCAACACGCGCTCCAAGTTTCATCATCCAAGGTCTGACCAAAAAAAAAAACACGTTTCGATCGACGTAGAAATCTGCTCGAAAAGTTGTATGATGCAAAGAACGACGGTGTTACACGCACGGATGTTTCGTGTGAAAAATGTTTCATCCAACGGATTTTTTTATCATCATGATTGCCCCTCGTTTTCTTGCGTTTATCGTCGTATATTTTCGAGAAAAACAGTCGTCCGCGGCGGAAGAATTTTTTTCTGAAAGTTTAAACACGATCACAACGCTCGGTTGGAATATTTCACGATCCGTCAAAGGTGACGAGAGTAGTGGGGACAAAAAGTGACCGAGGAATGGGAAAAGCGTCCCTTTCGTATAAAACAAGATCCAGTCACAATGATTTTCATCTCAGTTTGGCACCGTCACTCGTACAAACTCTCGTGATCCTTCGATCGCAGATTTGACACGCGTCGATTCTCTTCATTCTCGTACTCGTTTTCTCGCGGAAATGCCGCCGGATCCACAGGATATAGACGTACGGGTTTCTCCAAAACTGAAGCGTTTAACTCGAGTAACTCGAAAAAAAAAAAAAAAATTCGGGAAAAATCATTCGATCGTGGAGAATGACAAACTTTTTTTTCTTCAAACTGATTATATTCGCTTTTTTTCGACGAATCGAATCGTTTTTATCGCGATGACTGTTTTCCTCGTCTGATCATGTACTTATCCTCGTATGTTTTCGAGAAAAATAGCCACCTGTCACGTTGAGTGTTTTCCTTAAAAACGAGTATTTACGGTCGGTCGAAACATTCTACGATCAGTCAATCACGCGACAGGAGTGGGGATTGAGTGACTGACTAATGGGAAAATGAGTGTTTCTCTTTCGTATAAAACAAGATCTGGCCACAATGATTTTACTCCCAGTTTCGCATTATCGCTCGTATAGCTGCTGTCGCAATCTCTTTCTCAACGACAGATTTATTGTCGCCTCCATTGTCCATATTTTATCGCAAAAATAATCCGACCAAATCCACAGGATATGGATGTACGATTTCATTGAAGAATTCAGCAGTTAATCCGCGATAAAATGCATAGTTAATCGATCTCTCGTCGTTGGATTTTCCAGCCAAAGCTGATGCACGGCGGAAATTACATAAAGGAGGGCAGAGATTCCGCCAAGAGCACTTGCCTCATTTTCTCACCCAAGGAGGAGGATGAAATCGGCGCTCTCGGCCGATACTTGCAGCTTTTCGCCGTAAGTTTTTCGTAACCAAAATCATCGTCGTACGATTATAGAAAACTGCAATAATAACCTTTTTTCTATTTTTTCATCAAAATATCGATAATTAGCTTTGTCCCTCAAACGAAAGTGTTAATTAACTCTCGAGCGTCCACGAATTAACGTTGAAAAGCACGAAAACGCAATGGCAAATCGATCGCAAAGTCTCTGCGGCATCGTCAATTTAATTAAAACTTATTCAGGAGCACAAAGTGAACTTGTTACACATCGAGTCCCGCAGTTCACTGCGTCAGCACGATGGCTACGAATTTATGGTCGAATGTGCACCCGGCGGAAACCTCGGCGGTGCCATCGAAGCGATCCGCGATCAGTGCGGATATTTCTCAATTATATCGAGGTAAAAATCAACGCCTTAGCACAGAGAGAAGAAAAAAGGCACACGCAGCATCCAAAAAATAACGAGAATAAAATAAAATAAATAAAATAAAATCTTCATCGAATCAATAACGATGCGCCAATTATTCCATCTCCATGAATGAAATCTCGTAAAAATAAAGCTTTTCTTACGACGATTTTGTTTTCTTTTATTTTTTGAGGAATCACAAAGATAACATGGGCACTGTACCCTGGTTTCCTCGGAGAATAAGAGATCTCGACAAGTTTGCGAATCAGATCTTGTCGTACGGTTCGGAGCTCGATAGCGATCATCCAGGCTTCACAGATCCAGTCTATCGCGCCAGGAGAAAGTACTTTGCCGATATTGCCTATAATTACAAGCAGTAAGTCGTTATTAACGCGTCATACATTACAGTCGTATGCGAAATAGCCGTCATTCGTCCGGCGATGACAGCAAACACACGTTGTCCTTGATGGGACACGCAAAACCTTGCCGAGGCGAGGTTTTAGCCTCAAACCGCTCACTTCCCGTCGTGCGGTATTCGATACACCGATTTGCGAGAAAAAAAAAAATCATGCCAACTTTTCCTCCGTGTTTTTCTTCTTTTTTTATCCACTTTTTTTTTGCAGCGATCAACCGATTCCACACGTTGAATACACCGAAGAAGAGATTGCAACGTGGAGCGTAATTTTTCGCAAACTGACGGAATTGTATCCCAAGTACGCTTGTCGCGAGCACAATCACGTGTTTCCGCTTTTGATCGAAAATTGTGGATATCGAGAGGACAACATTCCGCAGCTCGAGGATATCTCTCGATTCCTGAAAGGTTCGTGTCGTTTCACGCGATTCGGTCGCGTTTTTTTTCTCAGTTCCTGGCCAATTTTCCGACGAGAACAATGTCGAATCGAGAAATTCGATTTATTCGGCAGTTTTTCGAACAACATCGGTTACATTAAGGCCATGGGGGATATCCCCTCCCCCATCGAAATTTAGAAAAATTCTCAGGCAAAATCTATAAATCGAATCGATTTGACATTTTTTGTGAGTATTTAGCGACACGACACTGAGGGACTGACGATTTCGCAATTTCGAAATTTTGCAAAAAAATTTTTTTTGCAGAGTGAAATAATTTTCAAAATTTCGAAATTCTAAAATCGTCAGTCCCTCCGGGCTATATCACTAAATACTCACAACAAATTTCAAACCGATCCGATTTATAGATTTTGCCGGAGAATTTTTCTAAGCTTCGGTTTGAGGATGTAACACATCGCCTTAATTACCTCCCGAACTGAGGGAAGCTCGATTCCGTAAAAGCTGGCGAATTTCAGCTTTGAACTACTTTTTTACGAATTATTTCGATGCCCTCAAAGATTGCACGGGTTTCACGCTGAGACCAGTGGCGGGATTGTTGTCCTCGAGAGATTTCCTGGCCGGCCTTGCGTTTCGCGTGTTTCACAGCACGCAGTACATAAGACACTCGAGCAAACCGCTCTACACACCGGAACCGGATGTGTGCCACGAGATTTTGGGCCACGTGCCTCTCTTCGCCGATCCGGCCTTTGCGCAATTCTCTCAAGTCATCGGTTTGGCGTCTCTCGGCGCCCCGGATGAGTACATCGAGAAACTCGCCACGGTGAGTACATACAGGGTGTCCCAAAACCGAGTGCCGATAATTCAGGCGGACGAAATTCCAAGTCGAAGAGTCTTTGAGCACTTTTCGATCGGACCAATCCCCGCTGCGTTCAAGGACTCGTTAGGTTTTTTAACTCGGAATTTTATTTGATTAACATCGATTTTCGAGACACTCGGTATACGCAGATACAACGCAACGTAAATTTTCCGCTGGCTGAAATATTTTGCAACGCGTTGTTCGATAAAACTTGCGCTTTCGCGTTCCGATAGCCTGCTGCTGCGTCCGTCTCCATTATTACGAAATCCTTTTGTTTTTCAATTTAACAAACCGGATTTTACGGATTGTGAAATAATCGAGGGAAATAATATTGAATCTTTGACGGAGAAATTGTTTTTTTTTATTCGTTTTCACGTTTTATCCACGGGAATGTTATTTTATCGTCGCAGTGCTTTTGATTCACGGTCGAGTTCGGTCTGTGCCGAACTCCTTTTGTTTTTCAATTTAACAAACAGGATTTTACGAATTGTGAAATAATCGAGGGAAATAATGTTGAATCCTTGACGGAAAAATTGTTTTTTTTTATTCGTTTTTCACGTTTTATCCACGGGAATGTTATTTTGTCGTCGCAGTGCTTTTGATTCACGGTCGAGTTCGGTCTGTGCCGAATTCCTTTTGTTTTTCAATTTAACAAACAGGATTTTACGAATTGTGAAATAATCGAGTGAAATAATATTGAATCTTTGACGGAGAATTTTTTTTTTTTATTCGTTTTCACGTTTTATCCACGAGAATGTTATTTTATCGTCACAGTGCTTTTGATTCACGGTCGAGTTCGGTCTGTGCCGAACTCCTTTTGTTTTTCAATTTAACAAACAGGATTTTACGAATTGTGAAATAATCGAGGGAAATAATGTTGAATCCTTGACGGAGAAATTGTTTTTTTTATTCGTTTTCACGTTTTATCCACGAGAATGTTATTTTATCGTCACAGTGCTTTTGATTCACGGTCGAGTTCGGTCTGTGCCGAATTCCTTTTGTTTTTCAATTTAACAAACAGGATTTTACGAATTGTGAAATAATCGAGTGAAATAATATTGAATCTTTGACGGAGAATTTTTTTTTTTTATTCGTTTTCACGTTTTATCCACGAGAATGTTATTTTATCGTCACAGTGCTTTTGATTCACGGTCGAGTTCGGTCTGTGCCGAACTCCTTTTGTTTTTCAATTTAACAAACAGGATTTTACGAATTGTGAAATAATCGAGGGAAATAATGTTGAATCCTTGACGGAGAAATTGTTTTTTTTATTCGTTTTCACGTTTTATCCACGAGAATGTTATTTTATCGTCGCAGTGCTTTTGATTCACGGTCGAGTTCGGTCTGTGCCGAACTCCTTTTGTTTTTCAATTTAACAAACAGGATTTTACGAATTGTGAAATAATCGAGGGAAATAATGTTGAATCCTTGACGGAAAAATTGTTTTTTTTTATTCGTTTTTCACGTTTTATCCACGGGAATGTTATTTTGTCGTCGCAGTGCTTTTGATTCACGGTCGAGTTCGGTCTGTGCCGAATTCCTTTTGTTTTTCAATTTAACAAACAGGATTTTACGAATTGTGAAATAATCGAGTGAAATAATATTGAATCTTTGACGGAGAATTTTTTTTTTTTATTCGTTTTCACGTTTTATCCACGAGAATGTTATTTTATCGTCGCAGTGCTTCTGGTTCACGGTCGAGTTCGGTCTGTGCCGACAAGGCGGTGAACTCAAGGCGTACGGTGCTGGGATCCTTTCGTCCTTCGGTGAACTCGAGTACTCCCTCAGTGGCAAACCCGAACTGCGACCTTTCGAGCCGTCCGTCACGGCGCTGCAGAAATATCCGATAACGGAATATCAGCCGGTTTATTTCGTGGCTGAAAACTTTGAGGACGCCAAGGAGAAGATGATGTGAGCCCCGCTGCCTCGTTTTGCATTCCGTCGAAATCGCAAATCTCAAATTTCTCGTTTGAAACGTCAAAACTTCAAATTCTCTTCGTTCGATAATCGGTTGTGGCTTTTTGCAGAAAATTCTCGCAAACGATCCCGAGGAAATTCGGCGTGCGATACGACCCTTACACGCAGAGTATAAGTATAATCGACAGCAAATATCAGATAGAAGAATTGGTGACGAACGTCAACCAGGAAATGGAAATTCTGATGGATGCGCTGAGAAAACTGAAGAATTAAAGACTCGTCGAAATTTGTAAATTTCTCTCTTGTCCGTTTTATTACCGAGTTTTACAACAATAAACGAATTACACGCTGGTGATTTTTGTCGTGTAAATTCCGAGTGAGAAACTCTGTCTCGTAATCTTTTTTTTTGTTCCCTAATTCATTAACGATTTTTGTCCAACACACGGGGAAAGGAGGTTTACTTTGTTTTACATGGAAAAGGAGGCAGAATCGAAACGATCGTTTCGCGCACGACACACCGGTTAAGCTTGAATGAAAAATATCGCAATGGTATAAATATTATCATCTACATAACGTACGTATAGATTTTTCCGTCAACTTTGAATGTAAATTAAAAAAAACTACTCGCGAAAAAGTTCACTCTTTTCGTTCATTCTCAAAAATCCTCGTTTCATTTGCACTGATTATCGATCTTTCATTTATTTTTACACCTTTCACGACAAGACAATAACGATCACGACGACGTTGGTGAGAATGAAGTAATCCGACATTTTTCCATTTGGGATAGAGTAGATTTTTTTTTCAATTTCGCTCCAATATAGTATCGAACGTTTTTACGATTCGCTCTTTGATTGCACTTTTTCCCGAGACAAAACGATGATGAATAATATTTTGGCCAATAATGAATCGTGAATCTTCTGCGTTTAAATGTTATACGAAGAAAGTACAATAAGAATAAAATTCGACATTTGATTTCTCTCGTATCTTTTTTACACTCGTCATCTAACGTACACGATTACAAATATTTTTTGTACCAAAGTTCGTACGAAATGTGACCGAATGGAGCCAACAAAGTGCACCGTTCCCTCGTCGACAATTATATTTTTTTTTATCGATCTTACCTACGATTGCGTTTCCGGATTATTTTGAAACGCTTTTAACAAAAATTGGTCATTTTCAAGGCGATAATCGTAAACCGATAAAGTTCACTGATATGATAAAATGATAAAGTTCGATTGGCAAGGTTATTATTATTATAAAAGTAAAAAAAAAGCACGGATGTCGTGGCAGTCCTTTTCCCGAAGGGCCACATACAGTCGACATCCGACTGTATTTATTTTCTAAAAAAAGCTAATTAAAAAATAAATAAATAACAACCGTGAAAAACAAAGTGTGACATGTACATTTTTTCCGACACGTATTGCGAGTGCGTAACATCTTTTCGTGTTTTGTACAGTGATTTAACGATGCAGCATACAGAGTCGAGAATAGTTTTTCATTGCAAAGCCTTACGCGTATTTTTTTCGCCCGCAACGAGGAATACGATGAACGGGGTGTCGAAAAACTCGGCGTTAACAAGTTGAAGTCAGTTTCGGGATGCAATTTCGGGTCGAAATGTACTTTGCCACTTTTTTTATACAATCAAAACCTGAAGAGTTATCGGCGCTCAAAGTTTGAGCCAATCGGATGTGAGTGAGTCCGCGCGTTTCATTCATCAAAAACTCAACGGGGATTCGCCGGATCAAAAAGTACTCAAAGACTTTTCGACTTGGAATTTAACCCCCGAAATTTCGGTGTAATTATCAACAGACATTCTTAGGACATCCTGTATACACAGCTTGCGAATATTTTTCTTGTTAAAAGCACATGTATTATCGACGGTGTCTTCGCGGACCAATTTTTTTGGACCCTTCCATTTATTACCCCGTCTAACGCACTTTCCTCCAATTATACACGTTTCATTATATATATACTATGTATATAAATATACATATATAAGGGTGCCTGGAAAAAAATCGAAATTTTCGCTCAAAAAGATCTTCCTCAATTTTGCAAAGTGTAGGAAGATTTTTCAGCTTCCGTCAATGTAGGCATTAAAGATTTGCGATAATCGTCGATAATTTTTCCAAGGATGGAATGGGAACCTTATTTTTCAAGCAAAGAACCAAGGCTCTTTGAGGTTAGTGCTTTAGAAAAATGGACGACTTTTTTTGAGGCACCCTAATGATAAAAAGATCATTTTCATTTTTGAGTCTGTACAAGCGTTTGGAAAAAACGCAACGTTGCTAATTCGAAAATGACGAAATTGAAACAGCGAGAACGAAATGCGCTGCATCTCGAGACGGAATTGAATCGCGGATTTTTCGCGAACCGCCACGGGACCGGCGCCTTTTTTTATTCGCAACTTGATTGAACTTTACTTCACGCGTCACCGTAAAAGTACAAACTCGATGTTTCCTGTGAATTTGGCAACAACGGAAATGGAAGCGCAAAGTACGGAATGATCCATCCGGAAGTGTGTTCCAATTTCCGCTGGGCCTTGAGAGGTCGCCATTGGAAGTACGAGGAACAATGTCGCTAAAAACATTCAAATCTGATAATAAAATACACTCGTTCAATGATTCAGTCTGTGCTGCATACTCGAATTTGCGTCCATATTCGCGTAAGGTGTCTCAACCTGTGAACACAATGGAAAGTCCATCATCGGCGTCGCGTGGTTCTCGTGAAGCGTCACTTGCGGCGGTTGATCCTGATGATGAAGATGCTGATCGTGTCTCGGGATTTGTTGATGATGCTGCTGCTGTGTCTGTGGTTGATGATGATGGGATTGTTGAGGCATCGTCATATCATTAACCGGAAGACTCGCCGTGGAATGGGTAAAAAGTTCTATGGGAATTGTGGGTATGGAAAGTTCCACGGGAATCGGAAGTACGTTCATGCCTTGGATCGTATGATGGCTGGACGAATCGTTCGCCATTGCTCGACCGCTTGGAAGCTCATTTCGATGAGGTGCTGCTGCTTGAATCGGTGTCGCGTTGTACGGCGAGCCCAGCTGAAGCGACAATTCGGTTTGGTCATTAAAATTGCAAAAGTTGCCTTATCTCAGTTGCCTTGAAAATGAAAAACCCTCACGTTGATCAGGGGAGACAAAATTCCGTAACGGGCGATGAGTAGCTGCTCCGAGACCCTCCTCAATTCTTCCTGCTGATGGACGATCAGCTGTTGGAGCTCCTCGTGCTTTCTCTGCAACTCATCCTGGATGTGATGCTGGGCTGTCGTCATAGCCAGATTCTGTTGGTCCATGAGCTGAGGACAAAGTGGAAAATGACGCGAAAGAACGAATGGCAAAAGGCTTCGTTGTTTCTTACCGGTGTGCTAGGCAAGTCCGTAACGGGCGCCGTTGGAACAGCTGGATTCAGAAAATCAACTGGAACGACAGGCTGTACAGCATCCGCTGGAAATCTCTGCAACTCGACGTAGCTGGGATTCGATTGATCTTCCTCCGTGTGTCTCGGGTGTTTCGACGGTGGTTCCGGCGGTGTCGTTGCTTTTACGGGGTTCGTGGGTGTCATCGGGGGTCTCGCGCTGTGCGTCGTCGAAACCGAGTGCCTCGAACTTTGAGAGCCTGCCGATATGAAGGTCGCATCGGATCCGGCGACTTGATAATGAAGTCTCGAAGCTCCTGGCGCGGATTTCACGGATGCCGACGACTTTGGCGACCAAACCGAGGACCTCGAGTGGCACTGCGTCTTCTGCCAGACGCAAGGCGACACTCGTTAGGCTGCTCTGTTCCACTTGGCCCGGGAGTTTCAGGAACTTACCTGCGGTAATCTCGTCGTCGTTTGATGAACCTCCTTGATCCTGTCCTTTCCCGAATCCTCCTTCTCCTCGCTTTTCCCCTTGAACTGCTTCATCACGTCCGTGTAACTAACGACGTTGTGCGTACATACGATGAACTCTGGCTTCGAGTTCCACTGATTGTAATCGATGTAGAATCTCGTCTTCAACCATATCCACTGTTGACCCTTGGTGAGAAATCTGTAGTGACACGATGTACCCTCGCCTTTCTGCATCACTGAAAATGGTCCACGTAAAATGGCACAAATTCCACGTGGAATAATGATCGATCGAATAGGAGGCAGAAAGGCAGTACGAGATGTTTTTCCAATGGCGAGTTGAAGAGTAGAATCGTCGCCGAGTTACTTACGCAATTCGTGGCAATCGACGACCTTCTCGAGATCGTCAACGTGATAATAATCGTAGCCGGATGTGCCTAGAACCTCGAACGGGAGATAACCGATGATGGGCGGTGCTCTGTGATCGAGAAACAAAAATTTCCACTCGAGACTGTGTCGCGACGTGAATTCGGACTTTGAGCTGTCGACGAAAGACATGTCTCGTATCAATTGAGGTGTCCGAAGACGTCCCGTGCCAACGAAAATCAGCTTCCTGTCGTTGACAACGCCGCTGCCGAGTCTGTTGTTCGGTATCATCGTCTCGACGTCAGAGTCGGAACCTGCGTTGCGAAATTTTTCAATATTTCAGTCATCAACCGGCTTCCGATCGAATTTGAGGAAATCGCTCGAGTTTGACAGCGAACGTACACCGAGACTCGAAAATACTCACGAAAGTATCCGACAAACTGCACGAGCTCGTAGATCGGCTCTTCTCCGAAATCTACGCCACCTCGTCGTATGTGACAAGAAAATGACACTTGATTATCTAAAGATGTGAAACAATCGTTATTATCACGCTCGTATTTTTGTAACGCGTTGGCAGGCAGAGTGACATTTTCAGCATCGTTATTTGCGACAAAAAGTTTATGGCGGAGTAATTCGTCTTTGAAAAACAGTATCAGAATGAATGGAAACGTATTTTTTACTCGTCTTTTTTTCAGTTACCCTCATTGACGCCGCACTGATCGCCATCGTTGCCTGGATTCAGCAAGACGTTGTACAAGTGCGACTGATCGTCCTGATACGTGATCTCGTAGATGGTCGTATTCGCCAATTCGCTCGGCAAATAACCCAACAACGACGTTACGCTCTCGGACGCGTAATAAATTCGACCATTCGACGAGAATACCATTATGAATCCATCGAGAGCTTCCAATATGAGATGGGAAAACTCCTCGTTCGACAAAAAAGAGGGTTTCCAATCCTCCTGAATCTCGTGAACTCGGGATTTAACGGCGATTTCTGTGGAAAACGCGAAAAAAAGAGGTACCGCGAGCTTTACAACGCTGAATTACAGTAATTTTTTTCTCAACAATTTGTCGATAACTTTTGAATATACATGACTTTATTCAGACTTTAACGGCATTGCCGAAATCTCCATCTCGTCCAGTTTGGCGAATTGAGAAAACGACGATTTATACGCACCATCGTGATTCTTCAAAAATAATATCGTCGATCTGAGCACCGTTGATTTGTCCATTTTTCGCGTATTCGTCGTCACCATACTTCCAAGCTCGTTGACCAGCATGTTGAATTGGTCTCGTCGCTTTTTTTCGCTCAGATTTCGAGATTTTCTGCAATCGTTAATGATTCTTCACAACAAGAGCCACATCAACTTTGAGACTTCAATGCCTCGAATTAGTCTCGAATTAGTCTCGAATTAGTCTCGAATTAGTCTCGAATTAGTCTCGAATTAGTCTCGAATTAGTCTCGAATTAGTCTCGAATTAGTCTCGAATTAGTCTCGAATTCTCGTGATAACTGAGAATTGTGTTAAAAAATGTTTGGAAAAATGGAAAAAGCCACCTCCGCGTACCTTTTCGTATCATCTTTATCGTCGTTCTCGTCATCCATGGTTTCGCTGCATTTGGAGGAACAAACGTTATCATGTACAATCATCGAACGCCATTGGTTTTTCTTTCACAGCGATATTCAAAAAAAATCATTTTACAACCGTAAAGTCTTTGAATTCTTCCATTAATTCGTACACTGATCACTGATTAAACGCGCGTTAATGATCGATAAATCATCGATATCGTCTTTGTGGTTTATTCCACGGATATGTGCCACACGCGAGCATCAAAGGACAAAAAAGTCTCGTGAGGTATCGTGTGTGATCGGGAATACACACACGCACACACGTTTTATTATCTCGTAAAGCCAGCAGGCGCTGCAAAGTGGCGCGAAAAGTCGCGTCTCGTTTCGATCGCCGGTACAACGCCAAATCCTGCTGCATCCGTGTGGGTATGCGCTTTTATCACCCTGTATGCAAAATTCATCATTCTCAAAGATCGTAAAATTTTTTTGCCATTTTGCTGCTCGAGTAAAAATGAAAAAAAAAACAAGCAAACGAACGAACGAACGTAACGGCAGGAGGAATTCGCCCACGAGTGCAGTTATGTCATGCAACTTACGTGTATACATTAGGGTGGTCGTTGAAAATTGAATTTTCACGGACGCCCGATAAAAAGCATCCTATCAGGCGAAAGGAAATGGGAGAAAATAAAGTCTGTTTTCCATGAAGAAATGAAGAAAAAATGGCATTTGAAGGAAGAAAATGACTCTCGTTTTTTCTCGAAGCGTTGTACGCGACGTCAGCGAGGATCGAATTTTCAGCGACCGTCCAAATACGTAAAGGACGTTTAACGAGGTGGTCGGAAGGAGGGGGGCGAATTGTATGCTATTAGATAATCACTGAATGCTCATGAAAACTCGTGCGAACCCGCCGCCGAATTATCGATTGACAAACGACCTGGACATGAAAATGCCACCCGAGTGCTCCGATTTCAACAATTTTTTTGCTCAATTAAAAAAAACAATTAAAAACAAAACGATTATCCACCATTTTCACGCTCACTCCGAGTGTCTCGCTGAAATTACAGCGAAACAATTCGCCATTGCGCGGGTATGAGCACGGAAAATTATGCACACTTCCACACACGCGTGCATGAGCACGCGTCTATACATACAAATATATATGAACATCTACAATATACGTGTAAAGCGGATTTGCGGAGAAATGGCTGCCTGTTCAGTCGAATTTCCTCGATTCGAGAAACGTCAGGAGGGCGAGGAACGTTTCGTCCTCGTTTTCTTCCTCCTCGTTCATCTTTCCCTCGGTAGGATCCTCGCGCACTCGAGTTTCAAAAACGAGAGCAAAGAGATCGAATCTCCTCTCGATATCTTGAGTTGACCAGCTCCCCCCCCCCCTGCCGTGATTGCCGACCGGAGAAAAAAAAAAAAAAGAACCCGTGCGCGGTCTCGCGTTTGTCGCGTGAGTTTGAGACACACACGCACGAGCAGAGAATCACACGAGGGCCGATGATGTACGTTTACGTGCGCGGAGACAAGCTCGCGCGAAAAAGCTCGACGGTGCACGAATGAAAAAATGTAAACACACACACACACACACACACACACACACACACACATACACACCCACGCGTGCGCAAAGTTCGTTAACGCGAGAACGCGGGATGTCGGACGGATCCGTCGATGCAACAACCGCGCCGCGTATCGACTAACGGTCCGCTCTCGCGACTCGCGGCGCGAGCGAGAGCCTTCGGAAAACGCGTCACGACGAGAATGGTGGGATGCTCCAAATGCAATTTCTCGTCTCTGTTGTTTTCCCTCTTCTCTCGCTCGTAGAACCAGTGTACGTCGCCGTTTTGACCAGCCGCGGATGAAAAAATTGCGACGAAAGGAGTGACCACCTTAAGGAAGGCGAATGTTACTAGTCCGCGGCAATCTCACACTCGTAAGTGCAGATGTTGCTGCTGTACGTGTACCACTTATCGCGATTCTACGTGCGATACACGTATATAATTTCATTTGCGATGCCCTCCCCCCCCACCCCTCCTTCTCCTCCGCTCCGCTCAACTTCCGATACCGCTTTTTTCATTCGCCGGCGGTCACCACACTCGCGCGAGCTTCCACGAGTCCCATTGGGCCAAAATGTTTGTGTTATTTCGCTCCATTTTGTCTCAGTTTTCCATTCAACTTTCTCCCTCCATCGTTCGCGGACAATCGCGGTATAGGAGCGAAATTTTCCTCGGTGTGCATGTAATATACGAACGCCGAGTGAGAGGGACCAGCTGTGCGCAGAATCGCCGAGGCTCCTTCGCGCAAATCCGCGAGTATCGCTCCTCTCCCCCTGCCTCTCTTTTAATTCCACGGCCTGCAACGGAGTCTTTGAGGCTCCGCGAGTTGGCCGATCGATCCGCGAATGTACCACACGCTCTCGCGGTGTACACCGAAGGTACTCGCCTCGCTCCCCCTCCCAACGCTCCGTTTCAATCTCACTGTGATTTTCCATTTTCATTTCGTAGACGTTTTATCGGATTATCTCGGGGTTTTGCGATGAAAATCGAATACAAAGATTTTCGATCGAAAAACATTACGAAAAGTACAAGAGTTTCAGATTCGATATGTAATGATCGATTTTACACGCTTTTATTTCATTTTAGCCACGAAATTGTCTTTTTTTTCGAAAAAAAAATTTTTTTTTCGTTGTGCCATTCGAAAAAGAATCTTACGAAATATACAAAAGTGTGAAATTCGATGGCGATCGATACCGCCTTTTGCATTTATTTCTTTTTGGAATGAGAAACGCGGACGCCGGTAACCGGTCGAGCCAATAACGAACCTTCGTTTCTCGATGGAATTAGTCCCGACGTTTTTTCAATTCGCGAGAGTTTCGAGTTCAAAGATTCCAATTTCGACTTTCCCACAGCGAGAGCGATCGATCTATCGATCTGATCGACGGTTTTTCCGGCTGAAACTCCGATCTTTGGAAATGACCTTTTCTCCCAAATCCCCATGGATTTGTTATCCGTCTTTTGTCGGGAGACTTTCTTTCTCTCCCTCTCGCTCACAGTTCGCCGTTTGGGCGAAAATTCTCGCGCCGAATTGAATCTATTGGACGATTTATCGCCTATTTTGGATGGAAACTTGTCACGTGACCCAGCAACGTTGGGCGAACGAGCGGAATCGATGGTCGAATTCGACGACCACGTGTTTTCGATCGCGTAATCGCAGGACGAAGATTTTTCTGCATCACCGACTGCCGATAAATCGACGTCATCGTTCAGCTTCGAAGAACGAGAATCTCCGAGAGCTCTCGTCCTCTCGCGAATCTTTGCCGTTTCTTCGCGAATCAATTCCGCGAGATTAAGGGGTCTCTCTTGACAACTCGAGAATCCTCCGGTCAGCCCTTCGTCGGTGGTTATTACTATCGATTTACCGGCTTTTGCGATCTTTTTCCTCTCCTCCGCGATTTCGCTCCTTTTCGCTTTCGCAGCATCCGCTATTCGTCCGAGACTCTTCGTTGTTTTTCCCTTCGTTTCATCGTCAAACGCGTCATTCCCCGGTACGAATCGCGCTTTTCTTTCCGGCGCTTCCGACGATTTATTACCGATTGTGTCTTTCGATGTGGAATTTATCTTGGCGACTTCCAGAGGCGTCTTTGCCGGGGCTCTCGATCTTGCTCTCAAATTGATTTTGCCTCTGGCTCTCGTCGCATTTAATTTGCGTTTTTTCTCGAGTTGCATCGCGACATTTTTCTTTTCCGGATCTTGCATCGATCGACCCTCGCTCAAAACCCGAGCCCAGCCGCGGTCCAGTTCGCCCGCGATGTTTTCCTCCCAGCTGTTGGTCCTGCGAGACGCGATGTCACTCAAGCGGTCCAGCAGAGATTCTCCTGAAAATGAATTTTCCGCGATCGCCGTAAAAATAAAAGCAGACGGGAAGATCGCAACATTTTTTTTTATTTTTACCAAAAACTCGACCAATCTCTCCCTGCAGAGATTTGTCGCTCGCGAACTCCTCGAAATTGGCGTTCTTCACGCTCGGCGTCTTGTGCGGCCCGTGAGAAATTTTCCAGAGATAAAGTTTTATCTGTAATTTTTCGATCGATCGACAGAGTTTTTCGTCGCTCCCCCGAGAGGGGGTTAGTGACGAAATGGTCACGTGACGTTTGTCAATTTTGTTTTTTTTTCCACCGATTCGTCGTACCTCGTTCGGGAAAATCCTGATGCCGTAATAATCCCTGCTCGGTGCGGGAGCTACCGAATATTTCTCCAGGAACGTCGATTCGCCGGTCATGGAGGAGACGATACGTTATTATCCCGGAAAATGAGCGTGAAAAAAAAAAACAGTTTCTCAGTTCCGCACGACAACGAGGTGGACCAAAAAATACGAGAGAAAATCGACTGGCTTCAGTGCATTGGGCCCGCTGGAGGCGTTCGGAACTTCATGGTTTTTCCAATCCCAAAATGCTCCATCTTTCTCGTTTTTTTCTTCTCATCTTGTTCTCGTATATTTCTCCGAAGAAATTCAACTCGCTGCTTGCAAAAATAATTCGTTTTATCTAATAAAATAAACGAAAGAAAAAAGACAGGTTCTCGGTTGAAACAATGGGGCGATACGTCCGAAGCAAAATCTCGCCGCAGGCACATCGATTCTCTCTTTCGCGTTTTTTTCCTCCAACCGATGGAGAATGAATAATAAACGATTTTTCGCTGTTGTTTTCACAATGTTTTTATTACAATATATAGATATATATATATATCGATATGATGAGATGAAGATAAATATAGAAATGTCGAAGTAGAAATGGAAAGTCACATGGCATTACAAATATATATATATATATATATATATATATATATAACCTGTGATAATAATAATAGCAATGACAACAATAATAGCCATTATTATTATTACATTTATATACGAATACATACACGATCGAAAAATGAGGAACACCACGTCATCTCGAGAGGCTCGAGTCTCGCTCGTATTTTCTTGCAAACGAAAAGAAAAGTATTTTCATCGGAAAATTATGGGAATTTTTTTTGTCAAAACTAAAATCAGCCTCGTTTCGTTGAACCCTTCGGCGCTGTTGAGTTTGAAATATTTTTACAAAAATAATCGTCGTTGTATCGCGAAAAACACGATCGCCGAATTCCTTCCTTTTTTTCCTCTCTTTCGTAAATTGCCATTTAGCGAAATTCGTCGATGACGAGCTGCAAACTCCGTTCAAAGCTCGGCCGGAATTTTTCACGAGCCTCGGCATGGCCTTCCTCATCCTCGGGCGTGTGCAAAAAGTCGTCTTATCGATAATATACGAGGAAGGCTATATAGTAATATCACAATGCATGATTCGTAACTTTGTAAAAATCTGGAGAATAGAAAACGTTGCGTGTATATCGTACGTGTGTTTTACGTGATTTTTTACGCTGCTGTTGAAACTCGCGTACGACTCGAAGAGCGAAAGAACGAAGGAACGAACGATCGGAAGAATAAATCATTTATACGCGCCTTCCAGGCACCGTACATTTGTTTATTTATTCACTCGTTTGTTCGTTAATCCGTTTGTTCGCGTGCTTATTTGACGAATAGAATCGGAGACACTTATACTTAAAATTCCATGAGAAATAAAAAAAAGAACGAGTAGACGATCGAGAGAGAGTAAAAAAAAAGGAGAGAGAAAAACTCGCTTCGGCGATTCGACGATGGACTTTGCGAGATTTATCGTTCGCGGTTGGAAATACGACAACGACGGCAGCGTCGGGATTTTCGACGCCCGTAAGCCCGTGAATTTTGACAAATTCAGCTTAAACATTTTCTTTTTTTTCCTTACTCTCCCACAATTTTACGCTCACGTTTGAATAAATTACTAAACGCTACGGTGCTGTGTATCGTGCAGAGTCTCATCCGCGATGGAATATAACGTAAGAAAAAATACGTTTATACCGTTTTTGTATTTCTTGTTTGTTTTTTTTTTTGAATTTTTTCCATTTTTTTTCTTTTTCGTAAAAAAATTAGAGTCAAAGAGATTGACACATGGATGACGATGCACGAAAGGTGCGTCGCTGTGATTGAGAAAAGCGAGCGGCTGGTCGTTCGATCGTTGGACGATTCTTCGACTGGCAAAAATTGAGGCGCTCCGTCTCGCGAAAAGTACACGTCACTTTTTTTTTCTCTTCCGTTTCTTCCAACGAAAAGAACACTTGCAAAGTTCGAAAGATTATATCGTTTCGCTTGTCGTCGATTTTCCCTCCCCGAGCGGAGAAAAAAAGGTACAATTATGGCTGAGGAGAAGTCTTTGCGACAATTTCGAGGATTTCGAAAAATCGTTTCTCTCGATTATCGGTGAGAATAATCGGACTACGAATAATTGACGACGAGTATTTGTTCCCTCGACAAATCATACTTTTTTCGCCAGTCGACGCTCCCGACGCTTCCGACGATTACTTTCAAAGAACTTTCTTGCGAAATTTTTTCAGCAACGATAGAATCGAACGAGAATTTATCGCGTTGTGAAAAATGTTGCGAACGTGAATTACGAAAAAAAAAAAAAAAAAAAAAAAAAACTAGAGCGGTGCGGAAAAGAGAAACAGAGTTTTCTCGAGGTTTTTTCAATGATTTGTCGATAATTCTCGTTGCATCTCGTTCGTTTCTCGATAAAATTCTCAAATTCGCGAAATTCAAGACTCGTCACAGTTGCCCAATTTTTCTCGACTCTGCGTGTGTATACATAGACGTGTGTGTATACATATATATATATATATATATAGATATATATATATTTATGTGTATGTATATATATATGTTTTATTTATTACTAAATTTTTTAAAGATAAATAGTAAATATGTAATTATGGAAGAACAGATTTGCGTATTGCATCAGCGGAAGAAGCGTCATCGCCTTACGTGCAGAAAAACGGAAGCTGACCCATCGTTTCTTTCGTGCAGATATGTATAATCCATTCTGTGCGATTCCAAAGTGCTTTTTCGAAATCTTTCAACGTTTTTCGTTCTTTTTTCTCCCGCGTATTTCTCGGTAAGGCGTTTCCGCTGAAATATCTAACGGCTATCGAATGCAAAAGTGTTTGAGATTTTTTTTCCAAGCGAGAAAAAGAGATTGAGAAAAAAGAGAAGAGAGAGAGAGAGAGAGAGAAAGAGGGAGAGTAGAAATTAGAGGTAAAAAGAGCGATGGAGAAAAATCTACGAGCTTTTCTTGTGTTTTTTTTCCTCCTTCGTGCACTTTCGACTCGGATTATCGCGTTGGAAATTGGAGGTGAGAAGATAGCGAGGAAAAAAAGAGCGCGAGATGAATGAAGGATTACATTTTTTTTTTTTTTCGTGGAGAACAACGAAACTACATTTGGAATTCGGGTGTCAGTCGGAATGGAGCAAAATTGAGCCATTCGCGTGTTCAGCGCGACGAAATTGAGAAGAAAAGTCGTTCGATCGATTTCCCCTCGATTTTCTTCCGAGTTTTCTCGCGAGTCGTCGAAAATATCCTTCGTTTTCGCGCTTGGTCCGGTGAAAACATCGATCGAACGTCGATAAATTCGCGAGAGGCTCGAGCGAGGATTTTCGGCCTCGCGGGAGCGAGAATAAATTTGGCGGACGCGATTCAGCCTGGTCCGTCAAGGGAATTCGTTGAAAATCGGTAAATTCCCGAGACGTTTGCGTTGAAAAAAAATTTGAGAAAAAGAATTCAAAGATTTCGTCCGTTTGTTTTACGAGTGCTGGACCACCGAAACCGCGGTCTCGTTGATGGCATTCTCGTCGTGACATATGCTCGAAGTGGTCGTCGTGTCCTCGGCGGGAGCAGCGGCGATCGTCAATTGCCTCTTCTCCATGTGATCGAGGGTCTTCTCGATGGCTCTGAGCCTCTTCTCGAGGCTCGTCGTGCCGAGGATGCCGACTTGAAGCTGCGGCCCGAACGGCAAGATCGCCAGGAACCACCACGTCCATGATGGACCGTCCGGCAAACGCGACCAGTCCTCCTCCGTCTCTGGCATTTTTCCAAACACCCGTTGAATCTCAATCTGCTGAAAAGACGAGACCGACGACCACCATCGTCTCCCCTTTGATCGCACCTGCAACGTCCAACCATGCGCAAACTTGATTATCGCGTCGGGGAGGTTCGCGCGAATTCGTGGTGGTTGAGAAAAAATTGACGAAAGTTACATTTTCACAAAGTTATCTCGAAAAATTGCGGATAAATACAATTTAAACGTTGTTTTTTGCTTCACGCTCGCGAAAATGGAACAAACTTTATTCAAATTTCAAAGAATCTCGAGGGTCCATTTGATCAGCGTGGACCGACCTTGTCGTGAAGTTCCGTGAGATTCGCGAGATTCTCGGTCTGCACGGGCGTGTCGCGAATCAGCTCAACCTGAGCGGTGTCGTAACCATCGCGCTCGCCACCGGAAAGGACTCTGAATCTTCTGCCTCCGACCGTGCTGAGGATGCTGCAGCCGTCCTTCATCAAGACTCTGTCCCTGATCTCCAATATCGTGCCGTATTCCGCGTACCTTTTGTCAAGATCGAGAAGAATCGCGATTTTTCATCGGTTTTCGAACATCTCCGCGGGTCTTTCGTTTTGTTTTGTTTTTCTCCAAGAGTCTCCATGAAATTTTAGGAATTTTTTTCATCTCGTTCTCACCTCTTTGCCCCGGTCGCCTCCCGGTTGAGGCAGGCGGCGATGCCAAAGTGTCTCACTCCGCTCTCGACGCATCTTCGAACCATGAGCCTGTACCGAGGCTCGTAAACGAAAAGCGGACAGGCGACGCACGGAAACGCCGTCGTACAGACGAACACCGCGATTTGTTCGCTCCCCGAGAGACCGAGGCCCTGTACCATCTCGAGGCGATGATTCGCCGCCCTCGAGGCGTATTCCCCCGGCGTCACGATCTTCAGCGCCCTCTCGACGAATTCCGTCACTGTTTTTTGACTGCTCGCCAAGTACTGCAAGGATTTTCGTCAATTATCGCGAGACGTTCAATGAGGAAAACCGGATGAACGATCAAGCGGAAGAAACGGGAGAAAAAAATTGAACGAAAGAAGCAAAAAGCGTGGGAAAATTCAGCATTCTCCTCGCGATGTCGCTGGGAGCGCGAAAAAGAACGGAAATAAAAACGACAAGGATCGTTAAAACGAGGGAAGAGCGAGGATGAATGAGAGGAGACAAATCCCGTTGAGAATTACGCGACGCGTTGGAAAAAAAAATCTTGGCCAACAACTTCACGAGGAGAAAGGACAAAAATGACGACGACGGGAGAGAAAAATGAATGCGATTACGTTTTAGAGAGCGATAAAACGAGAGAGATCGTGTACCGAAAATCATTACTGCGGTCTTCTCGCTCGCTAATGAGAATACCCCCCAGACTGCCCCGCGACTGCCTCTCTCTCTCTGCCCTCTCTCTCTCTTGTTCTTCCCAAAGTCGCGATATCAAAGACAACCGCAATCAGACGATACGTAATACGTTCGTTTAAATACGCGGAAGCCTGGTGTCGGTAAATAGTATTATCAGGATATAACGGCACGCGACCGCAAACAATCATTTCAATCTCGCGACTGCAACTGCACCAACCGTGGCGTTTATACATCGTTAAAACCGTTTTGAGGAAAGGAATTACGTGCGTCTTCTCGTTTGAGCGTTTATATCGCATTAGGGTGGATAAAAAAAAATGACCATCTCCATTTTTCTTCTCGATACGCCGAAGGAATTCGGCGGGAATCGAGCACCCGGAATTCATTCAAACTTGCTCACTTTTTGAGCGCAAAACTTGTAAAATTTGCCGAAATTCGAAATACTTTGTTGGTTGCGTTTATTTTTTGCGAGTCTCGCGTGAAAATATCTCAGTTTTTCGTGTCTCATGAGCTCTCCGAAGGGGTTCGAGGAACATTGCCCGGCTGTCGCTCGGGAACTTTGAAAATTTGAAAAATGGGTATGTTTCAATTTTTTTTTGATTCTCGGGATTTCGTACAAAGATTGTTCGACCCCTCGGGCTTTTTGGATCACCCTAATATATGCGCACTTTGATCGAGAGCCTCGGTAGCGAAAAGTTTGCCGAACTGCTCCGCCTCTCTCTCTCTCGCTCTCTCTTGTTTTATAGAATTTGTCACTCTCTGTTCTTCTCGTTGTTAATCTCGTATATATAGCGGAGGCACCGCAGAAAAGGCTCCAGGCGAGCCTAACCACTCGTGACTAACGAGTAGAATTTCCATGATTTCTTCCTCGATCTTAAACCCACCGAGAGATTTTCATCCTCTCTCTCTCTCTCCCCCTCCTTTTCTCTCTTTCGTTTTTCTGGTATTTTTATCGCGACACACAATTTTCCGACAACGATCCGGATATTCTCTCGCCGAATGAATCACCTCTCCTCTCAACAGCATCCTCGTCATCCAACGAATTTTCGAGCCACCGCCGAGCATCTTTGTATCGCGTCGTTATGTCATTAACGGCGGACGCTCGACGAATCATCGTTTCCCCATTATGCAAACACTGCATTTCGAATTTTTGCAATTTTACTCGCAATCTCGTTATTCTCAGAGGCAAAAGCGAAAAGGAAAACAACGAAAGCTGCGGCTGACAAAATTCGAGAAAAACTCTCGTCGCTCAAAGACATTTCGTAGGTAAAATCGGAGTAAAAAGAATGGGAATTCAGACTACTTTGCGATCGTATGAAAATGTGAAGAAATCTTTTTCGCGCGAGAATTTCCGTAAAAATATAAATTATCCGAGATGCCAATGAAAGTTGACGTGAATTCGTGAGATTGTCTTTTTTCTCCACATTTTCATTTGTTTTTTCAAATGAAACAAACGAAAACAAAATTTGTTTTTTCGAAAAGGAAAAAAGTATGAATTGACTGATTTTTTTCTTTCGAATTCTTACATCGGCGAGTGACGTAACGCAGAGGGGACACGCTGACGAATAATCGAGGCAGCGATCGAGGCACATCCAGCAATACGTGTGACCGCAGGGTGTCGTCACGGGTCTCCACAGAGTTCGACAGCACAAAATGCAATCGAGTTCACCAGACGCACTTCCGGTCGTCAAAGGCGGCAAGAGTACTTCCACCGGTTTCGGTTCTATCCCTGAAGAAAGAAGAATGAAAAAAAGAAACGTCTATAAAATCTGACCGCTCACGCAGCATCTCTTGTTGAGGAAATAGTTTTTCTCGAAAACTCACTCTTCATCTTCTCCACCTCCTGATAAACTCGATCGAGGCTGGAATGAAGTTTGGCGTTGTCGTTTGCACTCGGACTGGACAGGACTCTTCGACAAATCGTCTGTAAAAAAGGAGAGAAACTGATGTGGAACGGTATGTAATAATGACGAATCGAGACGCGGGAGAGGCATTGAAAGAAATCACGAGATAAAACACTGGACCACCAACAGGTTTTTCAACAGCAGGATCAGGATTATATTCCGAGCGATAATACTGCTTGGAAATTTGCACGAATTATTCCGTCTTATTCACTCGTCACTTATCGGGAAAGACTCTCGGTCCATACGCTAACATTGTTGCAAGATTGATTCGTTGCAACAGTAGGCATATAATCACGGAACGTGTATGAATATCTCGATTCTCAATATTGTTAATAAACGAGGCGTGTTTGACGACTGTCGGGTTAACCAAAGTGTGTTTCCAGACTCGCTGAAAGGGAGGTGCAGCGATCAATGACGATTGAAATAAACGCATTTTGCCGTGTAATTATTGCGTATGCAACGTATCGCGGGACGTTGTTGAAATTGACGTTTTCGCACTGTCGCAATGGTGAACGAGGCTCGAGAAATGATTTATGTGGATGCAATCAACACGCGTTAATATCGAAGAAACTCGTCGGGGTTTGATCGAAATTGGGCGGGCTTTCGAAACATTGTATTTTCCAGACGTCCTATATCGAATAGAATTTCATTGTCGATTTAAAAATGCTCTCGCGTCATAAATTATTCCTCTCGAATCGTACGTGTTTCTGCAATTAATAAATATATCTCCCGCGAGTTTTCGAACACTTTTCCTGTATCCTCTGTATACATTACGCGACGTAAACTCGTACGATAAGTCGTACGAATCATCTGGTGGAAAGACAGCGTTAAATTGACGCACGAAAATCTTCGACATTGTCAATTTGTTTATTCACCTCGTGAGAACTAAATTATTTCCTCCCCAACGTGGAGTTTTCTCATCGTTTTTCATCTATAATTACTCGCGTCCAATTTGAATAATCGAACATGATCAATCGGCCGGATCTCGATTGTTTATCAGCGACGATTTTCCTTTTTATATAAAAAAAAAGTCACGCGGTTCGATTTATGATCCTTCGTTTCAGCAATTTTGCACAAACGATGGTTCTTCCCATCCGGAAATAACGTATATCGGTTAATCGGTTTAAATAAACGTATAAACATTGATTAATGTTTCTGACGGATTCGTCACGCGAGCGCGACGTGTATCTCCAGTCTGGGATCGCGCTCGTAATTAGACGAGATCGCAAATAATTACGAACTCTCCGTGTCGTCGTCGGCTTCGACGACGTCTGTGGAAAAATCGCGATACTCGACGATTTCAAGAGCTCCAAGATTTCTGCGATCTTTCTCTCTCTTTCTTCCTCTTGGTTGACGAGTTGAGCATCGCGCAAGTTGCGTAAGGAAAAACTCACGTACACGAGACGTCTAATGACCGTAAAGATGCAACTACATATAGGTACATGGAATTGCCAATAAAAGTCACGAGAGTAATCGATACGCTTGTTCGATCGTTCTCGGTTGATGCTACGTTTTTTTTCTTTTTCGATTGAAAAATCATCGATAAATACGAAAAGTTATTCTCGAATCTCGTTCTCGACGTGAATCAAATGTAGAATGTAGAATGAAAAACGGATTTTATTTTCTCCACTCGCGTGCTCGTTATCGTCGTTCGGCTGTAGCGAGTTTACGCGTTTTATCGCGATGTCGGTGTGATAAAAATGAGTGAATAATAATCGAGCGTGCTTATTACCTGGGAAAATTCGTCCTCGCCACTGCTGTTGTCTTCGCAGTCGGATGTGTTTAATACCGTCCTCCTGTGACGCTGGCTCGGGCTCAGAAGCGGCATCAGCATAAGATTCTTCTGGCGAAGATGCTCGTGATGATTATTGCGAAGATTCTGCTGCTGCTGCTGCTGCTGATGATGATGATGACGATGATGATTGTGATTATGACGATTTCTGATTGTCCTTGGACTCGTTTCTGCGTGATTATTGTAAGGCGATCTCGTCGTCGTTGGTCCCTGACGTCTCAGACTCGATGGCAGCATCCGATGGAGCACCTGCGTAATTAAAAAATTCTCATTGTTTCTTCGCAATTTTCAAAGTTTCGACGTTGGTTTCCGGAAGCTACCCTCTTTTGTGGGGGTTGCAATCCTCGCTCGATTTCGAATATTTTTCACGTGCTCCAAAAAAACAATGCCAGCTTACCGGCACGGGGGGAATCGAAATAATGGACGTGAAACAAATAATCACTCCGCATGACGGATGACTGTGTGTACCGGTGAGTATACGTATAATTGCGTGACTGTCGTTATGTACCCTCGTGTGTTTGTACATCGGTCACTCACCTGACCATCGTACCGAGTCATCGAAGTAACTCTTTTTTTCCACGTTGTACGTAGCTCGTAAGAGAGTACGATGGCCGAGCTCTATAACCGGAAACTCCTTGTCTACACGTTTTACAACTGCCATTATATTCCGCGGCGTTGGGCTATTCAGTGTCGAAATAATCGAATTTTCAACCTGAAATCGCCTCGAGATCGCTTCACCTCACGATTTTCAATCGCGATCGAACATTCCTGACAGACATGACGTTGGAAAATAATAAATTTCTCCCCCCAAACGTTCGATAAAATTGATTCGATATTCCTTTCTTTTTCGCAGCATCTCCGCGAGTGTTTTTTTTTTTCACACAACAAAATAGTCCCGCTGGGAGAACGGACCAATTTACCCGAGAATTTCCGTGTCCATTTTGCCCACCGGGTATTTTTATCGTATTTTATTTCTCTCTCATTCGAAAAATCGAAAAAAAAATAGTAAACTCACCCTCGTGAGTTCGTGCCGAACGCTTTGAGGATTTCTGTCGATGGCGACACTTGTGCAAAGTGCGAAAAACGCTTCCTCGTGTCTGCCGAGCGCCGATAGTGCCATTCCTCTTCGGTAATGTCCCTGTCGATCAAAGCGTGCAATTTTGTTTGTTAATCACTCTTGTTTCGTCTTTTTCTCGCGGCACCACCTGCATCAACGTTGTACCACACATTTTTGGATCACCAACTTTGGAGCAACATGTCATACTTTTTCAACCAAAATTTTCATTCCATTTTCACAATCATACTGAATTAGCTTGCATCCGGCGTTGCAGCAGACATTACCGATATATCCGGTTACTGAATAAACGAACAATACGAAATTTTCTCAATTTCATACGATTATTTCGAAATATTAGTAGCCTTCGAACAGTCTTTAATGTTTTTAATATTTTTGTTTGATGCTCACCTTGCCCCAATCGGGACGCAGTCTAACCGCGTGATCCGCATCCGTGAGAGATGCCTGAGGCCTGTGCAGCAAAAGCAACGCATAAGCCCTGTTGCTGAGATGCAAAGGGCTGTTTGGAGCTGCAATGAAAAGAAAAACGAAAGACATTTAACCTCGAGAGCAATTGTAAACCTTCCATTTGTGTCAAATGCTTTTGTTTATTTTTTCCAATACATTCGAGTGTTTTCAAGAAAATTTCGGCGCTTCCAGATCCGATTTTTTCAAATTTTACTCGGATATTGAATTTAATCGAGTGCGAAAGAAAAATACGTTTTTCTACGGATGGAATTTTTCTTCCTGCACGTACAAGGATTCTCAATTAGCTTTAGCTGTCAATTTTTCAAGTCCACGTAGAAAAATGTACGGTCCACACACAGGCACATTTGTCTATCGAGATGTTTGTGCCCCGTGTGATTGCACATACTGTATATCCTCTAATCGTTTTATTTGCGAAGGAATTAACGAGAGAGTACAGAGTGACACAAAGGCACAAAGACACCGATGACTTATCACTCTCCTTCTCTTTATCTCTCTCTCTCTCTGTCTCTTCGGTGATAAAACGCGTTTGATGGAGTGCGCTTCACGGTCAGAGTGTCGCAAAGCTCGTTGCATCGACGCGAAACAACGGCGATTTACACTCGGCGATAAATTTCAATAAAAAAATGATTTTCCGCAACATAGAGGTGTTTTCTCAAAGCTTTTGCTCATCAAATTACGATAATTACGATGGAATGAAAGCCTTTTTGGAGCAAGTCAAAATTCCCCCAATATAAAGGAAAATTGACATAATATTTAATGAAAAATTAAATTTTTAGATAGAATATTTTTGGAGTACATTTTTGGAGCAAATTTTCCATCGATCGATTCTGGATGAGACAGTAGCGGAAAAAAATCTGATTTCGCGTAGAACGACTCGTACAAATCGGTATAGTTCATTTGCGAAGTACGTCGAACTCTCACAGCAAAACCGAGCGAAACCATCGAGGATGTGTATAGGATATATATATTTACGTGTATCACATATAGATACTGTAAACTCTGACGTTGTCGGTGGTGGTTTTCTCCCGCGAATGTCGAGGTCGATACTATCGAAGCGTTAAATCGACGTCGTCCATACAGTGCGTTTCATGATCAATGGTCAAAAGCGAGAAGGCAAAAACCTCTGTAACTATTCGTGTCTGCAAACGTTTCAAGTAAGTTCCAAAACCGGATGCTGACGTTTTGACGCTACATCGGGGACGAAATTCCAAGTCGAAAAGTCTTTGAGCACTTTTTGATCCGACGAACGCTCGTTGAGTTATTAACGAAAATAGTCGGACCAACGAGACGCGTGCGCTCGCGCCTGGAGAAGGGAGGAACTTTGACAATCAATAACTCGCTAGATTTCGGTCGTGGAAAAAAATACTAAAATACATTTCGCCTGGAAATTCCATCCTGAATCCTAGCTCCACATGGTTAACATCGAATTTTCAAACACCCTGTATATACGTCATCTGTAATGTCACAAACGAGGTTCCCACAACCTCGCCGGGATAACGGATAACGGTGAATTTAATACCGAATGTCGGTACAAAAATGCATCCGTCTGTCGGTGTAATCAAGTTTGCAAAACAAGCAAAAATTCATACACTCGATTGTTTGTTTTTGGCTTTTGTAAAATGAGTCAATTGTCTTCCGACTTTTTTGCATTTTGACACGATGTTGCTCGAAACGGAAGATTTTTCTCTTCGTAATCACACGGATGGATTACGAGGCTGGGAGAAAGGTCGATAATTCCAGCGAAGCTATATAACGCACAAACTGGCGGGAGCACATCCTGGCAACTTTGCGCCGCTCCGTGAGCAATGTCATTGCCTCCGAATCTCTCACAGCCTCTCTCCCTCTTTAAATTTTTGTCATTGACAATTAAACTTTGTCAAATTTTAATTCCCCTTTTATTTCACTCAACGTCCCGACTATATGGCATTGATTCAGTAATAAAAATAATTCATTCTCAATTTGTTTTTAACCATCGCGACAACAAACAATTCCGTGGTGCTGAATTTCGCGTAAATTTCGAAAACAATTTTGATCCTCGGGAACCTTTCGTCGCGAAATGCGGCATATTTCAGAGCAGAAACGTGTATATTTCATTCCTCCGATTCTTCATACAGCAAAAGAGAAAAAAGGGCAAATTCCGTTTTCGAAGAGCGTCGCGTGTGATTTAACGTCAGTGTGTTGCATCGCCGTTGAATTCCCACCGACGCATTTTCCGACACGCGGATCGTAAATCTCAACATCACAGAGAAACCAAAGATACACGGGGATGCTGCGCCGAACAGAAATCGCCGCGCGAAACGCGCGTGTGCTCGATCTCATAATTCGAAAGAGATGAGTCTCATCTCTTCTTTCCCTCGGTCGGAAGAAGATTCATCGAGGCGAGATGACGTTTCAGTGGGGCCAGTCTCGGTTTCTAATTCTCGTACAAAATTTCCCCTCCCGGCTTTCACGTGCTGTTGCTTTGCAAAAATAAAGAGAACAAGAGAGCGGACGAGGGAAACTCGCGAGTGATGCTGGGTGCAGGGTTTCGCCGGGCAAAGATTCTCTCCGCCAGGGTCGGAGAGCGAGAGGGAATCCCAAGCCCGGACAAAGCTAGGGAAGAGCTCCTCCTCCCTCCCCCCCCCCACCCCGCCCTCTCCTCTGCATCTGCCGGCGGATGGATCGATATAGGGTTTTCGAACAGCCTCTGCGGTCCATGAAACTTTGTCGTGCTTTCCAACGATCTACGTGCGAGCTTTTGTCTCTCATATTTATTTCAGATGATAATGAAGAATATTTTTCGTCTTTTTGCAAAATTATGTGATAAACGTTGAATGTCTGTATGTCTGTTGATTTATCAACAAATTTACGTTTTTAACGACGGAATATATCGATCGACAAATTTCAAAACCGGTATGTTACAAATTTGAGTATTTTTACGTATAATATCAAGCTCGATCTATCGAATGTTGCTAATGTCTGGTACACTTTTATAAATAGAATAATCTTGACAGGAAACCGAGAGAGAGAGAGAGAGAGACAATGGCGACGCACATTTATCCACACAGATAAACACGAGGCTGTTACGTGGTTGGAATATAATTTGTCAGATGCAACAAACTTGACGCGATTCCGTGTCCTCCATCGTCGTTTAACAAAATTTTTCGTCAATATAAAATATTCCTCGTATTTTTCAATAACCTCACTCTCTGATGAAAGAATTCTTTAGATTTTTTTCTTCGCCAAGAGTCGAGGGGAGAAGCCACCCCTTCGAAGGACGTTCTGAATTTATTCTCGCGCCCCAGAGTAGATGTTGAGGTCCTACATCCACGGTATACCTCTCAGATCGTCATATTCGCACGCGTACATTAGGGTGTTTCATATTTAAGCAACATTTTTCTCCTCTCACGTCCAAGTTGAAAAACTCACGACAAACACAATGCAAGAAAGATTCTCGCGTGTGGGGGGAAAATCTACATCGTTCGCAAACTTGGCTCGTTGAAAAAATTCAATTTCCCCTTCAATTATCTTTGAAAAAAACGAGTTTTTCCATCCGATATCGATTATTCTCCATCAGGTGAAGTGAAAAAATGACATTTAAACGAGAAATTGAGTGTTCCAACGAGCCAAGTCTATAATCGATGCAGAATTTCGAACGAAACGGTAAAAACGTTCGCTCCGATGAAACACCCTAAGATGTGTGTGTAAACTACCCATTGGGGGTATGAGAACGATCAATAGAGCGTTTTCAACCCCGTTCGAGCTGGGTGTTGCATGCGCCCGAGAGAAATGGAGTTTCGCACAGGGAAAATGAGGGAATCTCGCGTGGACATCCTTTCCCGTTGGTGTTCCGGAGGCCAAAAACTCCGAGGAATCATGAGAACCATGAGAAACAACAAAAATAAGTCGTACAGCACGTGGTTGCGTACGACTCGCTTCAGTAGCTATTGATAGAATCGCCCTGTCCACTCTCGTATATTCCATTGGACCTCGTGTTATACGATACACACACGTGCTCGCGTATCAACGCTCCAGCAGTGTAATAAACTATTCATAAATCGGAATAGCAGTAAAAAGTCGAGGAAAAAAATGCGATCTTCGCCAATAAACATCGTTACTTCTTCATCCTCCGATTCTTCCTCCTCTGCCACAGCAAAATCGAGACAGCTCGTCGAATCGTTTAAAGAAAAAAAAAAAAATTCCGGTATTTAAATTTAATTCCGACGACGTTTGCTCAAGTTTCGAGCGAAAATAAAGGCGAGCAACAAAAGCCTCCTGTTGTTTATGACGTGGTAATTTTCCATCTCCCCCCTTTCTCCGTCTTTCAAATACCGAAAGAGAAAAAAATTGAAATAAAAAAGGAAACGTTCGGCTGCGCTCGAGAGACGAAAAAACCGACGAGAGCCAATGGCGAAAAGGGAATAAAAAGTGCGTGGGAGATGAGAGAAACGAGAGAGAAAATTGAAGAGAGCCAAGGAGGAATCGACGAGGGAGTGGGAGAGGATGAGGAAGAAATGAGATAAAGACAGAAGACGCGAGAAACGAGCGTGTGTGTACCAAGAGCAGCTCTCTTTGCGTGGCCGGGTGACCGACCTTTACGTAACGCCTGCCTGCTTGCCTGCCTGCCTGCTTGCCTGCGCCTGCTGGCTGCTCGCTGGTGACGCGCTTGCGATCCCCGACGCATCACTTTTCTCAGCATCTCTCTCTTTCCGCGATCGCGCCGCGATTCTTTCCTCCTCCTCGTCGATGCGGTGGTTGGCGTTGCATTCGATGCATCGCGGGCGCAATATCGGCGAACCGATATTACACGCGTATACATTAGGGTGTTTAGTTTTCAGGAGACATTTTTTATCCCCCGAGCAAGTTGAAAAAACGACGAATTTCCGGTTTATCACAAAGCCAACGAAGAAAACCGGTAAAATAAATGGCATTCGACGTTTTCCCGAATTGGGTCGATCTGTAATAACAAATTCAGTTTTCCGATCGGATAACTATTCTTCATATTTTTTTTATGCTCGCGGAGAGAGGAAAATCGTGTCGAATGAAAAAAAACGCGGTTTTCCTCGCGTTGCGTTTGAATGACAAACAGGATTTCCAATGAGCCGAGTCCGCGAGTAATGGAGCTGGAATTTTTCGCCTCGCGTGTGAAATCGTTTTTTTGATACAGCGCGTATTATCATTTTTTCAAATTCAACGAAGCAAAAAAAAGTGTTGCACAAAAATCAAACACCCTAATGCATAATGTGTGCGGCCTGCGGCGAGTCTGCTCGCACGGTTTGGCTCGCGCGCACCGTTACGATGCACCGCAGGACGACTGACCGTACTAAAAAGAATGACAATGTCACTGCGGAATAAAATACCGGAGACTTTTGCGCGTTTCGAACCTCTGGCGCAGACCAGACACGAGAATGCACAAAGAGAGAGAGAAGGAAAGAGAGCGAGAGAGACTGCAAGCTGTATCAATACAAGAATGATTACGTTTGGAAAAAAATCGATCAAATTGAATCGATTAAAAATAATTGGCAAAGTGTTTCAAACTTTGGTCTTCGATTGATGAAAAAAAAAAAAAAAACCTCGTTTCGATGCTATTAATACACATGGGCCGTTCCAACGCGAGGATTCGGCGGGAGGAATTACGAGCTCTTTCGAATTTATAATAATAATAATACGATATTCCCTCGAAAAAATAAAATGTTCTCCGCGGCTCTTTTCTGCTCCGTGTAAGCTCATCGACCTCACACGGTCGGATGTATTCGTTTGGCTGGAAAACACGTATATCTAAAAAAGCGCGAATTTCGAGGGAGCAGGATCTCGGGAAATTTGTTTAAAACAAATTATTCAATTTTTTATTTTTTTTTCAATTCTCAGTCGCGAGAAAACGAGTCTTAAATCGCCGCAGACTTTGAGCGAGAGTCTCGAGAGGTTTCGACGTGCGCAGAGACCTAATTTTTTTTGCGTTTAATTCGAGGGATTAATCGGGTTCGATGAGGTGGCGAAAAAATCGATTTGCCTTTATATCCCGATTATAAATAAATTGAATTTATTCGAGGGATTTTCTTGCGTGAATTATCGTTGGATTTTCAATCTGAGACATGTACGTTACGACGACGTACGTCTTCGTAACTGCCCTCGGTGTTTCTTCGCTTCATCTGCCTTTTTTTTTTGACAATTTATATATACAATATATAATAAATGTGTACACCGTATTGTATATACATGTAACCCGAAATTGGCCTGGTATACATAGCGATGGTTCGTCCCCATCGCAACGCCGCGAAAATCTCGTAACGCGAAGAGGAAACGACCCGAGAGAAGAGCATGTAAAATGTCGGGGCGAGAGAGAGGATATTTCTCGTCGTAACTCGTAGCTGTAAGAGTCTCGAAATAAAACGTAACGCTGATGATGGAGAGAGAGACGGAAAAGGCCCGAGAAGTATACGAGCCGTACAGTACCAAGATACATTTGTATTATAAAACAAAGTTACGAGGGAACATCGATTTTCACGTTCTATTTTCATGGCGAAATGTGGTCGTCACGTGCCCGAAAAACGTATCACGTTGTAAGATCTCATGGCTCAATCTCGCGAATTTGACGCTCCGAAAATTTGGCATTAACGTCTATATTCGTACTTTTGAAAACGTCGTATATATTACATTCGGCAACGTAATTTCATTCGCGACCATTTATTCAAACCTGGCCTTTAAAATGGAATTCTCCAACGATGTAGACTCTGTTATCTTTCGATCTCGCGTGATAAATTGAAATCCAAGCTGCTGCAAACGTTTACGATTTTTGAAAAAGTTTTTCATGGCAAAACTGTCGTCGACCGGATGTGTGCGTTTGGAAAATCGTGTATTCCAAAAAAATATGCAGGATTCAATGATTTTTTGAATTTTGATCGAATTACGCGTTTATTTTGATTGCATTTTTTTGGATGTGTGTATATTTCGATTTTCAATGGAATTCAAGCAAGAGATGCAAAAATGTTCGTTGCCGTTTTGTCAGTGACATCAATTTAAGAAAATAAATGGAGAATTGAGTTCAGAGCATCTCTGATTACGTGATGAACGAATAGTCGTACATACGTACATACACGCGAGATGGGACGAAGAAGAAGCGTGTCGCGAGTCGTCGCAGATAGTACGCAGAAATTATATAATCACGACAATTATATTTCATTCCACGAATCTATTCTTATATTAATAAGCCATTTCGTTATTTTTCTTTTCCTCCTCTCGCAACGAACGTTTTGTCGTCAGTCTGGAGCAATATTCACTCTGGAAATTAATCACAGTTTTTCTCTCCTTTTTTAATAGCCCGCATGGACTATCAAAAATTTGGTGGTCGCTGAGGCGATGAGCACTCACAACAGGAAGCGGCAAGTCCACGTTACTGGCCATCGCACGCGTAACAGAGGAGAAAAAAAAATCGCGAAGGCTGCTCATCCCGAGAGAATGAGTCGCGAGCGTGAAAAGAATTTTCAATTTTTTAGAAATTTCAATTACGAATTCTACGCGTAAGGCGGAGACAAGAGCGAGAGAGAGAGAGGATTAATTGATATATTTCAGAACGTATGAGACAGAGACAACGTGGTGTACAGGGTGTTTGAAAATTCGCAGCTAAGCATTGGAAATTAGATTCAGGATGTTATTTCGAGTCGAAATGTATTTTAGTATTTTTTTGTACGACGAAAATCTAGCGAGTTGTCGATTGTCAAAGTTTGAGCCACTCGGACGCGCGTCCTCCCTTCTCCAGGCGCGAACGCACGCGTCCTATTGGTCCGACTACTTTCACTGATAACTCAACGAGGCTTCGTCGGATCAAAAAGAGCCCAAAGACTTTTCGACTTGAAATTTCATCCCGGATGTATCACTGAACTATCAGCATCCAATTTCGGGACACCCCATGTACAAAAGTAGCGGAATAACATGAAATAATATTGTTTAACGCTCAGATGATGATGAGCAAACATAACAATTCGAAAAAGAGGAAATGAGCAATGAATATCGATCACGTCGTGCTTGTAATTACTCTGTTATTGAAGCAAAAAAATGGAATCTGAGAATTTTTGAAAAATTTGTCTTTCTCCTCGATTATTCTCAATGGAAGCTGCAACATCCGCTCGAATCGTCATTCCTCATTTTCACGTGCATTTTCGTATATCGACAGTGATGGTTGATGGAAGCTGCGAATACCGTCTTTTCGTCTCTCACGCGAGATGCTCACGCGTCATCTTTGCTCGCGAGTTAACATTTACCGCCGCGGAGCACATGACAGATAGGAAAACGGCTGCGGCGTTAGAGCGTGGCAAGTTTTCACGGTCAAGTACCCCGAGGAGCGCGATGCAGCTCGCAGCAATGCATCGCAGTCTGCTCGTTTCCGTTCGATCGAGTTCTCTGGCCCCCTGACTCGGTTCGCTCGATGCTGCTTCGCCTTCCGTCGTACTCGACGATTCTTCGACTTTCTTCCATCACTTTTTCGTCAACAAATTACTCGGATAAGGCCCAAAAAACGAAGAGATTCGGAAAAATCGAGAAATAAAAAATGAATTTTTCGATGACGAGGCAAAAACGATAAATTTTGAAAATTTCATCGAAGGTTGATTCTGAAAAAAAAACATGGCTTCTCCATTCTCGAATCGCGTTTCACCGACGAATTTCAAAAGTCTTTTTCATTCAAGGTTAACGTATGCCACTCGAGCCCGCGGACGTAACAGTTTCGCGCGCTCCAATGTCGTTTTTCACTTTCTTACGCAAGTTCGAACTTAATTACGCGCCCGCGGGTGAGACAACAAATTGCCTTTTGTTTTGTAACACTCGAGGATCAGCCTGCACACGTATGAATAATATATTCGGCCGAATGATTTCGAAAAATAAAAATCTCGAAATTGCTTCGAATTTAATTCGACGTTAACGGCTGTCGATTGAGGCCTTGATCGGCGTTACATAATTTCATGCTCGAACCAAGATATTCCGTCTCGAGCTTGTCGCTACGACCATTAATTTCGAGATTATTGATTTTTTTTTTCACAAAAGTTCGCCGATAAAAGTCTTTTCAAACGAAACGAAAATATTATAATTCAAAAAAGATAATTCGAGATCGATATAAATTCATCGTACATCTGAAATCGTCCGCGGGCAATTAGTTTCCCGAGCGATTAGGGTGGTCAAAAAACGCCGTGGAGCCTTGAATTCTTCAACCTTTAAATCGACGCTTTTGCTAAAATCATTTTGGATTTAGCGACTGCGTGAAAAAACTCGAACGTTCCGCTTTTCTCGGATCAATCGAGTGGAAAAACGTTATTTTTATTATTTATCCGCGGGAGAAACTGAAAATGGATCTTTTTCGAACCACCCTAACATCGACGTCCATGTATTTGTATAATATCTATTGTAGTTATCGCCAACGGTGTTTCGAGTGTGTGTATTTACCCAAGTGACGACGAGCAGCGTTGTTCCTCGTGGCTGTACCGGCGGTGGAGAGGAACATGTGTAATACACACGCACACAGTGTGCGATGGAGGAGCACCGCGGCTTGAGAAAACGACCGCGCGCGCGCGCGAGCGCGCTTATGTGCGTCGCGACGTTCGACTCGTTCTTACATAACGCTTTTTATTATGTAATTGAGACAACGAGAGAGCGAGAGACGACAAAGTATATATGTACCCGTCAGTGCGATGTTTCAGTGGCCCCTTCTACAGGGAGATCGACCGCGTTCATAGATCGACCGTGAACACGCGCGAGCCGATCGATCGATCGAAATTCTCCCATCTTTCATCGAAAAAAAAAAAAGTAATAATAATAAATTCAATTTTTCGGGACATTGAAAAACAGTCGAACGCCTCGGTATTACGCGAGCACGCAGCGAACACGCGCGAGTCGTCGCGGATTTTTCAAACAATTCTTACGCGCTTTCTTGAACGAACAATCGCGCGCAAGTCGCAAGTTTCTCCGTTTTCTTTTCTCGCAAAGAGCTCCTCGATACCATCATCGTCTTGTTACCGAAGAATTGATTTTTATCGATTAATCATCGTAGATAATCGCTGGAAGGAAAAAGCTTGAAATTCAATGTTTGTTAAACGTTACATTCTGACGTTGCAAATTTTTGATCCTCAGCTTGCCGAAGGACACAGCTGACGGTTAATGGCGAAAGAGAAGAGTCAAAACTTGGAGGAGAAAAGTGTGAAATTTATGGATCCGATGAATAATTCGAATTTCAGCAACGGAATGATTCCCGAGTTGCGGAGGACGGTCGAGAAATTTGTGAAAACGATTATGAATTTTCATGCTTATGTAACGCCTCATTGATAAGCAAAAGAGCTATTAATAAGCCGAATTCTCGAATTGTTTCGGTAAAGAGACCGAGAAAATTGGAGTAATTCGTTTTTTTTTCTCAAGTTTATATATCTGGTTGATTTTTTTTTGTAATTTTCGTCAATTTCCTCACGATTCGCTTGCAATGTTTGATGAAGAGGAAAAACGTGCATGAAATAACTGCCATCTCGTTAGATAATAACGACGACGACGACGACGACGAAACTTGGAGCAGAGAGAGAGAGGGCGATATAGGAGTCGTGGAAAATGCGAGCCCGGTGAGTCCGCGAGCGCGTTCGCCGCTCGGCCTGGGCTCTCTTGGTGTCAACGTAACCATTTATATAAATCTATCGTTACGTAATTCGCCGGCCGATCGCCACGAGAAGATAGATTCGGCCGGTACACACCGTGTGTGTGTGCGTGTGTGTGTGTGTGTTTGTCGTTTGATGTTACGCGAACGTTTCGATGCCGCAAAACCACATGGAACTAATATCTAACCTACATGCGCGCGTCCGTGTGTGCTCTCGCGCGCCTCTCAACCATGGAGAAAACCGTATTGATTCTCATCATCAAACTTTGCGAATCAAAGCGCACTTTTGCCACTCGGACACGATCTCTACGACGACCAAATGATCCGGTCGTTTTTTTTTCCTTCATGGAGATCTCCATTCGTTGAGCCTGATTTTTCGGTATTTTTACTCTTTATCTATTTTTTTTATCTGTTTTTAATCGACGTTAGTCTGGCACTGTCATTTTTCAAAATTTTATATTATCGGGTGGGGTTTTATTTTTTTCCGGTGAATACCAATTAATTCTCCACCACGTTCTATTTTCCCCTGGTTATTTGTAGATGTAACAATAACACGCGGGATATTTTCATTCGAACGTGAGAGTTCGCGATCGATTTCGAGGCTATCTTTGTCGCTTCGAGTCGATCTGTAACGAGGAAACGAGCGAGTTTGGGCTTTTTCGTCAAAATGTCCGTTCGTCAGCCTGATTTTCGTCGTCTTCGCATTTTTTAAATCTCCACAACGCCTCTTTTCGTTGACGACCGTTTGCTCCAATTTTTCCTCCTACTTACATAACGGATGACAAAGCTTTTTTGTCCTCATAATTTATTAGATACAATTTAAACAGGTGGTTTTTTTTCTCCGAAATACGATTTAATCAGGGACGATAACCTCCTCGGCTCTTTTTCCTCCATCATTATTTTCCCACTGATCTTGTTTCCAAACGCGACAATAACGTGTATATTTTTACTCCAATGTGCAAATTAATTTAAGAAAGATATTTGCATCGCCCGTAACACGCCTATATCGTCCGGATTAATTTATAGGTGCGGGTGTAACATTACGAAATAAATAGAGCAAATTCTCGTTGGCGGTGTTGGTGAGACGAAGAGAAATACAGTGAAGGGAACAGGGATTACGTAAGTGAATCGAGTGAATGATTGGGGCATATGATTCATAACTGTTACGGAGTCCCCGCGATCTCCACGTGATGACTCCACAAATACACATGTATTGCAGCATATACCTACACGTTAAACACGCTCACATGTATATTTAAATACCCTTCGATCCTTTCGTTCGTAATAACAAGAAAAATTCTCATCTCGAAGCGCTCCGTCTGTATACGAAAGACGGCGAATTTATATAATTTTCGCGAGCAACGCCACCAATTTATTCAACGACCCGACGATATTGATCCGATTTTTACGATTTTTCGTGTCATTTTTTTCATCGGGATTTTAAGAAATTTAAAAAATTTGCTTTATTTTTTTTTTCGTTCGCATTTGAAATAATTGCGTTGGAAGATATATATTTGACGATTTGAAGATGGAATGTTTGTTTTCCTTTGCCGGAATGACAGTGTGGTTGAGAAGAAAAATGTGGGACAGTGTATCGATAAATTCTGGTGGACGACGATCTTCCGGCGAGTTTCCTCGACGAGAGAACAAGGTCGGAGAAATGTGGAACGGATGAGAGGGAGACTTTCCAGTCTCGGCTTTCTCGCTGTTTCACGTCAGGCATGACAGAACGTGTCTGTACTCGCGATTAATTCCCAGCCTCTTTTGTACAGATGCAAGCGTGCGATTAATTCGTTTTTTTTTTTTTCATTTTTATCGCCATCACTCGGGGACGTGAATTTTGTCTCGAAAATTCGTTTTGAAGCTGATTGACGTTTTTCAACAATTTCATTGCGCACGTGGATAATTTTGAAGATCGAAGCGCGAATTGAAGTGATTTTGCTTCAACGTGACAAACATGATTTTTGACGAGCATTTTTGCTCGAATAATAAATAGGTACAATGTGTCTCACCAACGACTTTGTGTTTCAGTGTTTCCATCTCAGTGGTCCATTAATCTTGCTCTTTCCCACGTTATGTTTCACGCTGATTTTCTCGGCAAAACGTCGTTGAGGAAAAATGGAGAAGCGCGCGTGTATGGTCTCGAGTCGAAGCTGCAAGGTCGTATAACGACGGAAAACTTGTAACAGTGGGCGCGAAAATACGGTCGACGACCGCGGTATCGCCAAGACGAGCGGATTCGAGCCGTTTCTCGGCTACTCGTGTGTGAATTCGCCGCGCGGACGAGGGCAAAGTTGCTTCTATAATCGCGAGTCCGCGAGCTCCCGACAGCTTCCGGGTACAAAAATATCCTTCGGGGACCGAGAGAGACGGAGTTTACCCACTTCCGCTTGCTGAATTTCGCGATGAGATGAGAAATACCGAGGAGGACGTGGATCGAGAGAATTTAAATCTCCCTCTCTCCCTCGCCATCTACTTCCTTATTCTCTTTCTGGTCGATGAACCATAAAGATGGAAGGAGAGAGAATTCAAATGTACGTGTTTATTTTTTACTTCAAAAATTCGATATACAGGGTGTTCCGGAACCGGGGGTCGATAATTTGCACCGAAATAGGGGATGAAATTCCAAATCGAAAAGTCTACGAGCACTTTTTCATCCGACGAAGCCTTGCCGAGTTGTCAATTGATACAGTTGGACCAATAGGACGCCCGCGATCACCGCTGGAGAAGGGAGTACGCGTGGCCCATTGGCCCAAACTTTGAGGATCGATAACTCGCTGGATCTTGGTCGTATGAAAAAATACTAAAATACAATTCGACTCGAATTCGCATCCTGAATCTAGCTTCGAGTTATTGTGGTCGCATTTTGGGACATCCTGTGTAGAATTTTTTTCCAAAGCGTAGAAAAAAATTTGAAAAAAAGAGAGAGAGAGAGAGAGAGAGAGAGAGAGAGGAAGTGTTTTATCACTTTCTACATGATCTTCATTCCGCGCGAGTGTGCAAAGAGGCTGCGGGAGAAACGAGATATCCCTCTCGAGTTGCGAACGGAGAAACACTTGCGCTAAATGGCCCATCGCCAGCAGGATGCTCGCGCAAAGTTTACATAATATAGTTTGACAGCAGAAGACCCCTCGGGCGTGAGGGAACACCGAAGAATGTTTGTCCCATCGCTCGATTAGAATTTTCATTTCGATATTTAAAATTCGCTCAAATGACGAACAAAAGGTTGAATAAATTATCGTTATTCACCCTTCAAACGCAGAGTCGTACAATAATTTGTGGAAATTATTATATTATCCAGCCAGCAGGCCAATTAATGCACCAAAAGTCATCCATTTTTTTTTTCAAACCTCCGATACCTCGACGAGCTCTAGTGATTATTGACTCTCGATAAAGCGACCGTCAGCACGCGTCATCGAACAAAACAATATGATTCACAAATATGACGAGGTGTGTTTTGCTCATTATGTCACTACGTACACTCGGCTGTACACTAATTTCTCTACAACGAGTCTTTAGAGCGGCACTTTGGCGTTACGAGGCTTACGTAATTGCGAGGAGGATACCTATCTGGCACGAATTTCTCGGGCACGTAAGCACAAAATCATCGGATCATGCATGTGAAAACGTGAAATTTCATTAGACGTGGGCGTCTGCGAAGATTCCCAGGAGACGCGAGTGCGCGTGTATATATTTAAATGTACGTGTATAATATAGTTTTAAAGAGGGAAAGAAGGGTGAGACCAATCGCGAAATTCGTCACGGAAATGTGATATTTTCGTGACCGCGGAGAGCGGCTTGCCAAAAATTCATATCGCGCGAGTGATAAAATTGCCCGGTGGTCGATTAAAATTCCTTTTTTCGGCGAGCAATCGGGTCTACTCGAGACTGACAAATTTGTTTCTTCGATACTCGGATTATCGATTTAATCAACGAGAAGTAACGGAAAAAATGACAACGTAACAATCGACGAGCGTGAGAGTTGTGAAAAAATAATAATAAATACGCAAGTGCGCCGAGAAGGCGAGTAATAAATTGCCATTAAACGTTGAATACTCTGGGAAATTAATTGTGGACACAAGTGGGAATTTATAAAATCGCGTAACGACGTTGCTGAGCGCGCTCGCGCGAGCGGCGAGGAAAACGGAAAAACAGGAAAAATAAAGACAGACTTATTTGTGTATTTCGTTGTTTACTAATTTTACATAACCATGCCGATTATGAAGTGAGAAGTCTCGATATCAGCGACTGGGAATATCGTCTTTATAATACGAATTGCACATAACCAGCTGGAAATAGAAGGACGGCTGTACGTTCATGTAACTGCGCTGAATATTCATGGCGAACGCGATTTTAGGACGAAATTTCACCGAGCGTTACGCGCTCAATGAAACCCGAGCAATCTTATCGACTTTATCTATCCACCATTTTTGTTTTTCCACAAAACGTTTGTACAAGAGTCATGACACGATATATTTCAAATCGCCGCCGTCCCAAGCTTCATTTCACTGATCTTTGACTCGAAAAACTCAAATATTTATTGAGATTCATGCACTTTGCACTCATCAAAGTGCCTATCCGAGAGAGCAAAACTTTGCTCTTGTATTTTCTAATGAAAAATGTATGAAACATCCGCCATTCAGCCATTTTGATGGCAATGTTGAGAGCATTGAATCTCCAGCTTCCTTGAGGATGTCATCCGTCGGTACCGAATTTTTTTATTCCACGTATTTCGATAATAAATAAACTACGATTTTCGAGAGACACAAGCGTGTGTTTCCCTCCGACCCTCTCGCCAGAGGCACCTTTTTTTCCTTCGTCACCGCCTTGACACGATTCGCGATGTACCAAACGGATTTAAATTCGTTTGGGTCTCTCGTTTCGTTGCATAATACCAACTTGGTTTATGGATTCACGCTACATCTGGAGAGACCCCGAGCACGCAAGGACGCGACGTGAGATGAGGAACGGAATGAGAATCGAAGCAGCAGAGATTGATGAATTTTGACTCGAAAAACAAAGTCACGATAATGATTATTACGAAATGGGGTGAATCATTTGTGTCTTTTCTTTTTTTAATGACAATTTCGCGGCGATTTGAAAAATGTCTCGTCCAACGTACGTTTTTCACCGTCCTGCGCGTGTGTGTGTTTGTGTGTCTGCACGAGCACAGCTGTCACCCCTTGAGCATAGAAAAATGGTAAAAGGATCGAGTGGCGAATCTCTCGAGCGAGAGAAGAGAGACGCGAGAGCACATACAATGGGGAAACAAGACAAAATAGAAAAGAACGAAAGGCAGGATAAAAAAAGAAGAATGGAAAGACGAGAGATCTCTCGAGGGAGGCTCTCTCTCTCTTTCTCCTCGACCTGCGCGTCGCGATCCGCCCCAGACACGGCGAGAACATCGAAGAGCAAACTCGTGGCCCTGACACGTTGCTCCCGTTCCATACGTCGCCCTTTTCGCGCACGAACGAAATCGTTTGAAGCTTTTTCGTATCTGATCTCGTATATCGATCGTCCTTCGTCCATTCTCCTCTCTCATTTCTCCCTCGCCTTGTCTCAACTTTTGCGGATTTTTATCGATGATTGCTCCTTGAATCGCAATGAACCTCGAGCAGTATTGTTCAATTATCAAAAAATCCTAATAAAAAATGATTGACAAACTCCAATCGCTAAATAGGATTTTCCGTGCACCTCAAGGTGCAACGGCGCCAAGACGCCGCGACCTTGATACTTTGAGGAGACTCGAACATTTTTAAACTCTCGTCACACCTCGATTTCATCCCCCAGGGGGATGAAAACGCGTACGGATGCTCTTATTCTCGTTTGGCAAGCATCCATCGAGCGAGGAAGAGAAAAATCGAGGGATCCTTCGCGTCTTGCGGATGAAAACACGAGTTGCTCCAAATGGTGTACCGCCCTATGAGGCCGCGTAAATAAATACAAATTTTACCAACCCGTTATTGAATTAACAAAAGTTATCGAACAAAATTGAGCAAAACTAGCCAGTTTTCCAGTAAAAAAGATTCATACGCTCGACGTTTTTTTCTATCGATATCCACTGTGCCACAATTCCTTGCATAGACTTTGAAAAAAAAAAGGAGAAGAAGAGAAAAATAACATCGCGTGAGACTCGCGTGTCCAAAAAAGGATAATTAGAAGCGCGAGAGTCGAATGACGATGTTGTACCGAGTACAGTGGAAAACTTATTCAGGGGAAACAGGTGTTGGAGAGACGAGCGAGTACGCGCGCAGGTGTTGCTCTCGCGATCGGAGAACCACCATCGGAGGCTTTTCTCATGGTTGTCCCATGTACGAGCTCGATTTTACGCGCCAATGCCGATGCCCAAAGGTGGCACGCTCGGCACGGCCATCATCCAACGGTCACGGTCCAGCCTCCTCGATCTTTTTTTTCACTCTTTATCCTCCCGATCGAAATAAAAGAATCAATTTTTTTCCTTCAACAACAAAACTCGAATTTGGAGTATAAAAAGTCTCCGCACGACAGACGGTCTATCAAGGCGACGTCAAAAATTTCACCGTACGATGACTATTCAGGAATATCGCGAACTCTTGCGTAATCGCGATTCATTCGCCCTCTCCCTCTCCCCCCCCCCCCCTCTCTCTCTCTCGCGTTCGTTCCACGCGCGGCCTTCTTTTTCGCGCTTTGCACGAAAGCGGATCGATCGCGTTATGTGTCCCAGCAGAGCGAAAGAACCGAGTGAGCCAGCAACCGTCCGGAATAATTTCAGCCGATCGCGACGATGATAGTTCGCGAAGAGCGAGATGGTTTTGTTTTTTTGTGAATTTCGACGAAACGTTATTTGTTTGAAAAAATCGTATACTCCGCCGTCAAATTTCATATGATTTTTCAACGATCTTTCGTCGATTCGTGGACATTTTTTTCATTTTCATATCGCCAAACGGTCAGGTGTTATTTCTCGAAGGATAACCATTCCGAGCGTCGGTATCGTTGTTGCCTCAATGATTGTACGTGTTTGACTCATGAAAAATTATCGTTCGAGGACAATGACGCGTCGCTCGACGCGGCACTCTTTTCGTTTCTCTTTTTTCCGCTCTTTCCCTCCCTCGCGAGGAGCGAATCATTCGTTATCTCGGTGTGATCTCGTCATCGAACTTTAATGTACATGTATATACATGTGCTTGTACATATATACAATCGTACATCGATTTATATAAACCACCAGCGAATTGACCATTTGTTCGAAGGATATATGTATGCCAAGTTTCACTTTCGTTCCTCCGAGAAATTTAACCATCAAACGCAGCGAGAGTTTATTAACAAAACGAGAATGCGCGCGTAGATCGAAAAGGAGTTGTGCAACCCGTCGCTTTTTCTCCTCTCCGTAATGAGGCTTTTCTCTTTCAAATCCAACCCCCTCGTTACGACCACTCGTATTTTTTCACAAACAACCGAGATTTTTGTGCGCGTTTGCTGGTTTTTTGTTGAAATTTTTGAAAAAAAAAAATGCCTCATCCGAGCGCCGGACAATGAATCGCCGGAGAGAGATCCCGCTCGCGTTTACGTAAAAGCGTGGAGAAGAAACGTGATGCATCGCGTCGCGCTGGCGTTAACTCGCCGCGTACTGTATATCTCTCTTGAATTTCACGGAGCTCCGGCAGGGAGCCTCAAGGTAGACGAGATGTTCGTGTTTACCCCGGATTGCACTTTGCGGCGAGTTCAACGGCACTTGAAAAAAGAAACGAGAAAAAGAATATGCGTCGTCCTTGCTGCTCGTGAGAGAATAAAACGCTCACGAGGGAATGAACACTGCGGAGTTGTACCACTCCCCCCTCCCTTGTGCAGTACCATACGGAGATTATATTTACCCTCAGGATTGCAATCGTTCCACAACGAAAAACGGTCCATTTTCTTCATGAAGAAAACGACGGAGTGAGGGCTTCGAAAAGTGGAATTACGAAAAAAAAAAACGACACTTTTACGCTCAATTTGTATCATCACTGATTTCAAGACTTTTTGTCTATAAATATTCGTTTTTATAACGTTTTATCGCGGTATCGTCGAAAATTCGAAAGACGATGCTCGCGGAAGAAGAGAGGGGGAAGCGGTGGCCCGAAGCGTCAGTGGAATGGAAGCTTCACTGTAAGGCGCATCCCGCCGCTGCTGCCGCAGCCGTCGTCGTCGTCGTCGTCTCCTGGCCGTGAACTTATACCGCGTACGAACGCAGCAGAGTCCGAGCCACCGCAGTCCTTCCTTCTCTCTCTCTCTCTCTCTCTCCCCATTGCTCTCGTCTTGCAAAACGTGCACTCTCGATGCAGCTGCGCGTCCCTTTCTTCTTTTGTGCCCCACCCTGTGCTCGTACAATTTATACATTCGCTCACACGCGCGCACACATATTTATATCCTGAATTCGTGTATGGAAAGGCTTTTCGTTTCTGCCGCTAATATCAGTGTTCCGGTGCGAGAGGAGTCTCTATAACGCGAGCTCGTGTCTCTCGTTTTATGTACACGGCTCTGGGGCGCATCGACGCGATATTCAACGGAGAGAGAAACAAAAAAGAAGACATAAAAATTCCGAGGAGATTCGCGCCAAGGCCAGAATGCGCTTGAGCGTTTTTCTTTCTTCTATTTGCGGATTTGGCCCGGAATTTCGGAAAAGAAAAAGAAAAGGAAAAACGAGATCGCCGTCGTGATTGAGCGCGTGGTTATCTTTTTTTTTATTTCTCCCCTCTTTTTTTTATCTCGAGGGCGATTGCGGCGCGATACGCGAGAGAGGAGAACGACAAATTGGAAAAACACTCGGTGTTTTAAAGTTCGCTTTTTTCTTGATTGTCAATGTACGATTCGGAAATTGTTTTTCGTCGATTTTCGTCCACTCCCGAGTGGAGGAAAAAAAATATATTCGCAATAAAAAAAACGCGATAATAAAATTCTCTCTCAGCGTCGGATGCTGAGAGAGAAACGCGTTTTTTTTTTCAAAGAGCGAGTGGAAATTCCCGGTGGGAGAGCTGCTGGTCTTTGCTCCTTCATAGTTGCGGGTTTATTAATAGAGGGACGGATAATGATTATCAGGTGGGAATCCGCTCGTGCGAGAACGTTGACCCATCGCGTGTGTTTGCGTGTTTTGTACGAGCCAATATTTTCGTGTGGATAGTTTGCGTACGCACACGTATATTCGTAGGAACGACACATGCGTTCGCGTCCATGGTGAATTTTCGTGTGTCGCGCGAGATAAATTACCCGATAAACTCGTCAAGTTCATTTTCGAAATGTTTCTCGCGGAGGCTTCTTTTTTTTTATCGCAAGATTCGTCATTCCTCGGACCTCGTTTTCGTCAATATTGCTCATCGATACTTTTATACTTGGCCCGTGATGAATGTATTTTTTTTTCACCAATCCACGCGCACCCAATGCCAGCTGCTCATCGACTCGCGACGACGTAAATCGGATGTACGAGAAATACTCAATTTTGCAAAAACATTGTCGAAATTGTCGTATGTGATTGTAGACGAATATTTCAAAAAATCGCCAGTTTCCAGAGTTTAAATGGGTTTTTCTTCGTTTTGCATGAAAAATTGATCGTCGATGAATCGAGAGATTTTTTGGAGCAGCGCGAGATGGCGTGACACGACGTTCTTAAGGGCTGCTGGAAGGAGGCGAGGGAAAGGGTATTGAAAATCACCTGCACGTGTACATTGGGGTGTGTCCGTTCCTTCCCAACATGACTTTTTCCAGTTGGAGTTCGCCAGATATTTTGAAGCAAATTTCCGACATTATGACGCTTTTAAAAAAAGGGGACAAAAATATATAACGAGAATTCCGGAAATTTCAATGTTGAAAAAGGTTAATTCGGCGGTGAATGCGGGGTAAAAGTGGCGAACTTCCGCCTTGAAGAAAAAAATATATATTTCGGCGTTTGGGAAGAACACCATGGACCGAGGAGCCCTTGCAGCGGATGCTGCGGATGCGTCGCTGCTGCAGCTATACGCGGGGTCGTCAACCAGCAGCAGCAGCAGCAGCAGCAGCAGTCTTGAACGTCTCGCGACCTCACTCGCGAGACGTTCGATCGAATGGGAGAAGAAATAATAACGAAAAAAAAAATGATCTCGCGGGATCGCGATCTCGGGCGTTCCGAGAAAGGACTGTGCGAAAAAAAACGCACACGAGCTCCGAGATTCAACGTCCGCTCGGAGATTTTCAAAAATCAGTAGACCGTTTATTTCATCAACTCGATATTGATCGCACCGAGGTTCGCGTGTGCCGCGATAATCATTCGAGCGAAATATATGTATTTATTCCGTCGGAAGAATTTTTCGCCTCAAAGACTTTGCCGGATCATCGTTCTGACGATGAGGTCCGGAAATTCGACGACGATTTTCGTAACAACGAAATTACGCGAGCTGTCTCATTTTTTGTCATTTGCAATTTGGAGAATCTTCAGTTTTGTGCGATTACTTTTTTTTGTCATCGTTTTTTTTTGGTGACACACGCAGGAGCATGTTTGTTACGTTCGTCACATTTCGCATGTTAAATAAAATTTGCACCAAAATTTGCTCCAATTTGCACTATATTGAAACTCTGAATTCGAATTACAACCTTGCAGGATCAACGAGGTTATCGATTTCCCGCCCAATGTCGACGCGACTCGAGGGCGAAAAAAAAGAAATCCTCTCAGTCCCGCTCGATTTGAAAACCGACTGAAAACGTTCGAGGCTTTCAAAAGGAAAACTTCACATGTCACAAAGAAGCACGAGCACCTACCACGTGACACGAATAAATCATAATAAAAAAGCAGTCGACCCATTTGTTAGAAATAATCGATATCGATGGATCCAAAAGTTGTCATGTTTTTTTGGCCAAAGAGAAAGCAGAAGGGCGATCTTGAATTTTGCATCGTTGGACGTCGACGAGAATCCGAGCTTTCTCGACCTTGAATATATTCTCATTCTTTTTGTTTTATAATTTCGAAAAATTCCTTCAAAATATTCGGCAAACTTTGAACGACGAGGAAGCGTCGTTGGTCGTGCATTTTGTCGAGTTCCAACGACGCGAACTTGAGAACGCGCCGAAGACGAGCGAAAAACGTGCACTCACCGAGATGAACAGCGAGGTTGTAACGTTCGAGCGCCTGACCCGGATGACCCTCCTTGAGGAGAGCGTCACCCTCGTGTCTGGCCCTGCTGGCCTCCGCCTCTCTCGGCCACCACTTCTCGACGAGCCTCTGCACCAGGACGTTCGTCTCGCCGATCGGGCCGTTTTTTTGGCCGCAGGATCGACACGATTTCGAGGTTTCGTAACAATTGCGGCAGTGCGTGTGACCGCAGCTCGACGTCACCGGCTGATAGAGGCAGCTTTCGCACGTGGTGCAAGCGAACGCGGACGTCTCGGAGACGTCTCGGCGTTTGCTCGTCAGAGCGCCGAGCCCGCAGCCGCCTTCGAGATCGTCGAGAAGCGCCGTCACCAAATGCCGCAGCCTCTCGGGATTCACCGGACTGACGGCCGAGCACCGCGAATAAACGTCGAGGGAATCGCGCACTCTGCCGCAACGAGCCAGACAATCGCCGTAGCTGAAGAGCGTCTCGACGCTCGGAGTCTGTTGCTTCAAGCTCCGCTCGTAAATCTCGAGCGCCAGCCGATAATTTTTCGAGGCAAAAGCTTCTTTAGCGATCTCGCTCATTTTTTCTTCCCCTTTTCTCTCGCGCGCACTGTAATGTCAGTTATTAAAAGAGGCACGATCCCTCTCCAAGCCTACTTTCTGGACGCCGTTCGACGAGGATAAAAAACAAACAAAAGCGTCAAGCGGACGTTTCAATCCCACCGGAAGTCCGCCTTTATCGAGCGTCTACCGTGCACGCACGCTATCTCCTTCCCGATCGATCGGCCAATATTCATATCCGCGTTGTTTATGTAAAAATAACGTAATCCTCCCGATAGAATCCGCTTCCGGCTGATTTTGAGATACTGAAAACGCTGTACATTCTCGCTTCTATCGACCGTTTCTGCCCTGGCGCGCGTTCGCGAAACTCCCGAATCGTCGAAATTTCACAAGCCACACTGAAAACTCGGACGTTCACGAACTTTGTCGCCTGAGAACTGCACGGGAAGTCGCCATTTCCCCGCTCGTAATCGGAGCACCTTTGCACCTTACCCAGCAGCACGTATGCACCTTTCGTCGATGAAGAGACGTACAAAAATCGAGATGAAAAAACGGTCCATCGAGGCGATCTCCCTCGGGTCGGAGGGCGAAAACGAGAGGACACACGGGAGGCGTACGATTTCTCTACCCGCGACTCGGTTTGACAGCTGCGTGGTGGCGCGAGCACGCTGGCGGGCTTTGCTGGTTCGGAATGACGAGCGAGTCAACGTCTCAGAGCCAACTGACGTCTCGGCTGTCAGTGGCACACTGGCGGGCCACGCAGCAGAGGTCCGCGTCGGCGTTCTCGCGGAGTCGCGCGCGGTTTATTCTCTCTCTCTCTCTCCATCTCTCGCTATCGGCGTCTCTGTCGCTCCCGTGGAAGGCGCGTTCAATCGAGAGAACCTCGTCGCGTATATGAGATCCATCCACACCCAATGCCGAGCGCGCTCGCGCGATAGTGGCGAAACACTCGGCGCAAAACGGCAACGAGACACACCGACGGAAATAAGCGGCGCACACACCACCGCACGGGGAGAGACACGATTTTTACGCGTATATGGCGTTGCGAGAGAGAGAAAAGAAAAAATAGGCGGCAAAAAACGAGCCGCGAACGAGGGCGCATTCGCAAAGTTGGGAGCTCGCGAGCAACGCCAACGCGCGGGATATTCCGCGGCGCGGTTCCACCTCCTCGCGGTTGTCCTCGTCGGCGTCATCGTCGAGGGAACCTCATTGCGCGGAGCAGATTCGAGCTGTCGTTCGACTCGTTTCATCGCCGATAAACGCGCACGAGTCTCGTAACCCCTCCGATAAGCGCGGGCTCGTGATCGCGTTATGCTCCTATAGATTTCGTCGACTCGTTATCGAGGATCGCGGAAAAAATGTGGAAAAATGTGGAAAAAATGCGATTTTCGAGCACGCGCACCTGGCGTGCTTCGAAAACCCTCGTTTCTTTCAATTTCGCAAAGTGTGCGAAAAAAAATGTTTCATCCTCGCGATAATATTTCGGATATCGAATGTGACATCAAATAAGTTACGTATACGACAAATTTGCCGACACGGAACGTTGCATTTTTTATCGGATTTTTGTTGATGCCAGAGATATCGCAGCGAGATTAAATTGGCCGGCACAGCGCGCATGTGCGCGTTCAATTCGCTATTTTTGTTCAGCGACCTCTCCGTTTTTCGAATTTTCATGAGCCAATGAATGCGTTTTTCCCCGTCAATGACCCCTGCACGAAATTTCCATAGGAACGAGGAGGATTCTCTAAATTTTGGCGGAAGATGCGAAATCCACGATTATCTGCTCCGAAATTTTTGTCCCCCCTCCTTTCGATGAATAATGTTTACGAAAATTTGCCGGCCAAGTGTACGAGAGCCTTGGAACGATGTGGTACAAATATTTAAACGCTGTTTGTCGGGCTGCAAGAAAAACCGCATCATTATATCCGGACGTACGTGTAATGTATCCACATATTTATATAAATGTGTGTATATACACATGTTTGTACGTACAGGGTGTTCCAAAGGTCGATGTTGGTCGTTCGAAGCGAGATTCAGGACGCTATTTCCGGTCGAAATCTATTTCGGTATTTTTTTGATACAACCAAAATCCGACTCCTGCTCAGAGACTTTTCCGCTCGAAATTTCGTCGAATTTTGCGACACCCTGTATACAAGCTGCATCAGTTGAATCTCGAAAAAAAATAAAGAAAAAGATAATACTCGCATCGCCAATATATCGTCTCGGCACTGACCTCGTCGCAAAATCGACTCTCGACTCTCCTGCCCTGCGATCCAGCGACTGATTTTCTTCCTCCGTATACGATCGTTCTTTCGAGGAGAAAATAATGATAACGCGGTTTATGAAATAAAATAAAAAATCTTTGACGTTTGCCAATTGGCACTTTTCGTCGCTGAATTTTTACACGTTTCGTCGCTCGCCGAGTGCGAATCTTTTTTAAAATTTACTCGACGTGGCCTCTCGTGCCCTCTTCGCTCGTTTTATATTAAGAATGCAACGCATCGCGGCGCAGCTACACACTCGAGACGCAGTTTTTCCCCTCTTTATTTTTTTTTAAGCTTCGTCCACGGCGCGATTATAAATACGAAACCTGCGCGCGAGTCCAATCGCGAAAGAGGAAGGAAGACCGAGGAATTTGAAAAAATGCGAGGAGAAAACCGAGTGGAAGCGCCGAGAGATCGTTATAATTCTCTTTCGCTGATGCAGAGTGAAATATAATCAAAACGACGAGATAAAAGAGGAAAACTTCAAAGGAGCGATGAATGAATGTTATTATACGGTTTGTGCAATCGTAAACAGTGTGGGTCTGAAGCGGATGTAAAGATCCGCGGGCATTTTTATTATCAAACACAAATTTCATGGCGGAGCGATGCTGCCGATTGTTTCCGTTGAAAATCGTGCAAAAATCGGAAGCTCGGCTCGGACTTGATCGCAGAAACATTTTATCGCCGTTTTAGTAGAAAGTTGAATCAATCAGTTGAATTATCGTATTTAATTCCGCTTCGACCGAACGAATCGTCATATTAAAAAAAAAAGCCAAAATCGTTTATACAAAAATTGACAGTCGACGTTTCATCGTAAACTCGAACGTTTGCAAAGAATTATAAATTAGAGGAACATTTAATTTATCCACAACAATTAATTAATAATCTACGACTATGCTGAATTTCTGGTTTCCCATTGATGACCACTCCGGGAGAAACAACCCCTTCCCTCAAAGGAATTTTACCTTCCCTTAGAAAATCGGTAAAAAATTCCCAAATACGACAAATAAATCCCGCAAAACCCTGAAAGTGACAAAGTTTTCGCCCGTCAAACTCGAACTCGTGCGAATATCCATGAATTTGTTTCGCACGAAAAAAAAGTCTTCAAAATTTCGTGAAAATTTGTCGATCTATATATATATACACACGTATATGCGTATGCATACCCAAACGCATGCATTAATATGCAGTGTATGTTCGAGCTTAAAACAGCGCTCTCCGAGCGGGTATTTATCTTGGACGTTACATAAGCTATTTGTGTCGTACAAAGAGTCACCTTTACCGATCGCAAAACAAATTGTTAATCATCGAAATACGGCGTATCGCGCTTATAAGCCCGAGCGCGTTACGTAAAGCGGATCGCGTATTTCTTCGCGAGTCCGGTGTATCGCAAATATATTGTACGGCGGACGATACGTGCGCGCATATATCTATATTCCTGATGCTGTTGAAAAGCAACGCCTCGTGTAACTTCTCGCCGTTTTGGCGAATCTTCTCACAGCGCTATTTGCCCTTCGTCATCTCTTCCTATATTCCTAGATCGCCTCGCCTCCTGAATAATTCACGTTTTCCCTCAACCGGAAACTTGCCAATTCTCTACCGCGCGCTCGGTAAACAGCGGAATATCCCTCCTCGAAGCGTTACATCCGCGTGTACATACAGCATCCACAGCAGATACCACAGTGGCGAAGATGAGACGCGCGCGAGATGAGCGGCGGTTGCGAGATCATCGAATCGCGCGACGCAGCAGCAGTCTTTGCATCTCTTTTTTCCAACTCGCGCGCCAATGATTTTATCTTCCCAAAATGACAATCTGATAGAATCTAAAATTTTCCGATGATTCTTTGAGAAATCGAGATAATTTCATCGAAATTCCGATATTTGTTTATACCTCGGGGATGCACGGTTATCGTCCGTCGATTCTAGGGTTTTTGTTCGACGTCTCGGGAAATTGTCCGCAGGATGCTGTGACGTGATTTAAATCGGCAGATGTGCGAGTCGATGCTTCAATAAACATCGATATCGAGAGAGTGTTGTTGCACGACGGAATTTCTTATCGTTGTTTAATCGTTGTTTCTCCACACACACACACACACACACACACACACACACACACGCGCGCGCGCGTGCACATGCGGACGGGCAATTCAGACTGGTGCAATACACTCGCAGCAGCTGGTTTCGCTGAAAATTGATAAGCAATACGGCGAGCAAGCGTCAAGTGCGTAGTTGCGAATAAAATCATAAAGGAAGATTGAATGTACACGCATGTATCTGTAATATGCTATATAAATTGATAGAGCTGTAAGAGAAATCACTCGCGTATCGATTCAATTATAAAACGCGATTATTTTCCAACAATAATAATCCACCGCAATAATGACGGCTTCGATTCAATTATAATAGCATCGATTTCGAAAAAAAAACGTGTTTTTTCTCAACAAGTACAACAGTGTATTGAAAATAAAATGAGATAACGGACGATATTTTGGTATTCTCGAAGCTTCCAGCGGCGCGAACAATGACGACGTTCATCTCGTATTGCGTACATCGAAAAGATCGTAAAGCATAATTTATTCATCGAGCATCATCGCTCGTAGACGATGATAAAAAATAATAACGATGATGCTGCGAGGGACACGAGTCTTTCGATCGGTGAAATCCGCCGGGGAAAACGACTGAAAATTGGAAAAATCGTCCACGTAATTTCGTTTCATTTTTTTTGAAATTTTAAAGCGACGGAACGTCAATCCGAACGTGAGAATTCGTTTGGAATTTCGTTGTATTCAGCAGTGACGAGATTCTCGATTAAACCTATGACGTAATATATTCGTCGGCAGCATAGAAACGATTAGTTTATTAAAAACACCGTCGGACATTATTCGAAAAGAAAAACTGATGCCCTACATCGATTTTGTCAATTTTGTCATCATACCGTCAATCTCGTTTTATCGTTTTACGTTTGTTCAGCCTGTTTTCTCCCCTGTTATTTTTATGAAAAACGGAAGAAAAGACAAAAAAAAAGACATTCTTTTTTTTCCAAACACCCTAACGTATATCAATACATACAAAGGCACGTACATATATTTTCAATCCGTTCAAAGCAGATAATAGTAAAGATGTTGCGTGAAACATCGCGTCGTACGACTAAAAATAAAATCGTGGGGTCTCGATCGTTTATTATAAACACAGAAGCGTGGGGACATCGAAGAGAAGCTTCGGCGAGGGACGGAGGGAGGGCGGGGGGGAATCTTTATGTAATGAATGAGCGTAAATTGCGACACCGCGGTATTAAAAAAAAAAAGTAAGGGAGAGTGATAGCGAGCCACTCGGTTGTACAAAAGATCGCGATATCATCGGAAAAGGGGAGGGGGGGGGGGGATGATAAAATGTGCGTGGCGTTCGCGCATTCACATCCTTTTGTCTCGTCGCGTTACGCTCGGGCGAGGATCATCTCGAAATCGTCCGCAAATTTTTTTGGCTCGTGTCGTCTCCGACGTGAGGTCGATAGCCAAGCATCCGTCTGACGGATCGAATTCAAGGTCCTTCTTTGATATTTTCAATGAAAATTTTGTGAAAATATGCGTATGAAAAAAAAAGACACTTCAAACTGACTGGTACGTTGACAGACGCGTTAACGATCGTCAATACGAATCGCATTCGCGAGACACGTATCTCTTCGGGTTTTTATGGTAATTTTTTCGAAGGAAAAAAAAAAAGAAAAAAAAAGTTCGAAAAGCCGCACGCATTTTCCAGCGTACGCTCGTTGCCGCGTGGGATTATTGATCGGATGGCGACAACCCGACGATACGAGGGATTAAATATCGCACGGTCGACCGACTGAAATTTTGACGTGACGTGAAAATCCGGATTCGACGGACGGCAAATCATTTCGCAATGCGTGATCACGCGGTTTCGCGAAACTCTCATTAAAATCAGCATGCATGTGACAAGCGTTTAAACCCGAGTGTGAGTACCAGACGGTCGATAACGATCGTATAAATTAAATTACACGATATTGTGTATCATAACGCGTGGAGAAGTTTGATTTCTTCTCCGCGACGTTTATGAAAAACAAACAGAGCTAACAAAGTACAACGCGCGACAAATGTTTTCGTTTCGCAACTATAATAACATTCGATCGCTGATTTAAAACGGTTTTGTCATTATTCAATTATCATCGTGTAATACCGTTTTATAATACAGGACGTTTCAATTTGCGCTCGAATGGAATTTCTTGTAAAAAGTATATTATATTCGCTTGGAGCACGTTCGAGAGCTCTTGTCGCAAAACATGCAAATCCTCGGTACGAATTGGGGTTTATCGGAGCGTAAAAAAAAATTAGGCACGTCTCTCAATCCCCTCCTTCTCTTGAGGAGTAAATTGCAAAGCTTTTCGCAAAATTTCGTAAAATTTGACATTTCGTTTGTACTCGGCGATATTTTTGAGATCGTCGAATTTTTTTCGACGAAAAAAATTAACAACGTTGGATCGTAGTTTACGGTCGAAAATATTAACCGATTTTTACGCCAAAGTGGCATTGCACGACGATCGAAAATGTGAAATTGGATGCTCGCTCGAAATTCACCGCGCGATTTTTCAGTCTCATGGAAATTTTTAGGCTCTGCAGGGGAACTTTTGCGAGGAAGGGAGGGAACAATGGTTTATTCGACGATCCGCGTGCTTCTGTCCGTAAAACGAAAACAGCAATTCCGCTGCATCTCGGAATTTATAATGCAGACGACGATTAATTTGAACCACATTCGTCTCTGCCCTCCACCGCGTCTGCGGCGGCGGTTCGCGAGCGCCTCGTGCATCAACGCGACGTTAGCAGCAGACTCTGCAAAATAAAATCCGTTCAATCACTCTGCGTGATGCAATACATAAATCAAGGTTAAACGAAAGGACTAACGAGTTGAAATTCAACGTTACGCGGATAATTTAATCGTTGAAATGCCGATGTCGATCGTAATTAATCGCCGATGATTCGGACGAGTTTGCGAGAAGTTAGCCACGGAAAAATCAACACGTTTCGCACGTTTTTGCAGCAACGATCAACGCGCGCCGTTACGTCCGCGCGGATGAACTTCCGGAAATAATTGTGAAACTGAGCGTGTGAAAAAAAAATCGAAAATCGACGTTCATCAGGGCGAAACGAGCGAATATATTTTTTTTTTGTCAACTTTTTCGTATCGTTATCGGAAAACAGTGATATCCTCGGTGTATCACGCGTATGAACGGCGCCATTTTGGGTTTTCATGAACGTTTTTGCCGAGCAGGCGCATAAATTCCGATTTTATTTTGCCGCTGCTGAAATAATGCTCGTGATGTATTCTTCAACACGTCGCGTGTACTTTGCGATGAAACACACGAGGCACCACTCTCGCATCGGCATCTTTAGTCGATTTATTTTATTTTCCCACAGAAATATGCCGAGATAATCGCTGAAATTAGCAGCAATTCCTCCGCGCGTCGAGGCCGGAATTCGAATTCGTCTCTGAACGAGAGGAGAAGAGGGAGGCTGCGATCCCGCTGGAACGAGACGGGTAGAGACGCTCGACTGTAGTTTACAGTGTCTCGTTGCCAAAAAAGTATGTCGCGAACGTTTCACCGCGCGGCGGAGGTACGCGTGCGAATATGTCGCTTTTATCGCGCCTCGTATACCCGACTTTGTCTTATTATTTCGAGTACGTCGCAGCGGGAATCGCCGACGACGATGCGAGTCTTGTGTGCGTGGCGCATGTAACATGCTCGGCGCGTGCCAAAAATCGGACGAGCGATTATTCCTCGAGTTATTTATCACTCAATTATACAAACAGTTACGTATATGTATGACGTTTATAAGGAGGCGAATCGTTCGATCGCGGAAAGTCACTTTTTCCGCGTGTATATTTTCCGAAAAAAAAAGGAACTTTTGGACAAAAAATGCGGATTTTCTGCTATTTCGAGCTTCTTCCCACAAAATATCGACATTTTCCGGACGGCAGCCGAGTCGATCGTCGCGAAAAAAAGTGAAGAAAGATTTTTTTTTTCGACCAACCCCCTCGCTCGATCTGGATAATTTCAGCTCCATCCTACGCTCGATACGCGATAATGTCAAAATCGCGATAATGTAAAAACGTATCCTGTAATGATCGGTAATAGAGCATGTTGCGCATACATCGAGACGTTGGTCCGATGTCGAGTTAATGAGCAACATGCCCATGTCATCGGCGTCGGACAATTTCAATCGCGATTGCCAGAGACGCAGGGGAAAATTGCGTCGGTTATTGCCTTCTCTCGCTCCCTCGCGAATAATATCGCACGGAATGAGAGGTGTACAATATTAAATTTACCGAAAAAAATGGAACTTTAGGACAAAAATTGCCGATTCTCTCTTTCGAGCTTCTTCCCACAAAAAATCGACATTTTCCGGACGGCAGCCGAGTCGATCGTCGCGAAAAAAAGTGAAGAAAGATTTTTTTTTTTCGACCAACCCCCTCGCTCGATCTGGATAATTTCAGCTCCATCCTACGCTCGATACGCGATAATGTAATTATCCTGTAATGATCGGTAATAGAGCATGTTGCGCATACATCGAGACGTTGGTCCGCCGTCGAGTTAATGAGCAACATGCCCATGTCATCGGCGTCGGACAATTTCAATCGCGTTTGCCAGAGACGCAGGGGAAAATTGCGTCGGTTATTATCATTTTCTCTTTTTCTTTCTGCCTTCTCTCACTCTCTCTCAAATAATATCGCACGGAATGCAAAGCAACGATAATAAGTGGTGTACAATATTAAATTGTCGAGGATAATCATTATCACAATTCGCGACAAATTCATCCGAGCTCGAAGGCGTGTCAATCCCGCGTACGCCTACGTCTTATAAAGCGATACGGAGTATAAAAAAAAGGAGTGGTCCTGTCAATATACGGGAGTTTATACGGCATTATCGAGCCGCCCGACACATGGAAAACGGGCATGCTTGTAACCTCGGCTCTCCGTGTGTGCAATGAAAAAACTTTGCATAACCGATCGAACGAGTCGGAACGCCTGCTGTGCATATCTCGATTGGCTCATTTTCACGCTCGCGAATATGCGCGTGTTCTAATGTTGATTAGCATATTCATTTCCGCTGCTCCAATAACAAGCAAGTACCGCAATAAAGCTCGCCATGATAAATAACAACAATCAAAGTGCGCTCGGCAAATCGCACCGCGAGACTCTCGCGTCTCGCGGCTAATGAGATTTTCATCTCCGAATATTCGTCTTAGAAGCGCATGAAAATTCAACCAAATTCAAGAATATACATTCTTTTGAATTTTTCTATAACGGATTAATCCGCGAAGTCGCGAAGATAAAAATTCAAACGAATTACCGCGGACGCTCACTTGTTTCTCTGCTCCAATTTTTTTTCCCCGATCATCGTTCGCGATGTTGTTTACGTAACGATTGAGGTTGAACGTTAAGAACAATATTTGTAAAAAGAAAATACCGTCGGCGTGGTGCAACGACGTCGCTCTTGCAAAATCGTGCGTAGTATCGCGATCTTTCATCGAAATATATAAATGCATCTCGCTGCTGTGTACGTACGTGTGTAAGGTGATGTGGGAGAGGGAGGAGGTAGTCGATCGAACAACAAGTTATATCACGAGAGCAATAAAACCGTGGAACATGCGATAGTGGATGGCGAAGTTCTTGAAGAATCTCGATTGTTCTTTTATCCTCTCTTTCTCCTCCCGCCTTGCCTCCTCTCTCAATTTTCGCTTCACCAAAGGAATAATATAGTCTAATCGGTACTACACGCCGAGACAAACGATGATGTAATGATATTCCAGGCATCTCCGCGATACGAAATTATATTCGTAGAGCGACGAGGCCTGATGCGCGAGATCACAAACCGCCGCAGCAGCCGCAGCAGCAGCAGCAGTCGAAAGTCGTTCTTGAGCATCGTTTATCCCCATTGTATCACACAAATGCACCTAAAAACCATTATAAAATCATCGTTCGGAGCAAACATTAGACAACATTTTTTTAATACTCTTTTGTCAAAGAGACGTCGATGACGAATCTTTCTTCCGTTCGGCTTTCATCGAATAATTCGACGCACTTTGAAGAACTTTGAAAAATTCGAAAATACTCCGAGGGTTTTCCAGCCTCCGCTGGACCGAAGAAGCGTGTGTTACACAAAAGCGAGAAAAGACAATTGCGCCAACCGCGAGAGGATGCTGGAGGAGCGTTCAAGTCGAATATGAGAGCAAAATGAGGATCGGTGCATGCACAGCGCGCGTACAGGACGTAACGCGCAAAGCCGCAGCGGAGGGTTCTTACGTAAAAGCGTATCGCGCGCGGAAAAAAGAAAGAAAATTTCTTTGTCCCTCTCTCGGCGGCTCGTTTCGCCTCCTCTTCTTCGGTGGTATACCGCGTTCCCCTCTTGGTTAAATTTACTCGCCTTCGTAATAATGCAATTACGAAAAAATAGCGCGATTATACGCCTTCTTACGAGAGCTCGGGCGAGCCCGCAAACCTGCCGTTCGCTCGCTCATCTTCTCGCTCATTTTACACACCGGCTTTTGCCATGAGAATATCACCTTCCTTTCTCTCTCGTCTCGGTTTCATCGTTTTATTTTTCGCTCGATGGCGCGGCCGCAGGCTCGCCCATTACGCGACCAACTTATTTCGTCGCGACACACGAGCGTATCGCGCGATAGTCTCGAGTATGCAGAGGTGCACCCACACGTACAGACGCGTACAACTAACGTATATGTACAAGGCTGTCCAAAAGTTGTCCGACTCGCCTATCGGAAGCCGTGGAAAACGCTTTTATTCCGCGAGGCTCGTCCAAGCCACCCTCTCGCGACGATTCGCATCGTGATTTTCGTTATTCCGCGAATGGCGTTTGCCGTCAAAGCTGGCTTTCCGGTCAAATTTCCAGATGTAATTATGAGCTTCGATACGAACCGGATTTCTCGAGCAACTTTTGAACAGCGGTGTATACGAGCACCGCATTGTGTACCTAAGCTTTGGAGCAGAGTCTGTGCAAATCCGGTTTGCCCCTGCAGGATGTGTAAAAGAAACCCCAGTGCCTCCGTTGTACCGGCTGGCTTTGGCGACGTTCATCTCGCGCGAGTATATTCGCCGCGGATCTCTATAAATCCTAGAATTCCACGTGAAAAAAAACGCAGTGCGGTTGGTACCGCAGGAACAGTCCGAGTGTTTCCGGCAGCGAGTGAATTCTCAAGGTTCCTTGATTTTTGAATTACTCGAATTTCCGGAGCACTCGATGTTGTTTCTCTCTTCGAAGCGCCTTTATGAGAAAAAGTACGTTTTTCTTCTTTCTTCTTTGACGTTTTCAGAGTCGCATCAGCAGAGCCGAAAATCGATGAAAGCTGCATCGACGATGCTCGGATTAGAATGTCCGAGGAATTGTTCTGACCTTGTGCTCGTTGGAGTCATCCAGCGGCCAATCGTTGGATCCGTTGGAAACACGTCTGAAATACCTGTTCGTAACGCTGACCCTTCTCAACGTCCTAGGTCATATATCTTTCGTCGTTAAATTCGACGATTCCTCTTGCGCAACACGTGCCGCGAAACGGTCTTGCAAAACGTCGATATACGAGAGGACGAATAATACCGAATTTCGCGCATTGTCGGGCTTCCGATATTCCCCTTTTTTCCAAGGTCATACTTTGAAAACCTTGTCGGAGCGAAAGACCCTCGCCGCTGATGTAGGGGTAATCGTTTGGCTCCCCTGCTCGCACGGCTGTTGAGTATCGCCTCGTGAAAACCGGTTGAGCAATCGTCCACCACGTTCCAGCGAGGAAAAGAGAAGAGGATAAGATCCCACGGTCGTATACGCGACGATTGACTCAGGGGAACGTCGTTCCCATTCGAAACTCGTAATCTGCAGCCTCTCATGCTTCCTCTCGAGCGGAGATGCATGACGGATCGTCCAGCTTCGGTCGATCGTACCGCGTTCCTGCTGGGATGTTGATTTCGGGATGAAATTCCGCGTCGATGAATAAACCAGCTGCTGGCCGACTAAATTGGGTCAAAGAGACGTTGGGACCTTGATTGCGTTAATGCCAAACGAACCATTAAGAATTTGCAGCTTCAATCGTCAGACGATCGTTTTCCAAGCACTTTGCTGATCGTTTTTCGATACCTTCAAGGTCTGCAATCAGCCTGACTGATTACACACACGAATTTCGTGTTCTATTTCGGTTTCGTTGAGATTGCTCCTCCGTGCACGTCCTTGAGGTCACTTTGATCCAATTCGAACGTGAATTCCCATGGTAATCCCGCGTGTAATTTCGCTCGGGAAAACTGCGCCATTGACATCTCGCCCTACCAACGTTTTCCAAACAAAGAAGACACCAGCATGTCTAACGCCAAATTTCGCAGCAGCTGCGAATGCGCCTTCCAACACGCTTCCTTTTCGCATAAATCTACTTTTAGCAAAGGCTCATACGTGTATACTCTCGGCAGCTCGGTAGAACGTCTCACGACGACTTGGCGAGAGGCGAAACCGTCCGCTATAAAAGCGATCCTCAACATCGTCTCCGGAAGCGCCGGAGATCGATGGAGAATCGCACTTTTTCACCGCGAATTCGCTCGTCAAATTCACGAATCTTCGTCGACTCCATCAAACCGAGAATCAGCACCGAATTTTTCGTCCGAGACAGCGAGATGAAATCAGCATCCGCGGGAGAGGCTGAGATCACGCAAATTCACACGGACGGAATACACACAATCTCCGCTGGATCGTGGACCACCACGAAGATGTCTGTATTCATTCGTCGCATTATTAGCTATCTCGTAACAAGTTTTTTTTCTTCCACGCTATTACGTAAGTTTGTACGTGCGACGAGACCGAATAAACGGACGCGTGGAGTAACACACACGGTGATTCTTCTCGTCGGCTTATCGGAGCTTCGGATCGATAGCTATCGGCGTTTAAAATACACGCGACGGATTCTTTTGTTACACAAACTAAAAGGTATCGAGCGGTCGCGGTGAAGTTTCCGCGTCTCTTCTCCTTCCGCCTGATCGACCTGAAATCGATTTCGACGTCGTTTTTTTCGTCTTTTTTTCAGTGAAAAAAAAAAAAAGAAAAAGAAAACGACGGTTCCAACCGTCGAGGGAAAAAGACGTCTGCGCTCTCGTGTCCCTTGATATCGTGCTTTATCGAAAGTCGAGCGAAGCACACGTGTCAAGTGGGTCGCGAGCACGTAACCGCGCGCTCGAGTGGTTGTCGCCGAATCCGCGTATTTAGTTTTTACGTAACGACGAAACGTTCCTCGGACGCGCGCAAAACACACGAGAGATAGCGAGGCACGTCGAAAGGCGCCTCTGGCTTAGCCGGCTCTCTGCTGTTGTTGGATATCCAAATATCCCGTGAAACTCTTCGTCAATGTGTTTGTATTTATACAGCATCGACGCTTTGCGGATATTCCGCGGAATCGTTAAATTTTCAGCGGGGTGAAGCGCTTTTACGTGAATTCTCGCAATTGCCGTTTCGCAAAGCCGTTTTTTTTGCAGTTTTTGCAAATGGCGGATGAGCCAAATGCGCAAAAGACCATGTGCAAAGTTACGAGGGACCCTAAAAATGGTCATCGACCCAATGACCTTTTAACGAATGTTGCGCGTCTTCCGAACAATTTTTTCCATAACTTTTTGCGTATTTTTATCGTCCGAAAGTGTTCCCAGTTTCGAGTCCCGTTTCATTCGGGTTTTTTTGATGGGATCGTGACTCGAGCTGAAGCTCTGAAAGGAAACACTTTTCTGTCGTACTTGGATCGCCTTGAAAATGATGGAATTCGCGGGTTCTGAGAGGGCGTGAATTATTTTTTCAAGAGCATCGAAAGATGTACGAGGGAATACCGCAGAGTGGAGGCTGGAGAGTGAAGCGTTCGTGGCTGTTAATACAGATCCCAATTGGGATCTATATTTATCGAGCAACTTTAGCCTGGCCAATGAGAATCGTTGGACGAAAGCGCTCGCCTAACACGTGGTCGCTTTGCGAATCGATATTTCAGAGGCAAAAGCTATTCAACGTCATCAATTCCAGAGCCTAAAAAACCAACAAATTGCACCAGCGCTGTTGATTCTACCGAGACTCCATCGAATAAGCAGAACCTCTCTTCACAAAAACCTTGAGGAAATATCGAGTTTGCGCCATTTCCTCGAAAGATCCAAGATCAAAGGAACAATCCCGTGGATGCCGCAGCTGCAGCAGGACCCTAAAGAGCACTCCGATGAAAGGTCGGGTCCAGGGACGCCGCGTGTAGGATCGAACGGAAAAAAAAGTGGCCCAGTGGCCGTGAGCGCAGGGTTGCATTTGCAGCGCGTCAGCGGAGCAACGAATCATCAGACCGGCTCCGCGCGCGCGTTCGTTTCTGCCGCAACGGACGGAACCGGCTGCTGCTGGGCTTGACCTTGTCTGGATGTTCAGCCCATGTTTTGTCTTCCTCTTCGTGGCTCTTTTTTCTTTCCTTTTCGTTCCCCGACGAATGACGGGGAGCCGCGAGTCTGGCGTTGTTAATTCGAGAGCACGATGAGAAGATCACCGTCGCGGCGGTGGCTTCTGCCCTCGTTCCTCCTCGTGCGGTATCTTGGCTCTCGAGAGGAGGATAAAGGAGAGCATTCGCGCGGTTATGCACCAGGCGGGTGGAAAATAAAGAGCCAACAATGCTTGCAACGATCGATTTGGTGCGATACGCCGCGAGCTCGATGCAGCATCCAAATAAGTTGCACGAGCGGGAGAATCGTTGATCCGCGCCGTTAGAACGAGCGCTTGGATTCGCGTTACATAATCCGAAGCGGGTCAGGGCCAGCCGAAAAAAAACATGTGCCATCGCGTTACATGACCACGATTTTACACGCGCCGCGGACGACTTTGCCTCTCGCGAGTCGCGGGCATGCGATGAACCTTTCTCCATCTCCGTGGGTATTCGGATGTCAAGAGCGCGACGACACTGCGGATGTCTGCTGGCTTTTACAACTCGGTGCATTTGATTGCCCATAAAAGACTTGATTTACGATACGTAGGTGGCAAACGCCGGCAGTCTCGCGGAGAAATCACGAAAGTAGGTCGAACGCGGCGGAAAACCCGTTGAGAGAAAAATTGCGTTTATCGAAATTCCAGTTGACGATTAGTGCAACGGAACGCATATTGCATCGACTGTTTTTGCGTTTTCAACGTCTTCCCCGTAAGCATCAACGTGTCTGGGTGAGAAAGCTGTGATGTCCGGAAAAATTGGACAAGTCCCAACAATTGTTCGTGTGGACGAGACAAAAGTCGCCTTTGTCCAACTTTGTTACCGACAAAGTGTTTATTGTTGTTCCAAAAACTTTTTTTGGCATTTTCGAATTATCCCCCCACGTCCCTACGGTTTACATGCGACGCTCACCAACGCTCATCACTCGGAAATCATCGGAATCAGTCACGAATCGTTGCTTCCGCGCGAAAACAAGCCTCTAGAATCAACAGCTGTAAAGGAACCAAGACGTACGACCCAATTTCTCAACGAGAACAGTCAATATGGTATTTTCGTTGGTACTTAAATAAAATCGTAAATGGAACAAGCGCGAAAAACTGGTAAACACAGGTTGGTCGAATATAGTCGAGCAAATTGTGCAATCAACGTATATTTAACGAGGCGCGTGTGCGTTTGGGAACGTCGTTCGATGGATCGTGAGAATTCAGCGATGAAATTTACGAAAATTCATCGAAAATCGTTGCAAATCATATTTTCACGAGTATTCAAATCAATTTTTACAGCATCCGGCACCGTTTCTATTTTCTCTTTGAGATGCGCTAGAGAACGTCGAATGTATTCACGAAGAAGCGCTAGCCACCGAGTGGCTACCGTAATTAGCTCCGGTGATTCGAGAACCGTCAAACGTTTTTTTTTTCTTTTCAACTCTGTCGTAAAACACGCGAGATTTACGACGAGTCAATCACTATGCGCTCCGTTCGGTGATAAAATTCGAAAAGACAAGATTCTCTCTCAATGTTTTTTTTCTGGCATTCCTCGCGCAGTTATACTCGTTTTTCAACGCAGACGTATCGATCGTGAAAATCTATGCCATTGTCTCACTTCTGAGACCACGAACGAAATCACATTTGCGCTGATTATGCAATGAATCGTTGATTGAATTCGTTTGAGAAAAGGTTGGACGTTCGACGAATCGCGAACAACCATTTCCGGTCTGAAGGCTCCGTCCGTGGCGACTTGCGGTCCAAAGATGGAGAAGCGCACGACGAAAGACGCGCGGTCAACTGGACCACTTCGTCAAAACATCATTATCCTCTTGTCGAAGGGTCGAACATTGCCGACCGAATTATGACGGTCCATTGAATCGAATCTTCAGCCGAGATGTTCCTTCGTAATTTCATTCTCCATGCGTGTACCACGATTGTTAAAAAAAACCTCGATTCTTTTCATTCCAAAAACCAAGAGTACGTACTGACCCATTGGCAAGAATTTTTTTTTTTTCATTTTCAGATACACCGAAGGATTCTTTCGCCTCGACCTCTCAACATTTTGGGGAGCCGAGGAAATTTTGATGCCTTTTTTTTAACCACCCTAACACACACGTATGTGTGTGTATACCTTACAGCATCCAGATTCTCATTATTGATTCTCATAATGGGGAAGAATACTGCTGGGGACTTTGTATACGTCCTCACGTAACATTGTCGAAACTCTGTGTAATAAATAATACCATACCGACGTCGTGATCTCCCGAGTGGAATAAAAGCGAGTTTGCACAAAGGCACCAATCTCGGTAGACGTCCGACGCGTGCGCGGTATTATTCGGTACATCTTCCCATCCTCTATTGCAGTCTTCGATTCGGCTCGATTCCTTCTCTCGCAACACACAAACCGAGATAGACAAAGTTACAAGCGTCGCCACGATTGTGAAATTTTCTCCATCATTCCGTTTCTCTCCCTGCATGGTGTTTCTCATTTCAGTCAGAGAGCCCTCCGGCTGGCCCATTGCGTAACGCGTTTCATACGGGCCGTCGCGGATTCATTTCTCAACAACCGGGTGAGCTGCCCTCGTGATGGAGCACACCGTCAACCGGAGAGAAGCAAAAAAAAAAACGAGTCCACCTCAAGAAAAAAAATGATTTTTTCATCGCGAGCTAACACGAATCACAAGACGATACGTCATGGACTTTTCGAAGCGAAATAATTCATTACTCGAGAGAGGCTGGTCCAAATGTCATGGACCAGCTTTTTCTCCAACCGGAAGTCACGTGGCTCGCCGAGGCCAACCCGAGTCAGACCTTTGTAAAAGACTTTATTTCGTTAGCCTATTATTTTCATCGAGATTGAATGAAAACGGTACGTAATTGTGCAATTGTCATGCGGCAAAAACGTTGTCCCTCGGTGTTGAACTAAATTCAAGTGTATTTTCGCTGACGAATTTTGAGATGCTTATTTAACACGACTATACAGAGTGTTCTCGGATTGGAAGAGACGGCTTATCAATATGTTTATAGTCTGTTTTTGGTCCATATAAACGTCTCCATCGTTGCTTCTATCTTCGTACTCGGTTACGTTCTCTTTTTAACATAACATTTGAGACAGGATAACTTTTCTTCGCTCTCACTTGGCGAGAAAATCCCTTCACCTACCGCGGCCGGGGTCAGTGGCTGGTAGGGCTCTTTGACAAATATTTCAAATTTCGAATCATTTATTAATAAGCAACTGTTGGGCGCCAGATAGTTTTAAGATTCTATCAAATCTATCTTTATTCGTTACGTTAATTCTCGGCATGAGACAAATCCACAGGGGGGAAACAGTTGGGGACCCATGGATTGCGAGAATCAAAGAAAGCGTGTCGAAGCGAAGGAATACAGTTATTCAACACTTACGTGAATTCCTTTGACAAATCCAATTACAAATTTCTTCAATTCCTCCGGCGGACACCAATCGCTTTATCTCTCGATATTGACAATTTCCGCACGCAGTTCGCGGACGTCGATTGGCACAATTCGACGATCGCAGTGAGGGCACGCAGCCTTCAATTTCTCACAAGTTTCAATTGACAAATTAACGAGCTCGGGGCTGAGACGCAAGTTGACGACACAAAACAGGACCTGAACGAGGAGTCTTCCTTTTACAATAACGAACAATCTCGCTCTTCCAATGGTCAAGATTGTTCTCTCTCTTTTCTGTTCATTCCTCTCGTACGGAGGCCTCCCGTTGTACGTCCCCTCCTTGGGACTCTATGCCCTCACTAATTGGGGGTCGCGCACGCGCGTCTGCCCTTTGATTTTTCATCAGCATTTGGGCTTCGGTGTATTCGCCGCGAGCGACCGTCGGTAATTGACAAATGGGTGATAGTGAAAATAACTTACATACCGACGGATTAACATCGCCCATGACGGGGTCGCGTCTTAAGGATAATCTCGGCCCTGCGAGAACGCACGAAAACGACCACGTCGAGAGTGAACCTCGACTTTCCGGTCACACATTATAATCTTCGAGGGAAATATTCACACAGATGACGCACGTAGCAAGGAATAAATGGATTAACCGCTTTTATTCCTGACTCTTGTCGAAAGCGTTTCGGATTTACGTAATTCGAGAATGAAGACGAATCGTGCTCGTTCCTCATTTCGTCAATGGATTCAACAGCCAAAATAACTAAACGATATTAAATACCGTTTATTTTTTTCAACCTTTCCATCAATCAATCGCGAATATGACGGCGATCAGTTGCGTGACGCTTTGCCAAACTTCCCGTAACTTTGAGCGTGAAACGAGATACGATTCCGGTAAAATGTCATTTTTTCCAACGGTCCATGCAGCCTCCCGCGGTACATCCACTGGCTGAGGAGCGAGTGATCGGCAAAATTTGATTTTTTGATTCGCGACGGACGAATCGAGCTCCAAAAGTTGACCCGCAAAATTTGTCAAAGGAATTTGTCGACGCTCATTGCGGGATTGTGCTGGCATTCCCGTGAATGGAGATTAGGAATGGGCATACGAGGATAAATCCGGGAGTTCTCTCGCGGCAATTGCTGGCGTTTCATAACCCGCGATCTTCGGCTCGAGGAGCGCGCCGGGTGCTGGCAAACTATATTGGTAACGACTCGTAACCTTTTCACGAGCATTTCCATTGTCGGGGGGCGAGCAAAGAGCCTATTTATTCTATGTAAGCTTACGGATATTTTACACCGGCGCGCACAATGACGAAACCGCACGCGAGAGAGCTCAAACACGATTTTTGCGTATAGGTGTTGGCGCTATCGGTACGGCAAATGGCTCGTCGTATTCGATACGATATAAAACGTCGCCGTGTGCGAGCATTGCGCTCACGAGCGCGGTTAACCGCGCGCATTTGCACGGCTCTTTGCTTCGAACATCGAGCCACTCTTGTAATGGCAAAAAGAAATACTCGCGCTATTGATTTATACGTATAAAGAAGTCACAGGAGTCAAGGAAATCTCGCGTCTCGAGAGTTATGTCATTTCGCGCGAAGAATGTATCGGAACGACGCCATCTCCGTATCCGAGCTTTTTTTGGCGAGAAATTACCGATACCGTCATTCGGAACGTGTGAAATTCATTGATAAAACGCACCGAGCGATATCCTTCGGATGCAGACTCCGTGAGAGTGATTGAAAATATTTTTTCAATTTTCCTCCTCGAGCGAACGCTTTTGCGATTTTTATCGATCTTTCAGAGTGTCAATCTGTCGATAGAGACTGCCGTACGTTCTCCACGTCGCTTGTTACTGTGTTGACCATTGAATTTTGAGTTTGTAGCGATATTTCGACAAGGATATTTTCGCGTGTTGTTTTTCGCACACGTATAAATCAAAAGAATTGCAAATTATTGTTATAACAACGTTGCGATCAGTCCTCGAGCGTCGCTCGTGCTGTGAGTGAACGATTGGAATAATGATGCAATTACGTTACATGTTTTGCCATTACTCGAAACTTTTGTCAAAGTAAATCACACGAAGATAATAAAACTGTCGAGATGCGATATTGACTCTGTCGACCGTTCGGAAGATCTCTCGCTCGCGTTGTAGCTTTATACACTCGTAATCCAGCTGATAATTAACATGCAAATTTATGGATAGTACGGCAAATCCGCGATGCTTGGTAAATTAATCTCAATCATTCCGCGGATGATTTATTAAATCCACGCACGTGTGAAAGAGCCTCCCTAGCGATCTGTGCGTCTCCGGCGCCAATCTCTTCATCTCCGCGTGAGACGTACAAGATCAGAGTCATAAAACGCATTTTTTCAAAACATTAAATTCATGGCAAAAAAAACTTGCAATTCAACAAACGTACATTATTTTACGTTAAACACCTCCACTAGATATTTCATCTCCAAAACGAAGCAGTCAAGATTATAAAGATTTTTCCAAACTCTCCGTGACGCGTTGATTGTCGGTTCAGAGCTGGCGGGAAAAAGTCTCGGGCGCGAACAATTGAAAAGTTTCGTCGCGAAAAATGTTGGATCTGATCGAAGCTTTTGCCGAAACAGCCTTGAGGGGTCCATGTTTCATGGGAGAATTTTGAAAAGTGTCGTCTTTCTCTCTCCGTTTCCACGAGAGATGCAAAGGGAGAGGCGATGGTAATGTCATTCGAGAGACGGAGCTCGGTACGGCATGTCGCGTGGCTTTACGCGTTCCACGACCGAAGCGCGTCTCACTCAGTCTCACTCAGTTGCATAATCAATTGGGCCCCTTTAGGTTTTCGATGATGATGCACGGGCGATCATAGCGCCCGGTCGGAACGAGCCAGCAAACGCCCGCTTCGACACCATTTCACCATGTGACCACATTTTCGCGATATCCCATACTCGCGTATGGGGCAGAGTTTGACGTTACGTAATGCGCGCAATATGTGCCTTGTATTACTTCATACCTTACGGCATATTCCACACACCCTATATACATACATATGTACACTCGTATGGTACGATCGAGGACCTTCTTTTCCCTCTTTTCCAACCCGTTCTTTCACAATGTGACAATTTCTGCCTATGGGTAAATCGGTTCTCTTTCTGTAACAGCACAGATAAAGATGTCAATATATTGCTTCCTGCACGTATTACGTTAAAAGCATCAATAATGTTTTTTTCAGCATAAAATATACACCCATGTTTTGCGAATGGCAGAAAAATCGATGTTTATCACCGCAATTCGGATAAATATGCGATTAAACAATTTTTTTTATCCAATTCACCCATCTCTGAGGTCGAACGCTGCGCCAACAAACGCGGCTTGTTTTTCCCCCCCCGCGGTGACTAACGCGAGGAAAAAAAAACGAAGAAAAGTTAACACGCAAATGACGTGCTCTCACGTGCAACAACTGAATGGCAATAAAATTCGTTTGGCACTTATTACGCATAATTGAGCGTCGTTTGTATTTGCGGGATACGTCATAAATGTGCAAATGTGTAATTTTGCCGTATTCGGAACCGCGTTTCAACGCTCGCGGGATTGCGAAAGGTCGGAATGGAGCGTCAAACGAGGGTCGGAATTAATTTGAAAAAAAAAAGAAACTAGGAAACACAAAGTTTAATTACGCTGATATTTTTATTGTGCACTTTTGTAGCAATAATTTTGCGGAATTTTTATTTCACCAGCCAGGATGAATTATCCAGCGTATAAACTCTGCGGGAGACCCGCCTTCGAGGCTGCTCAATATGGGATTATTATTATTCGTAACATTTATCATTTTGTTTACGTGACGGATCATCGTGTTTATGGGCAGTTTGCCAATGCCAATTGAATGATACTCTATCGACGCTGCATATCTGTGAGCCGACGATTATTGTCGTCGAGTGCTAGATTTCTCGTGAGATTCGCATGTAAAGTCGTCGATACATCGTCAATACAAATCGATCATCATATTTTTCTTCGTTTCGCGTCATTGCGAATGACAATTGCACAGCTTCGATAGTATATATTTCCACCACTATGAAATTAAGGGGGAAACTAAAATTATCCTCATACGACCCATGCATTTTTCTCTCCGCGGCTATATTTTTGGATAATATATTTTAAATACCGTGAAATTTACTAATAAAGTGAAATCCTTCGTTTTTTCCCCCCCGTAAACTGTAATTTACAGAGACAAAATATGGTATTCGTTTAAAATAAGCGTGTGGATAACTCGGTATTCTAAATCGAATGATATTTTATAATACGATGATTTGTTTAAGCCGAATCGACTTTATCCGAATATTGAATTTTTTTCAGACAAAAACGAACGTAAATTCGATCAATCAATATTGGCCCCCTTTAGTTCCATGCTGATTATCGATCGTACGGAATATTACAAAATCATCGTCACAATACCAATCGATTACGGATGTTTTACGTGTACATTGTGTCTGTATACATATAATGCTGTATCTATGTAGTATATGAAGGCAAAAATACACCAAGCAATGAGAAATAACTTGAGAAATAACCGGTCGCGCAACGCTCCGTTGGATTGAGCAAGCACCCGCGCTCGTGCCCCGAGGGTTCTCCAACGTTACAAAATGGCAAATGAATTGCCGGCAGAAAAACTCCGTCAGCCTAAATTTCGATACACACATTTTGCGACTCGACCAGCTCCGAGAGTTACACATGCGTGCATTAGGGTGGTTTGAGAAAAACGAAATAAAACACCTTCTCCGCCTTCGAAGAGGTCGGATTTTTTAATTTAAACAATCATTCAAAACTGTGTAATTTTTTTGATAATTTTCTGGAAGAAAAAGATAATTCGACGACTTTTCCCAAAGAAGAAAGTAGCTTTTTTTGGAAAGCGAGCTGAAACATCAAAATAATACGACTTTTTTCAAAACTACCCTGCAATCGACCAAAAGACACGAAACGAAGGCTGCGTGCTTTACGTCGACGTGAAGATATTCATTTGTAATTATAGGTCGCAAAAAGTACGATAAGTAAATTGATGGAAATCGTCGTGTTTTACCTGAATTTTCCTTCTGTTTCCATGCAATGGTCTTTGAGTTTTGCCAAAAATGTCGTCAAGGGTCCAAGTCGGTGAACAAAAAATATACGGACATACTTACGCGGCTCGAGATTCCTCGATGACAATCCAATGAAAAACGGTTATTGATTTATTTTCTTTTTTTCCTCGAGACATTTCCGAGCTTGGACACACACGAGAAGTCGTGCGTAAGATTTATGTCAACCTCGAGATAAAATAACGAGTCCGCGCTCGCCAAAAGGGCAACGTGTCTCAAGTGGGTGTACAATTATTGAAAAAATAACACTGGCGTATCGCTCGTTCTCTGAAGAATTTTGTCAAATGAATTCCTTCTTTTCTCTCTCTCTCTCTCTCTCTCTCGTCATGGCTCAATTAACTCGGTCAATTATTTTAATTAACGTTTTTAATAATTCATTACTAGAATGTCCCTCAACTTATAAGTACCATAATGCCATGTCTGTGTAAAGTGGGAGAACTGAGGGCGATTGCAACATTGTAATTTCATCAATTGTGATAATGTACAAGCGGTGTAACGCGATATTTCATTTTGTCCCTTCCATATAAGCTCCTTGACTTTTGTATAAAATTGGGTACTCGCGTGATCGCAGGCACCTCAATTTTTTCCCCAAAGACTCGATATTTAATTTAGAAAATAGTAATTCGCATTTTCGGACGGAAATATTGTGTTTTCGATGAAATACCGGTGTATTTCGTAATCAGCGGGAAAAAATACATCGATATGGACCATTGAAAATAATTTTTGAAATCCCAAATTTTTAGTCATTTTCTGCCGGACTGAGTCGGTTCACTAAAATCTTTGCCATTTTTTTTTCGCTCGAGATGGACACCCAGACTTGTGCTTATTCTCCTGGCAATTGATGAGGCTTCAAAATGCCGTTTGGTTTGTCCAGATATCTTGATTTTTCGATTTTTGGCAGATTTTTTAAGTTGGACCACCGATTTTTGCCGATTTTCCCATACATACCCCTTTGCCTTTTTTTCACCGATTTTCAACATCGATTTTGAGGGTGAAGCAATTTAGCTACCGACATTTAACTTTCGCCATTTTTTAAGTCTACTCGAGGGCGTTTCAAAACACCCCTGATAAACCTATGTAGCGTAATTTAAAACGTAGTTATGGCCTTTTGAAATGTCCGTTTTTCGACGATTCTGGAAAAGTAGCCAAAAATGAGGAAATTTTTTTTTCGGGTTTTTCGCGAAAAAACAGTCGCACAATCAGGGGATGAATGAAACAACAATCGCGCGATCTTTTCCCGATTGAGGATCAACTTCCGGATCCCATTAACTTTTTATTAGAAGGATTTTGAGAGAAAAAAACATTTGCGCGATTTTATTCGTCAATGTAATAAAACAGTTGTTGTCGTTATCGAGCAAAAAGTATCCACGCTGACGAGGGCAGGCGTCCGTATTGATTGTTTCGATAAAAAAGTAAATAAATACAGAGGAAAATTGAGTTACTTGTTTCGGTTTGTTACGTGCGCTATGGACGATCATGGCCAACGTTTTACATTATTATGTATATACATGCATGAAGAACATATGCATATGGTTATAATAAGTTACGAGACCAAACACGCGATCGCCCGCGCTGTCGCTCGTAATTTTGTAATCGACCGAACGATTATTGTTGCCGCACTCCGCTACACTTTATCGTTATCATCTCCGTCTCTCCTCTTTCCGTCTCACTCGTCGAGAATCACGAGCGGTTTGCATAATCGCGAACGGCGAGTGTTCACCACTGTATATAATACATGTACATAAATATATCCATTTATTCATATATATATATATATGTATATACAGGGTGTCCGAGATCCTCTACGTTGATAATCGAAAGTTGGATCCGCGACGAAATTTCAGGACGAAAAGTATTCGAGAATTTTCCTCCACGACGGGATCCTGACGAGTTATCAATCGTCAAAGTTTGAAGCAATCGCGCAAGCGCGCGCTTCGCGCTCTGGCTCTGGTGGGGGTAACGCGCCCGAGCGCTCAACGGAAAAGAGCGTCGTACGTAACTCTTTTGCCGTTTACCGCGGTGTTGCGCCGTTGCGGTGTTTGCAGGACGAAGACAAAAAGAAATATTAATAACACACCGTAGCAATCACTGATCAAAGGTCTGCATAATACACTCAAGTATGGTATTTTGCCGTACTATATAGAGCGTAACGCGTATATTTCGTATAGATAGTTTTATCGTGTAGCTAAACGCGTCGTCGATCCAGATCAATTATATATATCCCTTGCACTTTTGCATACCTTATAATTAAACTGGCTGTAAAAAAACGACAAAGAGAAGAGAAAAAAAAGAGCGAGAGGCAAAGAGCACCGGTGTGTTATCAAAGAACATTACCATAATAATGCAATTACTAGGGCATTTTTAAATTAATCGCGCAAATGATGATTGATTGTGGAACGGTGAGTGTGACGTGTGCGCTTAATAGTTTTATCGATACATTGTACGCTTCATCCAGATTGAAGAAAAATTACGGCAATACATCATTAGATCTCCTTTTTCACCCGACACTGGTATTACGTATCATGGATTTGGGGGCGGGTACAATACGATTAATCATAAATTCGAGAGTATGTTATCGATAAAATTCTGGTTTTTGTGCTCATTACAAGTACATGTATACGCGTATGTCGATGCAACTTTTAAATCTAGAATAATACGATAATTAAAGTCTGGAGAACAACACTGACACGCGACACCGTGTTGAGGCAGTTGCCCCGTGCCAGTCGCTCGCAAAACTTATTTCACCGGTCAATGTGCGAAAGCTCGTACATCTTGCGAGACTCTTTAGGCATTATAGCATATTATATCGTATAATTTCTTTATTTATCACTTAATTTACATCACGCTTAATAATTCATCATAACTATTGTTGCATATCCTTTACACGCCGAAACTGACCGGTAAAAATCATCTAAATTTTTCAAAAAACTCCGTCGTGCAGTCCTTGCTAATCGCAGAGACAACAATACCCAAGTGGCATTTTTATTTTCACGTCTTTTTGGCAATTCCAATTAATACAACGTGCGTCTCGGGTAATGACGAGTTTCGTCTGAAATTCTTGCGACTTCTCGACTGGACGGGAGCGTACAAGCGTACGTATTTACGCGTATACACGAGTGTATACATTTATGCAGCGAATGATGAAAAATCTGACGTGAAAGTATATCCCCCCTGTCTTTTGCTGCCTCCGACTTTGTCTCGCGGTACTGAGCCCCGTGTGCTGAATGGCTCTTACGTAATTTGCCTATAGTGGGTGTACCACAGGCATGATACGTTTTAAAGCGTGTATCATAACTCGGCATTGTCTCTCCCTTTTTCTTCCCGCCTTCCTCACCCCCCGCTCATTTTTTTTCGCTCTCCTCTCGCTGATTCGTCGACTTTCCCGCACTTCTCTCTGTGCACGCGCGTTGGCACCGCGGCAGGAATCATTGAAAAGATGCATGAAAAAAATGTTGGAAAAAAGAAAAGTCGCCAAAGCATCGCCTCAACGCGTGCCGCGTTCGCACTGGCGGACAATACCGCGGCGATGATGTTCGCGCGCCACCGAGTGGTAAGCGACGTTCAAGAGCAGACCGGCGTGTGCTTTTTCAAACGGAAATCCGCGTGGCATTATGCTCGACAAATGTGGATTTTACTGCATTACGGTGCATTTGACACGCCGAGTGACACGTTGGCACACGCTTTTCATTTTTCTTTTCTTTTTTTTTTTATTGCGTCACGCTAAACGAGGCGTATCTAACGGCCTTTTCGCCGCTCTCAGCCGCGTCTAACTCGCGACAACGCACTTATTTCGCGACGCGATACGCAATTGTTGATACGGGATAAGGCGAAATTCGCTCGAGCATTTCTCTGATTTTCTCGCGGTTCGATTTTGCTCGAGGATTTTCATCACAGCGATAATCGCGATTTCGCAATGTTCGTCTATGTATTTTTATTCTTTTTTTATTAAACGCGGGAATATCGTTGAACCGCAGGCTTGAGATTTTAAATTGCGGGCGCACTTTGAGACGCGATAAAGGGGCAATTGCAAAAAATCTGGAGGCAAAAAAAACACAATTTCCATGTGTAAGTAAACGAATGACTAGAAGAGTGATTTATTACAAAAGTGTACCCGCAGTCTCTCGTATTTGCCGTTAATAATCGCATCAGGTGGTGTCGCACACGCATGTGGAAATCGTAAAATTCCTCCTCAACACGCGGTAACACCCCTCCTGCAGAGAAAAAAGAAACAAACTCGCAGGCCTCTTTAAAAGTGACCCTTAATCATGCGATTTGTATGTCAATTATCGCATCGACCTCGAACGAGGAAAAAAAACGATGCAAACGATGTTTGCAGTTTGACGCAGCACTTCAAGTGCGAGAAAAGTCTGTTGCAGCGATCATACACGTCGTTCGTTTTTTTCTTCGAGTTTACCGTTCGTTTTATTTGCAAATTATTTCAGACAAGACAGGGACAATTACCATAATGGTGACGAAAAACCAGGAACATTGTACGACTGTTGAGGCAATCGGTTAAAAGGAAAAGTCGACTAAATATCCGTCTCTCCTTCCTTTCATTGTCCACCTTAAGCCCGATGCTTGCTTTGTGCGAATAGTGCCATTAATCAACGTATTTCGTTCACCAAAATATAAATTACAAAATATTGCGCCAGAGATCTTGTTTGTTCGAAAACCAGCATTTTTCTCAATTTTCGTTGAATTTTTCGAAAATTTCGTACACTTTTACTTGTGATAATGCAAACTTGCCCGTTACTTTTGTCGAATTTGAATTTCGAAATCGAATAATGATGTACGATTCGTATAAAAATTAAATTTGTAGTTTAACTCGAGTGCGAGTCCGAGGCTCGCGATCGATTTTCTCGTTCGAAGGGCGAAGAGGCAGCGGACTCGCGAGAACGCCGGCACGTTTGTCGCTCAATTAGCTCCGCATAAATAAAAATCGATCCAAGCGTGGCTTTTGCTGCGAACCGCGGACCTACCCCGCGAGCGCATCAACGAATGCTCCTCCCCCGACAACCAACGATATTCCGTCTTCCGGTGTCGTTACGTATGAAAATTCTTCGGTGAGTATATTACAGAGGGGATTCCAGGTAGTCGCGTGGCGTCGAAACGCGAGTGCAATTTTTCGTAATCGATCATTCTTACGCTGTTTCACACGAAACAGCGTAACCGAGACGGCGGTACCGTAAGTTTGCGTTCTACAAAAATGGATAAATGGACCATTTTTTTTATATCTACCAGCTCGGACCCTCTACGCGCTATACCTTTCTCACCCGTGGATATTTTGCGTACCATCAGCGCAGAATCAACACCATAATTCGTACCACGCGAGGCACGCGACGGTTGTTGACGCCGAGTTGGGGAACTTCGAAATCGATGCTGATTTTTATTGTCAAAAAAACCTCACTCTTGGTGGATCGCGAGGTAGAATTTTTCAACCCCTAAAAACATACATTTTCACATTTTCACAAAAAAAACTCACTTCTCCACTTGCTCTTTCCTCTTGCTCTTTTCCGGCATGGAGTCTGACGTGAACCACGTGGAGAATAAAATTACACGATGGTCTTTGCGAAATTATTCGACAAGTGGAATACATGCAATATACGCAGCGTAAGAGTACATCCGGTGCGAGCGTGCACCGGACATTCTTGAAAGTAGAATCTTTGTCCAAGTCGACAACGAGGCATCCGGAGAGCAGAAGCGACTGCGCTTATTGAATATTCCATCTCGATTTGCAGGGAGGCTGAAGAGAAGGCACAGATGTATTTTCTCACGACGATATTAACGCCGTCTGTACAACCCTGAACGTTGTTTCTGCTTCCACGAAGCCGCGAGACTTTCGTCGTCATCGATCGACTTCACAATCGAACGCTTTGTTACACAACGCGGTGTGTTTAACAAACCGCATTGCCAAACAATGGATTATTCTTTGGTGGCGACGTGGCGCAACGTGGCAGCAGCAGCAGCATAGCAGCAGCAGCATCGACGTCGCGATGTCAGTGTCCATTTTTTCCCCCTTCGAGAGAAACATTTCGCCTCCTCGCGCTCTTGTTGGGTCATGTAAGCGCCTCTCGAGACTTTGCCTTATGCAAGCGCATATTACATATCACATACATTTGGTTACATTACCCGGTGATTATGTAAGTGAGATTATGCGGAGCAGGGGAGGGGGTGGGTGAAAAAAATTATAACTCGCTCTGGTTCCTGATATCATATACATATATAGACATGTACATACATGTATGTATATATATATATATGTGTGTATGTATAGGAAAGAAGAAGCTTGTTATATATTCGCTAACTGATGATTTAACAGCAGGGACAAGCATTCACGAGCAGGCTAAGAATGGCGTCGATCATCGTACGATTGGCTCATGAAGGTGCAAAAAAACCGGTTTCGATACCGTCGCTGAGGTGCAGTCTCCGCCCTTGATAAGTACACGGCACGCGTTTTTATGACGCATTGTAATGGACGTTTATTTTCGATCGAACGTTCAAGCGATTACGATATATCGGACAATTCGTCGATATATCGTCGGCGTACGTGGATCTGCAATTTCATTCGGCGATATTTCATTTCGATTTTCACGTTGACCGAAACAAACTAACGCGATTTCTGAAATCCGTACGGAACATTCGAAATCGATCGAATTCGTTGGAATGATAAAGTTTCATTCAACCACCATTTTAACACCACGAAATTTCAAATCGGGGTAGCGGACAAGGGAGAAAAACGTTTCATCTCATTTTCCCCGCGTTTCGACGGTTTTTTATCTACTCGGCGAACGGGAGATGAGCATGATCGTCTCCTTGCGTTCTGGCTCCGTTTTTCGCATCAACGAAAAACGTTGCTAAAAGAGGCGGTCCGAGATGAGCGATTTCCGAGATGAGCTTTGACAAAAATCCGCCAGGGCGATCGCGTGAATTTGTGAATTTGGCGCGGAAAAGGGCAGGGGAATGTGGATCTCGTTGTTCGCGCAACGGCGAGGGTCTCTCCCGTGAAAATCGTGTCAATATTTCGCTCGAGCAAAAAGATGAAAAAAATTGGGGTTTCATGGTGTGTGGCTCTGCGATAAAGGCGAAGGCGACTCAAACAGCCGCCGACGAGCCGACGATGTGCTCTCCTGGCTCCTGGCTCGGAAATCCACGAATTATATAAGTCGATCGGCATTCTCCCTTCTCGCCTCGAGGTTTGCAGTAGCTTCAGTGGCCCGGAGCGCCTCGGGTTCGACGACGTTTTATGTAACGGCATGTGCTCTCTTCGATCTCGCTCTTTACCCCGTCCCTCTCTCCGTACACCGTTTTTTTTATCTCCGCAACGCTCATCACCGAAATTCTATCGATTTTACACGAACGATCGATGAAAACAGCGTAACTACACGGCGGGGGACGAATAAGCGCGCGATGGCGGCAAAACGCGGTGACGTTCGGCTGGATTCTTTTTCCAAAAATTCTCCCAACTGATATTTGTCATGAAAACACCCTGGTCCATGGCTCGGGATATTCCTTCCGAACGTCAGATCTGCCAATCGTATATTCCATTAATTCTAATTCGAATGATCGATTGATTTTACATTATACTCGAAGATTCAAAATGGACCTACATGGTTTTTCGGACGAATGCGAGGGAAATTGACTCCTCGAGGTCTAAAAAATTGAAAACCTTGCTGATTCTTTGCAATAAATATTCGCTATCATTGAAATGATAACTTTTGATTTTTGCATGATTATGATTGTGTGAAACATTCGAATGACGGAGTTTAAAGTATTTCGAATGTCGAAATGTGTACGAAATCGCGCGTGGAACAAGACAACCGGCCGAGTTTTACCTCTGAGACACGAGAGACTTTCCTCGACGGATTTGTGCTGCTATCTGACGTGCAGAATGTAGACTTTACCACCTTAATGACACCTTACCACAGTGAGATAGTCGTCAGTGCTGCTCGTGCTTTCCCCGAGATGGCAGCACTCGTTTGAACTTTTCTCACATAAAAGCTCGTGATCTTTTTTCCTGATGGTAAAATGTCACCTGATTCTTCATTCCGGGGCAGCTTTTCTACTCGTAATCGATGAAAAAAAGCGACATCTATTTATCGTACTCTCAGCACAAAAACGCGGGAAACGCTAGATGGCAGCACTTGAACGTTTGCGACACGACAGATTCTTTCAGAAAACAAAATCTTCCGTCATCAAGGCAGATCGCTGACGAGCTTTTTTTGTTCTATTTTTAAATTTCTTTTTCATCTGTCCTCCTCCTCTCCCCGGCCTTATTAACCCATTAACCCATTAAAATCTTCCGCTGAGCTCAAGCTTTCTTACGGAACAGGGGAGGTCGGACGGAAGTTTCAAGATGCGCACACGTAGTTTTTCTCCCTCGTTATAAGAAAAATTGCACTACTTGTTGAACCCTCGAAAAGACCCAATTAGCTATATAAGAATCGTCGTCTTGTTCCGGGCGGAGGGGGACATGTCCAACAATGATAATAACAGCTTTTGTTGTTCGTTTTTATAGTTGTTATTGCAGCATGAAGCATGTTGGTAAAGATTAATGTTAAAAATTTAATCAACAATGATATTGAAACGAATGGAGAACAAAAACCAAATTGAACGAATAAATGAACAGTGCTAGTGGAATATAGCCATAGTAGAACATAATAATGAATAATAACAATTATCGGAGTACGTATTGAAATGATGGGGAGAAAAGAGCGAAAGGGTGGGAGAGTGAGAGATCGAGGACTCGTGTGTATTATTCGGGGCGGCATATGGACCGGCGGCTTAGGGTGGCGGGCCGTTCGACCCTCGTCATTAGAGGACGGGACGGCGGCCGGTACGCCTCGCGACTCCTCTTCCATTTTTTGACGCAATAATGCGCGATACACGTGTGACACAGTCGCGAGTTCCTCGACCGGCGTGACGATTCCTTGCTTCATCCCGTGCCCGCGCGTGAAAATCTCGACGAGAAGAACCCCTTAAAAGCCACGTGTATTTTCATTCCGGCCGGCGTTCAATCATCTCGACCAATTTCGCATCGAGTGCAGAAGCAGAAACCACACGGGTACGAGGCTTCCAGAATTTTGGTCCCATCGATAAGTCGATTTTGACACCTTCGGGAACAGTGCGAGGCATCGGTTTTTTTTTCAAAATTTGTGTGCATTTTCATTAAGCATGAGAGAGTGAAAAATGATTTTATACACGGGGAAACGCTGACGCTGGCAAATTGTCTCCGCTGATTTATGGAGCGGAGGAAAAAAATGTCAGAGTCGACGCGTCGCGTGTGCGACAAATCGAATTTAATTGAATTTGACATTTTGTTTGAGCGGCGGAATCGCTGATGCGAATGACAGGCATAGACTCCTCTCTCGTATGCACGTATCCGTGGAACGAAGGAAATGTCACGGGCCTCTCTCTTCCGTGCTGCATTTCGAGATCGATAAGCGTCGAACGAAACTCGATTCGCGCGAGAAATGTTCATAACTTTAGCAGGGTGCTTTTTATAGTATACGAGCGCGATGAAACGTTTGAACGAAAATTCGCCCGAGCGTCTCGATCCGCGCGCACTTTGCGATCTTGCTGTGGATAAAACGCGCGGCAATTCGCGAATGCATCTTTCGCGTCCCATTATTTTTCAGTCGACTCATTTACGTCAAAGTTACCTCCGCCTCTCAGTTCTCGTTCCGACGATTTTAATTCCCACCTTGATGAAGATCGAATATTCGGTATCTTTGAGAAAAAATGTTTTTTTTTCGGTAAATATACGAAATGAAAATAAGACACTAATAGCGTCAAGATCGTGAACGAGTACACGAAATATTTCACTTTTTTAATGCTTATGATCTCGCGAAGAAAAAATGCCACGACGAATTACATCCTGGTGTGAAATTTAATTTTTTTTTGCGGTTACTTTTTTCGTAATAAAAGCTGTAAACTTTCGTTCGTTTCTTGTATTTTTGTCTCTGTCTGAATAGAAAAAAAACACGCTTTAGATTATTTAGAGGTGCGCGATGCATTATTTATTTCGCGCTTTTAACGTCTCTCATTCCAGCCCGCGAAACTTTGCTGACTTATCATCGTACGGACTTTGACGGATCGCGCGTAACTCGGAAATCAGCCTCTGATATAGCGCGTCCATAAATACAAACAGCGCAAAAGCGTAGGGACAAAAACGAGAAATAAAAATCCTTCGCCTCTATTATTTTGCAATCGATATCGTAGCTTTTTATCGACGAGCTTTGCCTTTTTCTTTTTTTTTTCACCGACATACACGTTTTATCGCCATTCGTGAATTTCTCAAGATATTCCTCGTCTCGATCCATTTCTCTTTTTGCTCTTCAATTTTCATCATAATCCCCGAGCCTATGAAATTTTTTTGTCCGCACCATCTTGGTTTTATGTCGGTGGTTTGCGTCCCTCGAGAAGATCCCGAGGGTATCTTCCACGAATCCCTTGAAAAAAATCTAAAATTCATCAAAAAGAAATTCAACGCCCGAATTTTCTGCAAGGGTGAGGATCTCGCGTATTCCGAAGGAATTTAACGATATTTCGATGCGTGATAAAATAAATACGAGGCCGTCGAATTTATGGCGCGAGACACAGCATCGTGAATCTACTTTCGAGCATCGACGAATTTCAATTTATTACTGAATAAAAATGTTGACGCGATAAGTGTTGCTGATTCCGAATCTTTTTTCAATTTAAATTCGATATTGAATAACAATCATTTTTAAAAATTGACAAAGTGAAAAATCAGTCGTTGGTGAATGATCATTTTCCGTAACTGATACAACGACTTCTCACTGACGGTGCAAATCCGTCGCATGTCTTGTGATTTTTGAAAAAAACAAAAATTCTCTCGCACACTTTTATTCCTGCCAAATGTCCTTTCCCTCTGCTTTCAATTTCCTCACTCAGTCTCGTTCCGCAAGCACAATGTCACCTGGTGTATTTATCATCGATTCATCTTAATCTTGATGGTTTTATCCCCTGCAGCAATATCACGATTCAGGAATTTCTTTGTGGGCGTCGAGCATTCTTGAAAAGCCATCCACCACCGAGTGCGACCTTGTGTCAAATTCTTCTTCATCGCATGTCAGTATCATTTATTTTGCCACAATTGATCATTGAAATTTGTCTTCCTTTTTTTATTTCACCCATGCGAGGAGCAACTTTTTTTTCGTACCCAAGATAAATTACTCGCAGACGTCCGACCCGGAATGTTTTTTTAATATTCCTTAAATTTGTGAATCACTCGAAAGATTAAATCAAAAATTGAAAAATTTGAAAAATCGTTTTTAGTACGATATATCGCACACGAAAAGAAAAAATACATCGCGCGTTGAACGCTGGAATACCACTGCAGAAATAACGATATTTCCCGTTCCACGAGTCGTAATACGTGCGGGAAAGTTTAATGTCGGTGATATTACCTCTTTCATTACACCACAAATTACGATAACCCGACGTACAATCTCAAACATTATGACGTTTGTACCGTCGTTTTCATTCACGTTGAAATCAACAATTCAACTATTAACTCCGGCTGTCTCTCGGTTTCTCATTAAAACATGAACCACGATCGTCGTTTGTGTTTTGGGCCAACTTCAAACACGTAAAAGTAGGGTGTTTGTGTGAGACTTTTCAAGCAGGCAAAAATAAAATCGTCCTCACGAAAATTATCCTTCGTTTTTTCATTTTTTTATTACTCACTTTTGCAGACTCCTTCTCGCCCCTTTTTTCCTCGCAATAAAAAGCTCCGGATCGCTAAAGTGATAATCGTTTCACGCTGCGTCACGGTCGAAAGTGGAAAAATCGCGAAATTCGCGGGACGATGCGATTTGCGGTGTGAAAAAAAACGTTTGAAAGTCCAAAGCTTTTTTCGGGCTTTACCGTGGCGTTCGTGAGTGTATTCTTTCGCGGTAGCCCCGAGGGCGAGGGTGGGGGCTACGCGAAAACCAACACGAAGGATTCATCAGCGACGGAGGAGACTAATTGCGCGATGATGATAAACGAGCCCGATCCTTGTCTGCCTCTGATTCTGCCACCGCGTTATCGCTTGCGTGATCTTATCCTGGGGGATTACGCCCTCAACGACGATGGAGAGAGGTGAGTGCCGCAAAACGATTCGACAAAAAAAAAACGAATCAATAATGAAAATCTCTTTCATCTCGAGCGTCAAATGAGAAGAAAAATAAAAGAAAAAAAAGAAACGCTTGCATGCATTTTTTCCACATGGACGATGAGCCTCGTTATTCTGACTAAATTTACATGTAATCGCTTTGAACTCGCTCGATTTATTCGTTTCATTTTCATCGCTCGCACTATGTGTCGGCTATTTTTAGTTCAACGTCGACGGGAAACGAAGAGGGGCGAGCAAAGAGATACAAAAATGTTAAATCAATCGCACCGCACGCACGTTTATTTCGATAAATAACAATATTAAAAAATTACTTACAAACTGATAAAAATCCCTGTTCTGTTTTTCGCAATTATTTTACAATTGAAAAAATCCTGAAAAAACGTCTCGAATCGCGTCAGGAGTGTTATGATAAAAATTAACAAATTCATTTGGCGCGGATGGAAAAGAGTTCTTGCCGAATACGATTGAAATGTAATTTTCCCGTACAATGGATCCATAAAAAATGTGTTACACCGACATTCTTATTTCGTTGGGAAATCAATTCCCCGTTTTATTTTCTCCCCCATTTTTCCGTCTCGGCTTCGATTTATTACGAGTTCCCGCCTACAGTGTCGAAACAAAGGACGTTCCGTAATTGAATGTCTCAACGTTCGTTTTTTTTTCTCTTTCTTTTCGAGACATTTTTTACCCTCATCATCGTTTGAACAAAAGGTGCATCGACGATAAATCATTGCGGAGAAGCATTCACCGGGGGGGGCTTTGAGATCCCGTACCTGGCACACGCTTTAAACTTTCTGTGGCAAATAACACACCATATTCGTATTTCAATGTATTTCTGCCAAACTTGCAGTCTCCATCTTTGTCCGAGTCGTCAGAATCGTGTCTGCACCGTACAGACCGTTACTACTGCAGCAAAGTACGATTTGACGTATCGCATCTGTCAGTTATATTTCTCCTGGTCATTGATGAAAATCTCGCGTCTGACCTTTACTCTGCGTCACTACTGGAAATGGTTTTTTTCCAAGTTTATTCATTGACGAAAAGTCTGTCGATGATGAATCTTGGAAAAACATTTTTATTTGTCTTTTTATGTCCCAGTAATTAAAATCTCGCGTCTGACCTTTACCGTACGTCACTACTGGAAATGCTTTTTTCTCTTCCCAAGTTTATCATTCCAACTAAAAGTGTACCAATTCGATTTTTACTTGTCTTTTTGTGTGTCAGTAATAAAAATTTCGCGTCTGATATTTGCTGTACGTCACTATTGCAAACGCTTTTTTCAGAATTTCATCACTCGAAACAGTCAAGGTGTATCAACGACGAATCAATGTAAAGAGACATTGGCGAACGTCTTCCATTTTTATACTCGCGAATTTTGAAGCTCCCTATAGCATGGTAACACAATTTCCTCTTATCGCTATGGCTTTTCGGCACAACAGCGTACTTTCGGCGTCATGAGATACATCGACGTAGCAAAGCACGTTCTATTCACGTGCGAATGATTCCCATTGCCGAGGCTTTGGCGATCGCCATCCTTGTCGGACTCACCCGCATTATATCGGCACTGTGCACGCAGTTAATACCGCGGCAAACGTACGAGTTATCGTATCGCACCTGTACAAACTTGGCATTACGCTCTGGCGGTTCTTTGAAGCACTGACACACCGAAAGACCGTAGGAGCATCATTTTGCCTCCCGAAACTTGCGGGTTTGGCCCTTTTACTTGTCAGCAGTAAAAATCCGCTGTCTGACCTTCATTGTGCGTGACCACTGGGAACCTTTGATCAGCTTGCCTACAGCCACCTTTTATCCGCTTTGCATTCTATCACGTAAACACGAATTTCTTGAATAGACGACTAATGACACGGGGCAATTAGCGACGACCAGGAGGGAATATTGAATGATTTTCGTTAATTTTACCACAAAAGTGGTACAAAAGTTTTACACTTTTGTATTTAGATTTTTTTGAGAAAAACATTGTTCACATATGTTTCTTATTCCATCGGTGAACGTCGTCTTCAGTACTCATCTTTAATCTCGTTTTGGAAATAACATTCGTTTCTCGCCGAATGTTATTTCTCTTGAGAAAAAAAAGTTACGGATTACCGAAACTTCATTTTTATGAGTGAACTTATTTTTCAGATGATTTCACGTTTGATATTGCAATTTGTTTTTTTTTTTCACGACGCTCGAAAAAACTGGAGGACAAAAGATATCGAAGCAGGCTGGGTGTAATTCTCGAAAGTTATCGAACGCGTAATTCTTTCGATAAAAAAAGCATATCAATTTATCGATTCGCAATTTTTTTCAAGTGACAATACGAAGGTCTCCAAAGTCTCGAGCGAGCCTGATTTTATTTTATCGAGCGTTCCTACCTTTGCTGTATGATGATGACGGTAACGAACTTTGTTCGATAATTCAATGTATTTTTCAAGCTCTCTCGTTTTCCCGTCTCTGAAAAAGACCTTTCGCGATAGCAAAGTCCGAGAGAAAAAAAGTATGAGTGAAACGAATGTAAAAAAAAACTAGTTGGACCTCCTTAAAATCTTTGGGCTGTGAGAAAAGTGAAAAAAGGCCGATTAAATTTAAATTGAATAATATTGAAACATCTGCTCTAAAATAAGTATTTGAAAAGTTGCGATGAAAAAGTGATGGAATTTCCAATATACAAATTTTGATTCTTCATACACGACGTCATTCTCCTTTCAATACCGTTTCACTGGAACTTTTGTGAAATTGATTTGAAATACTACTCAAATATCAGCGTACGTTATTTGAAAATGATTGAGATTGGTTCGAGTTGAACTACAAAAAGTGCATATCTCGTTTTTCCTTCTCCTGAGAATTTCCCTGAGAAGTAGAGATGATCGCTTTTTGAATGTAAAATATGAATAAAGAAGGCGGAAAAGCGCGGAAAGAATGACGTTGTCAATGCAAATGTCTCATGGGTGGACGATATAAACTTTGAAAAAATATGTCCAAGCTCTCGGGCGAAGCCAGCATTCGCCATTTATTTTATTCGACTCGTCACGAGGATACTGAGGCCGAGGAGCTCGGTGAGATTCGAGCGAGAACCGCCTTGGTGGGAAAATTGAAGGACCGTCAGGTTGAGAGACATCTGGAAGAAAAATATCTCGTGGTTGTCTCGGAGTAAATGGTCCGCAAACGATAAATATATCCACAAAACATACGATATCGCTACAGCATCCCTGGACCTCAACAAATAACGATTTTCTTAAATTTACATTTTTCGCAATTTTTCTTGCCAAGTTAATTGCAATATTTACATTTGCTTGTTCGTGAAAAAATTGAAAGCGTATACTGCGGAGAGAAAAGATTTGATCTCGCTTGAATTTTTCGTCTCGTACGAAACGGTTCAAGTTTCATTCTCGTTGGAATGCAAAAAACTACGATAACGTAATAACAGTTTTTCGAATCGCAGTTGTACAGTTTTCGATTTTCTCCGTAATAACCCGCACATACTGGTCCAATTATTCGAAAGAGCCCCTGACCTCGTGCTTCGCTGCTCGTGTGCCAATCGACTTTATCTCGGACCCTATCGAATTCTTCGAGTGACATGTACAGCCCTTGCTCATTACAGGATGCACTCCATTATGTCGAGCTCCGATACCTCTCTCTCTCTCTCTCTCTCTCGCTCTCTTCTCTGCCCCTAATTTCCTCTCTGGTTTGCATCAAGTTAAAATTGTCATGCTAATACCCTGCAGCGTAAAACCTCAATGGCTATTGTATGGAAATATCGATCCCTCGCAAATTGTGTAATCATTCGCGGTTTGCGACCAATCCGAACTTACGAATGATCTCTCCCGGATCGAGCGTGAATAAAAGTGAAAAAGTCGTGGTGAATAAAAAAAAACTGATATATTGAGAAAAGAGGTGTAGCAGTGTGAAAAACTTTCTGTTGAACCAACAGGAATATGTTATTGGTCCACCAACGTGGACCTCGCTCCCATGGTTATTCTCCTCTCCCGCCACTTAAAATCTCTTTGATAGCTAGAACATTCTGCTAACTAACTTTTGCCTCTCTTTTATCTCGACTTTTCTCTCTCACTCTATCTCTCTACATATCTTGCTGTTTCCTGTGCTTCGAGCTTTTCAACGTTCTTGCATTTTCGAGGATACTCCAAAGAGCCTGCTACAACGAGCAGGCTCTGCTTTGATGAACTTTCATTTAGAAATACGTATACGTGCTGTATCCAAAAGCAGCACGAGTTAGAAATGGTACATGTGTTTAGAACGTTCATACATTTTTTTTTTTTCATCAACGTCACAATGTTTGTTCAACATCGTTGAGAAACAATACTTTTTCAACAGTTATCACAAGCGCCGGCTTTTTGTAAAATAATTCATTTCGAGACGTAAAACTTTCGATTATCTTGCAAGTTTTTTACTGTATTTCTTCGATCTAAAAGTAGCATTGTCTTTGCCTCGTGGTTGAGAGATAAGCGGTTTTTTTTCAGAATTTCACAGTTCTGGACCTTGATGTTAACAACCGTTGCATACCTAGAGAACATAAAAGAGAAAAATAAGGCCCGCTCGAATTTTAGAAAAAAATTATTCTTTACTACGTACTTTTTTTTATTCAATTCGAACGCGAGAAGTGTATCAATTTTTCATTATTCTTCAACGTTACATGTCGATCACGTATGTTCTTATCGTTCTTTTACGCAGAAACTTTTTTCCTCGTGCTCATCGAAATTGGTATAGAAATATTATCAAAGTACCACTAGCCGTTGCGTAACGTCGACACGCGCAAAGAACTCGGTGAGTGAAAAACACAGCGAGTGAAAAGTAAATATGCTTCCAAAAAGAACCCATATTTTTGTCGTGTGATTAGATAGATGGAGAATTTCATAAATGATGTTTCATGCGACACTCGAAAATCGTCAAACATTGTCGGAATTTATCGATCACGTAGAAATATAAAATATCTAATGCGCAAATGAATATTTTTGTTATGTAAATTTCTTATCTCGTTGCCACACGCGTGGAGACACGCACAACATTTTCAAATCGAACATTGAAAAAGATAAAGGTATAAATAGTCAGGTCTGATGGCCTAGATCCACGCAGTTGAAAGCCATGTTTTCGTCTTTAACGTCGCTTGGCTCATTTTCCTTCTTCGATATTTCGTGGAGATATTGACATCATAAAGTCTTACGCGAGTCTCGGCTAAAAACAGTTGAAAACTACTCTCATACTTGACTGTAGATATGTCGAGGTGTCATTTTGTCATTGTCATTTATTTTATCGTCCTCGGTATTGTGACAGTTTGGCCAGCACAGCAGGAATTTACGGGAATCAGCCAAGAATACCGGGAAAAGCGCGTATCAGTACAACAGGTAAATATAAAAAAATTGAAAAACCAAATGTTGTTTGTAACGAAAGGGTAACTCCTGATCATGATCAGTGCTCACGTAATAAATATCGATTCTGGCCTATTATCAGGATGCTGAGAGACCGTTCAAGCGACGGATTTCAAGGCAGGTTAGGACATCTAACGAGCTATTTCGAGAATCGTCATCAACGGGCGATACCGATGCTTCGAGGATGGAACTTACAGGGGTGGCAGAGGGGCAAACATCGGAGAGTCTACTCGTCACTGTAAAGGAAGAGCCGGATGAGAAATCGGACTATCAATGGGACGAAGCGATGGCGTTTTTCCCCGGAGAGTGCCCAGGGCTGGTAAAAGAAGAAAACCCCACAATGGAGGGTGTTGAGTTCATCGTGACCGAACAGTCGACCGACGCATCGGAAAGTCGACAATACAAACCGATGTCATATTTGACTATAGAGGTCCAAAGAGCAATCAAGATAGAGGACGCCACCACGGAAAGTGTCGTGTTTATTGTAGAAAAAAAAAGGGTAAAGCGCCAAAAACAGTTGGAAACGGAAACCTCGAGCGAATTAGCGGAGAGACGGACGAAGTTTAGAGAAAACGCTAGACGTCAGAAAGAGCACCAGAATAAGTTAAAAGCGGAAAAGCCGGAAAAAGCAGCGGAGAAACGAGCGAAGTGGAGAGAATATAATGCACGCCGCACAGAGCGCCAGAAAAAGTTAGAAGCGGAAAAGCCGGAAAAAGCAGCGGCGAAACGAGCGAAAAGGAAAGAGAATAATGCACGCCGCACAGAGCGCCAGAAAAAGTTAGAAGCGGAAAAGCCGGAGAAAGCAGCGGAGCGACTGGCGAAGAGAAGAGAATATATGGCACGCTGGGCAGAGCGCCGAAAAAAGTTAGAACCGGAAAAGCCGGAAATAGCAGCGGAGAAACGAGCGAAAAGGAAAGAATATGATGCACGCCGCACAGAGCGCCGAAAAAAGTTAGAAGCGGAAAAGCCGGAAATAGCAGCGGAGAAACGAGCGAAAAGGAAAGAATATGATGCACGCCGCACAGAGCGCCAGAAAAAGTTAGAAGCGGAAAAGCCGGAAATAGCAGCGGAGAAACAAGCGAAAAGGAAAGAGAATAATGCACGCCGCACAGAGCGCCAGAAAAAGTTAGAAGCGGAAAAGCCGGAAATAGCAGCGGAGAAACGAGCGAAAAGGAAAGAGAATAATGCACGCCGCACAGAGCGCCAGAAAAAGTTAGAAGCGGAAAAGCCGGAGAAAGCAGCGGAGCGACTGGCGAAGAGAAGAGAATATATGGCACGCTGGGCAGAGCGCCGAAAAAAGTTAGAACCGGAAAAGCCGGAAATAGCAGCGGAGAAACGAGCGAAAAGGAAAGAATATGATGCACGCCGCACAGAGCGCCGAAAAAAGTTAGAAGCGGAAAAGCCGGAAATAGCAGCGGAGAAACGAGCGAAAAGGAAAGAATATGATGCACGCCGCACAGAGCGCCAGAAAAAGTTAGAAGCGGAAAAGCCGGAAATAGCAGCGGAGAAACAAGCGAAAAGGAAAGAGAATAATGCACGCCGCACAGAGCGCCAGAAAAAGTTAGAAGCGGAAAAGCCGGAAATAGCAGCGGAGAAACGAGCGAAAAGGAAAGAGAATAATGCACGCCGCACAGAGCTCCAGAAAAAGTTAGAAGCGGAAAAGCCGGAAATAGCAGCGGAGAAACGAGCGAAAAGGAAAGAATATGATGCACGCCGCACAGAGCGCCAGAAAAAGTTAGAAGCCGAAAAGCCGGAAATAGCAGCGGAGAAACGAGCGAAAAGGAAAGAGAATAATGCATGGCGCACAGAGCGCCAGAAAAAGTTAGAAACGGAAAAGCCGGAAAAAGCAGCGGAGCGACTGGCGAAGAGAAGAGAATATATGGCACGCTGGGCGGAGCGCCGAAAAAAGTTAGAAGCGGAAAAGCCGGAAAAAGCAGCGGAGCGACTGGCGAAGAGCAGAGAATATTTGGCACGCTGGAGAAAGAGCCGAAAAACGTTAGATTCGGAAAACCGGGAAAAACAGCGGAGCGACTGGCGAAGAGCAGAGAATATTCGGCACGCTGGAGAAAGGGCCGAAAAACGTTAGATTCGGAAAACCGGGAAAAACAGCGGTGAGATGGATGAAGAGGAGAGAATATCATAAGCTCCATCGTGAGTGCCAAAAAGTCCCGAGAGAAGAAAATCCAGAATCAGCGAAAGCATATATCCAACGGAAGAATCGAGAAAAATGAACGCTACAGAATGAAACAAAATATAAAACGAGAAAAAAACGAATTAAGCGGCTGAGCCGAAACGGGAGCGATGTCATTGTTAATTGACATATCGAAATCACGTTTATTATGTAAAAGTAATTTCAGTTAATTATGTTAAAGCTATTTCAGCAGAGTGAATAAAACTGTATCATCGCCTCAATCATATTCGTATCTTAATTTTCTTTTGTTTACACTTTCACTTTTCACTTTTCACTTTTGTTTACATGTATAGTAATATTTATTTTAGAACTTGCAACTTATCATGAACCATATCATGAAGAATCGAGAAAAATGAACGCTACAGAATGAAACAAAATATAAAACGAGAAAAAAACGAATTAAGCGGCTGAGCCGAAACGGGAGCGATGTCATTGTTAATTGACATATCGAAATCACGTTTATTATGTAAAAGTAATTTCAGTTAATTATGTTAAAGCTATTTCAGCAGAGTGAATAAAACTGTATCATCGCCTCAATCATATTCGTATCTTAATTTTCTTTTGTTTACACTTTCACTTTTCACTTTTTACTTTTGTTTACATGTATAGTAATATTTATTTTAGAACTTGCAACTTATCATGCAATACAGACGGGTTTTACGGCGATACAAAGCGATGCGATGTTTCAATTTTACAAAAACGAAAAAAAATTACGCGGATTAGAAAATACCTCGAATAATTTTAAATCTCGTGTAGATAATATCTTTATTCCTGAAGTACAGATTATCCAAATTTCAGCTGGGTAGGTTTTTTTCTATTAAAATGTTGGCCAGGTCCGAAAAATGTATTTTTTTTCAGTAAAACCAAGTTTTGTTTGAAAAATATATCGATTGTTTGAATAAAAATGGCGGTCGTTTGCCTTCAATCAGTTTTTGCACGAAATAATAGTTTCTACAGAATTTCTGCGTTATTTGCTACGAGATTGCGGAGTTATTGAAAACTTGATTTGTTAAAAAAAAAGACCTGATACTGTTCCCTCGAGGATGGGTAGCAATTTTTTTTCCAGCAACGATAAAACAGAATGAAGATTTTTCGTACTGCGCGATCCTATAAAAATTTGTTCTTTCAAATACCAACAACATTGAAAAGTTATTGACTTTTATTGATGGCTTAAAAAACGAAAATTCTTCACGCACTAGGATCGTTCCAAAGTAATATGCACTTTGTAATTATTTCTTACGTTGCAATCGTAAAAATGCTTTTTCCATAAACCGCCATCGAATTTTTTACACGCGAATCGGTAACACAAAATTGTGAATCATTGTGAACAAATAAACTTTTTTCCCGTACGGTTAAAAATAATACATCATATTTCGAAAAAGTCATTTGTCCGGTTGAAATGAAGAGTAATTATTCGTGGAACCCAAAAAAAAGGACTGTATTAGTAAACAATTATCAATTTAATATAAATGATAAATGAAAGAAAAAAAATGGATTAATTATTGAATTTTTATTCATTCTTCATGACTATTTCTTTATCGAAAACTTCGATAAACGATTCTGAGAAAGTAGCCAAAAATGACGAAAATTTTTTTTCTCAAATTTTCGATATTTTAATAGCCTGTCCCATCGCAAGTTTTCTGCTGATTACAAAACTCGTCGAGTTTTTCTCAAAAACTCGGAATTAGCGTGAAAAAACAAAAAAAAACCATTGGAATTCAGGGATAAACACGACATACGCGTGCAACAGAAAACAAAGGGAATTTTGCCACGAAATTAACTTGTTTTCCATCGACCAATCAGGAAACATATAAAAACGATAACAATCGCTCGATATTTTTTCGATTAACCACCAACTTCCGGACCCCATCAACTGACGTCTTTTTTCGTGCGACCGAAAATCTTCAACCTGTCCGAAAGGAGAGTTAACAACATTTTATCCTCCAGCACACTCTGGTATACAGAGTATATTCACAAATCATATATATATATACAGGGTGGTCCACGCAACGTGTGCACCTCTTTCACGGTCAAAATATGCGTTGCACGAAAAAATGTTGTATACAAAAGTTACATGGTTTATGAGGCTTCATCATGTGGTGCATTTATTTTTATTCTAGGTGGAGGCGCTTCGGAGATTTCAAGGTCAACTTTGTTTTTTTAAAGGGAATGCTATATTTTTTATAGCGTAAGATGATAGAGTATCGAATTTTGAGTAAAAAAGTATAGACCCTTATTAGCCCTAAAATTAATAGTTAACGAGTATTTTCACTTTATTACTTTGAGTACATTCAGTGACTCGTGGCTTATCACAATTAACGTAAGTGTTCAAATTGATGTCCATTGGCATCAATACAGTGACGAAATCTATTAACTAATGAAGAAACTGCATTCTGAATTATGTCCGGACTAAGTGTCATGCATTCTAAACAAATACGATGTTTCATATCCTCCGGAGTTGTTGGTATTTCACGATACACTCTGTCTTTTAATGTGCCCCACAGAAAAAAGTCTAGAGGAGTAAGATCTGGTGAGCGTGGAGGCCACATGAATTGTCCACCACGACCAATCCATCGATTGGGAAAATTTCTATCCAGTAGTTCCCTCACAATACGTGCGTAATGTGCTGGACAACCATCATGCTGATACCACATACGTGCACGGATATTCAACGGCACGTCCTCTAGTAAAGGTGGTAAATTATTATTCAAAAAGTTCGCGTATTTTTGCCCTGTTAATCGATTATCAATGAAATATGGACCAATCAATTGGTTGCCCAGTATTCCACACCATACATTAACGCTCCATGGGTGTTGGTGGTCGACTTCTCTCATCCAGTGAGGATTGTCAGCTGCCCAGTAATGCGTATTTTTCAAATTGATCTGTCCACGGTTTGTAAACGTTGCTTCATCAGTGAACAACACACTTTGTAGAAAATAATCATGCTGATTTATTTGATGTAGGAACCACTGACAGAACAAAACGCGGTTTTCAAAATCCGTTCCATGTAGTTTCTGATGAAGTGCAAGGTGATAGGGGTGATATTTATTTTTATGCAGAATTCGTAGAATACTGCTTTTGCTTATTCCCGAACCTCGTGAAATCTGTCGCGTACTAATATGAGGATTTTCTATTACGGCTGCTAAGACCGCAATAGCATTCTCTTCAGAAGTGGCAGTTTGTCTTACGGTACGTTTATTAAGATTGAAATGTCCATTTTCTCGAAGCGATTTACAGATTCTCTCAAATATGGTTCGAGATGGTTGAATCCGTTCAGGATATCTTTCGGCATACATAGCTTTAGCTCTTACTGCATTTCTATGACACTCTCCGTACACTAAAAGCATATCAACTTTGTCACTATTACAAAAATTCATTTTCACTTTTATCTTTCTGATAATCACGCACGATCACTGAAGGAAACTTTAATACTGGATTACAAATATTGAGAGGATTGCGAATCATGATAAGAGCGTGTGATGTGGTGAATGTGTTCATATTGATAAACACTGTCATGTAAACAATGCTATCCTTCAGATATTTGTAGTAGATTTGAATCTCCAGCTTGATATTACGCAATAGAAATTTTAAAGTAATAAAGTGAAAATACTCGTTAACTATTAATTTTAGGGCTAATAAGGGTCTATACTTTTTTACTCAAAATTCGATACTCTATCATCTTACGCTATAAAAAATATAGCATTCCCTTTAAAAAAACAAAGTTGACCTTGAAATCTCCGAAGCGCCTCCACCTAGAATAAAAATAAATGCACCACATGATGAAGCCTTATAAACCATGTAACTTTTGTATACAACATTTTTTCGTGCAACGCATATTTTGACCGTGAAAGAGGTGCACACGTTGCGTGGACCACCCTGTATATTATATATGGGGTCACAGGTCACGTCATGTCTGTCCCATCTACGTGCTTGGGCATTGTCTTTTATTTTGCTACAATGGCGTGTGAAAGAGAACACAAGGGCCTCGGTGTGTTTCCCTAAAGCCTCGAGGGTTCCACACTTGACACAATTAATATCGATCCTAGTTTCTATTTTTGTTATTCGTCTCATTTTTCATCATCAAAGTGTCGAGCCGAAAAGAGATTAAGAAAGACCATTTTTTCCCGTCGGTTTTCGAATTTTCTTCGCGACCTTTCACGATGCTTACTTTCGTGAAAGAAAAATGGACCCTCGAACTGTGACATTCTTTCGAAAGGCAAGTTTTGTTTCGTTTCATTTGCAAAATTGGGCAATATAACCTTTCCCGGAGGCATTGTATAATTAAAATATCGCTCCGTCTGAAGCTTCGTCGTCGTATAATTGGATCCATCAATATTTATACCCCAGACACGTACATGATGTATATCTATTTTTTTTCTCCGTTGGAGACGAGAGAAATCAACAGCATGGTTGTCCCTTCATTCATACATTATTTCTCGTTGAATAATGGATCGGAGATATTTGAAGGAATCGAAATTTGGTTTTCCATGAAATTTGAATTATCGGAGAGAAAAAAACTATTGCTACAATAGATCCCCGCTTGATTGGACGGATGATTAAGCGATCAAGGAGTCATCGCATGGAGATGCTGTTCATGGTGAATTTAATTATCCGACAATCTCTTGGCAATTTGTGCATTTCCTGCAATTGCTTTGTCATTATCGACGGAAGATTGAAACTGGCGTTTATCGACATGGATCCATAAAATTTCGCATGTTTGTGTAGAAAGTTACATGATATCTCAAAGATCACAACGTTTGGAAATGATCGTTTATCAGGCCGAGACACGGGCAAGGCGACCCTAGACGTCGGTTAACCCAAGTGGAATTAATTATTGACTCCGTCAATGGCTGGCATCCTCGCGAAATAATTGAACAGCCAATCGATATTTTTCAAAGATAACTCATCGGGATTTTACAATTTGCGAAATATTTTTGAAAATTTACAACAATAATCGTTATTTCCGTAAGTATAATAAACGATGTTTCTCTTCGCGTTTCTCTAATTTATTATTTTATCGGCACTACGATATCGAATATCATTTTCCCAGGGACAAACGTTTTGTCGGACAATGGGAATTTTTGTGTCTCCCGCAAAACTATATCTCAGCATCGTCAAAGTTATTTCGCGAGCTCCGAACAGCCAACGTTCGCGATAGCAACGGGTTTTGCGACGTTCGCAATAAAACTGAGCCCTGTTGGACAAAAAAAGGTTGACCTCTCGCGTAAGAGTATTGCCGCGGTAAAATGTCATACACTTTTCAAGCTCGTTTGCGAAAATATGAAGAATAAAAAGAATTTCACATGTCGTTAACGTGGAAGAAGAAAAAATCGAAAAATGTGTGTCTTACGGTATTTGTGAAATTTTTACAAAATTATTAAATGATTCTGAGGAAACTGAAAAAAACATTGCAATTTTACAATTTCCAATTTTCGTTGAAGCTGCTCGAGTGTTTCTCGATTACTTCGATGTGCTGTAACGTTATTAATATTGTCGACTTTGGGCATAATCTTAATTTTATACTTTCCTCCCGGATAATTGATTCATGAATAAATATACACGTAGCCAACAGGCAATTTGTGTAATTGGATCCTTATTGAAATATTACTACTGCGCCGAAAGACGGTTGATCGCGCAACGGTTGTCATCATCATTCAAAGGTCGTTTATAAACAAATATCTTCATTAATTCACAATGCAAATTAAAATGAATGGCCGATTATGCATTTTTTCTAAACTTTCATCGTTTAAATCCGCAATTGAAATTTCCACCTCGTAATAAACGTGGGAAAACTATTTTATCGATGGTTCGTCAAACGTGGCAGATTTCAACGCGACGAGCAACCACGACGACGAACCCTCCCTCCTCAGCTCATAAATTTCACCCGCAAGTTCGACCTTGCGAAGCTCGTTAATTCCAAAGTTTGTCCACAGAGTGCGCTCTCGCGAGTTTCTCACCCAGCAACTTGATGCTGCCGGAAACTTTCCCTCCGTCATCTTCGTGACCATCGGAGCTCATGTGCAGGCTGGAATCTATCGATTAACTTTCCTCCATTCGACTAAGAAAATGAGCCAGCGACTGATGTAAACCGTGAGCGGTCTTTTTCGTCACTAGATTTTCAGAAATCCGATGAGAGCTTTTTTTCGCAATCAATCGACTTTTTCGCCCGTAGTTGGGAAGAGAGCTCGGATCCTCCGAGAGTGAAATTACGATTGAAAGTTTGAGAGTCAATCAACATTTTTGCAAAACCGTCGATCGATTATCAGAGGGAGAGAAATGCTGCGCTCCTCCTGGAAAAATTGTTTGACTTTGCCGCGATATTCCCAAACTGGAAACGCGCAAACGCTCATTCCAGCGTTCGTCCAACCATTGTGGTGCATCATGGACCAAATCGATCCTGATGTTTCGAACACGAACACGTATCCGACGCGTTACAAAATTCTTCTTTGCACAATTCTTTTGTAAATTGTAGCCGAAAAAAAGCAGGTGTTCGTTATTTCGGTGATGGAGTCCGAGATTCATTCCTAGAAAAATCCAGGCTGGCTGTGCACAATTCCAAAGAAAATTGAAACAATGATCGAGAAGCTGCACAGGATTCCGCCGACGATCTTCCCCGACATTTTTCATCATCTCGCCGTCGTCGGATCACGACCGAAACGTTTCGTCCTATCGCTAATGACAAAACATCAGCTGATAGTCGACCTACTCAGCAGCCACAAGCGCGGAGACCCAAGGAAAGGGAGCAGAGACTGCGAGAGTTTTTCACGGTTTCCATCGCAGAGTGCGGCGCAGTCGCCTTGGAAACGTTGCGAGTCCACGTGCATGTGTGTGCAGAGGGAGACTGTAGTGCAAAGGGCACGTACAATTCGGAAAAAAGGAAGCGATTAACCGAGAAACAAAGTCAAAAGCGACGCGCGACCATTGGGGTGAAACATTAATGGTTGACAAACCATGAAAGTTGAAGAAGGTCGAAAGATATCTCTGTGAAATGGCCTGACGTGTGATGCAAGAAAGAAAGTGCAGGGTTGGTGGAAGATCGTGCCAAGGTACGTCAGTGAGGGAGAGATTGGACGCGAGAGTGTTGGAGTTTCGGTGCGGTACCTCTGCGATCAGCTGCAATGAAAGTTTTCCTCCTGACGAAACACGATGAAGAGCTACCAGTGGCGTTATCTTGCAGAAATTAAATATCACGGTTCTCCTCGTCGCGGTTCGGGAGTGGTAGACCAATTTATATGCATACGATTGTCCGCTAATGTTTCTTGTATATACATACTGCGATAGTGCGAAATTTCAAAATGCCTTGGTGTCAAAAGAGAAAATTGTTTGCAAAAAATCGTTCGTTTGAGCCACTGTGAAAGTTGTGCTCCGGATGGAATCATTCGAGCTGATATGCCGTACGGTAGTCGGATTGGAAGGAGTGCCAGGAAAATTTAGATTGCTTCTTTGTCTTCGCGGATGGTATTGACCAGGAGAGCCCGAGATTTCGAGTCATTTGGAAGAAAAGTTGGACCCGCGACGACGGAGAAACGTAAAAGTAATTGCTGCACCGAGAGAAAAGCACGCAAAAGCTCGTACAGTCGATGGTTGCGGAAGTTTTCAAAGCCCTTGGCAATCGAGATGATCAATCTCGAGAGCCGTTGATTCTCGAGTGACTTTGAGCGCCGTGACGCTCGTTTCACCGCGAGAAACGGACTCGCGTTCCGTTGCTCGGAGAAACGGAAGGAAGCAGAATGAAAGTCGCAACAAAGGAGGTATGACAGCCGCGTGTCACCCTCTCGGCGTTCTCTCAGCTTTGTTCGCGAACTTTCATGAATGAAAATGTTTGATCGCCCTTGAATCATCGACGTTTTTCGAAGAACGGATAATCCATCAAAATGGACATTATTTCGTCCGAGCCACTGGCGATCATCAAAGTGATGGTTTTTCTACCGAAAATACCCTCTTGGAGAAGCTCCGAACTCGTACCTAGAATATTTACCACCACTGCTGATCTCGCATGTTTCTCGACCTTGGACGAGAGTGCGCCACATCGGGTTTTGCTATACGCTTTCTCGTTCGCCTCTGCTACCCCTCGGCGTTCACCCTCTCTCGCCACATCTCTGCGTACTCTACTACGAGTCTGTCTATGTGTGTATTTCACGTTCCAGCGTTCTCCGGGAGTAGCTCGTGCCTCGACAGTCGATACTAATTTCGTTTATTCCGGTGGTGATGAACAGGACGTTAACTCGTTTGGTTGCAATTCCGTTTAAACAAAAAGTGCGTGCAAACTATTTCGCGGTTAAACCACGAGGATTCGCTCGGTTCCATCAGTTTCTCAACGAGTTTATCCGAATGTCCGTCGATCGGAAAGTCGACTTTTTCTTTTCCTCCCTTCCGTCGGAGTGAAATATTGGCGCGAATATCGTCCGACCTTCGACAAAGGGTTGATCGATTTTCATCACGCAGATTGAAAATATTTTTTCAAAAATGTTGGTGCACCGAGATGAAATAACAGAGAGAAAAGAAAACAATGTGGAGGAGGATTGGTCAGCATCGAGCATTGGAAAATCCGGGCGAAAATGATACTTTTCGAGGTGATCAAGAGTCAGCGTGTTCTTCAAGTTCCAAACGTAATTTCTAGCTGAGCTTTCGATTAATTTCAACCGATTTGGAAAATCTGTCTCGAGTCTCTGTCACGAAGCGACAGAAGAGTCATCGAAAAAAAAAAAGTGTCGTTTGTTGAGACATTCGTGCATGCCAAGTGTATCGATTCAACGGAATGAAGCAATAGTCGATAAAATGTCATTATGATTGTGGGTCAAAATGCTCGCATGTAATGCCTGCGAACGTACGACGATAACGGACGATGATTCCTGCTCATTTGTCCTGCAATGACGGTACAAATTCCAGCGAGGGGTTATCCTCGCGTCGAAATGTTGCGAAACATCGACGATGATAAAATCTTGTTGAACAATTGTTGAGAACGTTGAATAATTCTAGCGACTTGTTGAAAATCGTTCACCGTTTGCCTGTTACCGAGAAGCATCCCTCGAATAAAATATTTTTCGAGAAATATCGCGAAACATTGCCAAAAAAATGAACACCCTGAAGAGCAAAAGTCGTCGAAGGAACATTAATCCGGTGGCTTTCCCGGGCTGATTATTTCCGCGTGACCTTGAACTTAATGGCACGACAGTTTTGCGACAAATAATTATACAAGTTTGCATTCGTAGGCGATAAATGAAAATCGAATTCACCTCAGTGCTGCAGAGTCGTTGTTTAACTTTAGGTTAATCGAGATTGCGGAAAAAGAAGAACAAAGCCGGAAGGTATTCAGTGAACCGTGAATTTCCGTGAGTGCCGCAGAGTTGTTATTTCACGGAGAAAAAAAAAGGAACAAAGAGCGTCCATCATCGAGAATCGGTAAAGCTCAAGAGACAAAGACCATCGTGATTAGGAAGGAGGCGCGTATGAGCAGGCCAAATGGTCCGCGAGCTCGGCATTGATGCACGATCGTCCTGAAATATTCATCACTCCCGCGGTGACCTGGGTAGATCGAAACGAGAGTAAAAGAGAGACAGGCGGCGAGGGTTGCAAAGTTTAGTCGGACGTGGAAATGAAGAGCCGATAAGCAGAAGTTGGCTGGTTTGCGTGCTGCGTCCAGCAGTGCGGTTGTTCGTGGTGGTGTGACGTAGAGCTTGGAGCGAGAGTGCTCGGTGCTCTTCGCGCTCCAATTCATCTTTGTCGGACGACAAAGTACCATCAGCATGAGTGATATCGAGCGGCATTATACATATAAAAATATGGGGATCGGTGAAGCAACGGAAAGGGAGAGCGGAGCGGAGAACGAGATGGGAAAAGAAGATCAAAGGAACAACGTGTCCGGAGCATTATACTCTGGACGTCGTGATGACGAAGCTTGAAGTTTTTCAAAATAATTTAGCGGAAAGACGTCGCGTTCGCTTCTTCAAAGCTGGATCCCGCAGCGGAATGTTTATCCGGCAGGACGGAAGAATCCTGCCGCATTAATGACTCGAGCTGTTCCGTATTCGCTCTGTTTCATCATCGTAAGCCTCGGGAGCCTCCTCAGCGGGGCTCGAACGCCTCCGCCGAGCCTCTCCTTGCCATGGGAGCCCGTGGATGGGAATACGAGGCTCTGCCGAATCTCAATACGCCCACTGCTTTTACACCCTCGTCAACCCCGCCGAACAACAATTCCCAGAGTCATCCTAATCAACAGGCGAAGCTGCATCCTTCGCCGAGAGTTTGCTTCGAGGCTGAAAGTCTCGCCTCCACCAGACGACGAAGCAGCGTCAGGCTTCCGACGTCGTCCATCAGACGTCGCAGCCGAAGTATGAGCGCATGGAGCGATCTCTCCAGATGTTCCTTCAGACTCGACGAAAGGTAGGATGACGACCTTGAAATGCAATATCGCGTTGAATCGTGAGAGTGGAAGTGATTGGCGAGAAAAGTAGGTAATTCCTACATGCGCAGCGGGAATGCCCGAGAGACTCACAGGCCGATAGAACGATCGACGATATTTCGAAGATTCTTGAATATTTTAGAAACATCAAAGTACCCTCGTGGGATGCCTCGAGCACGAATTTCTTTCGATTCATTTTTGAATATTTTACCAGCATTTCACACAAATATTCTTCATCGTATGGAAACACCTGCATAACGTCGCAAAGCCTTTTCGTAATTGTCTCATCGCGGTTATAATCAGATTGCGGAAGGCGAATCCTTCATTCACTGAATTCTTCCATTAGCAGGGTCGTAATGTCTCTGATCGTTATTAAAGCGATTACGTTGCTTCCTCCATCGCTGCTGTCGAGCTCTATCGTCGAGCAATCTCAAACCTGTTGTTGTACTTCCGCTGAAAAGTCGTGCGGTGACTATGCTGGAGGACCTTTATTAGGGTAGGTCGGACTAATCGAGAATTCTTTTTTTTCCTGATACAACATTGAAAAATTGAATTTAATCATTAATCGATAGCTCGCTACAACCTGAAAAAGTGATTGCCTGATTCCTGTCGTAAAAATGTTTAGCCTACTCGTTTAATAAGCTGTAAAATCGATATGGAAGTAGCTTCAGCATCGATTATCTTTCAAGCAGTCGCGTTTATCGATTCGACGCGGTAGATATTTTTTGTAGAGCACCGACTATATTTCTTATAAAAATGTGTTACCCAATTTTTCTTGAAAAAAAAAAAAAACTGTCGTGCGTTGTTCCGATGGAGAATAAAAAATTGCCGAACGTCGGACAATCGATTTTACATCAAGGAAAAAATTTGTCGATTCTCTCGAACCTCCCTAATGATTATTCGTAAAAAAAAAACAGGAAAGTTCAAGCGGCAAGGACATTGAGTGATCGGACGATACTTTGCAGATGCCTGGAGACAGTCCGGACAAACGTTGTATTTTATTTTCTGCACGTGTGTGACAACCAAACAGAAGTCTCGATTCTGCTAATAATCGTGGCTGATTACCTTGTCCTTCATCCCTCTTCTGCCCTTCTTTTTTCCCCTCATTTTCCGTACCGTTCTACGAAAATAATCAGGCTGTCCAGCACCTGCGGAGGATTGGCAAGACGCAAAATTACTCATTTGACCTTTCGCCACGTGTACGAGAATTTCTCCCTTAAATCCCGTAATGGATTGCCTCACGTCCGGAGAGCTTTTAAACGAAACTTTTTGCCCTCGAACGAGGTATGTCGGGCATCCTTCCGCTGCATTTTTCATAACTGGAAATTGTGGGTTTCCCCCGGTGATGTTTCGCCAAGAGACATCAGCAGCGATTTATTCAAAGGGATTTTTTCATCAATTCAAGGGCTCGTACTCGGCCTTGTTTTTTTTCAACACGATACAGGTTTTTGTAATATTAAAACCAGCAGTCGTGAAAAAATCGTTGAAAAAATTTTTGTTTTTTTTCACACTGCGTTGATTCAGGTTTATTTTTCGGAATGCACTGGAACTCAGTCAAAATTTCTTTTGCCTCTGGAATTCTTTTCAACGCTGAAAAATATTATTCAAACGATATCGAAAGAATTTATTTTCACAAAAACGTTGAATTTATATTTATAAATTTTATATTGTGGATTTCGATATTTTGAAAATCACGGATTCTGAACGTTTATCTGTAGAGTCGCTAGCTCAAATATTGGTGAATATGTTCTTTTGCATACGCGACTCAAAATAATGTGTATACGAACGAGTTTGTCGATAACGTCTGTGCTTTGGATTGAATTTAATCGGGCTGTTTATTTTGCCACGTGGACTGTGATATTTTCCTCGGATAAACTTGACTATATTTGCAAAGGCAAACACGTTCGGACATTCACACTCTGAGAGCCAACCTGTCCCGAGACTCTGTCCCTCCTGAATTTAAATTAACGCAAATGCAATTTTATCATGCAAATTATCTTGGGCTGTCAAGTTTTGAATGCATTTCAAACATTTTCCCAATTCTTTTTTATTTTCATGGATCCAAAGCTGTAGCAAATATTTCGAATGATGTCAATTCTTCTCGAAGCAAAAGAATTGTCAAATATCTTACGAAAAAAAGAAACCATATGGTTTTTACGACGATGAAAATCGAGGGCATTTTCCCTCGTCGATTTTCAATCATCTCGGGGGGTTGTTCACGTGTGCATTCGCGAGATGTGACCGCAACGGAATTGAGTAACGAGTTGCAAGAAAAATTCAATAAATAGCATCAAGCTCTTTTTCCTCTGGATGGAAATGAAATTTCCTCTCTTCGCTTATCAGCCGAATGTGAATATTCCATTCGCTACGCGCGTATTTCGCCAGGCCACGATAAAAATCATGAATATATTGCTATATCGTATTTGCACGTACACAAGGAAAAAACCCTCGTCGTTTTCGTTGGTAATTGTATAATGCACGAAGATACATTCCGTACACTCTCCCGCGTTTTTGTAAATTTTTTTTTTCTCGATCGAAATTTCTCTTTTCGTCTTTATCGGAATCGTTTTCACTTTTTTTTTTGCTCATTATTATTTTTCATTCGTCATTCCGTTCATTTTCATCAGCATCAGGCTAGAGAAGGAACTCTTATTTCGACATCCACGTTTTTCTGTTTCAGGTGAGTGACGACGCGTGTCTTTATCAAAAGGGCAAAGAGGGGCGAAGGGAACGAAGGGATAAGAGTAAGTACGTACATGTATAACGAAGATGACGTTTCTCCTCGTCTTTTCTTGCTCCCGAATGCTAACACTCTGGTTTCAAAGTCAGGAAAAAATGACGAAATTCCTATTTATGAATTTTGAAAATATTACGAAAAATAAATAAAAACACATTTTTCACGCTGGCTGACGCGACTCGGTCTTTATCCCTGAATTGTGGTTCTCCGTCTCCTCTCACCCATCGAAGGCAACGCCAGGAGGATCGCTATAAATATCTAGTCTCAATTACCTTCATCTCAATTGCGATCTTAAATATTCCCGTTCCAGAAAAGACGTCCGTATTCGCAAAGATCGCTCACCCATGATAGTTCAGTTTCGAAACGTCGCTTTACCTCGTCCGAACGTTACTTTTAATTTCAGCTTGCAAAATCATCGAATTTCCCTTTTTTTCCATTGAAGATGGAGTATTTTGGATATTTAGGAATGGCGATGTTGAAAACAAAGTTTCATCGAGATTGAGATAATCGAGGAGACTGATATTTTGGAATAATAAGAATAAAATGAAGAACAGAGTAATTGTAAAAAATCGATACGTGCGCGTGTAATACACACGTTTATGAGGAGATAAGGAGGACAAACGAGCGATACAACGTTCGTGGACTTGGTTCTTGAACGAGGGAACAAGTGGACTTTGAGTGTTTGCTCGAGACAAACAATAAATGATAAAGCACGAGGTACAGGAGCACAGCAGAGACGCTCGTTCGTGCCTCGTACAACGTAATATCCACCAAGTTTCTTGAATACGTTATTTATTGTCCTCCACTTTACCATACACTGCAAACTTAGCATCAATGATGTACCAAGATGAACATCACTTTTCATCTCGAGAGGCGTGTACTTGGAAATACTCCAAAATGTTGCCGTCTTGTAATCGCAAGCAACATCGAAATGAATAATATCCCAAAGCTTTTTTGCAACGCAGGTCACCAAAAAAACAATGCTGATACAAAAATGAAAACGTTCCGAAATTTACCATTTTAAAATCCAATTTTTCACACTTTTGTCACTTTTCACAAAAATTGTCTACAACTTTTTACTGCTTTAAAAAAAAACTGCCATACAATTATGACACACGGGTCTGTTATCGAAACGATTATTACGTCTACATCGTAATATCCACCAAGTTGATGATGTACCAAGATGAACATTACTTTTCATCTCGAGAGACGTGTACTTGGAAATACTCCAAAATGTTGCCATCTTGTAATCGCAAGCAACATCGAAATGAATAATATCACAAAGCTTTTTTGCAACGTAGGTCACCAAAAAAACAATGCTGATACAAAACTGAAAACGTTCCGAAATTTGTCGCTTTTCACAAAAATTGTCTACAACTTTCTACTGCTATAAAAAAATTGCCATACAATTATGATACACATTATGATACAATTATGGGCCTGTTATCGAAACGATTATTACGTCTGCTCGTCGTAAATCTTTTCATGCGAAAATTCCGCTGTCTCGGTGTCTCTCCCTCTCTCGGGTGTTTGGCTGTAGGGGATCGGCCAAGCCAGGACGGAGATAAATTTGCAGCGATCGCCCGTAACGATCATACGGTTTTCCCGTGCGTTTTACAATGGGCTCGATCGTGTGTCCGTAATGGCCAACAAATACATTACATTGAAGCTTTGTCGATAATGTCCGCGCCCGCTACCTTCGATAATCTTTGCGCACGAACGGAGAGAAAATAAATGAAAAAAAAAAATCTATGATAATAACGACAATACGACGAAATCGGGTCTTGCGCATGAGAGAACGCGCGATTTATTTCCAATGCAGTTGCTGACCCAATAAAGAACCTTTGGACGGTACAGGGGCTGAAAACGAGCTGGAAAACTTATTATCGATAATCCCCGCCGGAAAATAATCTATCGCCGATGTACCGCCGCGTATGTTTATGCCCGTTTTCACTCCGGAACGCTGGCTTCTATTTAAATCGTCGTACCTTTCCGCTTTCACAACGTACACAGTTTTATCTCCTACTTTATTTTTTATCGAAGCCCGACAACGCTCGACGCTAATCCCAACAACGACGATATCGTGAATTTTTTTTTCAACACGTTTTAACAAAAAAAGCCAAGTTGTCTAGATTTGAAACGAATACTTCAAGCATGAGCGAACAATTTTCGAATCGACCGTTCGATTTGAAATTAATTAATATCGTAAGTTATTTTTTCCACGAGGTTACTGATTCGCGTATTTGTGGATAATCCGACTTTTGCACAATTGCAAAAAAAAAACAATCAAATACCTCTTCGTCGAGGGAATTTTGCGATTTTTTGAAATCTTTGTGGAAATTCCTCGTACCGACCGGAAGGAAAAAAGACTTCTCGATGGATTTCCCTTTCTCTGACGTAGCAATCGATACGCGCGGCGTCTTACCTGCTGCGAAAGTATCGACAGACGGACACGTTTTTTTCGTCGGCAATGCAGGTTTCCGGCAGTTTCTGCTTCCGATATCAAGTCGCACGAGTCGCCCTCCTCTTGTATGTATCGACGGACAATTCAGCATGGCAACACACTTGACGATTTTCTCACGAGAATGTGCTGAATTACGCGGGAATTTGAAATTTCGAACAAGCATTTTCGATGCTGGATTTCGAATGAATTTTGTGGCGTGACAAGGTGAATTTCAATACTTAAGACCGTTCAGAGGTTAGGCGAAGAATGATCTCGATTCGCCACTTGCACACCGTCTTTATAAATCAACAAGAAGGATTTTCCAGTCGAAGAGCAATCTCTCTTTTCCCTCTTTCTTCTCTACTCCGCATCTTGTTCGCTCTATTTTTTTTTGCTGTCCCTGTTTCGCCGAGGAGATGATAAATAACGCCGGGTTTTACTCTCTCGAAGAATCCTCGACAGACTTTTGGGGAGTAACGCCACGAACTCAACGAAGCTTTCCAAAGAAGATACACGTTTGTGCGTCTAGAACGGATGCTGCTCGGAATTTGGACCGGATGATAAAACGCTTATTGACAAAGTTAAGATAGCGAAAATGTCATTTTAGTTGATTGCTCAAACGTCGAGAAAAGGTTGCAGCTCATATCGAGTGATTAATCGAATAATCAAATGTGATAAAAAATCAAGTGGGACCATTTTGTAGAAAAATTCAATTTCGTTTGTTTGTCAAATTTTATCAATAGCGAATTTGCGATGTAAATGTTTAAAACGTAGGATAAAAATTGTCACATTTTTGCTAGTATCAATACGAGTACGTCGTTTTATTTGTTTCCACTGCGGAGGATCGTATAGGATTTTTTTCTCGAGCATCATCCGCGATAAGGTTCGCCGCGTAGTTAAAAGTTCTCTTCCGCCATTAGCCTGAAAGCAACTATTTGCATCTTTATACAAACTGAACTCATCATCTCTCGAGTCCCATGAGGCTGCTGCTGGAGATTCGTGGGATTTTGTGCTTAGTCTCTTCTCGTTTCTCACAACGAGGCTAAACGAGTGGGGTAGTTCGAGTCTGCAAAGAGATAGGCTAATGCAGGGATCAAATAAACGCGAGGGAAAAGAGCCTAAGCCACTTTACCCATCACGAGACCACATTTATGAGCTTTGCGTTAAATCGATTAAAAAAAAGCTACATTCTCAAAATCTCCGTCGCATGACGAGAAAATGAGAATTTTCTTCGAATAAATGTCCGCTCTCCCACAACAGAGAAATATAATTATTCAAAGTGGCGAGCTTCGAGTTTCACGATGATTTCTTTTCGCATTGTCATTACCTACAGTTAATGTTACAATAAATTATGATATAATTTATATATATAGAAATTTTATAATAATCTTATGTATATAATTATTATAATTTTATATGTAATGCGAGTAAATAATAATACACCGATTCGAACTTGATAATCTTCGCTGCTGTCAAAATTGGAGAAGGCGAGTGGAATTTCATGGTGCGAACCATTCACGCGTTTATAATGTGAATTAACATTATACGTCGGCAAGGAATAAGCGACTAATTGGATTCGTCCAGTCGTACACACTTGGGCAAACCTCCGAAAGTTGCGTCGAGGCGCGAGAGAATTCGTCGTCGTCGCAAATTTCGTACGGGAATTTCCGATAATTAATAATTAAGATAACACCCGCGAGACCGACAAAAAGAAACGACGGATATAGTTTTTATTTCCCGTTCCGAAAATTTCGTGCCGACATTATTTTATTACCCGCATCGATCCGGCCAGCGTATCTCACAACTTTGCGTCACGAGTTTCATCGAAACTTTATTTCTTTTCACACGTCATAATTACTTTCCTTTTTCCCCCTACGAACTCTGGCGCGAACTCTCCATTGAATTTGCTTCACACGGCGGAAACACAAGATGAATTGTTCTTTTTTTCTCTTTTTTTTTCGTCCGAAAATACATATATCCGTCAGCTACTCCGCACTCATCGGAATGAGGTTCAATTCGGTATTACCTCGCTGCGGCCCTTTCCGTCGATTTCACTTTCAAATCGAATATATACGCCTGTAATTAAATGTCTATATATGCCGATAATAAAAGCGTTTAAACAAACTGACTTTATTCGCTTTGTTGCTTGTCTGAAAAAAAATCATAATTTCTCTAAATCTCATTCGTATTTTCCTGAAAATTCGCATTCCATCTCGGTTTTATTAGAATCGTACTTCCGCAACATATCCTCGGAGCGATAAATCGTCGTTTTCTCATGGGGATGAACCGGTAATAACTTTCCTTCGACTTTTCTCATGTAACTCGAACTATTTTCGTCGAGTTATTTCGAACGAAAAACTCGACGATTCTCAAATTAGGGAGCAAAGCTCGTAGACGGTGCAAACGAAAGTAAGAAAACTTTATTGTCAATCCGTCATTTATTTCCGTCAGACTCTGCTGGAATAAAAAGTCGTGCTCGTGAATGATTTAATACTGTTTTTGTTATCGACGTTTCGTGGGCTGGTTTTATTATACACTTTCGGACATAACGGGGAACAAAAATATTCTTCAAAGTATTCCTTCGGAATCGAAAAGGAAATCGTCTGCTTCTCGTGAAAAAGAAAAAACAAAAGGGAAACAAGGGAGAAATTTGCAAATATCGCAGCAATACTTTAACGTACATTATCGTACGAGTAAAATTGAAGAAGGAGGAAAAATTTTTCCAAGGAAGGAAAAAAATGAAAATTTTTCCGCAAAGTCTCGAGGGTTTTTGGCAACAAGATTCAAAGCCGCACGATTTTGCGGTGATCCTCGGCTGGGCGTATATTTCTGCTCGACCGCAGAGAAATTCCCAAGTTCGTACGCGTTTTCGGTGATTCCTGCCGCTCAATTGAATATCGGAGGGGTTCTTTTCCCATGAATTTCCCTAAGACGCGCAAGGGTTTCTCTTCGTCCCGATAAAATGAATTCGGGAATTCCAGAGTGGGTTATATCGAACTCGAAATCGTTTCTCGTGTGAATTACAATGAAGGGGCGGGGGGAGGAGGCGATAAGGAGGTCGTGGCAGGTAGACTGAGAAAATAGCGAGGGATTTTCTGCATGCCTGGCGGAAAAAAATGTTTTATCCATGAAAAAAATAAAATAAAAAAAAGACTCTCGAAATATCACGGATCTTGAAAACATATTCATCGTCTCCCACGCGAGTTGGCCAGCACACGTGTTTCCACCCCCGCCTCTCGTTGAATACGTTTTTTTTTGTTATTATTGTTATCATTTCATACCCATAAATACTTGGGATTTTTTCGATAATTTACAATCGTGCCTCGTCCGTATAGAAGCTTGGAGTAAATTTTAATTTTTCCGTTCATCATTTCATCAGCTGGAGTGACAATAATTGAAAATTTTCCTCACGATTGACACACCGTCCTCTGGGGTGGTTTTTAAAGTTCCACTGATTGAACATTATTTTCCTCTCATTTTGGGTCCTTGGGAAAAAATTCAGTCTTGGGGGAAAATTCAGTCTCGTTTTGTTCTATTTTATCAGTTTCGTTTCGCTGCGGACTCGATTCGCTTTGTGATTTTTTTTATCGTTCACCGGCGGTGCGTTTCGTTGATCCCGAAATTGGTGGAAAATTGTTTCGTAACTGCAGCTCGACGACCACTGGATCATTGACATTCCAATGAAACGACAGCCGGCAGTCGACGGAGTACAGTTTAACGACAGCGTGTGTACGTCCGATCGCGAATGCCAATCTCGACTCTCCTTTCCCGATTCAACTGGCAGGTTGGAAAACTAATGGCTTCAACGGGATTAGCGGATAACTTTGTGCCACGCTCGTGCGCCCCGTCGACAAGCCAATTTGACCAAACGACGGGAAATTCGTCAGAGGATCAACGCCCGATCCTCGCAAAATCGAGAAGCGTTGTAGGGAATTTCGATGCTCCATTGAATAAAGTCAAAAAAAAAATTCGCGGCATCAACTCGATCATAAACTCATTTCATCACAGAATTGTTCTCATACCTCATATTTGACCGAAGATTTTTTCGAAATAAAAACGGGATTTTTCACGAGCGACGAGACGTCGATTTTCGCCAAAAATCCCTGTTTTTCGTCTCGGCGATGCAATTTTTATTATCTTCGAGATTTATTTTTCAATGTTTCTCTTTTTTTTCTGTCTTTTTCGTAATATCCGGAGATCCGAAAGAATCGCTGATATTAATATTTTTTTTCGAATAAAGTCGAATTATCGTCAGCAAGAAACAACTGACAGGCGAAACGAGACAAAACGTCGTCACGTAGTCAGTTATTTAGCCAACGACAGCGATGTGAGGGAAGCTGATTCGATTCAGTGAGGAATCGAAATAATCACTCATCATCTCGGATAAGCCACCGAGATTCGTTTTCATTATTTCACAACCAAGAGTACACCACAGTGTGATGATGGGGAAAGAGTCTGCGGCGAAAACGCTCGGTTTCATCCATTCACAATATTTTCTTCCATCCCGAAAGAGTGTTTGGCAATGCCTGAATCTCCAGCTGCAGGGAGGAGGCTGGAGGGCGAGAAAGAAAAAAAAAGACGGAGAGATGGACCGTTCGATCGTTTTCATAAAAATACAGCATAAAAATATATCTATGACATATTAAATTTTTCGAAAATATTTCTTGATTCTTTGAAACATGGAAGGTCTCCAATTTTTCATGGAAAATAAAAATCTCGGAGCTAAATATTTACTGCTCTAAAAATCCATTTTAGATTCGGAAAATTTTATGGGCAGAGAAAATTGATGCTCGAATGGAAAGACACTTTTTTTCATGTCTTTCAAACGGGAGATTGAATTTCTCAACGAGTCTGCGGTTATGCGAGGTGGAAATTTTCGACTTTCGGCGAAAGAAAAAGCAAAACGTTGGCCAAAAATAGAACAGCCTACAAGGAACGTAGGTAGAAGGGTGCCGCGTAGGGCCGTGTGTTGCGCCGAACTCGAGGCACCCCTGGGCTCTCGGTGTGTGCTCCGGCACACGGTTGGGCCGCTGGAGCAGTCGTCCCCGAGCCGTCGTGTCGTCGAGATGCGAACGTCCCGACGCTCCACAAAGCGACCTTTTCCCCGTGCACGTTCGCGTCCTCTCGCGAATCGTAAGATCAAACGTTAATTCAAATAAAAAACCTCGATCTTAAATATCATACCAATCACGTCGACGACGACGGTGAGGACGACAGCGACATCGAAGAACTCGAAAATCGTAAAAAAAAAAGAATTTTCGCCGTCAACGACCCGGCGATCTTCGAACCCTTCGCGACCCCTTTTTGGTGCTCCTCGACGTGATAAAATCTGACGAATATTTCACAAAAAAAATCAACTTCCGGAAGTCGATTTTAACATCACGAATCAATCGTCATTAGAGGCTCGTGACTCGGCAATTATTTCGTAAAAAAAATCCTGACCGAGAGGGGTCTAGAGGGGGGAGGAAAATGGAGCACCAAACGTGACGACAAAATAGCGACACCGTGTTAATTCGAAATCCACTCCGCAGTCAGCAGGCCGCCGGTGAAAAGGCGCGACACGTTTCAATATCGAGCGAAACGGCTTTTCGTTTAATCATTTTTTTTTATCCTCCCCCCCCCCCCCCCCCAAGTTTAACAGGTTTTCTTTTTGTCCGGCCGACCACGCGAGTGACCGTAACGTATTTTTCGTATTTTCGCGTTACCTGGGTTTCTCGTTTGTGGGCCATTTTGATTCTGATTCGTGGACGGATTTCCGGTAGGGACCAGCCGGTGTCGTGTATAGTTTGACGAGGAGGCGGATGGCACGCAATTCGAGAATCTTTACGATATCGGGGAGAGCACGAGAGCATCGTGTTATTTTACGAACTCATGCTGGACAGCCAGGTATGCCATGGCAGAGGGGATTGATGTAGAGAGAGCGAGAGAGAAAAAAAAATCGAGAAAACGAGAGCAAACGAAGGGATTTTTGTTTACGAGGAGGATTTTCGGAGCTCCGCGCTCGGAAGTTTATCACCCTCGGCGTGGGGAAGGGTGTTTTGCGCAAACTCGAGGGCTAATACCGCCGAGGTACAGGAAACTTTTCGTTAAACCTAATTGGCAAGGATCTTCAGGTTGAAAGGTTGGAGGGCAAGAGTCTTGACGAATCGGAGAAAAGAGAAGGGAAAAGATATATAAAAACCCGCGTTCGCATCACGGAATGAGAAACAAAGATTTGTCCTTGATTATCGCGAGATTTTTTCGTCCCGTCCCTCGAGGGAAGGGACGCGTTTCGAACCGCGGTGATGTCCTTAATATCAGGAAGGTACGGCGGGCGTTCGGTCTCGAAAAAATTGAAACACCTTTGAAAATTTCCGTGTACTTGAGAGCAACGTGAAAATTTGAAAAAAAAGTCGATCGTACGAGCGCGGTTGTCTTCAATAACAGCAATATCGAAAATTTGTTGAAATTGGTTTTAAAGACACATCGAATTAATCGCCACATTTTTTTTGTTATCCCGGAATCTCTCTGCAAAGTTTCAGCGTACTGAAATTGTCCTTTGATCTTGTAGAAAATTTATTTCAAAGGAAATCCTCGGAAACTTTGGAATGTCATTTTTTTACAACAATTTATTGACAACTTTTTGACATTGCTGGGATTCGGAAATTATAGTTTCCCGCTTGATAACCAGAAATTGAAAAAAAGACGAAAACTCGTGGAAAGCCTGCGCAACATCGGTATTTCGTCAGCTGATCGTCGAATAACCTCGGATATGATTTTTCGAAGCGAAACCAAAGGATTCTCAAGCTGGCGGACTGTGAAATTTTGAACGAGGAAATATAGTCGGTATTCACCGAATAATTCGAGAGAAGAAAAATCGCACGAAATGCGAAGGAATCTGTCTGTGAAAGAAAGTGTGCTGTTTAAATATATATACATGTCAAGTATACATATATATATCATACATAAATAATATATTTATATATATATACATGCATAAAAAAAAGCTCTCGATGAACACAGCTTTGTACTTGTACGAATTAATAAAAAAAATACATTTCGAAAAGTGTGAAAAATAATCGAAGCACAGAGAAAAAATGAACAAACTCCCGGTGAGCGACGAATCGCCGATCGTTTAAAAATGTTAAAATGCTTATGGTAACGATGCTTTAAAGACAAAATTATCAGCACAATCGGAGACGAAAAAAAACGTTTGAATTCATCCGAGACTTGTGGACGAGGAGTTGAAATAAAACCGCGTGAAAAATCGCACGCAGTGTTGGACATTACGTGATTTCGTTTCGTGATGAAATTTTCGAAAATCCGTTACGCGCTTAAAACGACGGAGCAGGAGAACAAACGGGAAAACAGCAGGAAGAGGGCGAGTACGAAGATTTTTTACGGTACGTTTGTGAGTGCGAGTGACATAATCTGGGAGAAGAACATCAGCAGAGGAGATTGGGTTAGCGAAAAATGAGGAGAATCGTGTATTAAGCTGAAAGTACGGTGAAACCTGATGAAGATCGAAGAAAGCTCGGCATGCGCCGTATGAATTACTGAAATATCGCGATGAAAAGGTACACGAGATTTACCCTGTCGCGTGCGGAGATATTGGTACGAATTTGGACCACCGCTGGGTATCGTTGCGTTGCGAATAATGCGAAAATTCAATTCGAATTAAAATACAACGTTCCACTGGTTTTTTTTCAAGGTCACTGATGAATTCGTGAAACGTCACGAATATAAATACCCTGGCGATAAAAATTAATTTTTTTCGACGACGTTTTCCCCTCGTCGTTTTACTCGATCGTAATACACAAAACAATAAAACGTAAAATAAGTGTTTTGTACTTTAGTGAGGAATTATTCGAGGATTTTTCACGGGAGATTGATTGAAAAATAAATTTTACGATCGTGTCCGTGAGACGCTTTTTTTTATTGCTGCTCAACCCCCAGGTAGGATCGCGTTTCCGAATGAAATTTGTTCGCGCTCCCGTCTTGATTGGATCTCACGTGCGTGCCGAGATTGGGGTTTAAAGGGCTTTGGAATTTTTTTTAATTAACCGAATAATCGTCGTTTCCAAGTCACGAGCGGAAAAAGAATAATTGTCAATTAACCGCGAAGCAGCCAGGCACAGACGGATGAGATTTAAATACGCTCGAAATTCCAGAAAAGAACAACCAGCCGGCAATCTTAATCAGCCGATTATTTTCAAGTTGCACGAATCCGCCGTTTATTCGTTTTTTTTTTTCATCGAATACCCAGTGCGATAAATTCCCTCGGAACTGTATAATAATCTTATTTTCTTCTTTCATCATCCAACGATCCTGTGATTTATCTTTCCGCGCCAGATGAGCGAAATTATTCGTCAGAACCCTCATAATCAACCCTCACTAAACTCAATAACCGGAAGTCACGGTGGCAAATCGTTTCCAACCACGCTAAACTTTTTTTTTTGCTTTCATCGTCCTCACCCTCCATGTTCCGATCTCTTCATTTTTTTTCGACCATTTCTATCGTCTTCATCCCCGAGAAATCATCTCGAACATGATCATGACGATCGGATTTTAATCGTACAAAAAACATTTAATTCGCTCGATAAAATTGTAAATGATTTTTGATTTTTCTACTCGTCACGGTCGGTCCTGCGATTTGCAGAAGGTTAATTGCAGCGCGCAAAAAGACTGGTTCTCAGTTCACGAGGGACTCGTTCGATTTATCGTCCATCGATTATTGACGTCCCACACTGTAGGAAAGACACTGGAAATGTTTGTTTCCAGAGGGACTCTTGACTCGAATCCTCCAGTGGTAAAGTTTCGAACGCTATGCCCTTTCATCTGTCAATGATAACGTATACTTGTTTCTAAATAAACAAATGAAATGGGAGACGTATTACAGGGTTGGTGCATCCCCTTTGAGTCGCGTGCGTTTGATCCAACCCACGATAAAGTTTAATCCCACTGAAATGAATCCTGATTGCCAGAACTTTGTTACAAACCGACCAAAGTGCCATCATGCGGCTCGTAATTACGTAAATCTCTCAGCAGCTTGATAAAAGAAAAATTCATCCGTCAATCACCCTCGTGAAGATTGGACAATCATTTTTTCTCCTCTCTCTCTTTCTCTCCATATTTTACTCTTTCTTGTTCACATCTGTATCGGAAAACGATGATTTCTGTGTAAAAGGCTTTTTGCCTAATTGCTTTTTGAGAGAAGCAGAAAGAGAGAGAGAGATAGAGGGGAAGAGAGAATCGCGCAAATCTCTCATATAGAGACGGTTTTGTTCATCCAGTTTCACAATTTCGCGAAGAGCTTTCGAGTTTTTAATCAAAGCTTTCATTGTTACAACGAATACGTATACAAACGCCATATTTGCAGCAATTTCGTTTCGCAACTCCAATTATTTTCCGTCCAAGAAAAAACGAATCACTCCGCAGTGCATGCGTCAATGAAAAATCAAATTCTGAAAAAAAAAATAGAAAGGACCTCCCGTTTAAACGCGGAGGAATCAGAGTTTACACTTTGGGTAAACAAATTTTACAAAAATCCGGCAATCAAAATCTCGATCATCACGGCGCTGTTCCGGCGCTGTTGTTCCGAATTCTTTTCAATCAGATTTTCGTTTCGTGCACTTTGGCTATTCGAAACGATCGAAAAATAAGTTTTTTTTTAATTATCGATTTTTGATTTTTGAAAAATTGACAAAAGTAAATTGTAATCGTGATGACTGTCATCGTTTCATCGACGATTGAAAAGGAACGAAAGATGTGTTATGACGCGCAAATTCCGATTCTATTTCGAGAGCAAATCTCCAACTTTTCTCGACGCCGTCGATCTAAATGTATATTGAAGGGAAGTGAAGAAATGAAACGATAACGAGCATCGTGGGCGTGTGATAAGAAGCTTTTCTTCAATCGAGTCTGCTAAATTGTAACGCTCTCTTTCCAATCAAACGTATAGAGATAGCATCCGGGGGTAGCACTCGCAGTGACAGATTCAATCGTCTTTCGCCCGAAAGCCTCGTCAGCTGAGATCATCGGGCTCGTTCTAATTACGAGATCCCGCAGAATCTTTTTTCTTTTCCCTCCTCCGAGGAAACTTTATCACGGAAAGACATCAGCTTGACGTCCACCGCCATTGACGTCTGTCCGACGGATTCGGAGACTCTGTTCGATTCAACGCGAAAAACAAAAAAATGTAATTATTTATATCTTTCATAAAAAAAAATATATATCGTTTGTTCGATAAAAATAATTGGAGATGAAAAAATGAAATAATTCAACGAATTATTTATCCTCCGTTTTTTTTAATTAATCTTAGTCCGGGCGTGGTTGGCTGTAAATGAGAATTCACGATCGTACGTTTTGCCGTGATGAGAAAGGCAAACTCGGTGCAGCAATTCCTTCCGCTTTGTAAAAAACGACCGATCGCCACGATGGTAATGACGTAATCGTGTTTGATAAAACATCACACACCTATGATAAATTTTACTTCGAATGAATTGAATCTGCTTTAATTAAAGCTTCAATGAAATACTTTTTAATGAAGCCTCTGTGACGGAAGTGTTTTGTTCCTCACTCTCACGAATATCGGACAATTCCAATTATTAATTCATAAAAAAAAAAGATGGAGTTTGTCACATTCTTTGCTAAAATTGAAACGCAAAAAAAAATGTCTTTATTACATCATACTTTTGATAAACAGAATTTACTCGAAACGTCGCAGCTGTCACGATGTACTTCACCTACAGTAATTCAATTGGTCGTGGAATTATATAACGATGCTCGGTGCTTACGAAAATATACACGGGTCGTTCCATGTAAAGCGAAACAATTTCTTTTCCACGCGTAGTTTGTGGTAGAAGCTTATCCTTAGGGGAGGGGGGATGAAAATAGTGTTATTACACCAGTATTCGATAAACATTTTTTTCCGAAACACACGACTCAATTTTGTGTCAATTTCTTTTACAAATAATTCGAAAATTCAGCTTGTTCAAAAAGAAAAAACATCACCGAGTATAAATTGATTATTTTCAGCCCTAAAGTCATGTCTCCTCGAGGGGAAAAATCTCTGTAGCTCTAATGAAAATTGGCAAGACTTTTGAGTGAAAAAAAGTGCATGATGGAAAAGTACAGATGATCCAGTGTGATGGATATAGTGTGTACGAGTATTGCGTTTCGAGAACACCCCCCCCCCTTCACCCCACCCCGCCTACCCTCGTTTTCATACGAGCTCTAATTTCATTCACACTCTGTCAAGTACGCGCGCCATCTGCATTCGAGTTCAGTGACGTTTAACACACGGAGATAGAAAGTAATTGAGAAAAACAAAGCGTTCTAGTTCGATGAAAAGGCATGTAACATTTTGCGTTCAGCGACTGGTGAGCTCTCGTTGAAAATTCAATGTTTAAAATCTCGTCTGGCTTCGGAAATTCGTCGAGGAGGGAACATAAAAAGTAGAGCCAGTAGATCCATCCGGTATTTGATCAGACCCGATAATTGAATTTATTCACTCGCCTACTGTGCTCAACCCTTCTGTTTCTTTTCATCGTGAATTTATTATTATTATTATTATGATCATTATTATTATTTTCAAAGTTTTATCGGAAGAATCTCCGATAAAAGGAAGGGATCTCTTCGGAAAGCTCTTCACCACAAAGGTTATTATTAAATTCAGTTTGGAAATGAAAGAGAAAATTTGCTTCTATCGAAAAGGTCTCTTATGGTTTCTTTATGAGAATATCTATAATCTCTGATTCTGCGTGTTTATTATTATTATTATTATTTTCTTCTTTCAAATTGAAAAAATTGCTTCGAAAATGTTTTATGTATTTTTCTTATTCAAAGATAATAACATTGCAGTTTGGAGAAACTTTACTTCGCGAGAGTGGAAATTAACGGGCATCGTCTTTGAGAAAAAAAGAGGAAAAATTTATGGGAAAAGTTTTCGCCGAAGGACTCTGTACGAGCCTCCTTTTTTTCAATTGAAATTCATGAGAGGTCTTTTTGCGTGTCCTAAGCAATTAGGAGAATGTTAAAGGCTCGGTCGTCGAAGATAAAATCCCATTATCGGAGGACTCAAGCACGTGACAAACTTCATCTCGAAGGGTGTAACGAGATATTGTGGCAAAATAATACGCCGTATATTCTCGATTGGACGTTATGTTATTCATCGAATCTTCATGCTATTGCACATATTTTACAATAAAACAATTCATTTTTAACGACGTGGTGTAATTCTTTTCAAAAAAATTCGTAATGAAAATAAAAAGATGCTAATATATAATGTACAAACATTAATAATAATGAATTTTATGCAGTGGAAAATATACAGGGTGTCCCGAAACTCGATGCTGATAATTTAAAGCTATATTCTCTTAAAATTCATCCTGCTTGAATAACAAATGAACAATAATGCAATTTAATATATTTTTCGAAAATCACACGCGTTATATAAAGTTTTTTTTGGCACATTACCTGATGAAGTAACTTCGTGTGCCATTGCGCGACGACTAGCTTAAGGAAAATATGATGTAATATTCACGACGAACGTAGCGAGCGTATAATTTACGCGAGCCCTGCGATTAAATACACGAAAGGAAGTACGTTCGTTTGTGAATTCTTTATATACGAGAACGAGAAAATTCTGCATTCCGGAGCTCATTATTCCGACTGTTGCTCTGTTTATTTAGTTCAAGATATTTTCACTTGACGTTTCGTTTGTTTGGCGAATAAGGTAACATGTTCCACAAGTTGTTAGTAAATGGAGAGAGGGAAAAAAATGCGACAAACAAAAGCTATTTTCGTTCCATCGTAAGATTCCTCTCGGAACGAAAAAGCTCATTAGACGATACACGGACGTTTTAATGAAGATTTTCTCGTCATTCGGCCACGCATACACTCGGCAAACTTTTGTCAAATTTTTCGAGGTTTTCCTCATTACGAATCCTCGTTTGTTCGTCCTTGTATCTCTCCTAACTACTTTTTACTTTATGACGGGCGCATTTGGTTTTTTTTTGCTTTAATCTGACAGTTACCGGGCAGTTTGACAGATTAAATGACGTAAAAAATCGAGGCACTACGGCGCAATCGTACGTTCGCACGTGTGAACTAGTGAACCCATCTCTGATAAAATAAATGGAGAATTTAAGAATAAATGAAAGGCAAAAATGACGCGGAATCGTTATAAACAATTTTGAATTTATTGAAACCTGATCGAGTGCGCTTTTATCGTTAATAACGTGATGAAAATTTGACGAATTTAGAAACTGATTTATACCGAAGAGACAGGGGTAAAAAAAGAGACACGAAGAACGGACGACCTTAAGCATCGAATCATCGATCTTTTATCGTCATGACATCGATTCGTTAATGTCGTCCATTTACCTAATGGAAAAGGGGGATGTGACGGGACGCAGACGAAAAAAGTGACGCAAAATAGTATGGGGAAGGCACAAAAAAACCAGGCCAACGTACTGTTTGGACAAGAAATTTAAGAGATAACATCACAATGTGAAGGGCTAAAAATGTGCTTTAAAAATATTTTTTTTTGGGATTAAAGAGAAGATTATGGAATAATAATATTCGGGAAAGTGATTCAGCATGTATTCGAGGACTAAACGAAAAATTGTCATCCATGAATATTGAAAAATGGCCAGCATCAGAGATGTTTTGAATCTAAACAAGAGATCGGTTATTCTACGTGTTTATATTACTTTTCAATCACTACAAAATTCTCCAAAATCCTTTCCAAAAAGCTCTCCGAGATGTGAGCGGAAGAAAGACAGAGGGCAAATCAAACGAGAAAATATTGGAAAAAATATGCCGTGATTTTCGCACGTACACAAAAGAACGAAAGAATTTTCGACACATACTATCTGTCGAATTTATTTTTTTCTTTCGACTCGCCTTTTTTTTTGCACGCGTACCGCAGCTCTGTATACTTTCGTATAATATTATTTTTCTCATACACGGATAGACAGAAATGAATTGGCAAACAACGAGGATGGAAAAAGTCTCGAAGGCAATTTTGACGTCGCTGAAAGGTCAAAGTAGATTGGAAAATTCCATTAAAATATCACAGAGCGCCGCCCCAATTTTTCTCTGCTATTAAACAATTTTTATTTATTTTTATTTTTTCTATTTTTCATCAATTAACAATCGGCTATATTTGAGTAAATAATGAGAAATCTCCGGCTCCGGCTGGACAAGTTCGGGGTAATTATTTTAATGACGTTTGGAAAAAATAAAAAAATCGCACGATAGGCGTACAAAGAAATACATGACGTTTGAAAACCCCGAGGACTCTTCCAGCTTTTTTCTCCTGTCTTACATTTGAATATTATATGGTCTCAGACGCAATACCCCAAGGAAGATTTTTCTCGATGCCAATGTTCACTCTCTTATCGCACCGCCGACGAAAATACACCGTGGGATATAGATTTTATGATGTCCTCAGCCTCCACAAGGAGCCTTTTTCTTCGTCAGATGGAAGAATATTGAAGAGCCCCACGAAGATGTGCTCCCATTTTATCCAATATAAAAAGCACACGATATAGAAATTCGTGATTTTCATCTCGTTCTTCGTGTCTGTTAAATTATTTCATCGTTTATTTTTCCTTTTTCACGTCGAGCCAACAGCTGTCGGTTCGAACAGCCGTATGTATTTGCACAACCACGAAAAAATATGAGAGCCTGTCTGTTAATAAAATCCAAAATGACATTCGCCGATAAGGGAACGTTAATCACCCGGTGGACGTTGAAAAATATTGATATTATTCGCTTTTTTCTTGTCTTTCATCGAAATTGATGTTCGAAAGAATTGTGCAAAAAATAAAACAATCCATTATCAAGCAGCGTATAAAATATGTCGTCGCTTGAAAAGTGAGTCCTGCAAAATCAGTCGCATGATCCGATCAAAGAGTACTTCGAGACTTTTCGACTCGAAATTTCATCCCCTAGTTTCATCTGCATTATTGATACTCGATTCCAGAGACACCCTCTGTACGTTGCCAGACGCGAATTTGAGTCTAACAATCTGTTGTATACAATGCATACGTCAATATTGTAACGATGACAAGGCACCGCCAGAGTATCGAATTCATTGCACACAGGCTAGCACTGATAAAGCCCCTAATTGCAAGGAACACATTCGCATCTAGCCTGAAACAGGAAACTTTCACGAGCAACATTTCCGTAGCAACCAGATGCCTCGTATCGACAAATTCCATGCAAAATCCAGCAATAATTAATTGCACGTGTGACTAATTTCTTATTCAAATTTTCCACCAATAGAATCAACATTATTTCTGTCAATAAGTAGGATAATTTGATGGAATTCGATCGAGTGTCAAAGTTTGTTCAAAAAGTGATTGCAAAATTCATTCGACAACGATAATAATAACATACTTGATTTATTTATCTCGAACGAAGAAATTCCCGACCGATTTTCGACACTACGAATTTTGCAAACTGATTTTCGTGAACGAATGATCCAAAAAAACTTTGCAATCTTTTATGGTGTTTTTATCTCGTATTCGGAGAATATTCGTCCTGACTCGTGACGTTGCTCCAATTTTATCGGTCTGTTGGGAACACTGTAAGGCTTTCGTCTGGTTTATTCTCACTCGTGCTTGTTCGCACTCTCAAAAAGTTTCCAGCAACGTTTCCATGTTTGCAAGTATCTGAAACGAAACGATCGCGAAACGAGAGAATTCAACGTAAATTTCTCGAGCTTCCGCAGTCCTTCCTCGTTCTTCCCGGGAGTTTCTCGGCTCGCTGCGAGTTACATATCTTCATCGAGAACTTACCTATCCACAATTTGTTGGAATTTTGTGCCGGAAGTGCTCGTTAAAATTATGATAAATTTGCAGCGCTCGAGCGAGTAAATCCATTTAATTATCCGATCCGCAAACTGGGATTATTCGTTTTTTTCGACAAACTTTAAGCAGCACGAAAGTTTCGTTCGTAACAAGCTCACGATTATTTATTCAAACAGCCTCGAATGATCGTGGAAAAACGCAAAATTAATTACGACTTTTGAACGTATGTAAGTTGTCCTTTTTTGTCGAATAAAATTGCTTTATTCTCGTGTCATGAGTCGCCGAAAAAGCGATGAATACGCGCGTAACGAGGGGTCCAAATTTGTACCAAAATTCCTCTACGAAATTCTGACGTACGTTGCCTCAACTTGATTAGCCCTCGAGCCTGATTTCCCATTGTTTACCAGCATGCAACGGAGAACACAGTGCCAAAGTTCGAGAAGGTAATTCATCGCCGAGGTAATAACGAGGACCAAAGGACATTCAGTCTGTGTACAATTGGAAATGCAAAGCTCTTCAATTTCCTCAAAGACGAGAAATAATAATTATTCCGTTGAACAAACAAACCGGTGGACCACGACGCAGCAAAATATTTAATCAACCAATCGACCAATTGTCATAAAAAAATTAACCATTCTTCGATGAATATTCAAAGAAAAACCTCGACCAATTAACGAAATAATTTGCTACGACTATTTACCATTTACAAATAAAAATAAAAGTATACCGATCAAACGTATCGAAAAGTCCCGAGTGAAAAATAAGAGACGACGAGAGAAGATTAAAGTATAAATTATCGTGACGGAAAGTCTAGTCAATTATAGCTTAGGTAATAAAAGAGATATTTTATAATTATTTTAAAACGAACATAAAATCAAGAGGATTAATTGTTCAGAAAGATATTTGTATACATAAATATTTTCCCTCGTAAAACAACAAACGTCGATGTAATTGATTTTCCGACGATTCGGTGTTTAAAAAAAAAAGCTGTCCAAAGCTACGAGCAACCCGTCGTCGTGAATCTATCGATTGGAAAAAGAAAAGAGGATCGAGACTCGAAAGAAGCAGGTATTGTGCCGAAAAGATCCAACACGATTGTTTAATAATTCCCATCGTTTTACCCTCGCTGTAGCACGTGAATTTTCTTTTAATAATCGTGACGAATAAACTCGTATAATGCACGTCCACCGAAAATTTTGATGTACATTTTTTTATTCGTGTTTGAAACACGACATGTCTGTCTGCTGGTGTAAATTTTTGCATGAAAAAGCTCGAGTGTTGTCTCACCATGAAAATAAAGAAATAAAAATAGCACGAACAGTCAATATTCGTCGATCGTAATCAAGTGGCCAAAAGTTGAGAAAATTCGAGGACTTTGACGTTGGACACGAAGGAGAAAGCCCAAAGTACCGAAACCAATTGATATTTATCGTTGAGAATCGAGTCAGATTGATGCTTTCCTCTGATAAATATCCAAGGTCGAGCGATTCCGAACTAACCCCCAGAAATTGCTGAACGAACGGGGGAGAATATATTCAACCGGTGGTGTGGTATTTCACCCGCAATTTTCCGCCCCTTGTTTAACAATCTGTCAACCTCGATCTCCGAAACACGTGTTTTTCCATTAAAATTCAAAAGAATCCATCCAGAAACCAATCGTTCGTAAATAAAAAGCGGTCGGTCGCGAGAATAATGATTGGTTGTCTGTTTTTTTTTTCGAAACGTGTTCCAGAGAAAAATACGAAACGCAGTGGAAAATATATATTGCTGTACCGGAATTTCGATGCTGACAAATTACGTGCTGATTGAAAGTCATTGCTAGCAGAGCTGGGAACGTTAGTGTCCAAAATTCCATCATGCGAGAAAAGTAGGAACTTTTTTCTGCCTCGAAAGAGCTCTTCGAAGGATCGCTCCTCGTGATAAATCCATCTCTTTCCGGATCTCGAAATTCCGCGCGTATCTCCTGTGGATGTAATCGTAATATCGCACAATTTCACATCACATCCCGGATTCCATGACTCTTCCGTGTAGTTCACGTCGGAGGGGTTTCCATTTCCTCGGGAATAATAATTGACGATCGACGAGTTTGCTCAAACTCTACTCGCGATCGTGAAGAATTTGGGTCCATCCCACATTTAAATTACGAGGGCATTTTACTCCCAAAGACGAGCGATCCAGCATCACCGCTGGACCTTTATTCGTTCTTCAGCTTCCTCCTCTGTATACGTCGAAAACTCGAAAATTGAAGGCACTTTTCGTCGTGTCAATTGCACGATGAATATTCAATTGTTCCTGATGATTTGTTCAGTTTCAAATTACAATGCAGAATATTTATATCAAAGTTAGAGTCACAAACAGTCCGTCATTCGATCAACCTGTTAATTCCGGAAGGACTCGTCATTTGCGACGAAATATCATGATGGAAAATCCGACGATAGGAAATAAACAGTTGCTCTCAATGGGAAATTCATTTCTGTCTCTTTGGTGATTATTTCCTCGATCGAGGAGGAGTAAACAGCAAACGTTACATCGATCTGTGTGTTTGTGTGACGTCAAAGCCGAAAGCCAGGCCTGTCCGAGATTCGGTTTAGCATTCCGAACGATTTGCATATTCAGGAGAGGACCGCGGAGCACGTCTCTGCGGTAGCGAAAAACTCTCTCGCCGTTATTGTGCTCCTACCGTGAATCACGATGTCAACGCCGCTCACAATTTATCTCATCCCCGAAAGCCCGTATTTCGTGTCACATTTTTTTCAGTCAATTTCGTGGAAATTATTTACAAAGTTGCGAGTACATTTCGCTTTGAGAAGCTTTATCGTATTACATCGTTCGCTGGCTCCAAAATCGGTCTATTCCTGTCGAACCTTTTAGGGATCTCTCTTAACACCGGCACCTCTCGTTCCTGCTGAATTATTCAGTCCATCGAGGCAGACATGAATATTCATCCCGAAAGAATACATGCACGCACGTTAAATCCATCATTTGTATGACGATGAATGAACGCAAAGATTTTGCAATTGTCAACGTAAACGAAAATATTTATTTCGCGGTATGAAATTGAGGATAAAAAAACGTGGCGATGTAAAAATAAGATGAACGTTTCGCGTGATTAACTTTTTTTTATTGAGTACAATTTTGCATCAAAGTTCGTTAACGAATATTTGTAAATGTATTTTTTTGTTTCGTCGGTGTTGGTTTGAAAAAACCCCCGGAAACATGTTGGAAAGTTCAGACCCTGTTTTCAAGTTTGTTTGTGTTTGGGCAAGTGATTTAGCGGATGACGAATCTTTTACCGTCGTGATAGGATGGTATTATCGATAACAGCCATTATCGCGAACCAGGAGGGCGATAGAAGGAATCCGATAACCAGGAATCACCCCTTTTAAGGGGATGCCGTGGCGACCTCGAGAAAATTGGGTATCGCGCGTGATAAAATCGCGTGCACCACCAATGATATCGTTCGGAGATCATTAAAATCTCGAATCGATATACCTTCGCTGCGCGGGAACGTTACCGGCGAGATTATACGCCGGATAACACCCTGGTGAGCACGATTTTCATTTCCGAATACAGCAACGTCCCGTTTCTTTCCCCTCGCGGGTAAATAAAATCGTTGCTCGAGGGGATATCCGAATCTCTAATGTTGACGACCGATCGCTGCGATTTACACCGGGCTGAAACGTAATTTACACTCGACGGTAGTTTATAATGAAATTTTGACACTAATCGCGTGTGATGCATTAAAGACGCGTTTATCGAAGCGTGAAAGCGTTAACTTTTCGTCCACTGGGCAGATTCGGCAGATTCGTGCGGCTAATTTTATTCCAGCACCGAGTCGGGAAAACGAGGCTGGCTAACTTCGTTGTGCACGAGAACGTACCGCGTATGATAAAAAGCACTGCCTCCGGGCATTCCGTACTCGCGCGATGTATCATAATATTACTGTAAAAATGAGATGAAAGCGGTTTTTTATTTCCCTGAAACAGACCTTTTTCAAACTGCAGCAAATTTTCATTTAAAGACTTTTCTGTTGTTAATTTTTCTATGCTTTACGAATTTTTATACGCTTGAAAAAAAACGAAATGGTCCATGACGAAAACGCATTTTCCTGCGTGCAGCTTCGGAGAATATCAGTGATGCTGTAGGCCGAAAAGATGGTAATGCTGTAAGCTCCCATGTATAGCAAATGTAAAAGGAATATAATTTCAGAGGAATATAAACTTGATTTATATTGTCTGAAACTTTTTTAGAAATTTTCCGTGTTTCATAGACTCATTTTCCACAAGAGCCTATTCCATCCCCCATTTAGTCATCATGCGATAAAATCACAAGTGGAAATCTCCTTTCGAGACAAAGACAGACTGACCCTGTTTGAGATAAAAGCATTCCTAATGAACAATCATTAAATTACCCACGACGATAACATTTATTTCCATCTCTGGCTCATTTGTATGTGAATTCCAGTGGTACCGCGTCCCCTAAAGATCGCCCCTCATGTGAATATAAAGGGAATAAGGTGCCAATAACGGCGATAAGGATTGCGCAAGAAAATCTCCCCCATTCGTCTCAATGGGGGACCAAAATTTGATGGAGGGCCGAGGCTTTTTGGCTTTAGGCGGCGACTGTTGCCAGAGTACATCCCGGACTCGTACAAGCGATGGTGGCATGAGACTCTCGTATTTCGTATCCCCTTTTGCCGCTACGAATCCTTCTTATCGTCGCTTCACCGCATTCCGCATAACGTACAGGGTATTTCCGAATTTGCTCTCGCGGTAAGACAAAATCAGATTTAAAAAAAACACTCTCGCAGCTCGGGCACTTTTTTATACCCCCAAATTCGTGGATTTCAAATTCGAATCGAACCATCGTTGATTACAAAAAATTCGAAAAACTCCGGAACTTCCGTCGAAAATTGAAATTTTTCCATTTCGATCCGATTCGGCACGACTAATTCGAAAGTTTGAATCATTCGCGCACCCCTGTTACTTTATCCAACTTGATATCATTGGCGCGGTATATGGTTACGAAACACCCTCTGTGCGCCAGAGAGCGGTATGGAAATGTCAGATTTAAATGATGTAATCTCTCGAGGAAAGCTCCTCGACAAACCTCATCTACGTATTTCCCTCTTTTATTTCCATTTCTGTAACGCGCTGGCCTTTTTCCGGTTACTCGGGAGAATTATGTACACGCTGACTCGGGGGAGAGGGAAAATAAAAAAAAATCCAGAGTCCCGCAGAAACCCCCTGGAGAGACTCGAGTTCCGTGTGCCACGGTGAGGATAATGGGGGGATTGTGGAACAAAAAAATGGCGTTTATTTCTCGGCGTGACAGATGGACGAGCGATTTAAACGAGAGGTGAAAAAAAAACGAACTTTCTTTCGAAGGCTGCCCAAAAGTTTTCGGCTATCTTCGAACGGTCGTAATCGTCATTAGCCAATGAGAAAATGTGACATTTTTCAAAACGCCTCAGACACGTCACGACGATAAATCATGGAAAACCATAAAAATATTCTTTTTATTCCCGTCCGCCATATTACATCCGGCAATTCGAGTTTTCAAAGCTTATTTCCCGATTCGATCACCTCGAAAATCGTCCTTGTGAAAAACGTGTTTTTCTTCGCAACAGGGACTAATTTTTTCCCTTTTCCCTAACATGTGTGTCAGGTCTTAAGGGGTTAAACATTGTTGTACAACATTCCTGACGGCGGACGTGAGTGAATTGTTCACGTGGTTGATGCTCCAAGAGAATGCTGGATGTACAGCAACCCTTCGGCGACTCGACCGTACGCACCCTCGAAACTTTTCATGAGAACGATAAACATTCGTGCGGCGACACGAGTGAATCGGTAAACACACGGAATTCCCCCTTAATCCCATGGTATTAATCTACGCAGCAGCCCCACTGCGAATTTGTTCGACCATCGTGTTTACCAGCTGCTGGTTATCTTTTCTCTGTAAAACTCTCTCTCAAAAGCCTCGCAGAAACGAACTCTGTGGTCCTTGATTAACCCTCTGTTTCTCTTGCGGTTTCTTGGAATTAGTTATTAGCAACGTTGATGGATCTGACCTACTTCCGTCATCAACACCGTTACTCATTATCGAGACAACGATTGTACCCTCCATGTTCGTTACTCGATTGTTTCACCGACGTACAACATTTTTTCTTCAGCGGATCGTATTGTGAAAAAAAAAGATATCTCTCGACAATTGGAATTCCCCAGTGAATCTCCGTCGATCCGCTTTCGTTAAAACTACCCTCGTGCCGTTGCTCAGCCATCGAGACTCCTTCTGGGCGACATTTCCCTCGTCTGGAATCGAACATTTTGATCGATTCGTAATGGAAACTCGGTTTTTGCGTCCTATTTTTTAATCCACTCTAAAAATACCAAAAAAACTTTCGACGCTGATGCAAATGATTTCCTTACGTCCATGAGAGGTCAGTTTTTGTCCAGTCGTCTCGTATCGATGTCGAAAAAGGTCGACCTGAGAAACTGTCGATTGTCGGTAGGGAAACATCGATAGTCCCTCGCCTCCCTGGACCATTAGGTAATGAGCAACTCGCCGGCAAATAAAAATAGTCGTAAGTCAGGCGAGGAACGAGAAAAGGTGACTTCCCATAACTCTGCAGCTGGCAAATATAGCGTAGGGTTCGTGGTTTTCGAGGAGCAAGTAAGTTGGGGCCTGCCGATGGTGGTAGAATCACAGAGGGTTGTAAAAGAACGCTTCTTTGTCTCTCCTCGACTCTCCCTCGTACTCGCCATCGTCTTTGCTCTCGCGGAGACTCCGCGTGCATCTCGATATCTCGCCATGTGTCTTGGTCACAGCTTCCTCGTTTCCACACGATGTATCTTGGTCACTGCCCTCCCGAGACTCGTGACTTTTATTTGAAAAAGATGTTACCACGATGGCTCGTAGATCCCACCAACGGACCACACACGGTGTCCTTGCCGGTTTGCCGAGAAACGTAACTTTCTCGTACTTTGCGAGAGAATTCCACTCGAATGACCTCGAGAGTACATACTCCAGAGCAGATTGGATGAAATAATTCTACAAAACCGTGCTCTCGAAAGAATTACCTCATTGCGGAGAAGCGTATAGTTCGGCCAGCTCTCGTCGTGACCTTGACAGTTACTCCAATCGTTCCGGTTGTTCTTTCATTTTATTGCAAAAATCTTTTCAAGAACGAACAGGAACAGGTTTATCCTCTCAACCCATCCTCGTTACCACCTCATCTTCGTTACTCTCGACTCAACTTTGCCCAATTTCTTACCCTCGTGATCACCCCAGCGGCGTTCATCGGAAAAGCCTTTTCCACCGGATTTATCCCTTAATACGTGCTTTTTTCCTTTCTCTTTCGTTCTCATCTTTTTTTTCGCTCACTTTTCCCATCTCGTCGTCGTCGTCCGGTAGGACACTACACAGAAAGGGGCAAAAGCTCTTCTATCTGTGTGTATTTCCTGGCTGGAGCACTCTCGACGGTGAGGTTGTATCCGGGTCGAGTACCTCCATGGTTCAGCCTCGCTGAACCATGGAACGTTGAATTCGCACTTGCACATTCAACGAAGTTAGCTCCTCTCGTATTCTCTTCGTGCCATGCACTACGTGTGTATATGTATATCGTCATCCTGGGTGGCTTTCCTATTAGGTGCACAAACTATAGGTATCGCGAGTTTGTGCACTCCAGTTGGTGAATATGCCAAGAGACGCGAGAAGGGCTTATGAAGAGAGCAGAAACGAGCTAAAGGGGCAAGAGAGAGAGAGAGAGAGAGAGAGAGGGTGGCTGTGTGCCGGTACGTTCCACCAAGAAATCGAGCAGAAATCGATGGGTTCGCGCCACTCGGCCTCGAGTCATACGCCGAAGACGTGTATTCGAAAGCTCGTGGCTCTTTGGAAGATCCAAGAAAGAAGAAAGACAGGGGAGGGGGGGGTGGTCTTTGGTACAAAAACTCCCTCGAGAGCTCCCCGATTCTTTCGTCAGGTGGCTTTCCGTACAGTTTGATGGACACCTCTGAGGTCGTTGGACGTTCCTCCATTGACGTTCTCCAGCTTCTGACCTTTTATAAACGTACTATATATGCATCGTGTCCACTATCCGGTGATTTAATTAGGTATGGAACTTGCGCAGAGAGCTGTGGGAGAGCTGATTGTCACTCGAACAGAGAGGCGTGTCACTCACCCCGATGATGAGCTTCATCAACTCTGGTAGCCATCGTGACACCCCATAACGGAAATTCCTCCGACGTATATGCGTGTCCTCCCCTGAGACGGTGGTGCCATACGCGACGTGAAAAGAAAAATCCTCAAGAACGTACGACGGACACCGTTACTACGGTAATCAAATTTGGCGATAATTTCGACGGCTCAACAATGTTGGAAAAATCACGGAGGGAAATGAGTATTCTGATATCCATATTATTGAAAATTAATTTGAAAAATTCAAAAATATATCGATGAATAGTCGGAATACCTCTGGATTTCAATAGATTTCCTCACTTCTGTGACATTCCAATTTTTTTTTCGAAATATTTCCGTTTTACCTCTAAATGCTAAACACTCGTCGTTTCTCGTCGTTTGGACGAAATTTCCACGAGGTGTACCACGAGGTAAACTCTGGATGGGAGTTTTGCTGGAATTTGGAAAACCTCAGGCCTCTGGCGATACTCTTACGATTCACGAAAAATAATCCAATCAACGAAATTTTCCGATACGCCTGCTGGCGAAACAACAAAGTTCCTAATGAAGAAGTAAACATGCGGAACAAAATAGTTGTTTCTCTTATTTCTCAAACGTGCGATTGAAGCGCTTATGAATGAAAATAAACGAGCTTCCTGCTGCTCGGTTTTTGATGTTTTCAAATTTTCGCAGCGTTGCGATAAATTGTTGAAAATATTATTTTTATATTTATCGAAATTTGGTATTTTTCAATCGCTTCTCGACATACGATTGTATTCAATATTCAGCGTTGATAAACGCCGGAGGCGGTATATACCGTGCGTTCAGTTTGCGGAAACTAAGCTTCGATATCCGATCTGAACTCGCCGGATTTCTCGTATCTGATATTCCACCTGATCGCTTCACAGTGAAAGCAGAGTTGCGAAATTGTTCGACATCCCGCGCTTGTACGGTGAAATATCGAGATACAGAAATCGAGAGAGAATTACGGAAGTGAAATACACAGATAACTGCGATATGGACCATCAGGGAGCTCCCTGCTCTCTCCATAATCCATGAAATCTCGACAGACAGACAGAGACGTGCAAGTTTTCTGTAAGGAAAAATTCTATCCGCTGGAACGACAAGCACATCTCGGTCGACTCGCTGCGAAAGTTTCCACTTCATCGGAAAATAAAGCAGTCAACCTCACGTTTATATCTTCCAGTGAGGAACGAAAACAAAAATAATCCTGAGGAAAATGTGTATAAAGTCGTGACAAACGTGGGAATAAATTTCTTTGAGGATGCTGGGAAAAATTGATAGAAATCATTGAAGCTGCAGCTGATGCAGCTTCGGGTCCATCATTTTTGGAGTCTCTACTCGGGGGAAGGGTAATATCATCGTGGGAAAAGAACGCGGAGAATTTAAAAAATGAGCAATCCATGGAAAAAAGTATGGTGAAAATAAAAAAAAAATAATTAATAAAAAGTGTGGTACGGGGATGAAACTGGACGAAAAAAATCATTTCATTCTTTTCTCCTTTTTTCGGAATTCCCTAAACAGCGATTGCACATTTTTGAGAGAAAGTTTATTGGCGAGCCCTCGTTAATCAACATGTATAAGACGTCCAAAGGTGTGAAAAACTTTGGACGAAACTTTGGGTAGAAACGTTCACACTGGCGTTGATAAAACAACCCCGCTGACCGAGAGATCCTTCTCCGAATGACGATTTACGATTGAGAGGCGAAAGTGCTATCGGATCGCCGATCGCGTGTGAATCGAGATAGTTCGTGACAAACAACGAAGAGGACGAAAGAAAAAGGACCAAAGGATGAGACTCTCACGTTTCAGGATAAACTTTTCGATCTTTGATTCTCCAGAGATGTTATCTCCCCATCTCAGTCTCATTTTTTTCCACAATTTTTATCAAAGTTTTCACCACCCGATCGACACTTTTGCCCGCACTGCCGTCATGCTCGTCATTTGTCTTTTTTTTTCAACTTTTCCTCAAAGTTCTCGAGTTAAAAGGTCCAACAGCTGTACGTGATACAAATTTGCGCTCCTCTTCTGTTGCGAATTAGAAAATCGAATCGACAATTTTTCGACAAACATCGACGATGTTTAATTTATCTGTGAGACTTTGTGTGAGCGTGAAATTAATTTTGCAATGTCATAGACGAGGAGCGTTAAATTGCGTGTGGGAAACTCTGCTCGAGAGACAAGATAAATTGCCATTTTATTATTGATTAAAATCGAATATATTCGATTTTCACCTGATGAGGTCATACCGCGTAATAGAGCGAGAGAAAATGCACTTTGTTCGTTGAATCATCTCCCGCAAAACCGCACGATTTAACCCTCCGTCCTTTGGTCATTCAAAGTCCGACACGTTGCAGCTATTCGCTTTGCAGGATGTGCTCAAATCACGATAACAAAAAATATCGACGAAAAATTAATGAAAATCCCTACGACATCGTTTTCTCCGGCATGATTTGCATTTATTTATCCTGTAGCATGAATTTTTGGCATGCGAGATCGAGGTAGATTCATCGATTGATCCTTGACATTTGTCTCGTCCTTAAGGGTGTATGACCAGGTATTATTTGAGCAACAATAAAGTACCGTTATCACTGTTTTAAATATTTATTACATTGGTCAAGTGCTCGACCGAGTTGTATGAATTTACAATTTTTCGAATATATTCTTCACTTTGATGTAATTCATGTAAATATTCATACGAAGCCTGCCGCACATGTCTGCAGGCAATATTTGCGAAATAATGCCAGTCATATGCCCTTAATAGACGAGTAACGCGTCAAATTTTGACTTTAGCACGTGTCATCTCTCGATTTTCGAATTTGAATGTATGGTGACGTTTCTTGTCACCCCTCCGATCATTCACGATCGCGTTAATCGAGTTACATGCCGGTCGAAATCACACAGAGATGTCGGTCTTCTTCTTTCGCCTGCACAATCTTCGCCGTCAGGCGGAAGAAGCTCGTAAAAAGAAGGAAAGACGAGGAACGGGCCAGGGAGGACAAAGGGGGACCAATTGCAGCGGTGATCAATCCCAGCCGACCGCTGGATCAATGCAATGCTGCAACAAAGTTCATCGAGGACCCAGCAAGCTCTTCGAACGCGCGCCCCTGCAGCCGAGCGATTCCCTCGACGAAATAGCCTTCCAAATACCCAGGTAAGCTTTGTGCGCTTTTGCGAAAGCACGCATGGGATTTTGCACGACAAATTATTCAATACACGACAGGTCCATTAGCCGCTCGCCTTAAAAGAGAAAATCTCGGACGTAAACATGGAAAAAATCATGAATCATTTACATTTTTTTCCGCCATGCCTCTTTTATTCACAAACAAAAAAGTGTACCCTCGCTACTCTCGCTCATCGGCTGTTCATGAGTGCGGATGGGGCAAGCCGGAACATTCGAACGTAATTTTTCGAAATACGTTCAAAAAATACTTTTCCCAACAAATCTTTATTAAAAATGACAATCGCGAGTTTACCGAGTAGAATTACATCGTATCTGATCGCGAAACGCTTTAGTCTGAAAAAAATCATCGAGGAGCGAACGAGAGTACGATATTTTGAGAATCAAAGGAGAAAGCTGCGACGATGGAGCCTCGTCGAGACTCTTATCTCAAACCTGCTCGTTTAAATGGGGTTAAGGTGCTTACACGGATACACGGATACGTGGCAGTTTGACCCACCAGAGTCGAGAACACTGCTGCAGAGCGAGTTTACAAAAAGGGGATGATGACGAGATGTCCGGTGGCTGGAGGGGGTGGGTACGCCGCGGGGTGATGTACGAAAAAGTTCAAGAGCCAGAAATAATTGGTTGGAAGGAAGATTCTTGTGCTCAGCCCTATATAGCCACCCCTCTGTAATTCCACACCACGTCGGCAATTTTTCACTCGAGTCATAACTTTTCCTGCACGTACATTCTTGTATTCCACGTTTCATTATTTCAGTGTGCCGTCTGAAACTCGAAGAATAGCACACGGATGTCGGAGGTTCGTTAGAGTGTGATGCGCATACGAAAGGATCGAATGAATATTATCCAAGCTTTTTCCACCCCATTTTCTCCCTTGTTCGTTGTTCCTCTCTTTTCTTCGCCCAGCAAAGATCCTCTTCCGGTTAACGAGGAAATCCGTAATGCTCTTATCCCGAGATGCGTCGGAATAGAGTTGCAAATAAGTCGTACGTAGCGCCAGTGGGGATTGAATGAAACGAGGACAGATCATCCCCCGGAAGCTGGAATTGAGCTTCCTCCTTTCCTCTCTCATCGCGTATGACTTGGATGACAGACTCTTGTGTCACAAAACACTCTTTAGTGTTTTGCTCTCCCTTTGATTGCTCTCTCTCTCTCTCTCTCTCTCTGTCTCTGTAGAGGCGAGAAAGCTGGAGGAGATTGCTTTTTCTCGTTAGTGACCGAGAGAACAATGTCCTCTTGCGTGCACGCCTATCTTGGATGTACATCGGGCCAGGGCGCAGACTCGCTTATTAGTTTTTTGACACTGGTGACACCGCTGGACCGCAGCATCCACGTCGATCTCATGGGAATCGTCGCATTATCCTCTGCGAGATTCGAGCTTGACGAGAGGTTCTTAATTTTTTTTTGACAAAAACTGGCAGTGCCTTCGTCCTCTCTCGTGGAAGCCGGAAGGCTACGACTTTTTTTTATGCACGAATAAAGTCTTTACGCTTTATTTTTTCGATTTTTTTTTTGGATTAACTCAAAAGATAGTTCGGACCTTTAATAAATTCGATTTTGTGCTTTCGCCAAAGTGGATTACTCTGTTTTGTGTAAAAACAAAATGAAAAATCCGTGTGAAAAGCCTGGTGGAGCGGTCTGTTTTTTTTTTCATATTATTGCGAGAGGAATTCGAAATGAATATATCGTTTAATCGATTTTTTCTTCTTTGGTTCCCGGCTGAGGTTGTTTTTTTTTCGGAAAAAAAATATGTCCGTGGTCATTACGTCGGTTTTTTTTTGTTACGGGCACTATAGTGTTTTATTTTTATATTTTTTACGATATAGCAGAACGAAGGAGGAAATCCACCGCTGACCCTTGTCCAAAGTTTAACGACGAGTCGTTACGCGGCGAGCTCACGGCTGCCTTGTTAAATATTCGAGAGCCAAAAATAAAGACGGCGAAATTGCGGTTGGCGGTAACGGGATAGAATACCACCGTAATCTCGTTTTCGCATCAAATCCTTCATCCTCCATGGGCACTATTTCCCAAATGAGCGCTAATGAACATAAAAAATTCTCGCATAAAATAACAATTTAGAAATTATACCAAAGAATTTATGGAAACTAGCCCCGAAAGCTTTTCGCGTAAATCGAAGTTACGTCTTGTCGCTTGGAGAGGATTTTGAGAACCCGAAAGATATTTTCACACCCTTCGCGCGCCACCCCATCTTTTTCCTCGCTTGTATTATCTCCCTCAGTTTCCTTTTTTTTTTTGGTTCTCTGGCAAAATGTGGAAGGTACATATCGTCGAAGGCAAGAGTCGAACGGTGGTGAAACAATTCCCGAACTCCCATAGATGGCGACAGAGGGTTGAACAAGCCGTAGGGGTGAATTCGTAGCGTGCTGCCATCACGTGCTGCTAGCGTGAACTCGCCATAGCATTTACCACGCTTTTACTCTGATGCTAAGTAATATCCGGTTCTGGTGAAATTTCGTTTTTCAAAACGATTTTTTCACATTTTGGAATTTTATCCGACAAGTGAATGGCGGATATAAATTGTCACGACGAAGTGTAATATATCGTGTTTTTATTCGATGATGCTTTTTCATTTTATTAACATCGATGAATGTAATTTAGGCTTAAATCAAAAAAATTGTCCACTCGATGGAAAATTAAACGGTCGTGAAATTCACATAAAAATAATGAATTACGTTCAATGAAATTATCGGTCCACTTGTCGCGATCGAACGAATAAAGCGATGAAAAAACAAATCTGAAGAAGAAAGATAAAAAGTTTCTCGTAAATTCAATCAGCTTAATCGATTGGTTTATCGATTTTCCAAGTTATTCAATTATTCCTAAACGTTTTTCAAACTCCATCAACTTTCCCTCCTCGATTTATCTCGTCTGAAAATTGATCTCGAGAGATGCAAGCGCGTTTTAAAGTTATTTCTCCTTTTTTACTCTCGAAGCCATCACACAACGTTATTTTTACATGGCAACTAAACGTTTTTTTTTCTTTCCTGAGAGATTCGCGTTTCGCGAGAGAAAAAGGAATAGAGAAGAGTCCACGTCGACCGGATATGCGAGAAATTCAATATTTTCCTTCCCATAAACAATTTATGCTCCCTTTTATCGAATACGATTAGATAAGCGAGGATTTTTCTCCGTTCTTATTATTTCCCTTCTGCATACTCGTTTATTCCTCTCGTATTTTCCAGTGAAAATAACAATTATCGAAAGAAGCAACGTTCATTCGTTGAGAAGTAGGCTGAAATCAATTTGAATCTAACGAGCCTATTACGAGAATGATGAAACGATTTGTTTATCATAAATTTCGGTAAAATAGATCAATTAAATCGATCGTCATCCCTGCGTTTATCTAATCTACGTTTGTCTACCCTACGTTAGCGAACAATGGAATAAAAGTACTTGCGTAATGCGGATACCGTTTGCGCCGCAATTATTTTTATGATAAAACATCGTTTCCGGTAAATCGATATACGGGACGGGGACGAAATTTACGAGTAAACGTGCGCGCGATCCCTCGTTCTAATTACGAACACGAGTATACGCGTTTATTCTCCGTTCTTTTTCTTTTTTTTTATTGTTATACGTTGGAACACGAGCTGGATTGACGAAAGCATAGAGAAGAGCAACTCGTAAAATTCCCGGTGGAGAATTGATCGTCCGTGAACGATGCGCGAGCTCTCCTCTCTTCGCGATTCGAGATACGAAGTTGCAAACGACCCGAAAGCTTTTTTTTATTCTCCTCCTTTTCGAACTCACGAGTACATTTTCGCCGACCGAACAACCCCCGCGTGAATGTCGCTACGAGGGTCGATCTCTTTCCATCAATTTTTTACAACAAACTTGCTCATCAAACAACACGAGTCACTCGAATTTTTATTGGCAGACTCGAATTTAAATTCGCCCCGATAATTCCTTCATTCGCTTTCGTGTTTTCATCGATAAATTCATCGAATCGCACGGTTATCGGCCGAAAATTTCAATCCAATGGATCAAAAATAATTACTTTAATTAGAGGGGGATTTTCGCGTACTTGGCGTCGCTTGAAAAATCTGCAAAAAATCTGCGGTCGAAAAAAAAACGATTCACAAATCGGAAAATATGTATCCTTGGAAAATTTCCAAAAATTTCGATGTTTCCAGAGCGTAAATCGAGTAGGGGTTAAAAACGAATAGTTCCCGCTGGCTCGACCGTCCATGCTCGGTTGCTGACCATATATTGCGTAAACGCGTGTCCGTTTGAATTCAACTGCAGCGTACAAAGTCCGAGGAGCGCCCGAGTGATCCATTTTCGTAGATACAATGACAGCTCATCCCGCCTGGCACACTTCTCATCAAGTTTCTCTTTGCGGTGTACTGTACTGTACTAAACATGGAAATTCGATTATTGCACAACGGTCACACGCGTTTCAGTGATTTCCAGCGAAGCGGGAAGCCAGGCGATATCGTAATCATGTCCAATTTAGGTGGACCCGTAACGTAGGATAATCGCATCAATCGTAAATCTGCGATAAAGTTTGCCGAAAATAAATGAGAGATCCGAACGTGAAAACAATAATATTAACGAGATTTTTTTGCAATTAACGATTCCCCGACTCGAACAACCGTCAAACACCCTTAATTCCGTTGGCACATTGGAACGTCAATCGGGATTCTCGTGACGAAAATTTGTGCAGCGACGGAGCCTAAACAGCAACTTTACACGCGAATCCAATTTCTGGTGACGTGCGAGCGGATTTGTACAGCAGCGAAAATAATTACTTTCCCCTCTTTGTAGCCCAGTTTGCAAATTAAGGTCGCGTTGTTTAATGTCCTCTTTACGTACGTACGTGGGTATATATGTACGGGATGGATATATGGATATTAGGGTGGTCCTTGATTCCTCGAAAAACTGGAGCTTTTCGTCTCGACTCTAACCGCGAGACGCCAAAGTTTCAGGAGAAAATAACTTACGAAAAGCGTTGCTCTTGAAAATTCTTTTACGATTTTTCCTGTATGCAATCGTTCGTATTTTAATATACGTGTATGTATCAATTGAAAAAAAAAACGTTTTTCATGTTATTTTCATTTGGAATTTTGGTCATGAAACGGACGCGATTAAAGTTGAGAGAAGAAGCTGAAATTTTCGAAAAATTGGTTTTCATCAATTTGGAACGTTCGAGCTCCTGTGGGAGCTCAACAATCGCAAAGCATCGCTGTCAAGGACCACCCTAATGCGTATATATACGACGGGAAAAGATAAATACCATTAGCGCATGCACAAACGGTAAAGATCACAACGTTCTGGCTGATAAATTGTCTCTGCTTAATTGGTGATACTCCGGATTGCTCAGTGAAGCGTAAACTTTCGGTAAATCCTTTGCCGAGGATATGGCAGAGTAATTTTCGCGAAAAATTTGACTTTCGAGTCTTTTCCGTTCGCGGTGAAAAAGAGAAGAAAAAAAACAGAATTAAATGCACAAAATAAAAAAATAGCAGTGGGAGGAAAAGGAACGATGAGGTTTTGCATTATTGCAGCAACGACAAAATGGAACGAGACTTTGGGGTAGATATGATATAATTATCATTTCGTTTTTCATCATCCGAATTTCCATTTTCATTTTTTCCTGGCAATCTCGCCGATGAAAAAGAAAAAGAAAGTGCGACTTTTCGGCGTACAACTTTCGACGAGCACACGGTCGCTAGTTAATTAATTAAATTTTTAATCCAGCACGTTATACTCTGTCTCCTGTACAATCAAAGCTGTACTCGTCTAATGGCCACACTCGCTAATCTTTCTTTTTCCTTGCTCCCCGTTTGTGCGCGTATCGTTACTTTTGTCGCTGCTTCCCAAACGAGCGTGGCAATATTTTTAATGAACTTGGTGAAATAATTTAGGAAAAAAAATTATCCCACATTACGGACGAGGATACACCTATAAAGGAGGTAGAAAAAATCTAATTTCCACTGGCAAATTAAAAGTGAATCTTTCTCGTCACGAAGACGGTTATGAAAAAGTCACGGGACGATTTTCGCGAAGAGATTCAAGATTGTTCGTTAAATTCTGTCGGCGAAAAATGTCACGAATGAGTCGAGGGCCACAAAGTTGGCATTTCCGGTCACCTTGGAGAATTTTCGCAGGTACCGCCTGTGGAAGCAAAGAGAAGGTCCGAATCCGGAAAACTTTGTGTTTTCCCCCGACAAGATCGAGAGCAAAGGAGCTCCTGAGACGAGCGTCGAAAATTTATGACTTCTTCGTTCGATATCGATAATAAGCAACGTTTTTATCCATTATACGGTGGATGATTACGCGGTGGCGGAAGTATATCGAAGGGGGTTGGGGGTGCGGATGAACAAAGGGTGAGGATAATAAGGGAGGGAACGCCGGAGCTTGCGCGTAGCTTCGCTGCGCCTCAAGGAGACTTTGACGAGGCGGCCACCAGGCGGCGCCTCGTAAAAGTTTTCTCTTCCGAGGGGTTGGTACACTGGTACCTGTCAGCGACCCTCCGGCTTCGGCCGTTTGTTCACGGCGCGCAAATGAAAGCGCGCGACCCGACAGCGTACGACGATCGGGAGGAGCGAGCTCCCGGAGAGACCGAGCTTTCGTCGTTTGATCGCAGCGCGTCTCGCAATCGCCGCTCGACCGGCTTGAAAAGACGGCGCCGGTAACGCGACGACCAAGACAACGACGACGGCAACGAATTTCTCACATTGCCTTTTGTACATTTCACGACCAACCGGAAATGCGATTCCTGAAGAGAAAGTGCCGCTGTCTCGTTTATGAAATTGTGACGAAAATCGCGTTAACGAGGCGGAAATTTGTGAATTTTTCTTACGCAAAACTCCACGACAGATTCGAGAAAGTTGAGAAGCGTTCGAGGACGGACGAGTAAAACACCGGCAAAGTTTATCCGAGAGATTGTTCGTTAATTTTCTCTCGATATGACATCAACGACGAGTGCGATTGAAAATTGAATATTTACGAAAGTTACGGATCTCTCGTAGCTCGCACAGCCAGTGGTGCTGACGAGTGTGCGATCGGACGAGCATGACGCGATCAGGGGGTTCCGCTTGTAGAAAATGTAAAATGTGTAGTTTTATCGAGGTTAACCGAGCAAAGGGGTGAATCTTCAGTTTTTTCCGTTGCAACGTTTTCATGTTCAATCGCGAGGAGTAACGAGACGCGAAAGCCTACAAAAATCATTCGTATCGATGAGCAAGTATATTTATATTAAAATCGAACGCTGGTTGGCGGGTCCAAAAACGTAGAATAACGTTAAAATTTAACTACAATATTCTCCAAAGGGTGCAAAACAAGTTGATATACATATATATCGCCTGTACATACATCTATGTACGTTGGGCGATAAAAGCTCCGACAAGCTTCGAAGCTCAACGCGGTGCGCGCAAAGAATGGTCCAAAGATGAAATAGTGTCGCGGTCCAAAAGAATAAATTTTATGGAATAAAGTAAATAAATAAATATGTCCGTAGCAACGTAATTGCGTATATATATACATATATATATTTAAAGACGAAAAAAATAAGAGTGTTTTAAACCTGTATTTTTTACAAAGTGTTTACGTGTCGAGCGAGCAAATAGATTTGCCGTTTTACGAAAAAGTGATGGGCTCGAGTAGCGCGAATCGAGATTTTAGTGAAGTATCGCCCGTTGAACGTCGTGTCCCGCGTTTTCATCGAATACATTTCTCGGACCTGCGACTCTGATTCGAACGAAAAAAAAAAACGGAAATTTGATTAAAATCATCGAATAAATTTCTCGTACGTCCGACTCTGATTCGAACGACAAAAAAAAAGGAAATTTGATTAAAATCCCGAAGGAAAAATTGCTTCGAAATACATTAATGATAAAAATAGGCAGGCTCGTCGGGTTGAATTCGTTTGAAATTTGCGCGAGTTTGCCAGCTCTCGCGTTTGCAACGCGAGAATGAGGAAAGGAAACGAAGTAACTCTCTCGGAAAGTCGATGTCCTCTGAATAAATGATGATGATCGATTCTCGGCGAGAAAGTGGAATTGTGACAAAACCGAGGGGTTCGCGATAAACTACGTGGACGAGCACGGAAACGGCAGGATTTTTTGAAATTTTTTCGACATCTCGTACGTTTGGCATTCGACGTTGGGATGGCGACCTCGAGTAGATACAGCAGTTACAATTGTCTCACGAGCTGGGACAGCTACGATCGTATACCAAGGTATAGCTCGAAGCTTCGAACGTATATTATATAACATATACAACACTCGTACAAACAGTATGTACCTTAGGGTGTCTGTTATTTCCCAAACCTTCCCAAATCGACGTTTTCCGCTAGTTTACGGTCTGAAAAATGTACAAAATTTGCAAAAGCGTTTTAAAAACGTTCAACAGCACTCTTTTGCATCCCTCGCTCCAGTGCTGTTTTGGATCGCTTTGGATCGCGCACTCGAGTGACCAAAATCAACTTGGGAAACAGGAGGCACCCTAATGTACATGTTTCCAAGTATATGTACTGGATTCTGTGCAAACTCGGAGATTCGCCTCGTACGAACGTTTGCCTCGAATCAAATCCGATTATATCGATCGTTCGTTTTCAATGAAAACATCCTCAGTCGCGATGTATATTCATGTTTTTTAATAAAACGCAAATAAAAGATTGATGAAACATTTCGAGATGTCCGATAAATTGTTCGTCAGCAACGACGAGTCTATGAATAGAAAATGATTGTTCGATTGAGCAATCATATTTTTATTTCAAAGTCCATCGTAATTGCCGAAAAGTGCCCAAATTTTCGGATTTGTTCTTCCTCTCTTCACGTTCTTTTTTTCACAATCGTTTTCACGTCTCGAACAGAGATATTTCGCGTTTGAAAAGCGACACGTACAACACGGAGAATTCCAGCTACCGTTTGATCCCAACTTGGCCGGACAGGGGCAATTCGACTCTCGTGGTTTTCGTAAAAGCGGGAAAGGGCGAAGGCGCTGTAATTAAGCGGCCCGCGATTCTCGCGCTTAAAATACTCATGCGGACTCAATTATCGAGCTAATTTGGTTTTCCGCTGTCGGTACACGATCTACGCGACGATTCCGCATTCGCCTCAACGTATACGGACGGAAAATTCAGAGGGTACAGAAAACACGAGTCTCTGACATTTCCAACCGGAATTCAAGGAGAATTTCGTTGGAGAATTTTCCACTCAGATGATAATCTATAACGTTGAATATCAAATAATTTTTTCCGTAAAATCCATACACGAGAATCACGAATTTTATTGTTAGAAGCGATGAAAAAAAAAAGAAAACGAAACTTTGTTGCGATAGCACAAAAATAGGACAAAGCTGGCTCACGTGTCTCTGGTATATCATCTCGCGGCGATGAAAAATCGATTCGCGTCAAAGTTTCGTCGTTGGGAATTCTATCGCACACGCGATCACGCGATACACATGTGTATGGTCGCATTTGTTTTTTCCAATATTCTCCTCCTCCTCCTCCTCCTCGTATTCTTTTTTTTTTCGTTCTCCTCCATGGTGGTATAAATCTATCGGTTACGAGTATGTCGTGTACGATGTATGTGCGGGCGAACAAACGAGCGAGAATCGCCCGCTTTTTGCTCGGAGCTCGCATAAAGCTCTCGGTTAAATCGTCGGCGCGTTGAGAGAACTCGCGAGGAGCACGAGACGTCGTAAAGCACTTTTTCCGCGTCTGGATCGACGAGGGAGCATAATATCCGATGGGCAACAGGTGCTTGTGTGTGTGCATGTGCGTGTGAGTGTCTTTACATCGCGAAAAGAGCCAATAATCATTTATGCCGATCGTATCTTGCCGGTTGAATCGATGACGCAGCTCGTGGAGCGCGCCAAGTGGAGCGGGCCAGTGCTCGGTCAGACGTCGCGTCAAAAGCGCGCTCATCTCCGCGCGTCTGCCTCTCCGCACGATCGGCAAATAAACGAACATCCGATTGATTCCCAGAGGGCTGCTTTTTCTGTCCTCTTTCGGTTCGGTTCGAAAAAATATATTTTGAATGATAAATCTCCCGTTGCTTTCCCGAAAAGCTTGACTCGGAAATATTCGCCAACATATACATTGTCGCGCTGGAGATCTCTCACGTAGCTATTTTGCGCTCTCACTACTCTCGTTTGTTCAACTTTTACCCTCGACGCAGGATAATAACCCATCCCGCGAGGGAGCAAAGTTCAACGAAACGTAGGAAAGTCGCAACTCCCGGGTTTTTGCGGGCTTCGCGGCGAATAAAGCTGTGGACCTCTCGTCGTTACACGTACGTACGCAGGCGCACGCGTATATACATATAAATTGAGTAACGCGGCGGTAAAGTATAGGATCGTCCGAAACTTATTTCCCACAGGTGCCATGATTCGATTCGATGTAGCGAGACTCGCTGCAGCATCCGACACACGCAGCTTTTCTCTCCCCTTTACTTCAAACTTTATCTTTGCTCGTTGCGAACCTCTTTTCCCGACAATTTCTGATCCTTCATGCCCCTTTTTCCGTTTTATTTCAAACGCTCGGGCACGATGGGAAACAACGTTGTACGATCCTCGGGAGATCCCTGCATCTCCCTTTATTCTCGAGAGTTCAAACATGTTCGATTCTTTCATCGCCCCATCTTCTTCTCTCTCGCCTCACCTCTTCGATCTCTCATTTTGTATTCTCGCGATTCTATCGAGGTCGAGAATATTCCACGCGATATCTCGGGGGTTCCTCCGAGCAAGGATAAAAGTCGCTGTTGTCGTTTTCGCAGCCAGGAACGCGCAAACCCGAGAGTGTCGCGCGAGAAAGAGCGAAGGAACTTTTCCATCTTTTCGTCCCTTCTTTTTTGTCGGTTTTGCTTTCTTTTTCATCTCCGAGAGAACAAGTTTCGTAATCTCATGGGCGATAAGAGCTTAATTGGGGCTCGTGCAGTGGGAAGAACACGGGCGATTAGTACAAAGGTCGAGATGTACAAGAACGAATGGTCCAGTGGTATTAATATTTTTTGTTACACGAGTGATCGAACAACTTTGGATCAGCTTTTAATCGAATTATCGGGTTGAAAGAATAAATTTGGAAACTCGCGCGCGATGTTTTATCACGAATTGGACGAGCTTCGAGTGAATATTATTTTTTTATACATGAATATTATAATTTTTTTTCCCTGCGAAAAGTTCGTTGACCCTGACGAGAGTTTGCGCTTTTTCTTCCAACGGTGAATTACGCGGCTCAAAGATCTTCGAGTTCGTTCGGGCTGCGCCGATATGTCAGATTTACTCGCATATACGGGGAGACAAAATCCGACGGGACTAAAGTTTAATTAAAAGTTCAGCCTCTTGACGGTGACTCTCTCTCTCGCGAACGTGAAAATTTGCGGCTTAGAGCTTATCCGGCTCTCGTTTCTTCCCATCTTTGTAGCGAGCGAGCTGCGGATTTTGCGAATCCGCGCGAGTATATTTAATGAAAATCGAGTGGACGAGGAAAAACGAGATAGTTTTTCCGAATTCCCCTTCTAATCTCAAATTCTCCGATTCCCACAGCAGGATCAACCGATCCAGATTAACTTTGTGATATATCGGCAAAAAAAAACGTCTCGTTCCAGTGGCTTTTCGCACGGAAATCATTTTTACACATTTAAAAAATTTCAAGCAATTTTCGAATATCGACAAAACCGGGTTGAAGCTCAACTTTTCGAGAAAAGAATGGAGCGTTCACCGAAGAACTTGAGAATCGTTGAAAAATCCGTCGTCGAAACGAAACGACACGACTTTTTGCGTTTTCGGGGAAACACGCGTGTGTATTTCGAAAAAAATGTACACCCGCACAAAAGTCGTGAGTATTATATACGGGTGAGCTTTTTTCAGACGAGCATTGACGAGGAGAAAAATATCGCGCGGCCCAATTGCTCGTTTTTCCGCATCGTCGAATTCCCATCGGCGATGAAGTACACATGGATGTTCAATGTTCACTCAGAGGTGCGCAAAAATCAACGAGGACATCTCCCCGCGACTGCCAATCGCCGTTCGAATTTTTCTTCGCTCTCGTAACGCTTTAATCCATTTTCTTCCGCCTCTCCCACCTCATATTTTTACGATGTGAAATAGTGATGGCGAGATAAAAAAAGTTGTTGAAAAAAGCACGATATTCTCGGACAAAAACGCGAGACTCGATGAAATTTTAACGCAAATACGACGGTCGTTATTGAATCGTCGTCGATTCTTTACTGCTCGCTTCGTCATTATTTCTGATAATCATTTTTCTTCATTCGCTTTTTTTTATTCGCGTATTTATTTTTACGATACTTTTGGCTGGCTGTATACGTTCGGTCCAGCATTTTTTGGAGAATAATTCCAGACGACTCTGTCGAGGAACGAAAACGCGAAAAGGGGGCAATTTTCCTTCGTTAGTCGCTGTTTGTATAAAAAAAGCAAAAAAAAAAAGGTTTTTTCTTCACGACGCGTATTTCACGATTTTTCCAGCGCCTTGTCGTCATAAATGCAGAACCGGGTGAGGAACCCCCCGGTTGCGGGTCGCGCAATTTTCGTCCTACCTGTTACGTTTCTTTTTTCTTTATACCTTTCATTGTGTCCTCGTCGCCAATTTTCGCTTCTTTCGCCTCGCTTTTTTTTCGGCTCTTTTTGCCGCGTGTTTTCCTCGACTTTTTCCTAATTTCTCGGATCGTGAGAACTCGTGCGACCGTAAAGCCCCGTACGTCGGGGAAAATACATGTTTTGTCACAGTGGTTGCAGGCACATTGCCTGCGAGGTCTTGCTGATGTCGTACCTCGTACCAGGAGAACCGGAAGAACGTGTAAGTGTCAACCAGACGCTTCGCGAGGTACATAAATTCTCGTGGCACGTCCGCGAATATTTATATACCATATGCGTGTAATATGTAAATATACGTACAAGATGCTATACATATCGCATCCTAGTGACAACGAAAAAACTTTTACAACGCTGTCGCGACACGCGGCAGATGAGAAAAACCCGACGGAGGAGCGCTGTTTGCGTCGATACGCGCGGATTTAACAGCTTCCGAAAAAAACCCACCTTCAGCACCGTTTTACGATCGCACTTTGAGCAATCATCCGCCAGACTCGCGAAATTTCTAATCGAATCGTATTGAAAAATGTCGATCGAACAGCACACAATTTTCGAAGAATAATTCGTACTCGACGAGCTTAAATCTCGCAAACTATTACGAAAATACTGGAAAGATGTAATTGTCGAAATGGAAGTGTATTTTTATGGCAATATCATGGTTTAATTATTTGATATTCACGTCGATGGAAAAGCTCGTAAACTGGAAAAAATTGAGACGACAATTCCGCGTTATTTTGTCCTGTTTCTCAGAGGGTAAATGAATTCCTCTGGATTACCCACAGCCGTACTGTGAGGTTTTCTTGGAGAGCGAAACATGTCCTCTCTATGGTCGCTTCCTTGCTCGTCTCGATGAGGATTACCAAGCCTCCGACTAGTTTCAAGTGGCAATTACTCTCGTTGCACGTGCGGCGGGTCGCCCGATTCGCAAACTTCCAACGTGACCCTCGCACTCGGTCTCGCGACGCGAGGAACTGGTTTTCGCCTCAATGCATTCCTCATCCCTCGAACCCTCGAAAATTCTTTTTCCTCTCATTTCGCTCCTCGTCAACTCCTTGTCCTCTTTATTCTCCTCGTCGTTGAAAAGTTCGATCGTTAGACAATCTTGTGAACAATTCTCGTGAAAAAAACAACTCTCCTCTTCCCCTTGCGCCCTCTTCCACCCCCGCGTTTCTCTATCACATCCCTACGGCAACGTTTTCACCAGTGGAACGCAACTTTTTTTTTCACAAAGGAAGAAAGAGAAACACGAACGCCGCATCGGATAAAATACCGAAAAACAATCGAGTTATAAAAGTTCGCACCGTTGTAGCGAAAATCTCGCAGTCTGGACCAAACGGCTAGGGTATATAACGAGCCAATTATCACGCGGAATCAATTACTTCCACTGATCTCATTGCGCGGTGAGAACTGCGAGCGCTTTTATAAAATGCTGGACAATTTGTGCATTGTAACGAAATATAATTTGTAGGATAATGTAGAATTTTTCAATCGCAAATTTGATGAAAATTTCTTTGCAAAATCCGTCCATCCCTTCGTAAGAGCTGTCTGCGCCGTGGACTTTGGGAAAAAATCGGTTTTCAACGAGTTCTCGACGTTCTACAAGCCCCTTAACATTCTTGCGTCGCAAATCTCATTTCATCGTGGATTTGCAACGAAACTCCGAACGCCAACGAATCTCTCTTCGCTCTCGACAGTGATCGCCGAGCTACAACCGGAACTAATAAGCGCCTGTTTAGCCAACCAAAGCTCTCGGGCATTAGAGTGACCTGTGGTCACTACACCTTGTGGTGCGAGTCAATATCGATCGGGTTTACCAGAGTTTCCTCGTGACAATGTACGACTCGACCGTAAACCATGGACAAGCGGTCTCGGGACACGTCGTACGACACGTTGAATCGCAATTCCGCATTTGTTCGCGAATGCAACGCGAACAAGGGCGTGTTTACGTCGGAAGCAGCATAAGGGCTCCGAAATTCCAAACGCGAAGCTTTCGTCGAGAAAAAAAACACCCTCGTACACGCCTTTTTAGCGTCTCATTATTGATGCTTTTTTAATTTTTACCTCGATCGATTGGCGACGGAAAAAACATGTTACACGTATCCCCCTTTGACGCAAGAGGACGTTCATGTCGAATTCACGCTGAATAATCGATGCGCGCAAGATCGATATCTTCAATCTCATTTCCGATTCCTAATTCGTAATTTCCTTCTTTTTCGGATTCACTGCTCCTGAATTGAATATATCCCAGGTATATTGTAGAGAGACACGAGTTTCAATGCAAGCTCGAGAGCGGGGAGGACATTGGCCACGCGTGTATGCAGGATCGCGTGACGAACCGAGCGTCGGAGAGCGTGGCTCGACCGCAGGGTAAATTGGTTGCGAGCTACGTTGCAGGTTTGCCGGCAGCAGTCGTCATCAAAGCTTTACGGGGCCGTTGATACCGTAAGTTACATTCCGTCAAGCTTCTCGCTCCTTCCTCTGTGAAAAGAGAGAGAGAGAGAGCGAAAGACGAGAGTAGCACGGAAAAACGAAGAGCTTTTTTCCCCTGCGGAAGTGGCGAGTCGACGAGGCACGTTGGGACAGACGGTTGCAACGCGATGCTTCTCTCCCTCTCTCTGTCTTTCTATTTTTTTTTTCGTTTTTTTTTTATATCCCGACTGCACTCTAGCACTCTGTGCGAGAGGTAATTTCACTGCGGCATCGTTTTGTCCAATGAAAAACGTCACCCTCGCGCGTGACTCGCTCTTCGAGAACTCGAGCGTAACTGGATCGTCGTGTCCGCCAAGTTGTTGTCCATCGATTGGACGCCGAGAACATGCACCGAATATGGACTTTCCCGCCTCGCGAAGCTTCATGCAAATTCGCGAGAAAATGGGAAACTATCCGCGAGCTGCACGTGTCGAGTGACATTTTTTCATGTTCAATACGCAGTTTTGCGAAGAAACGAGTGTCGATTGATTTAAATTTATTATTAATTTCGACTTGAGGAAGAAGCAAGATGGCGATGCCGCCGAATGTTCCCGTTCGTTCGTTCGTCGAGTGGATCTTCGTTTCATCTCGCAAAAATTCTTTTGCTCTTTCCTCCGCGTGGAATTCTACGACATATCCTTTTCGTTTATTTCAAAAGCTGCATCGTATTATTATCCGAAATGAAAATGCCACGCGATTCGATTTTCTCCGAGAGCGAACGCCCTCGGGCATGCTACTGGTAATTGGATATGAAATTTCATACAGTTACCGGATCGAGCAAGTTGTTAAACGCTCGTTGTATACAAATTGTGCTATCCCGGCGGAAGCTGCGGGATGCTGGGAGGAAAATAGATGTTATAGTTGCTCCAGGAGCGCCGGAGAGAAAGATACGCCCGGAAGCGGAGAATATCGACGCTAATTGAGCTTTCGAAGATAGTCACTTGGAGGCAATCGCCTGGAAAGCTATCGGCTCTCCGCAAGAAGAGCAGAGCACTGCTGATTGCGATATTTCTGCAGAGAGAGAGAGAGAGAGCAAAAGAGAGGACGAAAACTAAATGACGGACAAGATGAGCCGCGATAAAAACCTTTCACGGAATCATCGCCGGCCTCTGTTCCGTTCCCGTTTTTCTACAGCAAAAGCATTCGGAAAAACGTTTCAAAGCTCATATACAGCCCCGAGAACTTTGTGCTCCTTTCCTCTCCTTCAGTGCCGATGAAAATAGACTCGCCATCGAAAATCGATCTTTCCTCTCGGTCAAGATTGAAATTTTAGTGCTCGCAGTGCTATTCGACGAGTCTCCGCAGCAGTCGGAGGTATCTCGAATTAACAACCACCTTAATATCTACCAGTGGAACAAATTACTCCGTTACCCGTTACATCTCTCTTCTCGATCGTCGCAATCACTTCATGAGCTATTAACGATTGCAAAGAGTCATTGTTTCGCCTTTTTTTTTGCTAGCCGAATAATTTTGCGCCTTTTTTGCGTTTAAGAAGGAAGTTATTCGAAACATTGTGGAATCGAGTCGTGTTCTTCGCGATCCTCTTGCTTTTGGCGTCTCATTTTTCTTTTAACGTATAAAACCGGCTCATGGGATGGATTGTTTGTTGCACGTAGAAAAAAATCGCTACACAGCGAAGGGTGAAGAGTAAAAGAGAAACACAAAGAGGAGAGACACGAAAGATAGAAAAAAAGGCATTCTATTTTTATTGGGGCACCATAGTGGAGAGACGTTCGACGTCCGTTCGAGGCTGCTTGTCACATTGAATTTTCTATCCATCTCACGCTGGGCTCTTCGGCAGGTGTGATGTAATCTCCACCCTGTGACGCGACTTTACGAGTTTTCTTGACGCGTTACATCGTTTCGTGGTGATCGATTAACTCATTTACGATGAATTCAATTAATCGAAAAAGCTTTGGAAATTCCGTCGGACGGGGATCAACCCCAATCGTACGAAATAATTAGCGAAAACTCTGGCGGGAGGGGAAGAAACGCCATTTCCCGAAAATCATTCGATTTCAATTTCAACCCGCGAATAATTCGAATTTTGAATTGTTCGTTAAGATTTCTAATTATCCGTGGGTTTTATTGTCGTATTATCGGAATTATTATTTCATTCGATTTTTAACGCTAGTCGCACATATTTACCGTGGCAAAATGTGGTATTAAAACCTTGAATAAACCGGTACAGAGTCAATAAATTTCGGTAAAATTTGGCCACTCAGCTAGCTTTGCTGGGAGCTTTATCATAACCTGTTCCACTCTAATTAGCTCGTCATCAGCTAGGTCCCATCAAATTTTCCGATAAAATAGCTGACCATCGCGGGTACTAATAAAATTATGTCAATATTATTGTTTATCACCTTGTTGGCTCATCGGATTTCGTTGTTCAGGATCATCGCTCCTCGTAATGAATATTCAATCATCATCCTTGTTCTTTGTATTAAATCGTGCGTAATCGATCTTAATTTACGCCAATAATCCATTATCGTACATCCAGACTGTGGTATCTCATACGACAATCAATTATCGCGACATTTTTTCGCATCTATATACATACGGCGTAAACACGGAAATAAACATAAAATAATCAATCTGATCTGGCACCTGTTATTTCATGCCATTTTTAAATGTCTGTGTAAAGTGAAAAAAAATATTGCAGCTCGTGAAAATAAAGTGTCACTTTCCTCTCTGGAGCTGTCGGAAATTGTTTTTTAATCAATCACAAACTTTGATAGATCTTGGACCAGTTTTCTTTGGCCAGCAGCTTGATGACGTTTTCACGAGAATGCGACGGAGAGTTTGTCGTTCGCAAGCTCTTGGAGGGTGAAAAAAGAGAGCGCAAGTTCTCAAGCTTGCTTTTACATGTCCAATGGGACGTTGGAGGATGAAGATTTATCCGAACATAAAATTTCGAAAATACAGCATGTCCCAGAATCCGACGCTGATAATTCTAGGCTTATTCGGGCCTCAATTTTTGGATCTCACAAGCCACTTTGGGATTAAAATTAATTAAAATACACGAGAAATCCGTAAAAATGTTTATTCGTGCGGAAATTCACGTACCGAGCTGAATAAAGGCCGCGGACCGTCGAAGGTTGGCGCGAGATGCCGATATTGGCGAAAAAGCCAAAAAGCATAGGATACAGATTGGAAATATCGCCACCCTGTCTCGCCGTCTAAATCGGGACAGCTGTCGTATCGTAGTGACGTCACGCGGTTCTATTTATAGTCACGCCAGCGCATTTGCAGATTTCTATAAATAGCGATTCATGTATATATATATATATATATATATATATATATATATATATGTATATATAAAAGGCACACACAGACGCAGCAATAAATACACTTGTAGTGCGGTACGGGGCCCGTGTGGACTCTGCCTTTTCCACTTCCCACACAATATATCTATTAATGCATTCGCACTCTACTACCCTTCGAACGAATCGAAACGAGGCGTTGCAAATCCTCACCCGATGAAAATGCTCCACATACTACAAGGATTTGTCAATAACGCGCCAAGTGTGTACTCTTGTTTTTTTTTTCAACATTTATACATGCATCATATTTATACATGCATCAACGAAAAATTTCAACACCGACGATCGAATGTACGCTCGATAAAATATTAAAACGCTAATTTACAGATTGTTCGTTTGAGAAAGTGGACTTGACGAAAATGCTCCAACGTTCCAAGGTCGATTGGTACTCTCTTGATCGACGAACCGTTTGTGACATACGTGTCTCTCTCGTTACTGTGCTTTTTGTTAATGACTGGAATTAAATGAATTCGTACGTTTCTCCATAATGACTGTATATACAAGCATTATTTATTTATTCCGTTTCAGAGTTCGAGTCGAGTACTACGTGAATGAGAACACGTTCAAGGAACGCCTTCAGCTATATTTCATCAAGAACCAGCGCTCGAGTAAGTTAATTACCGACCCAACTTTCGATCAATCTCTCCCTTTGCTCTTTCCCTCTGTCACCCTCGTTCTGTCGTCCCCCGTCTGACAGGCATTGAATAAGACATCTCTCCGACTGAGATAACTCGTCTCTCGAGCTCCTCTCCTTGTACGACTCTGCGCATTTCGCTCTCAACCGCGCGAGATTTTCCGAAAAAAATGTCGATCCTCTTTTTTTTCGCACTTTACTCTCCTCACCTCGCGACTCGTGAACCGAGTTGACTCGCTTAATTGTTCGTCCGCCGGGCTTCAACCGACGCCCGCAAAGACTCGACGGATTTCGACTCTCCTTTTTTTTCTTTCATCTCATGAAAAAATTTCTGCGATCCGAGAGAGAAAGAGAGAGGAAAAGGAAAGTGCATGTAAAGGCGAGTATACGTGCGAGTAAAAAAGAATTTTACGATGCTGAAAGCCGAGAGGGTACTCTCAACGCTGCTGATGAGATTTCGAGACACCGCGGGCATCCCTAGCTGCCAGTGGTGCAACCCCGCGTGTGGTCAGCCATTGAGATTGACGCCTGATAAAAAAAGAAAAAATGCAACTCTCGCGTTGGAACTTTTCAGCAATTTCTCCAGCTCGTATCGTCACGCGTTTAATGTCGAACGCAATCATCCTGGAATTGCATTAAGGGAGTAATATACCTTTCAGAGCTGGAAAATGAGGCGTTTTTCCTCAGACACTCACTTTTTCTTCGCGTTTAGAAATAATCTTTGATTCGTTGCTGCAATTACGATAGAACCTTGCGGACGAATGCCGATACTTTTCGAAAAATTTCAAAAAATTCCGAAACTCGAACGAAAAATCAAGTGAAAACGTTGCGAAAACGAGTGTCGATTATCTTCTCGTTGTTTTTTTTTCATACGCGGTCGTAACCATTGCTGAAAGCCCTCGAGAGTAACGATAAACCATGGATAATTGAAAATCGACCTTTCCCATTTTCGTTATGCAACCAGCGAGACGCGAAGCGAGAGAGAGGAGAAAAAAGGCAAAAGGAACGAGATAAAAAGTGGAACAGCTTATCTGTAAATTGGAAACAATCGAGAGCAGCCGCACGGCTGTCCTTGCTCGTATTTTATTTCTCACTTGACTGTCGCCGTTAAATTCGAAATAAATTTAACTTACCCCCGCCACCCTCTCGCTTCTCTTTCACTATCCGCGATAATACCCCTATACGGGCTTTTGTACAGCAGAACGGTGCGTTAAACTTTGCCAATGGCACGTCCCGCGGAATGTAATACGAAAGACGCGCGGGGCCTGCCATTGCCGCGATAGCGACGTGCATATATAATTTAAACGTACGTATCTCTATTTATACAAACGAATCGTCGATAAAGCCGCGGGTCTTCCGCGCGATTAGCGCATCCGGAGGGTGATCAAACGGATAGCCCATTTTTTTCTTAGCAATCCGCTGCTCTCCACCCACCCTCGTTCGACGTTGGACATGAAGAATCTGGGGCATTACCGATCCATGCTTTATCGAGTATGTAAATGACAGGGAAATTTCCAGGTTGACGAATCAACGCGAGTTTAACAGCGTAGAGGGCGCGAGTGTCCCTGATAATTGTGTAAATTATTTTTTGGAGTTTTTCTTCGAGGGTGGGCAAATTTTCGGTTTTTTTTAGCCAACCTCGTTGATATGCAATCGAGAAGATTTTCAATATGGCGCTGGTGTTTGCTTGATTATTCTTCCCATTGAGGGTTGTTTGGACTCTTATAAAATGACAATCTTTTTGTAGAATTCACATGTCAAGCGTATACGGGAATCATATCGCGGAGAGTGCGCCTCATGGGCATGATAAAGGCTTCGCAATCTGTAGGATGGAGTTTTGTCGGAAAGAAAAATATGAAATTGCAAAAATATCTCGCCTCGGTGTTTGCCCGCGATGTTACATAAGGGTTTTCTTTAAAATCGCTCTGCAGCTGGAGCAACATATCCCATGTGCGAATATTGAATACTCGGATGAAATTCTTTTGACGTCAGTTGCAGCGTTTCCGGTTAAATATCCCGACTGGACCAAAGGCGGGGCAAACAGGCTCGATTTAACCTTTCCCCCAATCTTATGGCGTACAAAAGCAGGACGTAACGTTGTGGTCCAGGCTGATTGTGTAATAGTCGTATCGCCGAGATTTCCTTTGTGGCTCTTTCACAGCCACTTGTATCAGCGTGAATGCAAGCGCATTTGAAAAATCCACGCCATTCATCAATCACCTTTTTGCACCTTCAGTCAGAATATTTTGCAACATTTTCGAGTATTTTTCGTTCTACATAATACACGAAAAAATGAATTCGATGAAAAAATTTGCAGAGACCGATAAAAGTGTCAACTTCATGCCGATGTGAAAATGAATTTTCAAAGTTGATTCAGAAAAAAAATAAATGTAAGCCTCTGTAGCACGATTGATATTTATATTGATTTTTATAGCTCCACCGAGGACCGAAATAAATTTCTGTTTTCAAAATCATTTTTCTCCACCGAAAAATACTATTCCGCACGAAAATTCATGGAACTTTCGATAAAATTGCCAAACGATTTTTGAAATTCCTTGCAGGTTTGAGAATCAGGGTTGCCAATCTGTTCTTCAAGCTGTTGACATGCATCCTCTACATATTCAGAGTTATTACGGATACCGTTCCTACGCAAGCCTCGTGGTGAGTTGCAACGAAAAATTCCACTTCTCATAATTCCCTATGAATTTTTTTCAGTTCGCGTTTACTGTTTTTACATTTTTTTCAAACGCCATCTTCGAATCCGCGTTTTTACTGAATTATTCCAGCTACGGATGCCAGGCTGGAAACAAATCGGAGATTTTGGCATCGCAGAGCTTGACGGAGGAGGAATTTCGCGAGAACTCGACCATCAATTGGGACGCGATATTATGGGTGAGAAGGCCACTGGAATTATGGGTGGTTCAGGTTATTCTGGCGATGGTTTCGCTGACGGAAGCTCTTCTCCTCGCGTATCTCGGTTACAAGGTACGTCCCTACAAAAATAACAGCTTGCAATTTTACACGTTTTTTTTTTCAAATTTTCCTTCAAATATACACGAGCATCTTCGCGTCGTGAAACGATGATTTTTGTGAATAAAAATGGTTTTTTGATATTCAAAAAGAATATTATCGAGAAAATGTCAGGTGACTGAGGCACGGGGAGCTTGAACGCAAAATTGACGAGAATACGTCGAGGCTTTCGAGGATGATTATTTTACCGGGTAATTTCCCTATATTTTAAGGGTATAACCTTTTATTATATTCGGTTATTCTCCTTAAGCGCTCTGTTTATTCGGGAATTTTCAACGAGACTCTAGAGTTCATTAAAACCTTCGAGTTCACGGTGCGCTGCATCAGAAGCAAAGCTTTATTATCACCGTAATTGAGCAGCGTTTTTAACCCTTGGAAAATGCTTTTTTTTTCAACGTACACACACATTGCGCGTATACCTTGATAAAGTTTAAAATCCGTAAAAAAAAGTGAATTAAAAATAATTTTACGAATTTTCGTCGATTATTCGTGAATCTTGATAATATGAAATAGGAAAAAGCATCAATGAGAGACTGTTTGACAAATCGAGACTCGTTAAATTTGGGGGAAAATCAGGAAAGGCTTATCGGATAATCAATATCTCCGGAAGATTAAATAAATCGCCGTTTTTTTTCAATTCTTACGTTTCTCGCGATACCATCACCAGACGCATTATTGAATAAATGGATTCGTGCCAGACTCTCGAGGTTTTCGAACTCGATCCCCTTCATTATTCATGCATTGCCTAGCTGTCGAAAAACGTGCAGAGGGAGTGAACGAAAAAAACGCCACTTGACTCTGCGTGTGCGCTCCGGACGCCCCATTTTTTTGTTCGTTTCGACGAGTCGTGATAAAGGGAAAACTTTCTCTTCATTTTGCGCTGAAACGTTAAGAATATGAAAAAAATAAACGCCGAACGGACATTTCGCCATGAGAAACACGAATTTCATGCGGATTTCTCACGCGAGCGTCAAGCTTCGGTTACTCGGCGAAATTTCGAAAAATTACTCGGTTCTTTTTTTTTTTAAACACCCACAAACTTATGACCCGATGTAATGTTTTCTCTTTCCATCGTTTTATTATTTTCACGAGCGAATAATCGAGGACCCAGCAGGAAGAAATAAATTCAAAGGGAAATCAAAATATAAATTGCCTCTCGGCACACACGATGCCGCAAAGGGCGGAAAAATTTGTTCACCCCACTCGTCTCACGACGATATTTGACAAAACAGAAAGATTTCTTCGAGACTTTTTTTCCCAACATTCCTCTCGCGTTCGAAGCGTACGAGACGCGATCAAAGCACCGCGGAAAATCTTGGATGCTGAATCTTCGCTCGAGATTTATGTTTACCTGAATTTCATCACGCGCTTGTACGTGTATGAAGTCATACATAAAATTTGCATAGGCAAATGTGCTTCGAGACGAGAAAAAGATGCAAAGACGAGCTTCCGTATTTAAACAGGGAATTATTTATCGACGGACGAACATTTTCGTAAAAAGAAAATTCTCGGTCAACGACTCGATGCTGGGAGATTCGATTCAGGGTTGAAAGGAAGAAATTTTATCACGAGGCAATCAAGCTGGAATTAAATTCACGATCGATACAATTTATACGAGAATTCAAGATGTTTCGAGAATAAACTGGAATCGAATCATCTTTTTTCCCCTCCTGTTTCGATCCTCCGCGCTTGTTCCGTATCGCCCGTATTTATCATCGCCGAGTGTTCCTCGGTACTTTGCTGTCTCGTAAAGCCTGTCGACATTACGAGTACGCAGTCCCTCGCGAGCAACCACCGATCGATGCAAGGATTTTCCGCGACTCGTGTACCGCTCCTTTGAGGTCGAACGGAGATCCCGCAGAGTCCCGTCATAATCCCTCGTCACAGTGACGATAAATGTCTGGAATCGATTTTTATCGTACATTTGTTTTTCGACGTGATTTCTTCCGTCGAAAAGTTGCTGCATCGATGTTGCTCTCGCGTAGAAAGCAAGTACCGTTCATCGCTCGAGATTTACAAGCTCCGTTATTGAGACTCGTTGGATGATAAAGTGCTCGAAGACTCTTCGATCTGGAACTTTATCCCCGTTGCTGCATCTCGTAAGCAGCATCCAGTTTTGAGACATCTCGTGTGAATAAATTTAGAGACTGTTTGACGGTGCTTTCCCGTATACGAACTGCCTCATAAAGCTCGTCAAAATCACGGGTACCGTCCCTCGAGCGTACCACCGATCGATGCGAGGAGCTCCGTCGCAATCCCACGTCTCAACGACGACGCGAGTTTCGTTGCCATCGATTTTTACGAGAGAAATTGTTCATCCTACGCCCGGAAAGATCACCATCGAAAAATTGTAACATTTACGAGCTGTCGGCGTCGTCAAAGTTCTCCAACAGCCCGCTGCTGCTGTCCCTTCGGGTATACATGCAGAGTTTCCCGCGAAGACCGCTCTTGTCCGACGGATGATCCGCGAGAGGCACCCTTAAGCGCGATTGAAAAATCTCAAAGTTCTCACGTCATATCCGCAACCACGGGGATCCGTAGAAGCAATCACGCGAACAATAAGACGGCGATGGAAAGATGAGAGCAGCGCGGGAGAGAAGAAGGAAGGATGCTGCGAGGAGTAAGGGTGGAGAGGGGGTTGGTACGAGAAATTCAAGTTATGACGCAGCAGGGGAAGAGAAGGGAGAAAAGGCAAAGGTTAGACGACGTTGAACTCTCGGAAAAGTTATATGGGGCTCGTTCGAGAGGCGGAGAGGTTTACGTTTTCTCCGGCACTTTCAGCGAGAAGAGGCTAACGGAGACGGGGATGAAAAAGAGGCTGGAAGAGACTCGCGGAAGCTGAGACGCGAGACGCGCGAGGAGGAAAGGTCTCCCGTCGCGCATGAGAGTCGGAACGCTGCGAGAAAATCGGAAAAGGCAATGTTGGATGCGAGAAAAAGAAGAAGAAAAATTTAGCGAGTGCGCGAGACGCGTTCGACCGCCCTCGTCCTTTTCTCTCCTCTCCTCCGCTAACCTTACGTCATAATGGTATTTTGCTTCACGGCCATTACTCGGCTTTCCGGATAATACACACGTCCGATGGGTGTACGTTCGGAGCCGCGACGTCAACGGCGACGTCAACGCGACTTTTAGGGTGACCCATTTTGGCCGACTTTTTTTTTCGAGTCTCGTACGAAAATACCCCCGCTTTTTGCATCCGATGAGCCCTCCAAAAAGAAACCGAGGGATCAAACTTTTTTTCACGGGTCGCCCGAGAATTTTGAAAATTCCGAAAATGGACAAAATTCGAATCTTTTTTTCGCCACTCTGAGAATTTTTAATCCCGTCGAGAAACAACGTCGAACGAGGTACAGGTTTTTCCCTTTATTTTCATAGAATCGTCGAGGACAAGGAACATTGCTCGTTTGTTTCTTTATTTATCATCTCCGTTAAATATTGTATATCGTGATTTTACAGTCGTTGTTTACAGCTGACGCGTGAACGGTCAATTAATTTGAAAATCGACAAATTTTACGTTCCACCGTCATCGGTAAAAATTTCAGCCATTTTGAGTCTTTAATCGATCATTCCGAACGTGACGTAAAGCGGTAATTTCATTGATGTTTTGACATCAATTTTTATGACGCTGTATATGAAAAACGTCAGTGACGGTCGAGGCACAATTTTCGTCAGGATTTTACGAGTCTCTTCTTCGCCGCTCGCGTATCGAGCGTGCCATTTTGAAATTTCGCCATAACGATTTCTCTTCGGGCGAGAACGAAAATGAACACGTATGAGGAGCAGGCGAGAGTCGTACGTCGAGGTATTTTACAAAAGAGCCTGTGGTCTGTTATTTACAAGAGACGAATAAGCGATTTATCGAAAGGATATAAAGATACAGGATGTGGATGCTGCGAACCGTGCTGGAGATAAGGTATCTTTGATACAAAAAAGAAATAGACATACGGATATGTATCGTACGCGAGGGGGAACAGGGACGCGAACTCGAGCAGAAACTCTGTGAGACGTGCATTTTTTTTTTTTTTTTCGCAAAGTCATACACAGAAACAGCTTTATCGTCGAGCTTGACTTTCGTCCGTTCTATTCGGCGGGTGTGAAAATTCCGCAGAAACGGTGGAGAGAAAGGTGAAAAAAATTCCTCGCGCAACCCTTCCGCTCGAATGATTATAAGAGGGTGTAAGATCGAACGATAAAATCCCCGACGAAATTTGTACATATCCACAGCAGGGGACATAAAAACGTTCCTTTCGCTCGTTTCATCTCCTCATCCTGCTGCTTCTCTTTCCCTCGCTCGCTCGTATACCAATCTGCGTTATTTCCATGAAAAACCAAACAAGGGTTGCAAATTGGATTATTTTTTTCAGCTCGAGAGTAAACGAGCTTGGTCCACTAATTAAGTACCATTCGGTCGAACTTTTTATACCAACTAATATGAGACAATCATCCGTCCAAATCGTGTTATTGCAATGTTTTACCTTTTATGTTTATTGAGAGATAAAAAGTCAGAGAAACGTCCTTCTAATAAAAAGTTGACGGAGCCCGGAAGTGGATCGTTAATCGAAAAAATATCGCGCTATTGTTGTCGCTTTATCCGTCTCCTGATACGCTCTCTGATGCTTATGTTTCGTTTTTCCTCGAGTTTGGCAGTTGTCGGATTTTCAAAGATTAAGTGACGTAAAAAATTAAGGCGCAGGAAAAAATTCTACAAATTGAATTATTTATCGTCATCCAAAATTCGTAATTATACTTCGATCTTTCTTCACCTTTTTCAGACCGTGCCTCTATAATATTCTCAAAGAATATTCGATAATAATCGCTCGATCGAGGTACAGCGATATTTATTTACCCTATTTTGAAGCTGCTCTTGAGATTTTGCAAAAATTCACAACACGACACTTGCGCGGCGAGACAAATACCTTAATCAACCCCAATGTCGGTTTTCGAGCAATAACCCAGCAGGTGGATGTCGATCATCTCTCGATAACAATATCGGAATAGTTGGCCCCTCGCGCGGAATCCACAAGGAATCTCTCGATGCGAGAGAGTGCAAAGTACCTTGGACAAACCTCGAATATTACCTCTGGCGTCTCTCTTTGCGATCGAACCTGTCGTATTCTCTCGAACGGGGGAGGAAAAAATGCTGTTTCATCCATTCCATTTACTCTTATCTGTACTTGTTTTTCCTCACCGCATACATATTTGAACACTCGGTAGTACAGGGGTGTTATTCCCACAGGATTATTTCCATGAACGTAAGAACACTCGTGCGCGTCCCATCGATAAATCCACGAGTAGAAAAAGCCAATGCATGTGCAGACAATTATGGGACTATCGTCGCTCTCAGACTTTTGTCCAATTTCAGTGTCGTTTTCTCCCAGGATAAATAATAAATCGATAAAACACGCGACCATCGAGCACGAGTACGAATGTTCAATTGAAGAAAAAAAAACACCGCCAAACTTTGACGTCATTTTTATTCGTAAAAGTTTGACTTGAGTCACATTTCGTCATAAATTACGCGTGCTCGTTCCAACGATAAAAATCATCGTTTTTCTTCCCCTCCCCCCCGTATCTCTTCGCGTTTCCACTTTGTGCCGAATATACATAAAAAAAAAAGTTTGTCACGACTATAATCATCCTTTCTGATTTGTGGCACAAATTTACCCGCCGCTCTGTCTACTATTTGTAATCAAAATGGTCGATTTCCTCTGTACAATCTGTTTGTGACGATTTACAAGAAGGCGGTGAATTTTGACGTTTTCATTGGGGAATAAAAAAAGATCAACAGCTGGTGCAGCAAAATAACGCTGTCGAGTCTTGCACCCTTGAACTTTCCCGACGATTCATTAGGCTTTTTTATGGTGCAATTGACATACCAAGCAATGAAATACGTATGTACGTGTGTGTATCGCGTGCGGCGTATAATTGATCGCACATCGATGAATTCAGGCGCCTTAACATAATTAAGTAAGTCGCTGGGTATGTTGAGCTGTTCTTTTGATGTCCACAGGGAAACATCTGGCAGCAGCTCCTGTCGTTCCACTTCATCCTGGAATTGGTGAACACGATACCATTCACGATTACGGTGAGCATAAATATGCATCGAAGAGTAATGTATAAAACGAGGGTGCATTGAATTTATTTTCATAAAATTTTCATCATCGTCCTATGAAGAATTCGAGAATAAAAAAAACACATTTACCGTAGCTCGTCGACAATTTTTCACTCTCAATATTCTTTTTCCAAAAGGATAAATATTATTTTTTTTTTAAATAACGAACAAAATCTTATCGAATTCGTCTCGCAGACGTATATCGCAACGATCACGTCGATGCCGGAGAATCCATTCCGTCTTTGCTATGAAAAATTGAAAAACATACCCGGGAGAAGCATTACTTTATCGATTCGCGCGGTAATACGAAACAAACAACATTGACGCAAGTCGATATCTTTGCACTCGTTAAGCAGCTTCGTTGGGTCACGTCTCAGCGAGTGAAATGAGAAAAAACAAAATGATAAAAATGCTCTTGTTGCGATTCGAATTTTCTTTTCCGGTCTTTAGGCACGACCATTTTCTGAACAAGCTTCGGATGGTGAATTTTCATGAAAATTTCCGTTTTTTTTTTGCGGTAGATGAAAAAAAGCTCGCTGGAATATCGAATGTCTCTTGCCCGATCTTGCATATTTCTGTACACTCGCGAGCCTTATTATTTATAGTCCTTTTTACTGTCCCTCTTTTTTCTCTACAATGAGTTTCACCTTGTACGTAAGAAAAATTAAAGTGGAATAAATACGACAACTACGAGACTTAGGTTTTCCTGGTCGAGGTTGGAAAAAGGGAAAACTTTCGCGAGAGTTTCGCGACACAGCTTTTTGTCCTTGAATAATTTAAATGCTTCTTGTACGATCCGAACGAAAGTTTTAAAAATAAAAAAAAACGACTCGGATGTAGAAATAGATTGTCATTCAATTCTCCATTAAGATGTGCATATACCTACTATATTATACAGGGTGTGATAAAACTCGATGCTGACAATTCAAACTCTGATTCAACATGAAATTTCGAGTCGAAATGGTTTTTAGTATTTTTTCACGCGACGAAAACCCAATGAGCTATTAATTGTCAAAGTTTCCGCCAATCGCAAGCGCGCCCTCCCTTCTCCGGGCGCGAGCGCACGCGTCCTATTGGTCCAACTGTGACGATCGATAACTCGAGAGGAATTCGTCGGATCAAAAAGCGCTCAAAGACTTTTCGACATGGAATTTCATCCTCAATCTAACGTTGAATCATCAGCATCCACTTTTAGGACCACCCGTATACAGAATTTCGATGTGATAACTTTTCTCTTTGTTAGCAAAAACACGATTATTGTGTGACAAAATTCATTAAGGGCTGGACAGAGTTTACCACGTACGATGATTTATTAGTGTACAAATTAATTCGCAACAAGTATTACTCGCGTGAAATATTGCTCATGCGTCCTAGTGGAAAAAGGAGAAACCGTAATTGTGGCTGGAAACTCCTGTTTCAGCTTCTGTATCCACCGATGCGAAATCTCTTCATACCGGTTTTTCTCAACTGTTGGCTGGCAAAACATTCCCTGGAGAATATGTTCGTGAGTATGCGAGACCCTGCATGGGAATTCTCGAATAATCATCATTTATTCAAATTTCCCGCTTGAGGGATTCGCCATTCGTTGCGTCGACTGACGAATCTCGCCTCGTTTCATTCTCGACGATTTTGCAGAACGATCTGCACAGAGCGATGCAAAAATCACAATCGGCATTGAGTCAGCAGCTGATGATCCTCAGTGTCACGTTACTGTGCCTTGTATTTACCAGGTAAGAATAAATAACGCTGTCACATGTCCTATAACGAAAAAAAAAAATCTTCAGAGAGTTACACACCGAGTGGAATTACTTGAAAACCGACGAAAAAAAATTCGAGTTCTCCATTTGACGCGACAGTGCAATCGTAAAGTGCTTAAAAAGTTTGGCAAAAAAAGGCGCCCAAAGTCGTTGCTAAACGCCACTTTTGGCAACAACTTTGGAGCAGCAAACTCCGGAGCTCCCGAGGGAGAAAGCCCTTTCACGCAGAATTTCATGTTTTCTCACAAACGTTCGCGGCATTTCTCTCGATCCTCGGAACAAAATGAAAAGCCCTCGAGCCACGCGATTCCCAAAGAAAAAAGCACGTAGCTTTCCCAAGGATTTGATTACTCCTCACAAAGAGATGCAGGGTTTCTCGTGGTTATTACAGCTGTATGTAAAATTAGCGATAATAATACATGAACAAGAACAATAATACATGGGTCAGCCAATGCTCGAGCCTCGAGGCTTCCAACTTCCAACGTTGAACCTTCCCGAGCTTGAGCACGCAAAGTTGGTATTATCGCAATAATATCTTGTTTTTTTAGTTCACTCATGTGCTCCACTCAAACCGGTATAAAAGTCGAAATAAAGCTCTTTTTCGGAAAGCACGTTTAAATCAGCTGAACGTCATTTTTGACGAGCATTTCTGTCGGTCATTACAGCTGATGATTGTGAAATCATCGATAAACACATGCATGATGCACACAAACGACTGCTGCAGGTACAAGCTTACGTTCGGTCAGTCAATGTTTTATCCCCCAGCCCCGAGGACGTTGATTCTCTCGAGCCAAGTCCTTTGCACACTGTGTTTCTGTTTCAGCAGCAAACGAGCCTCACATCCGTCGATGCACATACATACGAGTGGCATACACGCGTCTTCCATCTATTATTATGCAATATACCCTGATTTTCATACAAACTTGGAGTGTTTGCGTAAGCTGGCCAGCCGCGAGCACCGTTCCCGCGAACTGACGATTAATAGTTAATTCAATTAGCGTTAGAAGCGACGTTGGAAAAATTCAACGAACCAAAGGACTCTGAGAGAATTTCCGCTGTTTTTTTTCTCGTTTTTCATCCCCCCGGAAACACGCGCGTTATTCCGGACACCGACTTGCTCTTTTCCACTGTTTTTACGCGGACGAACATAACGAAAAGTTACACATTCGGATTTGAACGAAATAATTTCGTACAAATTGGCGCGAGCTCCACGAACGTGGTTCTCCGACCATGGTGAACTTTCGTGCCATTCCCACTCGTGCCCAGCCCCAGTCTCCCGATTGAATTTAACTCGTTGGAGCTTTAATTTGAAAATCGAACGTTTGTCGGTAATTTTCGTGGTCCGCAAACTCCGTTGTGCAAATCGAGTGCCAGGGAAATGGTGAATTCCGCGCTCGCTCGATTGTTCTTTGGAAGACGTGTATGCCGATGAAATTTTCGAAATTCGCGATGGCTTCGCGTCGATCATTTCGAGAGAATCGATCAATCGATCGACAGATAGATGTCGTTATTGCGAAATTGCGCTATTCTCAATTTCGAGTGTTTATCGAGTACAGTAACGTTCGTCTGAAATGATTTACCGTGAAATTTATCTTTAAATGATTTTCAATTTTCCATCAGCATATTTTGTCATATTCGCTTGTACCAAGAAAAAAATACGAGACAATTTGGCGTTGGCCGCAGCGACGTTGAATATTCATGAAAAAGAAAACCCCACGCAGGAAAAATCGCACGATTCCGGCGAAAATTAGCATCTATAAAAAATTCATCAACTCGGAATTTCAAAGCAAAACGGTCGAGACTTCCAAAAAAATGTATGATATTTTTAGATTCACCGGGACATTTTTTGCGATTACCGCGGATTTTTCATCATCGTGTTTCAACCTCCAAATTTTACAAAAATATTTGCCGTTTAATTTTTTTTGCAAAAATGTAAGATTGATACGCTTTTAATAATTTATGCGCGGAAGTTTATCGCTCAATCTCGCGCGTCTGCGACGACATAAATACTATACGAACAAGTTTTGCTTCATAATATTGTACAGTGCCCCCTCGTGACGATTCAAAGAGGCTCGATATACCGAAGTTTAAGTGCAAAGCTCCGTATTGAGCTTCGTTAACATTGTCCTCTCACCATGGGTGCTTTTTCCCAATAATAGCTTCAGCAGCCTACTCTGAAAGTTCCACTCGCTCGTTTCGCTGAAAGAAACGTATACACGTGTATTTCCACGTTTCCTACGCAGTCGACGAGTTTTACCTCATTTCCGACCCTCTTTTTCTTTATACAATGAAAAACCTTCCCCTTCTGTGTATTTTCGCAGCACACCGAAAAAAAAGCTCCTCGACTCTCCGGGACCGAGGTATAAACGGTTAATGTTCTTTTTCTCCTCAGCGAGAGACACGCATTTTTTCCGCCCAAAAGCCGCCTTTTTTTGCTCGTGAGTGATTTGTCAAAATGGGGAAAAAACATTTTTTTTTTTTTTGAAAAAACAACTTGAACATTTATCCCCTCTGTCGGAAATAAAATTACATTCCACTTTTCCACGAAGAATTAAAAATCTACCCCCAAGCTTTGGCTGAAACACCATCGAGGCAAAAGACAGAGAGAGGGGGAAAAGAAAATTGATTAGCTCGAATGATGGAAATTTCGTTGAATAAAATTCATCCGCTTATCGAAACATTCCAAAGATGTCACCCCCTCTGAAACTCGATGTTTTCCGTCATCAAGATATTGACGATGTTTTTTAGATTCCTCGCGCCCTCCTGATGGTGCGACTTTCGAGCGTAAAATACCAGCAATGTCGTACCGCATTTGTATCGATATGAAAATGCCTCTCGTGCGACTCGTCCAAGTTGTCGGCAATGGGGGATGAGAGCGGGGATGAAAGAAGGGCTCGTCGTCAGCTCGGCGTCGTTCCTAGGTCAATTTTCCGTCTAGGAATAAACATCCAACGCGCGTACAACAAAACATGGGCTTTTCTCGCGTCACGTCATCGTCAGTGTTCCAAATCCAAAGTTGTTGCGTTAAAAGCTCCATACACGTACAAATACTGCTCTCTACCCTTATACGTACCCCACGTGGTGGCTTGTACGTGCATTTGCGTGCAGAGTAGGGCAGAAACATTGCCGCAATGACTCGCGCCAATAAAGACAGGGAGAGAGAGAAAGAGAGACTGTTGCTCTTATCCGAGCACACGGCCTGGTTTGTCTGGTTAATGTAGGCCATTGATAAATACATAATCGCGACTGTAACACTCAAACGACCAATTGAAACGGCACTTGTATTAATAATATTGATCCTACGGTGATTCATTATTTATTAAATGCCTGGAACACGTAGCGTCCTGCACCGGCCGCGATACTTTTTATTGACACACAAGGGTTGGAAGAGCGAAAGAAGAAGGTGAAATAGGGGTGAAAAGGGTCGAGGGAAAATTGTTGGGCGTTGGGCTCGCGTTTCGGAGCCGTTTTACACACTCTCTCGTGGTATTAAGGGGTTGGATCTACCTGGACGGAAATATTTACTCCCCTTTTTCCATGTCCATCCTCGATACGTTTCCATCTTTTTTTTCCCCTCTTTTCTGTAATTTAAACATTTGATCGGACCAAATGTATACCGAATGCGGCGAACCCTGCGGCACCTCGTAAAAAAGGCAAATTGTCCACCCAAATTGGACCAAATTTGCTATTCACGTTTGAAACGTGTCGCCGGGTAAAATGAAATTTTCTATCGCTTTTCATAAAAAACCTCGCTTTTAGTACTTTTGGTGATCTAATGAAAAAAACAAAAAAATTTCGTCGGTAAATTTACCGGAAAGTCCACCGTATCGCTTTAATAATGTTTTTTCCCATCGCGGCGACCTTTCAAATAAACGAATGCACGAAATAACGCAATGTGCGTTTTTCCAAACTCGTCCGCGGAACGGACAAAAACGTATACAAACGAAAGTACGAACAATCGCCGCAGGGTGGCTTTTTTCAATGAAAAACCAATTCTCGCCGGTGAATTTATGCTCCCGGAAGCTCGATACCGCGTTTATCAATGTTTTTTCATATCGCAGCCCTCTTATGGGGGATGAATACAGTGTACATGTATATGCCGACGGACAGGATATGAGGGATACACGCGGTACATGCAACCGAGCGGTTTACGACAGATGGGTGCGGTCACACAGGTGGAACCCTCTCCGGAGGTCCGCCACCCTCTTGCCGACCTCCCTTGCTTTCTCGTTTCCCGCGAGAGAGATTCGCGAAACGAGAACACAGCGGCAGCAACAGCAGCGGTATAAAAAGTGATCACACGGCGTGGGAGTGTCGCTCTCGCAATTTGTTTTTTGTTTAATTTTTTTTATCATCGCGTCGTTCGCGAACAACGTTTGAATACCGCGTGCGTCAAAGCCGGAGGAGAACACGCGGATCGCGCGCAACCGCGGCCATTCCATCCGACACTCCTGTCGCCGCGGCCTGCCGCCCTTTGCCCTGCCGAGCCTCGTCAATTTACGCGGGAAACGAATAATACAAAACATGGCTGAAATTCGACGAAGGATTGTCCCGAGAGAATCTCCGAATCTCTGGAATTCGAATTATTCGATGAATTTGAATTATCGTGAAAAATCAGTCACCCGAGCGTCCGGAAAAATCCGAACCGGAGTCTGGTATTCGAGGAGGCCCTTTGCCGATCGATCGTACACGAAGATCCCTTTGTCGACTCCTCTCGCGATTACCCGGGGGTTGTGATTCCCCGGGGAGAGAGCGACCGCGGCGTCCCCTTCGAGCAAACTTCCTCGAGAGCCGTTTAGGTGAGCCAATATTTGCCGTCGTCCAAGTTTACCCATGTGCTCACATCGGCGACACAGTCGGAGCAATATTGGTCTCATCCGTTGACCGACGAGTATAGACAAAACGAGCAAACGTTTTAAATAATAGCCCACTCCCTTCTCGAGCCTCGACTGTGTATTTGCGCGAGGAAACACGCACGTGGATATTCCGACGAACATTGACTCTCGAAACGATGACGTTTCCGCAAGGTGGATGTTTGTTTATCCGCGGGTAACATCGCGCTTCCTCGCGCGCCTTTTGATCATCGTCAATCATCCGGTACACCCTCGAAATAATTGGTCCTGCTGTTCGAGCGACTCGAATTCATGTACCTTTCGAAATGGAAATGAAAAAATGAAAATGATACGGAAAATTCGTAAAATCATCGACAAGCACAACAAATGACTCGTCTTTTCGCGTGTTCCAGCGTTTGCGGAATTCAACACTTTCAACGAGCCGGACACCGACACTTGAATCTCTTTCAGAGCACGTACTTTGTCGTTGTGACATTTTCGACGGTCGGTTACGGGGACTTTGTGCCGGATATTTGGCCATCGCAATTGTACATGGTGCTGATGATATGCGTCGCGCTCATAGTTCTGCCGACACAGGTGAGCCGTCCAAAATTCTCCAAATTCACGATAAAAATATAACCAAGTCGTAAAAACGAACCAAGACGAAAAAGGTTTTCATCCGATAGTTCAATTCCTTGTGAAGTGTGTGAAGGAAACTCAGATTCGAATACGAGTTAATCCAGCGGGTGTGACGGTACATTTTGATCCAATGAAAAAAACATTGCAATTTCGTTTAATGGAAATCCCCTTTGACCGCCGCTGCCCACGGTCGTAAACTCTCGACGATTTCATTTCCACGAGGATTTGAAAGAATGAGCGCGTAGCGAGGACAACCTTTGCATAATTGACGACAAGGGGGAAGCCTCGAAAGGGCATTTTATTTATCAATGAATACCCGAGAGTCGATTCGACGTTGCTAAAAAATTTAATGTAATTGATCGTGTAATTGATAATTAATTATCGTTATCGCTTGCCGAATTACTCTTGGGGTACATAATCTCCCCAGAATCCAATAGATTACCGTCATTATTGCGTTTCTTTTTTATTTTTTACTAAATTGACGAATTGATACGTATTATCCGCGATTTAATAAAATGTCACTGTTCTATATTCGATAAATCGCGATGGCAGCACGCGTTGATACTCGCTGGAGTGATCGAGAGAGTGAAATTCCGATGACCAATATATTCGATGAAAGTACGCGTGAACTTTAACTGAAAGGCAAAGGTTAAGGGGATTTCGAGAGATTGACGTGTGAGCGAGTGACGATCGAGCTCGGCAGACAGGCGATGAAACGTTTCGGTGAAATTCGTCGATCGGACAGGAGAGATACTCGCTGCGGGATGCTGTCAGATCCATGCACAAAGCGACAAGGGGTAGCAATCGTTTTGCTCGATATGGTTTCGATATAAAACGCTCGGTTTAATTAACAAACGTCGTTTTAATCATTTCAACGTTTCGCAGTAGGCTACATGCTCTCTGGATTAAACATTCGGTATTTGAATTTCCGATCCACGAATTTTAATTTACTTTTTTTTTTCGGAGAATCCATCGACTTTTTCATCCGACGTAATTTCTCACTCGTTGTAAATAATTATCCAAAATGTGATTAGCGTGGTTTTGCTATGAAAATTCGAAGCGTTTAAAACGAAACGACGGGGGTGCCTTTTGTGCCTTTTTTTCATTAAAAAATTAATTCCGCTTGAATCGGCATCGTCCAGTTCGAGCAATTGGCATTCACTTGGATGGAACGTCAGAAACTCGGCGGGTCGTATTCATCCCACAGAGCTCAGAGCGAGAAACACGTGGTGGTATGCAGCACGACCCTTCAAGCGGACACCATAATGGATTTCCTCAACGAGTTCTACGCTCATCCCCTATTACAGGTTTTCATCCCATGAATAATTTAATTCTCAGGATTCTTCGAAGATTAAAATTCTTGAAAAATATGATTACGTACGTCCCCGGCGTCGGGATAGCCATAAGATCGTGCGTTTGCGAAACGACAAAGATTTTCCCGTTTCATTTGATTGCATCTCTGTCGGAATCGGCGATTACAAAGTTTCGGAAAAATCTTTGAGAGGGCAATCGCTACCTTTTTTTTACAAAATCAACGCTGACTGTGATCTACGAAAGTTTCAAAGTTTATCGAGTATCTACGCGTGTCGAGTTGATTGTTTATGAATGTTTAACGAGGCTGCGCCAACTCGCAGGATTATTACGTCGTGCTGCTGTCGCCGATGGAGCTCGACACGACCATGAGGATGATCCTTCAGGTGCCCATATGGGCGCAAAGAGTCATATATATTCAGGGCTCGTGTCTGAAGGACGGTGACCTCGCAAGAGCGAGGATGAACGAGGCTGAGGCTTGTTTCGTCCTTGCCGCGAGAAACTACGCCGACAAAACTGCCGCCGACGAGCACACCATACTCAGGTAAGTTCCTTCGATCGTTTTCTCCGTCCAAATTACCCTGACGAGATGAAACAGAAAGGAAAAAGTGTATTTTTCCTCTCCCTCGTTCTCAAAATTCTACGACCGCAAAATCGAAATCAATAATTCCGGAATAACCATTAATCGAAAAAAGAAACAGACTCAAAATCCTCTCTTTTTTGTTTGTTTTTCCAAAACTCGCTGGTACGCGTGAAAACATGGATTATCGATGAAATTTAAGATCGTGGGCAGTGAAGGATTTTGCTCCGAACGTTCCCCAGTACGTGCAAATATTCCGTCCGGAGAACAAATTACACGTAAAGTTCGCCGAGCACGTGGTGTGCGAGGACGAATTCAAATACGCGATTTTGGCGAACAACTGCACGTGTCCGGGCGTGTCGACGCTCGTCACCCTGCTGCTGCACACATCGCGAGGACAGTAAGCTCTCGACGAATTTGCGAACAAAAAAACATACCCATTCAAGCTGGAAATAGATCGAGATTCGAAATCGTTTGTTTTTTTTTATTTTTTTCTTCGCCAATTATCGAAAACAGAGAGGGTCAACAGTCGCAGGAGGAGTGGCATCGTTTGTACGGGAAATGCTCCGGCAACGAGATTTATCACATAATCCTCGGGGACTCGCGTTTCTTCGGCGAATACGAGGGCAAATCGTTCACTTACGCCTCGTTCCACAGTCACCGGAAGTACGGTGTCGCTCTCGTCGCTGTGAGGCCCGCGGAACTGCCGGAATTTTACGAGGACACGATACTCCTCAATCCTGGTAAATAATTAGACTCGGAGATTCTTCGAGTCGAGTCGCAGGAGGGGGAAAAAAAAAACAAGAGTAACGTTTCGCATACGAATTTTGTCAATGGGTGAAAAGGTCCGCGGCACATTATGAAGAAAACGGATACGTGTTATTACATGAGCATCACGAAGGAGGAAAATTCGGCGTTCGTCGTGGCGAATCATCAGAGCGGCGTCGGGGGCGAGCCCAGCCAGGTCGTGGTCGATTCAAAGACCGAAGGGACGACCGCGGCGATGATCGGCAGCTCGTCGATCGTCGGGACCTCCGCGACGACGACCGTCGCGTCAATGACGACACCGACGACCGTCCTGACGACGACGACGATCGGCGCTCACGGTGGTAACGGTACAGCATCACCATCATCATCGTCAATCGGCCGCGGTTCTATCGGTCATCATCAGAGATTAACAGAAAAGTGTCGTAACGCGACGACGACGACGTGCGATACGTACCGCGGACAGGCGGAGGCACCCGGTGACAATCGTGGCAGAGTTCGCAACGTCGTAACGGGCAGCAACGTGCCACGATCACCGATGCCTCCTTCGGTCATCTTGCAGGTCCTTCCTAGCACGCCCACACTCCAACATCACAACCTACTCGCATCCGATGTTCACCGTGAGTGTCGCATGCCAGCCTGAGCTTATCGTCTTCTTCATCGGCTTCTCTCTCTCGCGTTTCCTTCTTCTTTCTTTTCTTTCTGATCTTCGTGACGTTTCGACCCTCCGAGAACACCGAATTTACCCATTTTACCGAAAAACCAGTTGAAAATGCCACTTTTCCCTTGTTCTCCGAGGGTCGAACCGTTTTTACGCCACGATATCTCGCATTGGCAAGGCGTTCTTTCAGCGGATACACCGAGCACGGTAATTTTCAATAATAACGATAATATGGAAAAGTTGGACCGGCGAGATGTTTCAAAAGGAGATTCATCTCTTTGGAGTTCTTTGGAGATCGACGTCTGATTTCCAAAGTCGAAATGGGCGTTACTTTTTAGCGCGATAATGCCGGATTCGACGTGGCGGATGGAAATTTTGCCGCGTCTCGGAGGAAATGCCTGCTCGAAAATGGGACTCGGATTTGATCGAGGAATTGCCGGAGATTTTCGCCAAAAAAAAATCATGCAGGATCCGTCGTCGACGTCGGCAGGTTTCGTTCGAGGAAAAAGTCACGAGTCTTTGCTCTACTTTCTTTGCTGAAAAAATCACGAGGCTTTGCTGTATTTTCCTATTTTTTTTTCTCGACTCTCGCTAACGAGCTTCGATCTCTTGGAATTTGTACATGCTCGCACGAAATCTTTATTATCGCTTTTATTCTCGATAGAATTCGTTTGATCGATACGAGCTATTTTGACATTTTGCCAAATATTTTCTGACCAATGTTGATGTGTATCTTGCGCCAATTTTTTAATACGCTTTCCATGTTTTCGCGATAATCGGAAAAGCGTTTTGTTTTTTACGCCGACGATTCGATCTCGTCGGAGCTTTGTAACGTTCGATGTTCGTGACGAATAATAAACATGTACGTCCTCTTACCCCCTCGATCAATCAAAATCCTCGAAACACCGACCGCAATGGTACAACGATTACGGAATTTCGCATCAAGGACGTACGGCAGCCACAAAACGAGAAAATAAAACGAAAAATTTCGAGTACCCGAAAAAGATGAAAAAATTTCAAAGACATTGAACAAAAACAAATTTCGTGATTTTTTTTCACCAAATCCATGTCAAGATTTTGCAAAAAATTCGGATACTCGACCAATTCGCGTTGTATTTCCGTTTCGTCGGGAACGTGCTTGATTGAATTTCGGAACGTTGGCAAAGAAAGTAATGACAATTGGATGATGTCTAAATGACTGTTGGAAATCGTCAAAGCTATCACGAATATTACGGACGAAAGAGTAACGCGTTATCGATCGGCTCGAAAGTAATGCTTCTTTTTTTTGCATTTATACGTATTTTTCTCGTAAAGCGCGAAATGAAATTGCAGCGAATTATCTGGACCCCGGGAATCTCGGCGATTCGAGGCAGTGCTTGCGGGAGAGCAGCTCGAGCCCGCAGACGCCGGTGACGGGAAATCACCTGGACGTACCGCGATCGATGGACCAAAATCCGAATCTGCTGAGTCCGGAGATTCTCATGCAGAGGAGAGGTTCGCCGCTTGTTTGTCCGCGAAAAAAAAAACGAAAAAAATACGCGAATTTTATCGCCCGGACGGTAACCGCATGCGTCGTTTGTTGATTCAAGGGAGCAGACGGCCGAGCATACTTCCGGTACCGGATATGCTGACGAGCTCGACGCTGCATCTGCCCGGGCAAGAGTCGCTGGACCACGAGGGCGACGAATCCGAGGACGAGATGGACGACGACGTTCCGTGGCGGTCGCCGAGCGAAAAAATTGCGTACGTCAGACTTTACCTCTGCCTTCTCTCCTCGCTGTTTTTTTCTCTTCTCAAAGCGCTTTTATCAGATCACACGAAACACCGCTTCGAAATTTCGATATTTCGCTGAGATGTTTAACGTTATCCTCTAGAAAACAATCGGATTTTGACGTTGTGGTATTATTCACGGATCGAAGAGAGCCTCTGTAGTTTTTTCCTTCTTACGAATTAACCTTTTTTATTTCTGTACTTTGACACTTTGCCGTTAAACGATAGAGTAACATTTCTAGCGAATGATTCCGATCCAAGTACGTTGTCGTGGGGGTAATTTACGGGACGACATTAAAAGATTACAACGTCGATGAAAAAATTCGCCAATTTTTCACGATACTTTGATTATTCGTGACGCGTTTTCTCCGTTTGTTTTTCTTATCGTCGATTATGGTCGTTCGTCGATGTCGTAAAAATGTTCCTTTCAATGTCCGTCCGATTCGTGCAAGCAACGTGTAATGCCCGTTGCACCACTCGTCGTACAAACTGGATGTGACCCTCCCCCGCCTGACACCCCGATAAATTACCGGAGATAAAAGCAAAAAAAAAAACAATCGAAAAATCTATATCTACATAAATTAATGAAAAATAAAAATTCATTCGTGGATGTTTGTACTCGATGTCTGCCTTCCTACGCATCACCTTTCTGCACACTACGCCTTGCCGCACGCTACGTCTCGCCCCCTCTACGACGCGCAGTTTCAAGGGGTGAGTTTAACGCACCGTGGTGTTTTCACTACACTTAATTATTATTATCGTCACTCGATATTCTACCGCTGCTTATATCCATTTCGTAGTAATTAGATCCTCGACGTTTTCCCGGTCGATTGAAAAAAAAAAAAAAAAAAAGAATTAGAACGAATAAATAAAATTGGCCGCCTAGTTTTCATTCTTCGAGCATAGCAGAGCATTCAATCGTCCATGTGATTACCGCGCTTTGTTATTATTATTTTTATTATTATTACCATACGGTCGTCACTTTGTAGCCTTCCGTTGCTTTTTATATCGATATCCAGCACTCATCCGCGATATAATCGTTGAATCATTCGACGCGAAACCAACGATGCGTCCATCTCCGACGTTTTTTTCAATGACAACTTTGCGCGGAACGAAAGAAACTCGAATCGAGGAATCGTCAAAATATAATGATGGCAAACTCGTCAAATTCCTCCTGGATCTCGTGGAGAGCTCTGCTCCGGCGCGTCAGCGGCAAGAATATAAAAACGATCGGTATTCCGAGGGAACCGATTATGGAGAACGAAGCAAACGCCAGGTGCAAGTCCCGCCGGTCGTTCAATAATTCGAAAGAAAATTGGATTATCATCGACAAGAGGTATATGGCCGACACGCACAGGCCGAGTTTCACCGTTCTGTGACGGGTGAGGAACGTCTCACCTGTCAGAATCGGCAGTATCGGCGTGAGACCCAAGGAATATATCATGTAATAAAAAACGAGCACCACAGCGATCACGAGGATGGAAACGTCGTCGTTCGCGCAAGGACGCTCCCTCGCGCGCTCCTTGACGATCGTTATTGCCGCCAGGATCAAGCAACTCACGCCGGAACCTATGACCGACGTGAAAAACATCAAATGCTTCCTACTGACTCTACCGATGACGAACAGACAGACGCCCACTGACGCAACGTCCAACGACGATATGACTATCCGCCCGTAATTCGGCAAAAGAGCGTTCAGATACGCCCTCGCGTAATCGTTTATCCCGTACGCCCCGACCATCTGCGTTGCGCACAAAAAGATGATGACCATCACCGCGTAGATCTTTTCCCGCGACATCGAGGGACACGCGGTTTCGAGATGTCGCTCGTCTCGTCGTCGAGTCGTCCGAAAGAACAGCTCGATCGTTTTGTACTCGGGATCGATTTCCAGCACGGTTTTCGCACCGCGCAGAACTTTCAACGACAGCTTCGCTTCCAGCGTCTGAAACACGCGAAATTTCGCTCGTCAGACTAGTTTTTTCCACGGCGAGGAATCGCCGTTCGATCTCTCGGCGACGATATTGTCGGTGGAAAAAATGAGATTACCCGTCCCCGTAGGAAGAGAAAATACGGCGACTCGATCATCCAGCAGTGCAGAGAAACGAGGAAGAGCGATGCCAGGCAAATCATAATTAATCCGATCATTCGGACGAATTTCATAAAGACCAAACAGCTGCCGAATAACGCACCGACGTAGGCGCAGAACGCCGCGAGTGCGCCGTTCGCGCTCCGCCTCTGCGGCAAAGATATTTCGCTCACGTAAAGCGCCGTCGTCGTTATGAAAGCTCCGGCGGCGATACCACCGAGGACCGCGACGTAAATAATTTCCTGTCGATAATAATCGTGACTGATGCCGTTGGGGGCGTCGAAATTGTCGCAAAATTCGTCAAGATCGTGCGCTTACCGCGTGGCCTTGAAAGGCCATGAGAATCGTCCAGAAGGCAAAATTGAATGTACCCGCGGTGGCGAACGACAGCTTCCGACCGTAAGTATCGGCGATGCAGGAGGGCAAAAGCGCGCCGATGCAACTGCCGCAATTCATCATCATTTGAACGGTCGCACCGTCGTCCGACACGAGATCGCGACACTTTTCCCCACATTGATTCACCAACAAGTAGGCCAACGACGATTCGGGCCATCCCAGCGTGAGACCGACGCAGATCGAGCCTAAACAGACTGCAAACGACGTTTCCCCCCTCGAATATACTTCCCCGGTTGAATTTTCCAATTCGCGTTCCCGAACCTCGCGATACTCACGTGAGCCCAGCGAAAGATTCCCTCTGAGATTTCCGGTCGGCTGTTTGAACGTTCGAAATATCATCGACCTTGAAGATCTCGGAGGCGCCATGTCGACCCACCGATAGCCCCTGAAAATTCACGAATTTCTCGCGACGCGCCCATGTGGACGATCGAGACCCGGAAGACCGAAAGATCCCTAAAAGCTTATACGGTAAGACAAATTACGAAGGAACAAAGAAAAAAAACCCGTCCAATTCGTCATCGCTCGCAGCAGAGAGGCCCCGAGCACAGGCGCGCGTTGACTCGTCGCGCTGTCCTCGATATGATTCTTATCATCGTTCCGACGTTTCGCTAATTGCGCTTAACGATCCCGCAAAAACGATCATTAGCTCGAAAGTGCGCGCGCGGTTACGCTTTTGACCGAGATAAAACGGTGAACGGCGGTGACACTCGTTTCATTTCGAACGATTCTTTCAGCATCGTCAAAGGATTTCCGCCCGTGTCACCGTTCATCGGAGTATCGCCGACGCTCTGCTATCTCCTCAAAGAGAAAAAGCCGCTCTGTTGCCTCCAACTGGCTCAGGTACGACCTGAATCGCGAGTTAACGAACGAAAAAAAAAAAAAAAATCGAATCGCGCGAATGATACACGTTTCTCTTCGGAATTTGCCGCAGGTATGCGAGCACTGCAGCTACAGAAACGCCAAGGAATACAACTGGCAGAACAAGACGATAATACTGGCTGCGGATTACGCGAGCAATGGAATTTACAATTTTATCATTCCACTTCGCGCTCACTTCAGGTAAATCTCTCCGCCTCCATCCGCTTGTTTCGCAGCAACGCGTTTGTTCGAAATTTACACGAATAAATGACGCAGATCGAAAACGTCGTTGAATCCGATAATCCTGCTGCTCGAGAGACGACCGGAGAGCGCTTTTCTCGATGCCGTCTCGTATTTCCCTCTGGTATACTGGATGCTGGGCTCCATCGACTGTCTCGACGATCTTTTACGCGCCGGCATAACACTCGCGGAAAACGTTGTCGTCGTCAACAAAGAGCTGAGCAATTCAGCCGAAGAGGACACTCTGGCGGACTGCAACACCATCGTTGCCGTTCAAACGATGTTCAAGTACGCTTTTTTCCCCTTTTTCCCTATCGAATTACCACAAAGCTGAACGAACGTTTGGTTCATCGCGAAAACAAATACGCCAAGTTCCATTTTGATCATTTTTTTTTTGAAGACTTTCGCGTTCGATCGAAAGTCCTCGTGCTCGGCAGTGTTGACGATGGGTTATTGATTCTTCGGTAATTTCGACAGATTCTTCCCGAGTATAAAGAGCATAACCGAGCTGTCGCAATCGAGCAACATGAGATTCATGCAATTTCGAGCGCACGACAAGTACGCCCTCCATCTCAGCAAAATGGAAAAGGTACTCCTCAGTGCTACTACAGATGACAGCTACTCGGCCGAGCCTACGATGGGCTCCCCGGTAACACATAACTCACTCACTCTGACCTCTGATTGATCATTCGAATTATGATATATCCGACTGACGAGTTGATTGTGATTATGAGATTGTCTCTCTCTCTCTCTCTCTCTCTTACCACCGATTATTGTTATTATTACTATTATTATTATCATCATCACTCTGCTCACCCGTAGTACTTGCGAGACACAGCGTCGAGGCCGTACGTATGACGAATTCATTTTTTTCCCAATTATTCCCTCTTCAATCTTGCACAGAAGGTCTTTGCTCAACGAAGATAATCTGACGTCAATATTTTCTCAAAAATCTCCACTCGGGATGCTGTGACGGATGAGATTGCGACTGTTGGAGTTTTTCAACAAACGACGAGAACAATGACGTTACAAGACGCGTACGAAAGAGCACACACACACTCGTGACCGAAAGCCTGACTTCACATTTTTGATTCGCAAAAAATTCGCCTCGATGAAGCGATATTTTTTGCAACATGGGAGGGAAAAGCTTTTTACAGCGACAGCCTCGATTCTTCGCTCGAGCGTAGAAAAGGAGCACTCTGCATCGTTAGTTTTTTATAGATGGGAAATACGAATTTCTCGACGTCGGCCAAAAGTTTACCAGCACGACGGATCGTGAATCGTCAATGAAACGGGCTGTTTTTTAAAAATGATGAATTCAACACGATCTTTACTTCGTTGTTTTCGTTTCAATCGCACCGCGACGATATTCGCACGATTTTAAACTTTTGGACGGCAGAGTTCACACATTCTCCGCATGAAGCATCGTTTCTTTTCAATCGTAATTGTAATCTCGATAGAATTCCGTAGTTCCGCGAGAGATCTCCTCCACGCGCGAGCATCTGGGCGACATTTTCTTAGCGAAGAGAGAGCTTTTTTGGCAAAAAATCGCGCGCAATCTACGCTCACGACGAGGAAAACAAAAAGTGTGATTTTTGTCATGTCCGACAGAGAGAAAAAGAGAGAGGCTCCCACATATCGTACATGTTCCGTTTGCCCTTCGCCGCTGGCAGCGTTTTCAGCGCCTCGATGCTCGACACTTTGCTCTATCAGGCGTTTGTCAAGGACTACGTCATCACGTTCGTCAGACTGCTGTTGGGCGTCGATCAGGCACCGGGATCCGGTTTTCTCACCTCGGTAAGTCGCGCCTCTCTCGCACAAACCACAATCCCGTCAATTTCGAAAATAAAATTGTATCGCGAATTGTAACAAAATATATAATAAATCATCGATCAATGTTTCCGTCAGATGTGCATAGCAAAGGAGGACATGTGGATCAGAACTTACGGAAGACTCTATCAGAAATTGTGCTCGACGACGTACGAAATACCGATCGGAATATACAGGACTCAGGACACCACGGTGGCCGACACTTCGAACGTGAGTTTCCGTCGTTGACGAACTTTATTAGCGGTGCATCCGAGTAACGAAAAAAAAACCAACAGCAGCAACAACGAGAAGAGAAAAACGAAAAAAGATAGAAAAGCAATGAGAAAGAAAGAAAAAAAAAAAAAGAGTACTTCCAAGAGAAAATCTCGGCTCGATGGACCCCGAGAGCTCTTTGAGTGGTGGCTGTGAGTAGCGCATGGCCGTGCTCTCTCGCTCATTCCCCTTCACCGTGTCGCTTTTTCCCCTTTGTTTTTTTTTTTACATTTCTATCGTCACAACAGACTCCTCCCCTCGTTGGTCCACCATTCTCCTCCAATCAAAGATCTCGTCTCTTTATTCAGAAAAATAATCGACGACCCCGAATGCCACGCACATGTAGATTCAGTTCCTCGGAAAGCCGCGTGATTACATCGACGGTTGGCACAGTAAGAAAACTGGTTCAATTCGCGAGTCCCATCCTGTGAAAATCCAATTGGAAATCCAGGGTCCATTCTCCTCGAATCAGAAATTTCGTCTCACCGTTTAGAAAAATAATCGACGACCCGAATGCCACGCACATGTAGATTTAGTTCCTCGGAAAGCCGCGTGATTACATCGACGGTTGGCAAAGTAAGAAAACTGGTTCAATTCGCGAGTCCCATCCTGTGAAAATCCAATTGGAAATCCAGGGTCCATTCTCCTCGAATCAGAAATTTCGTCTCACCGTTTAGAAAAATAATCGACGACTCGAATGCCACGCACATTTAGATTTAATTCCTCGGAAAGCCGCGTGATTACATCGACGGTTGGCAAAGTAAGAAAACTGGTTCAATTCGCGAGTCCCATCCTGTGAAAATCCAATTGGAAATCCAGGGTCCATTCTCCTCGAATAAAAAATTTCGTCTCACCGTTTAGAAAAATAATCGACGACCCGAATGCCACGCACATTTAGATTTAGTTCCTCGGAAAGCCGCGTGATTACATCGACGGTTGGCAAAGTAAGAAAACTGGTTCAATTCGCGAGTCCCATCCTGTGAAAATCCAAGTGGGAAATCTCCGAAAACCCTGTCTGATTTTCCTTCAGCAACGAATACTCACACCCTCGATCATCTCTGTTTACACTCAAACATCCATGTATATAATGATGCAGAGTGTCTTATCCGTTGCACATGTATGTAAACTCGTGTATACATATAGATTCATTGATGTGATTATCCTCATAGCCTAATGATACCTTAGATATGCTGCATCTTGATGATATCATTGTCATTCGATTAGACGAAACCGAGTGTTTGTCCATAAACGACATCGTTCACACAGGCCAGTATATTAACGTCGGATAAACCCGCGAGAAGCATCGGAGGCGAATGCGCTCGGCACGGTCACGCGTTTCGAGACTCACAGAGATCGCGCATCCGGTTTTGGAACAATATCATCCCAACGTAGCTCATCTCGAGTGATGCTAGATTTTTTTTCTAAATTGTCAGTCGATTTTCAATCTCGTTTTAAAAATCGCCAATCGGACGATGGTCGAGTGAGGAAACTCGAAAATCATCCGTCTCGAATTCGAGTTTATATCGTCAAGTTGATGGAAAAAATAAAAAAAACGATCGGTACCCTCGTTTTGGGATGCTCATCTCGCGTGGACGCGACAACGGAGAGAGCAGTCGCGAACAAATTCGGCGGATCTAACATATTTTCTTGCCCGAAAGGCAAAAAAGTCGGCGAGCAGCCTCGTAGTAAGGGTAGTCTTGCTTGTCCTTTTTCGGCAGGGCGACTCTGACGCCGAGAGCGATACGGGCGTTGGGGTGACTTACAAGGTGCGTCGTTCCGCGGCAGCCTCGTGCCTCGCGAATTGCGCCGCTCGCGACAGGGGCGCATCCGCCGTGAGTACATCAAACGCATGCGAATCATCCGTCAAACGAACAACGATTGTTTATCGCACTGTCGATTCATCCATCGGCCAATACCGTTTTTTCTTCTCCCACTGATGTTCAGCACGTCACTGCGTGTGTGTAGCAACGTTCTCTCTCGCTTTTTGTCTCGTCGGCGAATCGACCAATCGCGCCTGCATGTTGCAATAAGATGCTCACGCCGAGGGACACGGGAAAGTCTCTGAATCCCGCGCGAGTCTCGAGAAGCGAATGAATGACCTTGAAAAATGAGAAAATTGCCGGCAAACGTCAATGCGGCGTAGACGCGGTCTTTCAGAGACTTTTCCGTCCGTGACGCCGCATGCCGTCTCGTGGTAGTAGCTGAAACGAGTCCGCGGATGAGGCGATTGCACCCCTCAGTGTGAAATCAGCTTTGTCTCGTCGCGTAAACATCGCTCGATCCTTCGGAGACGGCTCAACGAGAGAGGATCGATCCTCCGACGTCAGCAACAGCCGCTTTAAGACCGGCGATCCGCAACCGCGTCGACAGATTTGGGGGCGATTTTTTGCCAAACTGACGAAACTTCTTTCACTCCAGCGCGGTTTTCTTCGCAAAGCGACGACGATGACGCGTGTATTTCATTGCTTTCTTTTCCATGTGACACACGACCGGCAGTACTCGGTGAGCCTGGCGGACGAGGCCCGGGACAATCACGCTCAACAGATCGAACGGGCCGAGATCGCGAACCTCGTGAGATCGCGAATGGAATCGCTGAATCTGCCGATCGCCGATTACGACGACGTTTCCGAGAAGCGCAACAGCCTCTCGTACGTAATAATCAATCCGAGCTGCGACCTCAAGCTCGAGGAGGGTGATATCGTATATTTGGTACGGCCGAGTCCGTTTTCCGCGCAAAAGACATTCGAGCGTCACAATAGCCGGCGCAAGAGCAACATAAGCTTTTGCTCGGCGCAATTGGTGGCGCAGATGAGCGCGGCGGTCGCGTCGGCGGGTATCGCAGCGGGGGCTGGCGGCGGTAGTCGTCGAAGCTCGGGTATCGGTTTGGCTAGGGCACCACCTCTCGGTACGACGAAATCCAATTCGCTCTCACTGCCGGACAGTCCCACCGTGGCCGGCAGTCTCCGCGGCCGTTCGAATTCGCTGAGGGTCGTCGACGACATACTCCTGAGGCGCAGCAACTCGCTCCGTCAGGGATTCACCACGAGGAGGAAGAGCAGCCTCGAGGACATTGGCCTCAGTCAACTCTCCCATCCGTCCAATCACAATCCCATCAAGATTGCGTTGAACGGCTCGATCGGCCTCGAGGTGACTCCACCGGAGGAGGGCACTCCGGGCGGTGGCGCGAGCAACGCGGGCATCTTCGACGTCGGATTGCCATCCGGGCCGGCGGAGTGCGGCCTCGGACCGAGTCTCGCCGCCGGCCTCGGTGGCTCCCTCGGCGGATTGTACGATCCACCGCAGATCACGTTGGCCACCACCACCACCTCCAAGTCCTCGGCGATGCAGAGTCAGCAGGGACAGCAGTTGGGCCAGAACATCGGACAGCAGGATCCTCAGCATATACAGGGGACGATAGTATGATACAACCTCATGTGGGGACGCCGACTCTCCAGTGTAGTTCGAAACAAGTGGCTCTAGCGTTCCCACATGGACTCGCCCGCCGCGAGATCATCCGATGTCCTTGGAGGCGCTGCTCGTCGGACTCGTCGGCAACGACGTTAGACCCGCTCCCTCAAGGACCTCCGGACGAGACGACGAAATGTTATTCGTACGCGCCAGTTTCGTTCCTCCCCCTCTTGGAGAACTTTGATTTTCCCTGTTTCGCATCATTGTTTCACGTGAAGTTTCACGTAATCGCCGGTTGTTACCGAGGACATTGTCAAAAAGTCAATCAGACCGCGAATGTCAAAAAGTAACCGACGAATCGTCCGAAAAAGAGACGAATCGAGGAAAGAAAACAACCTTTCGATTTTTATTCCCATTATTTTTTCTTCTTTTCGCAACAGCAGCAATATCCGAGTACGATTCATCGTATTTCCGATTTTTCAATAATCGACGAATGCGCGGAGAAAAACAGGCGCGAACGGTCCTGCGGTGATGGTCGATAACGTACCATCCGATCTTTCCCAGCTCACACTGTGTGTGCCGCTTGGGACACTGATTGACCGCCGCGTGGGAAGATAGAACGCGCCCGTTTGAATTTATCGCGGGGGGTAGCGCGCGAGAGAAGATACCCGCTTTATCCGCGGTCGGTATGAGCGAGCGCGACGAAAAAAAATGTTTTATCGCGACACTTCGATACGAAAGAAAAAAAATCATTCTGATGTCTAAAGCGCACTTTGCATATTTTTTTATCGCTCGTCGATGATGTTGGAGCCATTTTATCGTATCGTATAATGCGAAAAAAACAGAGACGATGATCGTTAGCCCTCGCGATACAGTATCGTTGAGAAACGGCGAGTTCGAACGGTTCAGCCGGCTCGGAGGCCACTCAGCCGGACGATGGGAGATCACCGGGAGGTGGTGCTCGTAACACCCGCGAGCCCGACGACGAAGCGTTTTGTTTTTTATTTATTCTTTTTTTTTTACAAACACTCGACTATACCACGAGAGAGAGAGAGAGCAGGAACGATGTTGATGATTCCGTACTTGGATCGAGCGAGTGAGAATTTGAAAATTCGAATCAGACGACGCGAAATGTCTAAAATACGCAACTGGACCAGTAAAACCGCATATCATAAGGTGATGAAAGGAGCTCGAGATGTGCACACCCAAAAGGCATTAATAATTAACGACGAGAGAGAGAAAAATGTCCCGAATGAGTGTGACGGAGAAATTGATGAAGAATCGCGAGGAGCCACTCGATTAATTGGGCGAAATTCGAGACGCGCGTGTCTGTGTGTGTGTGTGTGTGTATGCTGAATTAAATCGACATTTATATACTCGAGAAATTAATGAAAAATTTATTCTCGAGAATTTAAATACAAAGATGAAACACCCGAGATGAAACTACGAATATTGACGGAAAAAAACTGGGAAAAACAAGGCGGGTGGGAATAATTTTTATCATTTTTCCGACGATCGTGCGCGTGCGACCGATCGACAAAAAAAATAGACGATCCTCGACGAATCATTCGTTATTCCATGTGCCGGTTATATTTTTTGAAAAGAAGCTCGGATCGTTCGAAGGTAGTTGGGGAAAAAAAATCGCCCCGACCGACGATTTTTTTCACTCCCACGATTCGTTCGAACTCTATGCGAGGCTTGACAACAATGATTTTCATCCGAAATCGGTTGAACGAACACGAGTCCCCAAGACCATCCCCGTCGAATCGAAAACTGGGTGAGACTCTCAGCCAAATTTGAATATCGTCGAGCGACCAATTTACACATAAAATAATCTCATTTTCTCTCCCATTCCGATTATCGCGCGAATTAACGCAATGCGAATTTTTCTCAATCGCCCTTTCATCGGATTCTTGTTTTTCTTCATTGATGAAGAGGGGTAGCGTTGCCAATTGTATTATTCAAGATCGTTGCCACTAGAGAAAAATACTCTTAGAGTTTTTGTACATAAAACGTCAATTGAGCACGATCGGGAAAATTGAGCCAATGATTTGACGCGTCGTTGCGATTTTATCGGCCAAATCACACTCGGTTATACACTTTTGTTCGCCACACTTTACGAGATAAATAATCACGAAGCGACGAGATCATCATCTTGCGCCAATTTTATTAGCCCTTTCTTTTTCACGCGCTAGCTTTGAATTTTCATAGTTTATTCATCAATCGCGTTTATCAATGTCAATAAAAAGAAAATTGTATTTAAAATAATAAAGCGATCTTTAGTACTGTATAAAAAAAGAAAATAAAAAAAAAACATCATTAAACTCGATATTGTATCCGCCGTGTATCCAGCACGATTATACGAAAGTGCGACAAGGTGTGACACTGAGGTCCAATAAACATATTGCCTGTTGTTCGATCGTCAACGAAATTTATTTCGTCCCTTTCGGTTTGAAGAAAAATTCAAAAAAAAAAAAACAACTTTACAGCCTCGGAAATATCGTAAACGACGCGATCGAGAAATCGAGTACGATTCTTCTCCCGCGGGGAAACTATGAGAAAAAAATCCCACACAACATTGACTGTTTTTGACAAAATTGACTCGCGAATTTTTTTTTTCGCGTTTCTCTTCTCATTCCTCCCGAAATTCTCATTTCGGGAGGAGGAAGGAAGCTCAAATGCAAAATTGAGACAAAAATGTATATATACCTACCGTACAAAAGTGTCACGTGGCTCGGAGAACGCACGGCGTAAATAATTAACGATAAATAAAATAACGATGGACTTTCCAACGTGCATCGATGTACGAGGAAGAAGATTCGTCGGTAAATTGATCTCGTTCTCGATCGATTGAATTTCGTCTTTAATATGCATTGGAATGTTTATTCTATAATGCACGTATATATGTGATATATACACTTTTGTATATGCGTACGCGATTAAATCGTAAATAATAATAATAATAACGTAATGCTCGCGCGTATTCATAAATACAAGACCGTCTCTTCTAGATACAATTATCGACACGAATTTTGGAGAACACCGCGCGCTCCGGCGGATCATGAGACGCTCTTGAGCGGTTTCGTAACGTTCTCCATGAATTGGCCGACAATGTTCCCGCGCGGGTGATAGCAGGCGACAACGACGCAGGCTCCGTCCTTCTTCGCCATCGCTATTCCCATTTCGCTCGTATTTTTCCACACAATCTGCGTGAAGTGACCTGAAACGCGGTGGGAAAAGGTTGTCAGCAGCGAAGATCGCGAGGAAAAGAAGGAAATCGAGGCGCTCGATCGCTCGCGGACTCACAGGTATTGAGGACTTTCGGCTCGCTGCCGAATTTGTGATCCTTCCTCTCGGAGTACCACTTTGAAACGACCTCGCGCGCGGGCACGATGAGCTTCGGATCGGAGCATTGCATCGAGTAAATGTTTTCACCGTAAGGCGATGCCGATTGCGGCACGAGTTTGTTGGTGTTCAGCAGCGTTATCGCCCAGGCCTTTTCTCAAACGGAAGAAACGCGCGTTGCCATTCGGAAATTTACAAAATCTGTGTCTTTGCGCGCGTGATTTTTCGTCAAACGCAAGGCAAGCAAGGCGGATTTCTGACGATAATATACGGGGTAATCTGGGCTGTGGAAGCGTTACCTTGGCAGCCGCGGTCAATTCGGGATTCAGCCTCAAATCCGGGACTCTGTGACGCCTCCTGTACTCGTTGTGCACCTGGAGGGCCTCCTGCTGCCAGGACGCTTCGTCGATCGGCGAATGCAGCGGTCTCGTGGCGCTCAGCGTCGTCCTCTTGCTCGGCGAACCTCCACCTGGCGTCAATACGTTCTCCGTGAAGCTGCCGAGGAAATTTCCCGCTGGATTGTAATTGCAAACCACGTAAACCTCGCCGTTTCGGTTCCTCGACATTCCAACGCCGAGTTCCGTGCTGTCGCGCCATACGACTTGCGTGAAATGACCGGTCTTCAGGGTCGTTGGTTCTTTGGCGTACTGATGCTGTCCCTCCTCGGCGTACCTTTTTATTTTTATTCATTTCTTTTTATCACGAGAGAGAGAGAGAGAAACACGAGGAGGATAAGCCGACGACGACGACGACGACGATGGGGACGGACTCACCATTCGTTGACGGGCTCGTCACCGCTCACCACCGTCTTGGGATTCGAGCTCCACATGCAATAAAGATTTTCACCGTATTCTATGTTCGCTCTGTGCTCCAGTCGTCCCTTCGTCGCCAATATATTGGCCCAGTCTTGGCTCGTTTTGCACAGCTGCGACAACGAGTTATCGAGATATCAGTGCCAATTTCAAACCCCCCTCCCCCCTGCCCTTCTCGCTGACGTCGAGGTTACGACGATTCGATGGAAAATTTCAACAAATTCGAGCATATACCAGTATATTTCGCAGATTTTCGTTGAAATTACCTGTTTGCTGAGTCTCAAAGGCGGTACTCCGTGTCTCGCGCGATAAAAATTGTGCGTGTCGAGACACAAGTCGACGAATTCTTTGGGAGGCCCCGATCTGCGTACAGACGGTTTACGCGTTTCAGTCTTTGTTATCTACAACACATGCAACACACAAATATCGGTGCGGACGACCTTGATTTTTTTCGTTTTTGAAAAATGTATACGCGAGATGGAAAAGAAAAAAGTGGGTGATCGTTAATTGCGCGTGCGAACGTTTGACGTCGCACGCGCAGAGCAGGTTTGCACGCGAGGATCGCGAGGCAACGAGAGCGTAACCGCGCGCGATTATCGTGTGGGATTTGAATGGATTTTTATGGACGCGTGTCGCGCGAAACTGACCGAAAGATTCGATTGCCCATCACACCCTGAAGCTTGGAGGAAACTCGATAAGCTGCGGCGGCATGTCTGTCAACGCGATCGAATGACGCTCGTGGCGCCAACTCGTCCGCCGCAGCTTCCGGCTCTTCCATGAAGTTGCCGCAGCGAGCTTTTATTTTTATTCTATTTCTTTCGTCAAAATTGCAGCGAAATTTGTCATTTTTGTCCTCACTGCCCGAAATCAATAAACAACTGTATGAAAACGCGGATAAATTGAGTGAATTATTTTTCAAATTAATTTTTGTAGTTCAATTTTTTTATTTGAAACATTGATGATAAAAGCGACGGTGTGTGGACTTTGAATTTGAGGTGGAAGAGGTGTATAGGATTTTTATCGAGAAAAAAAACGCGGTGCTCCACAGCATCCCAGCGATCGGAGACTCTCGAGATGAAATTCTCGTAAATTTCTCGTCGTGACTCCTCATCTTCACGCTCGATGACTAATCGCGAAAAGAGTCTGGTGGGTCGCATCGAGCTGCGTACCAGACCGCGATTTTCCCCATATATAAACTCGCGCGCGAACGAGCGGTATATAAATTCAGGAGAAGTATTTTTTCACCTCGTTTAATAAAACGCACGCGTGCCGTCTCGTTCTCATTCTCTTTGGCGAAGATAGGCTCGTATCGCGAGCAACGGACAGCACTCGTATGCTCGTACAAGCATGCATGCGCACGTGTGCGTACTCATTCGCGATAAAATGTGCTGTTTGAAAATTTTCTCCTCTCGAAAACGAGATGGCACTCGCGCGTTTCGGAGAAAACAATGTTACCAAAGTGGGATACCGAAGAAACGCGAGGATCTCAAGTTTTCGCGACCCGATGGAGTGGCCAGAAACGCAATTTTCATACCCTTTTTGTTTTTTAATCAACGCCCTTGCCAAATTTGGATAAATTGAGGGTCGGTAGAGGATCGGTGATGAACAAAAAATTACCTGTGCAGTAGTGTAGCGAGCGGAATCGGGAGAAGCCGAAGACGATCTCGCGCTGCTGCACGACATTCCGTCACTTCCGAGGCTGCCGTGAAAACTTCCGTTGAACGAGTTTGACAACGGTCCTGGAGACGCCGGGGAGGCTGTCAACGGTGACTTTGATCTCACGGACTCGGCTCGTGATCTATAAAAGCGAATTTCGAAAATTGACGACGATCTCTCGATCAGAGACGACCGAAAAAAAAACGATTTTCCGCGCAATCGGCTCGTGTGCGTCAGATTTTTTTCAAGCGCGTACACAAACATCGAAGCCACAAGCGGCAATTTCATTTGATCTCACAGAGGCACAAAAACGGACGATATTAGTTTTCACAAAAGCTACTACGGTTATTCTCGAAAAGAAACATCGAAATATGAAATTTTCCGCATAAAATCGAATTCCGAGAGAGAAGCATCGTTAGATTGAAAATCCTGACGCTCCTCTTTTCGTTAGAGCCGAAAGACGCGATCCCTGCTCTCGCAAGATCGAAATCAGAGATGCTGAGACGGATCTTGGTCCAGAACTCGACCCGTCGCTCTCCAGGTAGCGATATTTCGAAAACGTAAATCGAAAAAAAAAGCAATTGATTGTTTTTCGTTTGTCTCATCAGAGGCGTATACTTTCTCTGCCTCGGAGGATAATAATCTGTAGCAACAAACGTCATTATCGGAAAGTCTCTCGGGCGTTCTCGGGCCTTCGACCATGAGGAAGTGTCGGGTGAAAGCTGAAAATTTCAGAGTCGAACAAGCAGCGAGGCTGATGGAGATTAAAGTCGTGACAAAAGTTACGACGGAAAAACAAATTTATGTTGTAAAACTGGCATTATACCACGTGTATGTTTAACCGCGTTTAACCGCAGAAATTATTCGCGATTTGTGCCGCTGTGGCGCATCGTAATGTCACAGCGACATTGCCGATGGACCAACGCAGAGGCGGAGTGAGTTTCATAATTGTTCATTCATTCCTGCTCTTGCAATTAGCGGTAAAAGCGAGACTAATCGATGTCTCAAGCTCGGAATTTCTTGATCCAGTTGGGCGTGTGAACCGAAAAAAACGCCACTGATTTTACACTTTTGCCTTCGGAAATCTCACTTTCTCACGCTCCTTGGCTCTGTTTCAATGTTTGAACGTTTGAATTTCGAGTTTAAAAACTGTGAATTTTGAGAGATTTCCAGAGTGAATGAGAATCGAAAGAGATTTTATTACGCAGTTGAATTCGTTCAATTTTATTTGTCGATTTTTCGGAGCAAGAAATTGCTTGACCATCGTTGCGTGTGTGTGTGTGTGTGTGTACGTCTATGGCCGCGATTAATTGCCGACTAAACTAAACTGTGAGACACTAAACTATAGTGTGGAGGATATATGCTGAATAATGCCGGCGGTGATTTGCGTAATTCATCAATTCCGATACCTGTCTGGCGATAATTGATCGACAAATCCGACAACCTTCTTTCTGGTCCCACTCGAGCTGAGCGAGGGCATACTACGGGAAAAGGGAGAACAATGTTTCCACTGCCTTACTCTTCTTCAAACACATTTTGTTTCTTTCGCAGATAAATTTGACTCGGCATTTTGGAAGGGGATTAATCAAATTAAACATAAAAAAGTTTCGCGCAAAAAATTCATCATTTTTTTCTCCGAATACTACTATTATACACCAAATTACTAACATATACACTAAATTACTACCACTTTAATCGTAATAAATATTTCAAAACGAAACAAGGATTTTACTTTTCGAACAAACGAACGAAAGCTTCCGCTCGATTAACGGTGAGAAAGTAAAATTTACTCCGATTTAGGCGAATAAGGGCTAAACAATTTTGACACTTTTCGAGTCTACCGTCAAAAATTTTCCAGCTTTTAGACGAGAATCTTCCACGATCGCGAGCTTCTCAAAGTTCTCACCGTATCTCGCTCGTTCACTTTGCGATTTATGTACAAAAATCATCAACGAGTAATTAAGAGGAAAAAAAAAACGTATGCAAAGCTCGTTATCAAAAAGTCCACATCGAAGCAAGAGGATCGAATGTTTGTTTTTACTCGAGCCTGTTGTTTTCACTTCCGTTTTTATCGGGGAACAAACAGCTGGTGGTGGAGGGTCAATTAAACCACGTCGGTGTGCAGCGCGATCGATTCAAACATCGCGCATATATTTCATTGTTCGATCGTCTTGAAACGGCAAACAAACACGACGTCAAACGACTCTATAAGATATACACGAGGATGCTAAATGACGACAACGAAAACCTCCGCGATATGAAAAATCAATGAAAGAAAAAAAAACACGATGTTTTGCAAAAGAAAAAAGATGCTCAAACCTGTTGGATTTCGGTGTGACAATGTCCCTCGTCTCCGAGGTGTATTTCCTCTCGGCTCTTCCACCGTTGAACAATTCGACGGTCTCTCGCGTAACCGTTTCCAGCAAGGGTTCACCACCGCCACGGCGACCCTTGCTGAACGTTCGCTGATCCGTTTTTCTTACCATGACGACCCGCGAAAGCGGCTGATTGAATTCGTGCCCGTGCATCGTGGGTGGTATCATAGCCAGAGGCTGCGACAATGGACCACCGACTCGCGGTGATCTGCAACGAAAATATCGCGCTTTATGAAGCGGAAACATCGACGAAGGAAATCGCACGACGGTGTCGTGAATTTTTATCATTTATAAACAATAAAAATATCGACGAAACATCGAGACAAGATTTTTTCTCTCATTTTCCAAGGTGACTTGAATCTTGCGAAAATCTCGGGCTTGTTGCTGACTTTAAACACTGTTATCACTGAAAAATAAAAATTGAGTATTTTCCGTGTTTGATCGCGTGCTCGAGTCTCGTCAAAAATAATCTACGCGCAGATTGGCTCGAGAATCCCCGAGAGAGATTATCCTCGATTCTCGTTTCGCCTTCGGTGCTGAATCAAACGAGAGGCGGAAGGGGATAAGGGGGCTCATTTGCGACGATCAATCTCCGCAACGAGAAACGTGCAATCATACGTTGAATAATTTAATGATTTACAGCCGCGTGATGAATGTTAATAACGCAAAAATGACGACAGTGTCGTGAAAAAAATGATGTATCGTTCGTTTTCTTCCTTGGAAGCTCGGTGGGAAAAACACGATGTTGTTCGACAAACGCGACGATTGATTTGTCATTTTTGTTTCGTCTAAATTTATAGGAGCAATAATTTTGGACTATCGGGGAAATGTATAAAGTGCTTGTCACGATATTGATGATGTCTATAATCAGTCTCGTTCGCCCTGATTATTGCGACACAAGGAACCTTCTGTGAAGCGTATCGCTCCATCATTTTATTCCGTTGCTCTTTGCTGCTCGTTTCATTCAAAGATTACATTAGCGCGACTCTCGCCGGTCAGTAGGAAACATCCGATGATTTACTCGATGAATATACTCTGTGTTAAAAAGCACTGCATGCTGGAGCAAAGAGAGAGAGAGAGGGAGAGATCGATTTGACGATAACGATGAACTTTGTTCGATTCCGCAATTATGTATCGCAGTATTATTTAAAAAAAAACAGAAACCCAAGACTTTGACACACTTTTGATGCAAAACTTTTGTTCCTCAAGCGCATTTATCGTGGCTTTCTTCAGTCGCGTCGTTTGTCACATTTTACTTTCATTTTTATTTGTTTAAAAAATTATAAAATTATGTGCTCGTTTGAATTTATAATTGAAGAAAAATTATCAATGGATTTTCTCTCGTTTGGAACTGCACGTTGAATCGTTACGTTACTCAATGAATATACTCTGTGTTAAAAAGCACTGCATGCTGGAGCGAAGAGAGAGAGAGAGGGAGAGATCGATTTGACGATAACGATGAACTTTGTTCGATTCCGCAATTATGTATCGCAGTATTCTTTAAAAAAAAACAGAAACCCAAGACTTTGACACACTTTTGATGCAAAACTTTTGTTCCTCAAGCCCATTTATCGTAGCTTTCCTCAGTCGCGTCGTTAGTCTCATTTTACTTTCATTTTTATTTGTTTAAAAAATTATAAAATTATGTGCTCGTTTGAATTTATAATTGAAGAAAAATTATCAATGGATTTTCTCTCGTTTGGAGCTGCACGTTGAATCGTTACGTTACTCAATGAATATACTCTGTGTTAAAAAGCACTGCATGCTGGAGCGAAGAGAGAGAGAGAGGGAGAGATCGATTTGACGATAACGATGAACTTTGTTCGATTCCGCAATTATGTATCGCAGTATTCTTTAAAAAAAAACAGAAACCCAAGACTTTGACACACTTTTGATGCAAAACTTTTGTTCCTCAAGCCCATTTATCGTAGCTTTCCTCAGTCGCGTCGTTAGTCTCATTTTACTTTCATTTTTATTTGTTTAAAAAATTATAAAATTATGTGCTCGTTTGAATTTATAATTGAAGAAAAATTATCAATGGATTTTCTCTCGTTTGGAGCTGCACGTTGAACGGTTACGTTTAAAATCATTTTTGCTCGCAACGCTTCTTCGTGCTTCATCACTCTGTGATTTAGTGGAAATTTCTCTTTCGTTTAATTGCAGCAAGAGTCAAAAGATAAATGACTTTTCTTTGTTCTCGTTTTTTTTTCTTTGCGCAAGAGTTCCAATCTTTTTTTTTTGCAAGCTAGAGATAAGAACAATCGTTAATTCTTCAAACGTATCCGAGAATATGAAGGCAAAGTCTAATTAACAATTATAAAACTTTGGTTTATGGCTGTATTCCTTGATGCAGCCTTTTTCGTTCGCTCCTGCGTCCTAGATGCATTGCAAATTTTTCCAAAGCATTCTTCTCATCGACGTTTTCAGTGCAGCCTCTGAACGGAATGACCACGACGAGGGAACGATCTTTTTCTTCAAAGATCCAAGCTGGGATAAAAAAAAAGGAAATCGACGGAGCGTTGGAGGACTGCGAATTGAAAATTGGTAACGCGATGATGCATCGACGAGCATCGCGCGAGTTTTGCCGATTTATCTCGAGATATTTCGCGCCCCTGAAAAACCTCGAAAAATCTCTCACGAATTCGCCAGAAAATTTCGTCAACGCGACGTTCCAAATCTCCGAAATTTCAAAAATTCCGTGCTTTTTCACCAAAAATACACTTTACCGTTTCTGATACCGTTGTCGCAATAAATGTATCGAAATTTCTTTCCACGCGTCACAAAATAATCCACCAACGACCGTCACATTCTTCGCTCATTCGCCAGTGTCAATATTCCCCCGCGGAAATCGTCGGCGAAATGATGAAAAAAAAAAAAACTCGAATTCAAAAACATCCATCGATCTCAACGTTGCTTCCGCGGAAATTGACTCCGTTGCACCATTCGCGATCCCGAGCCTGCCACTTTTTCTCCATTCGGCACTGCGTTTAACGATCGAAATAACCAGCACCAAAGTCGAAAACTCGTAATTCGTAATTCGTTCGCAAAAGACTCGAAAAACAATAATCTGGAGCAGAACTCGAGATCCCTCGAATTCGTCAGGCTCCTGTTTTTGAATCACAAGATTTTCGACTTACTTGAAAAACAATGATCGTCAAATTCTACAGGTTTCCTCCATCGTGGATAAATATTGTTTTTCAATGATTTTGTCGTAATGGCACTGGCGGTCGCTCGCGATCCTCTCGAGTTTCTCGGATAGTTCCGCGCCGGTTCGATGAGCACCGGAGGATCGCGAGTGGATAAAACGCTGAGCGCGTACAACAGTCTCGGGCAACGGAACAGCGCAAACTGGCACGAGAATACGGCGTCGTCTCGTGCGTTGCACACACCATCATCATCATCGTGAAAGAAAAAGAAAAAGAAAAAAAAAGAAAGAGAAAAAAGAGAGAGAATGCTCCTCTTCTTGGATGAAGAGAGGTGGCCAATTAGCCGTTACTTTGCCGTAGAAATGCCTCTCCGTGCACAACACACCGCGTCTCGAGGGCTCAACCAACCAAAGAACCACATCTTCCAGAGACCATTCTCCCATCTCCGCTGTATACTTTATACAGTACATTATCTACTCGCTCATGATTTCTCGTGTTTTTTACGGATGTTTTGCAGTTGCAAGTTGCAGCAGCAAAGCACATTGCGACGAAACGTCTTGCAAAAATAATATATAGATATATATATATATATAATGTACCGTATCAGGGTGGTCATTTCGTTGGATAAACGTAAACGGAAGAACTTTTTTTTTTTTTCGATAAAAATGAACGAAAAACGATGGAATCGCAGTTTTTTTTTGAGAATATCTCATGAAACGCATTGATTTGAAAGGGAATATGTTGTACACATTGTTTTTGTGAAATTTGCCATTTTGCACTTGTATCCCCTGCGTGGGATTCGAACAAAAGTTCCAGTAAACAACGAGCGATGCTTTATTCGTGGTCGGCGCCTGCGCTACTGGTTATTATGTACAAATACGAAGATATATGTGTATATATATATATATATGTATACCATAGAGCAATCATATAAAAGGATTTCCATTTCGTGGTCAGCAAGGATGATGGTGCGGCTTCGAACGATCCGAGAGTCTCCTCCGCGGAGAGCTCTCGATGTACCGCTATCTCGTCTGACCGGAATCTGTGCTCTGCGGAACTCGCAGCATGCACACACACACACACGCACACACACCGGCTGGCAAAAGGGAGCTCTTGTGTGAATCACGTATTACATATATGTATACTTTATAGGTGTACTAGGGATGGGTGCTCGCGTTCACACGCGCGATCGCGCGATTGCGCTGCAGCGCCTTGATTTTTTACGTAATTTTATCACACGCGTTTGATAATTTAAACAAAACATGGACGCGCATCGGAAAGCATGAGGTAGTTACGAGCCTCCGAAATTTCGACTTTTCGACGATTCTGGCGAAAAAAGTAGGGAAAATTGAGTCGAAATTTTTTTTTCCAAATTTTGAATATTTCGGGAACTTATTCGATCGAATATTTTCCGCTCATCACGAAACCGATCGACTTTTTCCCGAAAACTCGAGTAATTAATCGATAAAATTCGTAATTTCGCATTTTCGGACGGAAATATTGGGTTTTCGATGAAATACCGGTGTGTACTTCGAAAAGTACATCGATATGGACCATTAAAAATCATTTTTGAAATCCAAAATTTTTTGCCATTTTCTGCCGGACTGAGTTGGTCCACTAAAATGTCTGCCATTCTTTTTTCGTTCCAGATGGCCATCCCGACTTGTGCTGTTCTCTTTGCTTGTGCTTAAAAAATTGTTTCAACGCGAGTAAAGAGCAATTCGAAACCCTCTCGCCTCCTTGATGGAGCAAAGGGATGAATCTAAGAGTCCGGGGAAGCCTTTTGCAGAACTTGACGGATCGCGAGCTCGATAATACCCTCGGAGACTTTCGTTCGAGGCCAAAACATACGTAATCAAGTCGCATTATGTATTTTTCAATTAATAATAAAAATAATATAACCAAAATGAGAAATCGTTTTGTCACACTCCTCCTGTAATATTATCTCATTAACTACACAATTAATATTAATTGCAAATTTCCGCTGATTATCACGATATAATAATAATATCGCGTTGATATAATATCATCAATCTAATTAATTACAATTTCTCATTAATCAACGAGCAAAAAAAGGTCGCCCAAGACAGAGCACTCGTGCGCATCATAATTTCATTAATTTCCAATTGAAAACGAATAAAACAATATTCTTCAACCGAGACGTCATCTTTTCGAGTTTCATTGGCAAATAATTGAACGCGTGCTCTCGAAGGACTCGTCGGAAATTCGATACGTCACGAGGTCGCGAGCAATGCGTTTCGTCGATGCGATTCCTTCCAACACACGCGATATGGGTATGCAGTGTGAAACCATATCGATACAATTGTCAGTGAAAAAAAAAATGAAGGTGTCCCAGCGGATTTTAAGGTGGAATTACAGCTGACAAACACCTCGGTGTGTAATTATGTAATGAGGGTCTTATATTGAGGACGTGTGTTCATGTCACGGAGGTAACATACTCTCGACGCATACGCGCTTTGGAATTGAGCGTGTAACGAGGAAGCCGTGACATTCGAGCGTTCTGACCGCATTCGATTTCTTTTTTTTTTTTCACCGCGAATAATAATCACATGAATTTTTTTCTTTTCCCCGATGTTACGCATGAATTACAATATTCAGTTACAAGTAGATTTCTTCATTTTTTTTGCAAATTATCATCGAAAAAAAACGCACTTTGGAATATTCGCCGAATCGACGTTAAAAAAAAAACTCCAATCGATCTGGACGTTTGTTTTTTTTTCCAAGCTCTTCCAGCGTATTTTATTATTGATCAACAGACACGTGGACCGAAAAAGACCGAAAAATGACAATGATACTTTGTTATTTTGAATTTCACGAAAATAATAATTCACTCGAGATGATAATTTCGCTTATTATTAAATGAGCAACATTTTGCCACTCGTACTTCCAAAAATAGCATTTAAATACGCGTTTAAGGCGATTGATGCGCCGATAACAAGTCGTTATCATAAATTAGAGACGCTCGGCTTCGGGGCAGACGTTTTGACGTCGAGATCTTTTGTGATTTACATTGACGTAAAAAAATGTTGAAAAATACCGAAACGGAAAGGTAACGACGTGCGTATTTTCGTGGTATTTTCGTCAAGCGAGTTACTCGAACGGGAAATTTTAATAAACACCATTCAGCTACGATATTTCGTTCTCTTTACTTTTTACGACGTCTTATCTTCTTGCGCAACGGCGGTAATTTTTTTTCACTAGACCTCTCGACTCGTAATACTCAATTATATTAGAGGCTCGAATTATACGCAGGTGTTTACGACGAGCGGAAGAAAAAATTCCAGAAATGAAACACGCCTCTCAAAGAGAGGAGACAAAGAAAAACGAGGTTGTCGAGACAAAAATGGTTCGAAAAACAAAATTGTCAAAACCGTCGAACAAAGATGCTTGAATATTCCGAGAACTTCATGGACCATTCTCGAGTGTTTTGCAAAGACCGGAAAAACATACAGTACGCGTGATAAAATGACGAACAAAGTGACTGACGTCGAAAAAAAAAAAAAAAAAAATGATTTTTCAACCCGGAAGTGACGAGAATATGCGTATGTTCCAAATTGGAAACGGTAATTTTTCAACGCGACGTTGATTTTTTACCGACCAAACCTCAGAGTCAAAAGCGACGATTCGACTTTGACGTAAAAAAAAATGTAATACCATTTGTAAAAAGGTCGTTACCAACGACGCCTCGCTTTTTTTTCGTTCTCAAATTTGTCGAATGTTACACAAGCTCTTATTGTCACGCGACGATCCAAGAGAGAATAATCAACGTATACATTTTGCCAGAGTTTCGTCATTGCGAGACCGTTTCTGATCGATTTTATCTCGATGCATATATACCGACCCGAGAGGAAAAATATCGACGATGACGCAACATGCAGTCACCTATGTGTATTTTACAAATACTCTATATATATATATATATATACATATACATACTCGTATATATACATGTATGCACGGGCTACCGGCTATTCTAATGACCGATAATTACTGTACAGAGACGTCTCTCTCTCCCTCTCTCTCTCTCTCTCTCTCATTGCATAACAGTTTGGTTATAGACATTATGGCATTGTCGGTTAATATATTCTTAACTCAACAAGGCTCTTTGCAAAGTATTCTCTCGTTTGTTCGACACATCTCTTATTGTTAATTCTTACATCCACACCTTCCTTCCATCACAATGTAATTATCACCTCGCAGGAAAAATTTCGTTTCCGTTCTATACGGGCATTTTATCAACGCGTCTGTCCTCGTGTTTCTTTTTCCAATCCTTTTTTCTTCAACGACGACGATTCGAGGCTTTTTGTGAAAAATAAATGACGAAACGAGTGAATAAAAGGTACGAACGAAATTTCGAAAAGTACTCGAGAGGTGAACAATTTTTGAGACTCTATAGAGAAGGAGATTTTTCTAAGTTTTTTGTTTGTTTTTTTTTCGCTTTTTTTTAAATTCTTGCACGACTCTTCCGGTGTCTCTGAAACGCCTGTCTCTCTTCTGAACTGTCAGCGGTCCACGTGCTCGTCGGTGACGCAATTATAGAACAAACTGCGAGGCGTAGAAAAAAAAGGCCTCACGAGAGACGAGAGTGAATGGTAAAACATTCATTGAGGACGGATTTCCGAATGAAACGTAGCGATAATCTTTTTTTATTATAAATTGATAAGAAATATATTTTTACATCTTTTTCATAAACAATTCATGCACGCGCTTGTTTTCAAGGATTTTTGAAAACAGTTTTTGGAGCAAAGATCTCGGCATTAGTTTCATTGAGCAACCGAGGTACGCACAAAACTACGAGAAGATAGTGGACTTTCTTTTTTTTTCACGCAGGTGGCATTGACACGATTGTTGCCTCGTTAAAACGGAAAATTATGAAGAGAAAGGTCGTGAAAAAAATTTGGTCAAAGGGGCCGAAAAACAAAAAGTTAACGGGGGTTCCACTTGCGCATTGACCGAATCGGAGGTCAATGAAACCGGTGGAGATGGATGCTCCATTGTTTGAAAAAAAAATAAGAAAAAATGAATAACAAGCTGCGGAATAACAATTATTATCTTCGTGACGGGCTGATTATAATGCTTAAACGCACGATTTTTCTTCGTCGACTTGACGATGACGGGAAAAAAAAGGTTTGGATGGTCGAGCAGGAGTCGTAATAAAATACGTTCGATAATTTTGTAAATACGACTGATGATCTTGTGTTATTGATCGACGTATTATTTTTCTAGCGATAAAATCAATAATTTATTGTTTTAGAAAAAAATCTTTACGATTATTTGAGTACCAATACAATGACCGCAATTGACAATACATCGTATTGATGATGTATCATTTTTGGAGCAGTAAAACCAGTAGTTGTATTGGTTGAGAAAAAAAGGAGCAAGAATCGTAAGTAGGAGAGTCCATATTTTCGTCCAACGATTTTGGAAAGTGCCAAGAACGAGTTTACCGAGGGAATTGAGGTGTAAATTACCGTTGAATTGCAACGTGGCATTTAATTTGAATTCCTGCGCCTTCGCTATCGACGGTATCGCCGCGAGAAAGAAAAAACTGTTTTTCTTCCATCGTGGGGCAATTTCGCATTTGCAAACATGCGGAACAATCGCGCGGCAATAATTCAACAATGTTTTGACCGACTGCCAAGCAAATGCAATAAAGTTTCACGACACAGGCGTGGAATAACGAGTACACTTTTCGTACACGTTGGAAAAACATTGGGCATGCATTTTCCTCTTTGTTCAAAGAACTTTTTCGACTTTATCGCGAAGGCTCCACCTTGCCTCGTTTATTTTCATAAATACATAAACAGCTCCCACCCTAATCCGCGCGATAAATCATAGAAATTCGCTCAATCGTTTGCTGTTTTCTTCAAGGTCTTTCGTAGATACTCGCACACGTAAATTCTCCCTCGTAAAAACTTTTCTTCCGTCGTTCGGACATTCAAGGTGCGAAAATAAACAGGAAAATAGTCGACGAGCGTTCTGTTTAGTTGAAAATTGACAGGTCGTTCGAACAGATGGCAAAAAATTGACGAAACGCGCTGGAGACGGAAGAAAAGTGACGATTGGAGCGGACGAGCGGTACAAAAAAATTCTAAATAATTAAAAAAGAACCTGATCGACAATTCGACCGTCACCCGTCGAGAAAATTGCTTCGCCTACGCGTGTCCGAGTCGCGTTGATTAAAGGTGCGAAAATAAACAGGAAAATAGTCGACGAGCGTTCTGTTTAATTGAAAATTGACAGGTCGTTCGAACAGATGGCAAAAAATTGACGAAACGCGCTGGAGACGGAAGAAAAGTGACGATTGGAGCGGACGAGCGATAAAAAAAATGATAAATAATGAAAAAAGAACGTGATCGACAATTCGACGGTCACCCGTCGAGAAAATTGCTCCTCCTACGCGTGTCCGAGTCGCGTTGATTAAAGGTGCGAGAATAAACAGGAAAATAGTCGACGAGCGTTCTGTTTAGTTGAAAATTGACAGGTCGTTCGAACAGATGGCAAAAAATTGATGAAACGATCTGGAGACGAAAGAAAACTGACGATTGGAGCGGACGAGCGATAAAAAAAATGATAAATAATGAAAAAAGAACGTGATCGACAATTCGACGGTCACCCGTCGAGAAAATTGCTTCGCCTACGCGTGTCCGAGTCACGTTGATCGGCGATCAACGTGACTCGGAACAAGTAAATCGTTAATTCCATGGCGTGCAGCGTGACGAAGATTTCATCTTCGTTACAGTCTCGCAAATGTTCCCCTTTACATGATTTTCCCTACAAAGAGTAGGTGGATGGGCGTCGCGACGCTGCACCCATCATCCCTATCGATCCGGCGTCGAAAGAGAACCGCAGGACGTTATATACTTTACGAATATTTCCATCCCCTCTGAGAGACCCACGACGCACAGGGGGAGCAAAGTGAAACTGCGATTCTCTCGGAGCCAGAAGCGGCATTCGAACGAATCGAAAAGCTTCGCTAGTAAAATGAGGCTCAATTTTCGTTAATATCGATTAAAATCAATTTCGTTAATTTTCCGCAATTTTCACGTGCTCTCTGAAGAAAAGTTTCGTCTCGAGATGCCACGATCCAGCTTCCGATAAACTCTCCCTGCCTCTTAATATCCGTCCGCTGGATGAATTTGCCTCGAAGGAGAGAGTAAAAGATGGAAACAAACGTGCTCGCGACGAGGAGAGGGAAAAGCGATTTTTGGAAAAGGTTGTCTGTGTTTGCGTTCGCACCCGGACTCTCGGAGGAATATATAAGAATTCGAACGAGCAAGCACGCGTCTTCGCGAGAGAGAGAGTCGAGTTATTTTCTGTCTACGAGTCTGACACTTGACAGTCTTTCCCTTTTACTCATATACGCCGGTACCTTTAAATCTCGCGCGTTTATCTCTCTCTCAGCCTAGGTCTTTTATTTTTCGTCGGGCCCTTCCTTCCTGCCTGCCTGCCTGCGTGACTCGACATCTCACAGACGCATATCGTCGAATTATGCGGTTCAGAGATTGGCCATTCAAGTACACGCTTTAAAGGGGTCGATAGGAAAAATTCACGAGAGTCTACTCCGAAAATCACGAGGAAATTCATCGTCTTTCAAAAAATCAAATATCACGACGAAGAATCAGTTTTTTTTTGAACCGATCTTAAACGAACGGCGAACATTCGTGAAAAAACGTTTCACGTTCGAAAGCCTCAGATTCCGTATGTTTATCGATTCTCAAACGCGCCCAGTCGTATGACGAAATCCTCGTCGTTGAACGAGAGTTTCATCCCTGAACCGTGAGGAGCGTTACAAAGCCACGTGCGTGTCGTTTTTTCTCTTTAATTTCCCTTACCTCGTCGTGTAGGACCTGCCTTGAGGTTTGGAGGTCATTGCACTTTTTTCGATGCGGTAAGCCTCGCTCGTTCGTCCGATCGATCGTCCCTTTCTCTCGCTCGCCCCGCTTGGAAAAAAAAAAGAAGAATCGAATGCCAATTGCCGCTACGACGTTCCGCCGAGACCGGTCGGCGTCCGTGTCTCTCACTCGCGGCCCTCTTCGCCTCTCTCGCGGATGCTCGTTCGAGTTCTCTCGTCCAACCCCTTGAGTCGGTGCCTCGAGCAACCCTGCCTGCCTCACCCTCCCTCGAAGCAGGGGGAGAAAGAGAGAGCGAAACCGAGCGAGCGGTATATCCTCTTGAAGAGCTTTTGCAATATCGTGTGCACAATCGTGGGAATAAAACTACGCACACACACACACACACACAGAGTCGAGCACGGGATCGATGAATGAGCGACGATCGGCGCCAGTCGCTTTCCACTCGCTCTCCGGCAACTTTTCAACGATTTTTCACCAGATTATTATTGTTATTTCTCTCCGTTCAAGCTCAGCCTGAAATCGAAGCTCCAAAGAGGGCTTCCGATGATTAAACGCGAGAGGAAAAAGCTCCGCAACGCCCAGGGAGCACGTGGCCGGCACGTGCTTAATAAGGGTTTGAACGATTCTCTCTCTCTTTTCAACTCTGTCTCCGCAGTTTTTTTTGTCTCTCTCTCTCTCTCTCTCTTTCTCTTCGTCGCTGCGCGAGCTTTTCTCGGGGTCACCGCAAACTGCGCGTAACCTCGCGAAAGGCGAAGGAAGCCTCGTAAAACACGGCTGCGAGCTTCTTCGAGCGTTTGTGCGTTCCTCAGGGTCGCGTCGGTGACTCGCGAGACTGCGACATCGATGACGCGCCACCGATGAGGTCCGGCATCAAGATCGAGGTCGTTGGACGAGACGATGACATCGTCGAGGACCACATCCGCCGATGCGCCCGACTCTCGTGTCTTCTCGCTCGATGATCGATGATCGGAGGGTTTTATCGAATTTTATCTCACAGGGGTCGCTTTTTTGCGATCGAAAAGCGGTCGTTTTTTTTTATTCCGATCTAATACGTTCAATTTCGCGTATCGCCAAGGATTGCGAATAATTCCAACCAATTATTCTTCGTTTTCCTCTCGTCTTTCGCTTCGGCAATTTTCATCGATCAATCGACGATCGTGCTGTGGATTAGAGCATCTCCAATTGGATTAATCACCGAGCCGAGGATCGAAACGAGCTCGGATAATCGCGTACAGGGGTATAGAGTCCACTCTTGATTGTTGGCGATCGCTCGTCGCCGGTTGATTCCTCAGGCCGCCTCTCTTCAAATTGATGAAAAAACATTCGCTGAAAGGATCGTTTGGCGAAACGACCTTGATCGGTTAATTTCGCTTATATTTTTCCCATCACGATTTTTCATTCCCATACGCGATCTTCTCGCTTACGCACGCCTTATTTGCTCCAATATAATTTATTTTTCTCCTTCTCCGTCATCGAGGGTTCACCAAACCGGCATTTTGACTACAAACTCGAGCATTCCCGCGCGACCTTTTTTTTCACTCAGTTTCGAGCTCGTTCGTACGCATACGCGTCGAGGCTCGACTGTTTCCTCACGAGAATAACAACACTTGCGTAAATATCGCGTTATCAGTGTTTTCGTTGACGCTCGTTCTATTTTACTCGACTTTCAACATTCCAACGGTGGCTTCTACGCTCCGGACGACGCGAAAAAAATCGGCAAATTTCGCGTCTCGCCAACGTCCGATCGGCAGACGTCCGATTGGCAACGTCTCTCTCTCGGAGGGATCGTCGATGCGTAAAAAAAAAAGAAAAAAAAAACTATTCCGCGTTTAAATTCGTACTCCGTTTCGATCGTTTCTCAATGGAATTTCTTTGATTGTCCTCTTGTTTCTCCTCGTGAAATCGGCAGATTGTTTTTGGGTAACGTACGAGGATAAACACTGGAAATTTCGAGGCGCGAGACTGTCTCGTTTCGGCGCGATATCCCAGCGTGGAATGAGACGAAAGCCGAGTTTGCAGAGGCACCAGTCGCGCGAGAGCCCACCAGAAGCAAATGCCTGCTGTGTCTGCGTCTGTGTCTGTGTTCGTGTGTGTGTGCGTGTGTGTACGGTATATCTGGGTGGAAGAGGGTGGCCCGAGTTTCACGAAATCGTTCGAATGTCTGTGCGCGCGTGGCGATGCCGGCTGGTTCCGCCGCGCCGAGGATTCACCGGTGGGGGTGTACCGCACTCTGAAAGTTGCATTTTCGTGCGAAAGAGAGAAAAGTGACAAAGACGCGAGGGAAAAAGGGCCAATGAAAACGTGGAAATTGCGACTCCATTCACAAAACTTGCTCCATCAGTTGCTTTTTGTTTGAAAAATTCGTCGATTTTTGAGTATCTCGGAATATGTATTTTCAACAAACTCTTTGTAATCTGCGTACGAAATGACGTCTGTAAACGTGTTTTCGATGAAATACTAGCGGCAGAATCGGTCGATAAATATTAAAACGTGTTTTTTTTTTCAAGGAGAAGTTGATTTTTGAGATAATTCGACAAATTTCATTTTATTTTCGTGTTTTTTTCAATTGATGGGAATACCGCGAGTACAGACGTGCCACTCCCCGGAAGGCGCGTGGTCCACGGGGAGAAGGAGGCGACAGAAATCGACGAAACCCGATGCGCAATCAGCTAATTACCTCGTCAATTATCTTCCGCGAGTCCTTTACGGTTTTTTTTCCATTTTTTCAATCGGAAAGTGTCGAATTTGAGTATATTTTCGCACTAATCCGCTGACGAAAGCGGCGCGTGTGTGTGACTCGATGACATTCTTCGGAATGCGAGAGAAAGGCGAATTTTCTCGAGGGGAAAAGTGCGAGAGGGAAAAGTGCGTATATTCGCGATTTTAACGATGATGGTCGTTTTATCGGTTATTACGCCGTACAGAGCATGGTTTGCACGTTTATTTCGCACGCGAATCGCGCAGCGGCAAAAGAGGAGACACGAGGAGTACTTTGCTATCGACCGTATCGCACTGCGGCGACGTAAACTCGGCGCGCGTGGATATATATCTTTTGCCGGTTCCCTCCCTCGCCGCCCACACACCTCCATCCCTGTCCTGCGCGACTCCGCCGCGATTCTTGGCGAACGTGACCTCGCGACTCCCTCGATGAGTCTCGTGGATATGCACATGTCGCGATGCGAGTACGGAATACATTGCGATTATCCGTCATTAGCGTTTCAGCGATCGCAGTCGCGTATTTATGCGCCCACTTCGCGGATACGAGAATGGAGGAGAGGAGGGATGCTGCGCGGTCCACAAGAACGAGCTTACAGGTGTTTGAATCGTCTCGAGTCTCCGATATCCGTTCGAAAGAGGCACGATGCGAGACGGATCGAATCATCGCCGCACTGACGAGACCACGCGGTTGTGCAACGCCCTTAATAATTGTTTTTTTTTGTTATTTTTACCGCACAACGAGATAAATGTACGAGAATAACGATAAATTTATTGAATTTTCAATCGGATTTGATTTTGAAAATTCGAACAATCGCGTCTTGTACGATCTGACTATTCTAGGCTTGAGTTTTCGGTGATGCGTTTGAGAGCATCAAGCCGTTCGTGTCAATGCGACATGACGTTTTATCAGCGCTTCCAATTGACTCTGCGTCGTGCGTACGAGAAGAAAGGTTTAATTAAAGAGTAATCAGCACCCTCCGAGGGTATTTAACGTCCCGACTTTTCTCCTTCCCCGTCGTTCTCCTCTTCTTCTTCTTCTTCTTCCTCTTCCTCTTATCTTCAACAATCTCTGTCAATTGAGTTCAATTCCCTCAATCTCTCATGACGGTGTCTTTCCACTCGCCGCAACGGGGGTTGCCGCACACGCTGATTAATTCATTTTCTCAATAATCCCTACGACGATTAGCGACTCTCGGATGCGTGTAATTGACATAAAAAAAACGTTGGTGAATCGGGAAAATTCTGGATGTTAAAAAACAATCGCATTCCATTCCACGTTGGGTTTGCACCCTTCGGGCGTGTATATACGGCTTGAAAAAAGGATCCGTGTCGAGTTATTATTACGAGGCTCATTCTCCGCTCCGAAATTCCTCGAGAGTTCAAAATCCAGTATTTTCACCGTTTCTCGGTCATTCCGGTATATTCGAACGTTATAGTTGTAGCGTGTACGGCGCGTATGAGACTCTCCCGCAGCATCCGCCGCATACTCCGCGCGGTGTTACACCATCACGCCAACTGACGGTTCAGTTTGGAGCCTAATGACGGCGAGAGGCTGCGCTCCGACTAATTGCGAGTGTGAACCGATGCAAGACACGCTTTTTCCCTCCTCTTTCCCTCTTTCTTCGCTCCCTCTTCTGGTCCATACGAGCTTTGCCGAACCGATACATCGCCGCGTTTCTGCGCGCATAAATTCTTCTCTGCACTAATGTTGGAAACGCATATAAGAGGAAACATATTACAAGAGGAAGGACAAAGAAAAGCGGTCGAATTCCTTTCGCGTTCCAGACGCATAAATCCCTCGGCGCACTCGGGAAAACATGCGCGCGCCCGTACTCGCACGGGGTGGAAAGCTCGCACCTATGCGAAAATTCAGTTCACCGCAGCGGCAAATTCTTCATCTCATCTCGCGTGACAAATATAGTAACTCTCTCTCTCTCTCTCTCTCCCTCTCTCTGTACTGTCATACCTTTTGCCTGCTTCTGAATAATTATGCATTGCGAATATACCTCCTATGAAGAGAAACATTCTCATGCCAGGAAAAGCGATGAAAACCGCCTGTCTCCGGCGTTTGTAAAATTCATCGACTCTCTTGCCCAAACATTCATTCTTTTCAGCGATCTTCCAGACGATCTTTTCTCATCTTTCTACACTCTTTGAGTATTTATTTACAGTTGTATCCGGAAAGATTAAAACTGTGTTACAATCTGTATTCCTATCTTCAACGGAAGTGTCAATAATCGTCCCGGTGCCTCGTCGCTGCGCGTGCATCGATACACGCGTGACTGAGGCGTTCTCAAGCGTTTACGGTGAATCGAAATTAGAACATCCACCGCGGTGTACCTTCGGAGGATCGCGAGTGCGCGTCGCAGCGTTTTTGTACAGCGTTTTTTTGATGCGATCGACCGAATGTTTAAAAAAATGAAAAATGCTTGATAAATTCAATTATTCCGTCTCTCATTCGATTTTTCGTCATGGAGATCATCTTGGAAACCTCCAGAGGAATTTAACCCTGCTCCATCAATCACGATTCCACGATTGTCGACGTTTTAATTGGAGTCTCGAGTGAAACAGTCTCGTTCCCATCTGTTTCAACGGAAAAGCGTGCAGCAGTAGCAATTTGTAATTGAAAAGGCTTGATCGATAATTAGCCAAAGTCGGGGGACTCTCCGCACGACAGTCGTTGGTCTCTCCGTTATTAAGTTCATTATTTCCTTCGAACGCGCGCAGCAACCTTTCACCGAGCCTCTTACAACGTCCGTATACGTTTATCTCTCAAACTGCTTTTCTTATTTTATTTCAATTCTCGCACACAGCTGGAGAGTCTCCTCTCGGTTCCAGGCTTTCAGCCACCGCCGCTCGTTCCTCTCGATTTACGCGCGCGTGTATCTACACCACCGCAGCGGAGAGCTTCACGGCGCAATGAAAGTGAGATGAGATCTGCCCGTGTTCCTTCCAAAAGTCTTTTACGTCGCTGCTCAAAAGGTTAACCGCTTACTTTTTCCATCGAAACCTCGGGTAACTTTTCCTTCGGAGAATCGTGGAGCCTAAAAAAACGAATCATCTTGACGTTCCAGGACTCTGTTGGATTTATCGGCTCGAGATTTTTCTCGGCTGCGTAGAAAAAATCTCCAATGTTGCTCCGGGTGATTTTCCGATGTTGCTCCGAGCGATTTCGTTCGAAAGGTCATTTTTTGTCTGCAAAGTGGAAAACGGAGACAAAAGTCTCTACCAAAAAAAAAATCAACGTGAAACTATTGAATTTGGCACTTTGGGATTTTTTCAGGCGGGAGGGAACAAATGGATGCTGCGATATCGCTCCGGGTTATTTTATTTCAATAATTATTTCTACCGGGAAACAGCGAGTGTAGAGGAAAAAGGTGTGGTCGTTAGGTCGAACCGGAGCGATAAATATTCCAGCGGAACGCCAACTGGACGATCCCTTTGGGATAAATGAGAAAATGGTTGCAAAAGCGATATTTCATCTTTATCATCGTCGGTAATGGACACATCGATCGCGGCCTCATCGATTAAAACCTGGGCGTGCCTTCGTCCACTTTGCTATCCAGCTTGAATTTCCATGCTCCATTTTTTTCCTCAATCTTCTCCGCCGAGTAAGCTCGCCACCATTCGCGATGATTTTATTCTTATTTCTCCAAGACTCGGAGATGAGACTATCGATTATCCTCCGACAGCTAGGAGCTAAGATTAGCCAACGAATCCACCTACAGCTGAACAGCGATTCGCATATGATTCTCAGCAGAGGAATATGTTTCTTTTCTTTCCAACGATCGTTTCCAATTTTCCTTCCCTCGTAATGTCGCAATTTTTCTCTCCATTAATCCACCCAGCGAAACAAACGAGTTTATTCATATAAAAACATCCTCGATGCAAAGTTTAACGTACGCGTATGGGAGCTCCGTAAGAATTCAGAACGATCCAGCTGAAGAGGTCACGAGAGTTCGCGCAATGCTACATGGCGAGTTCGCCACTCGCGGTCTCGGGAGAGTTGAATTTTTCAAGAGATCGATTCAGCGGCATGTGGGTCAACGACGAGAAGACTAGGAGGATCGAAAAAAAGAGCCAACAAGCTCGAAGCTTCGAAAAACACGACAAACGATTTCCAGCAAGGAATCTTTCAAAATCTCCACGGTACAGAATTTTTTTTCCAAAAATCCATAAAGACAATCCGATGAAGAATTTTGCACGCGTTTTTTCAGGATGTCATTCGTCGTAAGGTGCAAAATTTTCTTCGAAATCTTTGATGGATCAATTTGGTCGTTTTTGCCACGAATGTGGCATCATCCGAAGATGGAGAGATGAACAAGAGTATAAAGACCGACGAGATTTCGCAATACTTTTGCCGTCTTATTGTGCATCGTCGAGGCGCTTGGTTGGCTCTTACGCAACTCGTCCGTATTACATGTTGTACGTATATTAAAGTACACGGAGGATTGTACGTGCGATCTCGGTTTGTTTTACAGGCTTTTTAGCTGAGAGGCATTTCAGGTGCAGCACGAGGCAGGTATATCTCTCGCGATCCCTCTTCGAGCACGTATAAATATCTCACAAACGGCGAAAAAGGTTACGGGGATAGAGAGAGGCAGATTGTTGTTGTCGGGGCGGAAAAACGATTATTACTGTATAGCAAACTATATATCGGCATATTCGTAATCCACGGGGCATTCCGTGTTGGATCGACGAAACTCGGAAAATCTCAATTTCCATTTTTCACAAAATTGTACACGACTGTAAGAATATTCAAAAAAAAAAATCAAATCGGATGAATAATAACACGTTTTACCTTTTTCAAATTCTCGTGAGAGATAAAAATAAAATTCGTGTTCGGGAGCTTCGAATATGCTGAAAAAAAAGAGTAATAAATTGGATGAAAATTCCGGTCGGTCTGACGTGGAACGCCCCATACGTGCTATAAATCGTTTAATATTGCTGGATATTGCAAAAAGCGTGCAAATGTTGATCGTAACGAACGCGAGGATGGACGCAGAAGCAGCCGCGGACGGAACGATATTACATCGCTCTCGTGAATTTTTCTCATCCTGCAGAAGCAAATGTCATCTTTCGCACCATCATCTCCGGTGAAAGAAAGTCGCGTTCTCAAGGGGTTATCCCACGAGTTTTTGACTTTGGAAATGTATAACGGCGATGCGAGATCCAGCAACGAAGAAACTAGCAAATTTCACCGTGAAAACTGATTACGGTGTAATCTGCGAGCTCGACTCGTTCGTTTCCGTCTGAATTCTCCTTTATCACACGCGGACACACCATTTTCGCCTTCTTAAGGGGTTATCCCACGAGTTTTTGACTTTGAAAGGGTGTAACGGCGATGCGAGATCCAGCAACGAAGAAACTAGCAAATTTCACCGTGAAAACTGATTACGGTGTAATCTGCGAGCTCGACTCGTTCGTTTCCGTCTGAATTCTCCTTTATCACACGCGGACACACCATTTTCGCCTTCTTAAGGGGTTATCCCACGAGTTTTTGACTTTGAAAGGGGGTAACGGCGATGCGAGATCCAGCAACGAAGAAACTATAGCAAATTTTACCGTGAAAACTGATTACGGTGTAATGTGCGAGCTCGACTCGTCCGTTGCCGTCTGAATTCTCCTTTATTCCACGCGGACACACCATTTTCGCCTTCTTAAGGGGTTATCCCACGAGTTTTTGACTTTGAAAGGGTGTAACGGCGATGCGAGATCCAGCAACGAAGAAACTATAGCAAATTTTACCGTGAAAACTGATTACGGTGTAATGTGCGAGCTCGACTCGTCCGTTGCCGTCTGAATTCTCCTTTATTCCACGCGGACACACCATTTTCGCCTTCTTAAGGGGTTATCCCACGAGTTTTTGACTTTGAAAGGGGGTAACGGCGATGCGAGATCCAGCAACGAAGAAACTATAGCAAATTTTACCGTGAAAACTGATTACGGTGTAATCTGCGAGCTCGACTCGTCCGTTGCCGTCTGAATTCTCCTTTATTACACGCGGACACACCATTTTCGCCTTCTTAAGGGGTTATCCCACGAGTTTTTGACTTTGAAAGGGTGTAACGGCGATGCGAGATCCAGCAACGAAGAAACTAGCAAATTTTACCGTGAAAACTGATTACGGTGTAATCTGCGAGCTCGACTCGTCCGTTGCCGTCTGAATTCTCCTTTATTACACGCGGACACACCATTTTCGCCTTCTTAAGGGGTTATCCCACGAGTTTTTGACTTTGAAAGGGTGTAACGGCGATGCGAGATCCAGCAACGAAGAAACTATAGCAAATTTTACCGTGAAAACTGATTACGGTGTAATCTGCGAGCTCGACTCGTCCGTTGCCGTCTGAATTCTCCTTTATTCCACGCGGAGACACAATTTTTTCGAGCGCAGGCGAAAAATTGTGTCCGTGAATGAATGAAAATGCGCGAGGGAGACAGCAACGAAGGAGATGAGCGGGAGGAGAGCGAGAAGAGCAGATGGCAAAGATGCCAGACTCAGATCTCTGACCACCGAGATCCCTCTGGGATTTAAATTTATTCGCGAGCACAATGAAATGTATGTTAAAAATGACGGTAATAAATGAATTCCGCTGGTTCGCTCCGCGAGTTTGCGGTACGCACTGCACAGGACGATATTTTCATCACCGAAGAAGAAGCGCATGTGTCATTCTTCTTTACGATCTTTCCCGCTGTTTGGGTGCCTCTCGTGGTCTCAATGAGCGACCAACCGGAAACGCACTATGATGTTCATATACGTATATAGGTATTACCGCGTGCGGTCCAGCGCGTAAACGCAAAAGAGAGAAAGAGTCGGAAGATTAAAATAGGAAGTTATTTTTACGAGGATGTGTGCTGGGAACGTTGATTTTTTTTTTTCCACCACTCGGCCAGAGTTTACGTGTACAGGTTTTTCCTTTTTGATAATTGCACGCGTCGAAAGGAAAAAAGGACCGAGAGCCAGTGTAATTGGAAACGGAAATGAAAGAATCGAACGCGATAATTGTTTTCCGGCGGGTCTTCGCGCCTGGCGCGTTCGGAGTATCCCTCGCGTCCCATCATTTTCCAAGATCCCCTCGGTTCAGTCCGAGTTTCCTTTGATCCTCATTACCCTCGATGACTCGTCGATAAATAACCGACGAGATTTCATACTCCTCCGAGTATCGACATTTTTTTGCGCCATCTTTTTCGTCGTGCCTAAATGAATCATCGAGATTCATCCGAATTTATCGATTTTTTGTGTTTTTTTTTTATTTTCGCCGACGTTTAATCAAATCGTATCCATCAGCACTTTTCTCTCTACCGTCAATGATTGACGAGAGCGCTTTGTCCGTTCTCATCGGAAGACTCGTTTTTTCCCGACGCGTCGCGAGAGCCGCTGCTGCCGGATATGCACGCAGGAACGTTAATATGGAAAGTAATTTATGCGCGATAAAAAAAACTCATCGTCGATACGCGTTTCAGTTTTGGTTCCGAAGAAGCCCGGGACATAAACTTGTTACACGCGGCATTCAACCGTGAGCGCTTTATACGCGCACTCTCCACTTTGACAGGCACACGCGTTTGGAGAAAGTCGCTTTTGCCTCATTTGCTCGATGAAACGCGCGCGTGGAGGCGCAGCCACCACGCGGGGGACCGCGACTCTCTGGCGATTAATGATATCGTGTCGCTGGAATTATTTATTAATACATCACGAACGCGCGATATGCACACGCACGAGCGAGAGCAAGAGGAAAGCCAGCCCTCATCTCGTTTGTTTACGAAGAATTTGCGCCTGTTTGATAATTTCACCTCCGCGTACGCGTTCATGCTCGATTTTCTTCGTGTCGTACATCAGCTTTTTCTCATTATTTTTTTATTCTCGAGGAAATATGAGGGCGACTGATAAGCCTTCTCGAATTACTTCGCTCTACGTCGCTTTCGTTTATATATTTTTTGTTTTCTTTCGATAACGACGCGAAGATTAATTAAACTCGATTACGGGAATATAAATATAGCCTCTCGATTTTCTCTCATTTCGAGCCGAGAATCCATCGGGCCTCGTCCGTCAAACGCGAAGAAAAAGTAATCGACGAAAGCTACTTGCAAACGTCAAAACACCGAGTATATACGATAAAAACAATAATCTCCTCGCTCCATCGCGATAAATTATCAATCGGTCTGCACATTTTTTCTTCGTTGAATGTAAAAAGTTACACGGGCAAATTGTCATTTTCCGAGTTTCAATCGAGCATCGCTGTCGCAATATTTTTTCTTCCTTCGTCTCCACCTCGATTCCCATTTTTTTTTGCTGATACGACGATCGTTGCGTCATTCGTCGCGGCAAAAAGTCTCTGTGGGTCGTTGTGTACGCTTAATTATGTTCGTATTACACCTGCCCTGTCCGTGAAATCGGGAACAGGTAAAACACCTCGACGAATTCATTTCGATGTGACGTTACAGGCGCAATACTTCCACGGAAAACTCGTGAAAGATTGCCCGTTTTTTCTTCAACAAATCACGAAAAATGCCGACTGGCGTTGCTAAAATTTAACGTCCATTTCGATTTCAATAAATTGCGCGTTTCTAAAATTATCTAAATTATCTAAAATTATTAAAAAATTATCTAAAATTTATTCGCGTTGATCAGGCGAATTATCGATGGTACTTAGCCAAGGTACCGCGTAATTAACGCCGAGGAGTTTTTGAAAAATTGCTCTTTCGCGCCGCGGCCTTGAAAAATTAACTCGACCTCACAGAGGAGAAACGCGGGAGAACTAATAGTGCGTTCCGCGCGGTAAAAAATCGTTTACGCGCGCACGGGCCCGCGAAATTTTGGCAGCTCAGTTTTGGAGGCGTGTAAAATATTTTGAATACATGGATATACACGGAATATGATGTACTTTGGATTTTGTGCCTTGTGATGTAATAAAATCGAAAGGGAAATACTCCGCGAGCTTCGCAAATTTGGATCCTGCGTAAAGAAAATTCTACACAGTTTTTCTTCTCGTGTGTGTAATTATGCATTCACCGTTACAGTATGTACAGCAGATTCGGAGGGAGAAGGATGAAAATGAGACAAAAAGTGACGGAACGAGCTCGGAGGCAAAAAACAGAGGAAAAAAACACGTTGATTAACAGCCGGAGGAAAGGCGATTCGCTCTCGCTTTCCTCCGGAATCTCGAATGCGTTTACGCGTCGTCCGTACAGTACACATGTGCAAAACCGGTTTTTCACCTTCCGTTCCTCGCATGGTATCTCCGTGACAACCTCCGCTGATTCTGCAAGATTTTCACAGTCCAATATCGCCGCTCGCGATAATGGAAATCCGCAGAGTTTGTTGACCAAAGAACAACAACAAAACGATAGCAATTTGGAGTCGCAAAAATTTCGTCCGAGTCTGGACTCGTTTAGGAAAAACACCTTTGAAAATTTCTTTAAAGTGTTATATTCGCAATTATACCGTAAATGTAGAGTCGAAACAGTTGTGAAAATCATCCAGAGTCGATTATAAATAAGAAATTTCCATAGAATGGAGACATAAATAATCAATTGCGGAACGATTACATAAATCGCACGTTTATCGTTATTAACGGCGTTTTATTTGAACTTTCTCAGAGATTACCCGTGGAGCGAACCCGAATCAATGCCCGACTTTCTCGAGGCTCAAAAGTTCGCATCCCGCTCCGATTTCTCAAAATCACAGAGGCGCGTGGTCGCATTGTTCTCGAACGTCGATCGCGGAGCGCGCTCGTTCGATCGATCTCAATTTTTCCGCAATTTCATCAAAAGGTCCCACGCCTGCGCACGCACCTCGCGTTGAAAAATTCCCTCGCGCGCGATTTCTCTCGCACACTCGCGCAAAGTTGCTGCCGATCAGCTCGACTTGAACCGAATTTAACGACCGGAGAGTGGTATCGGATACGTTGAAGGAAAAGAAAAAGGAAAAAAACTGTTTCGAAGCACGCGCCGCGACGCGGTTACGTGCTTGAATTGTAAAAACGCGCGATATCGTCGCGTTTCACCCGCGTTTCGAAAAGGTCGCGTGAAATTTTGCCCGCAAAACGAACAAAGGCAAAAATACTCACCCGAGATCCACGCCGTTGACTTCCTCGATGATGTCGGTGAGACTGTCGAAAGATTCGCTCAAAAAAGATACCTCGGCGTGATGCATTTTCAGCTCCTGACTAGAAAGAAAAAAAAAGAAAAAATTCACACCGTTTATTCCTTTACTTTACGGATCTTATGTTATGTACGTTATGTACGATTCTACGATTATTGACAATGAAATGGTGAATCGAAAGATTAATTTCCCAGCCACGTCCGGGCTCGACTTCCGGTCGAAATAATCATTCGCTCTTTACGTCGTAACTGCGTATTCGGAGCCCGAGTACTCCAATTTTGATAACGAGCCTGGGACTAGAAACGAGATCGAGCAAACGCGTGTGTATATCATTAAAAACGGAGCAACGCCGAAACGCGACTCGCGACGAAATTCGCTGCTTATGCTCCTCGCGAATTTTTGAGTCATCTGAACGGTCCGAGAGATGTAAATTGTCCAATATGCTGTACTTGCGCTGCGGACAGTGTAAAACTACCGAAGAATAATATAGTAGACGAAATGAGGCGCAAATTCCACGAGACACCCGGCCATCTACCCCGCGACAAACGTCATCACTTTGTCGGGGATCTTGCGCAATGCATTAGTCTCTCTCGGTGCACGTATAAAAACATTTTATCCACGCGCGTGTGTGTGTATGTGGCCTTAATCGAGTTTAATTGGCACATATGGGTTTTCCGACACCAACCGCGATACTTTTCGTGTTTGGTCTACGACATTACGTGTCGGACGCGGCGTGTGACGAATCCTCCCATTTTTCTCCATTCGACCGAGCGATTTAAACACCTACCGGTTGCAAAGTGACACTCGTATCGCCGTCGCTCGGTGAAGTCGCAAAAAATGCAATTCCGACGTTCAAATACCGTCCTACAGCGACTTTTTCAAAATTTTTTTGGCAGTTATCCGCTAGAGTCTCGGGAATTTTGATTACGCGTTTCTCTCGTGCGGAATCAATTGATAATTAATAATTAACACGTGTACGGATGGAGAAAATGAACGCGACCCGCGCCGCGATCGTGAGTCGATCTTTCGAAGCCGATGTTACGGTATACACGTTTTCTAGCTCACTTGACACCCATTTTTCATCGTCCGTGAGTGTGTATAGAGAGGTGACAGTGCTTAAAAGTCAAGTGTCGCGCATGGACAGTAAACGACGTGTAAAAGCAACGGCGGTATTACCGCAGCCTAGTGTCGAGGTCTTCCGCCTGACCCCACCAGCGGGCTTCGACGTTTTACGCTACGATAGTCGTACCGACGTCCAACTACTACTGGTGCACGTGTCCTTGCTCCCAAATCTCGATAGACGACGGAGCGCGCGCGATGCAAGTGCCAACGAGAACGAGAGCCGAGATACACCGTGCAATAACCCTTTGCCGGATCTTTTTTTTCTCCTCAAAAAATACAAGGATTTTTGGGAAGGAACTTTGCAAAGACGTTTAGTCGTACACGTGGTACCAACTTTGATACTGACGCTTTTGCCTCTTGAATCATCGCACGATTGATTATTTTCAAAGTCATTATCGGGTTTGAATGACGAGGAAACGATCGATGCCGATATTCGTCGGTATTGACACGAATAAATCATGGAAATTGCGCAGTGTAACGGGAATAAGGAAAAAATTGCGAAAAAAAGAATATAGCCATTCAAAAACGAACGAAATAGGAGATTTATTGAAATTTATGAAAAAACCAATTGGAGTATTCGAGTTTCTCGTCGCATTAATCCGACGCGGAATCGAGAGGCCCCGAGATGTTAATGGCGATTAATTACAACGCTCGACGCGACTAGATGAGACCCCCGATAATTTTCCATTTAAACATTGTATATTTCTCAGTGGCAACGTGACATTCGTACTCGTCTCAAATGTCGTTAAATGCCAACTGACGCGGGAACAACCGTACGAATAATCCTTGAGAGAAGAATGTCCTTTTCTCGCTCTTTCTCGAAAGATTTCGCTTTTCAAATCGTCTCGTCGTTGGCTGGAGCAGTTGCGCGAAAGAAAAAAGAGGTTGACACGAAATTTGCATTCTCGAGACGTGCAAAAACACGTTTTTTTTAAAAAAAAAAAAGCCTACGAAGAGAAGGTCTAAAAATCGGGAATAAAGAAAGTTTTTGTTCGCGAGAGAGCGAACCCAAAGCTTTAAATCTGCTGACTCTCGTCGGACGGAGAACAGCAGCCTCAGCTGAGACTCTGAAAACTCTGACTCTGTGTGCTCCGAAACGCTGGCAATAAGTTGCCGCTCTGCGCTTGATGAAAGAACCGATAACGCTAATTACCCGAGCACCGACAGGCACGTGCATATACGTACTCTGTACGGAACACACAGAGTGTACGCTCCGTTGAGCAATTTTTGTAAAAAAGACAATTATATACGTAGAGGAGCGAGAGATAAGGGAACAGGTCTTTATGAAAGTTGCTGCGAAATCGGCACGAGAATTGTCAGCATGGTAATTCGGTAAATTCGACGGCGATTAAACTTTTGACCCGTCGGGAGATTTTTCGTTTTGTACAGCAGCACACTTTGATTGTTTCTCGGTGAATAAATCATTTGAAAAAAGCATAAATTTCCTCTTGTAAGAAACAGTTTGCGATATCGAATTGCGATTTTTTAAAAATTGTTATTCGGTGCGAAATCCTGTATAAATAATTGAATTCGCGCTTGTCCACTCTGCCTGCCAAAGATTCGTAATTAAACGTCAAGGCGCGAGAAAATAATGTATTTCGAGAATTTTACATGCGATAACGAAGCCTCTCGGAGGTCTTATCGTCGCTCGCGTGTAGCAAAGTTGGCCAATCGATATGTCGTTTACGTAGCTATGAGCGAAAACATCGTATTATTTCGTCAATATTCGATCTGTCGAATTTTTTGTTTTTCAAAATGATTCCAACAATCGAGCCTCACTTTCAACGCTCCTTTGATAAAAAGAAGAGTCAACAAACGCTCCCAAAATTTTTAGAGAAACTTTCGGCAAACACAGAGATGCTGCTAATTAACGTCTTGAAAAATAATATACATGTACAATATTATGCGTTTCGGAAACTGAAAAAATGTGACGAAAATTAACGTCAATTAGCGTTTCCTTGCAAATTGCCATTATAATTCTTTCTCAGCGCCAACGAGTGTATAATCAGAGTGAAAATGGACCGAGGTCCAAAAAAATACAAATTTTCGAGCAAAGTTTCTCCAGTCGGTCCAAAAAGCGTTGTACCGTTTTTTGTTTGTTTGATCGACATTTTAGCCGCGAAAAGTCGATGGAGAGTCTGTCGGAAAAGTTGTTTTTCAATTTGTACTCACCAAGCTCGCTGTGCCTGCTGGCTGAACGACATTTTTCGTCAAGCCGCGATGTTGAGCGCAGTCACGGATGTTGGATGCACAAAAAAAACCATGTACGAGACGGACGAGTAGACTTTTAAGTTACACCTACGAATGCGACGATCTCAGTGAAAAGACTTTCGACGTTTAGCTAGAACGCAGCCAGAAGAGAAGAGCAAAGGCTGAGGGAGAGAGAGAGAGATAGAGAGAGAGCGCGCAAGGGAGATGCTCTTCAAAGCCTTGTACGCACCATGTGTATTCTCGGAGAGTTTTATCTGTTAGGAACGAAAAGCTTTTATCCATCTCTGTCATCGCGTATCCCGTTGATGATAGGACGGCTCATCGCGATTACACACACGCGACATGGCATTGTGCTGTTTTTTTTTCTTTCCGACTTGCCGCGATCCTATACTCGAGCTGAATTGAGCCGTCCGGCCTCGCCCGAGAAAGACAAATAAAAAACGGTGCGAAACGAGTAGATTTGAAAAAAGAAACGAAAAATACTTCAATTGATGCAAAAAGACGCGTAATTAATCGTAATTAATCAATATTGATAATGATTATTTCGTGACAATATTTCATCATTATTCTAAGTTCGCACATCCAAGCAGGTGAATACCTTCAAGGGTAAAAGCCTAGTTGGACGATTTAGAACGGGCGACGAACGATATATTTCAATCATATCGACGTTATCAGCTCAACAATTTCTAATGGAAGAAGGCTTCGCTCGGTGAAGAGCGAATAACACCTTTGTTGATTCAGTAACGTCAAATGTTGATCTTGAGTCATTTGATCATCGTTATTTCGAGCGAAAAACGTCTCCGCGAGTACTTTCTAGTTAATCTAATCTTCGAATTTTTACAACGGCGCATTTGACACGTGTTTTTTTTTTCGATAAACGTTGCGTCATGATCCTGACGAATATAGTATACTGATCGTCTCAGATTGAACAATTCGAGCGTTGACGAGACATTTAGTGAAAAGAAAAGATGGGAGAAGAATTAAAAGAGAGAATATCGTGAAATCGATAGATTATTCATTGCGATATTTGATTCAAGTTTAGCGCCTTTTCGCGATTCATTTGTGCTGCCACCTGGCGAACGTAACTATATACTGCGCGCGCGCTGTTTTACGACGACAGGAATGACATGAGTGCCGCCATCTGGCCGATTATATCTAAAGTCCCACGGACACCGATGAAACTTTTTTATCGACAGCGGCGGCCTACAGTTCGCCTCCACGCACATGGCACCAGCGCTCCATGCGGCGAAATCTTGAACGTGAACCAATTTTTATCAATTTTCCCTTCGTTATCCTCTCTCCTCCCTCGCTCCAGCGACCATGGCCGATCTCCGTCTGAGGCCGGAGAATAAGTGAGGTTATATCACACTGCGAACATCCGATAAAGGTCAAATACTCCGAAGTCGAACAATTCCAGCTCGTATTCATTCACGAAGAGACATTGAAATCCATAAAATCGGGAACAATTCGAATCCGTTGAACGTGAGATGTTGAAGGATCCGACCGATCTGTCGAAAAGAAAGCCACGTAGATTGAGAGGCACACCGGCCAACAGGGTCACCAATATCTTGGCTGGTTCAATCGTAGGCTTGTTTTCCGCAGTTTGCTTGTGGTTCACAGAGTCGTGAGTGGAATATTTATCCGTTTGATCGAAATTCACTTTCATTCGACCTCCATCTTTATTAACACCCCCGCGTCATCTCCTCAAGCGACAACGCGTGGGCAAAACGCAAGAGAGAAAACTTTTTGCGAAACGCACAGCCGGACGTGAAGGAAGAGATTCGCAGGCAAGCCTTCCAAGACGGTGCCTTTGGCTCCGTTCTTAGACAAGTGAACGAGAGAGCGGAAGCCAGAGCCGCTGGCGAGAATGTGGACAAGACCGTCGAAAAATTCCTCAAATCGCCGGAATAAGACTGCTTGCTTGTTCTCAAGTGGAAGGACGCGCGGATCCTAGGTAGACACGATTACCGAGTTCTCGATGACAATGAACTTTTGTATATAAATTAAACGAATCATTAAAAGAACACGAAAAATCATAAAAATTTCGTGTAAAAATGTAAATTTGCGTTTTTCCAAGGTTAGATTAGTCCCCTTTTCCTCTCCCGTAGCGAACGGAGATTTTTGTGATCATTCGCGAGAGCGCTCGAGACGTCATGGCGGAAAGGGAGAGAAGCGAGGATAGCGTCGCGTCTCGCAGCAAGGACGACAGTTTGGCGGATTTCAAGTCCCCCAAGATGGAGTCGGCGGTGCAGATAACCAGTAAATTCAAGACTTTGAACGAGAGGAGAGCCAAGACAGCCAGAGGACAAACTTCGTCGACGAGCAGAACGAACAAAAGCTCGTCGACGTCGAAGAAAAAAAACAAGGTCGAAAAGACTCAGCCGTCCATAGAATCGTCATTTTTCAGGGCCGCCGCTGTCGCGGATGAAAAAGGACACACGTGTCCGGTTTGCACGAAGCATTTCGTCGACGTCGGCGCCGGTACGGTGCATTCGAAAAATTGCGCCGCCAAGAATAACATTTCGACGAAAAAATTGTTAGCCGCCATGGCGCTCCAAGAGCGACAAGCCGGTGAGCGCCTCGCCATGGGTTTACCCACAGGGCCTTTGGTTCAAGCGAAAAACAAAACTGCGAGGAAAAAACGAGAAATGGTAATTTTCCATTTTTCAACGACGATTGCTCTCTCATCGTTTGGATTATCCTTTTTCTTTTTTTTTCCCCGCATCGTATCACAGATCGCGGGCGATTCCGATTTGCAACTGGCTCTCGCACTGTCGGAGTCCCTCAGGGCGGACGAGTTGGAGAAGGACTTTGAGGAAGCTCTCTTGCTCGCCGCTGGGCATCAGGGCGAGGACGCCGTTGTGGAAATGTCGAATTCTCAACGCCGGAATACGTTGAAGAGCTTTGGTTTCTCGAGCAACAAACCCGCTGCTCCGGGGATTCTCGAAGGTCCGACAAAATCGCGAAAAAGTGAGATTAACATAATTCCTACGTTCAATTCCTTCAACATACATTCGAGTAACAAATTCCGCGTCATACTTGGTCGTGAGACATCCGACGTGAGAAGAATCCGTCATAAAAGCGCGATGCGTTTATCGTAGAAAAGCATTTGGGCCCTACGATACTGCAAACTCGAACGAAAGACTCGAGAGAACGCCTTTTAACCGAGAGAATAGCCGAAATTCTCATGGGAAACGAAGCCATCACGCAAATTCCCCGAGAGACATCACCCGTTGAGCCATCAGCCACGACGATCAAGAGCAGTCTGCTGAAAAAAATTCATCAAAGAGTAAGTCCAATCCCGATATTCGTCGACGATCAATCGATCGATCATTGCGTCACATCTTTTCGATCCAAAGACCAAACGATTGTGGGACTGCGCTGAACTGTCGGCGGAAGTGACGAATTTTTACGTCGAGGAGCTCGCCTCCGTCGTTGCGCCCCCCGTCAGCGAAGAGCGCGGAGAATCGATGAGAAACGCGGAAAATTCACCGATCGAGGAAAACAAATCTCCGAATTTGTCGGAAATTCCCGAGGAAACGTCTCTGGAAAAGTCGCCAACCGGGATGGAAAACATTAACGTAACGGACCGACAATACCGCAGCACTTTGTCCTCCGACTGGTCCAGGATGCTGGACTCGAGTTGCATGAGCGACGTCGTTGTATTCCCGCGTGAAAATCACATACGCGCTCACAAGCTCGTAATTTGGACGCGATGTCGCGGCGTTTTGAGCGACTGCGAGGAAAACGCTGAAACCGGAGAAGATAAGATAAGTTGGCCCGACGTCGATTATGAAATCGCGAGAGCCTTTCTCGAATTCATCTACACCGGTTTCATCGCCGAGTGCGAATCGGGACATTGCGACAAAAACAAGACCGCGGGAATCAGAAACTTGGCGAGGAAATACGATCTAAAGATTCTTCTGGGCTATCTTCGAAAGAAAAAAGCGGATTTCGATGCTCACCGAGACAGCGAATGTGAGGAAAGACAGTCGAATGCGTCGGTCACGAACGAGATCGAAATAGACGAAAAAATGATGGAAAACGACGTTGGAGAAAACCATGATGAGAACGTCGCGCAATCGGCGATTCTCGAGGTTACCGAAGGTCGTAAATTCGAAGATTCGGCGATAATCGAAGAAAACGCGAAAGGCGAAAAATCGAAAACGAGCGAAGAAAATATTCGCGAGGATGAGGCGGAGAGGGTGGAGATCGTGTCGATCTGCAGCAGTTACAGAGGGCGCTCAGAGTCGCCCGATCTTTTCAACGAGACGATGGAAAAGTCCGTACGAAAATCGGAAAATTCCATCGACGACGATGCGAATCTTCGAGTTCTGGCGGAATTGATAGCCAACGACGATGTTTCCTCGACGAGCAGCGATAGTCAAACTGGTTCGATCGAGTGGAAAAAGGACGGCGAAGGAGCGGAGCAACTTTCCGCGACAGAGTCTATCGCGGGTCGCTCGACCTCCCCTCTTTCCCCTGCGAAATTCTCCAACGATGACATTGCCATTGAAATCCGCAAAAATTCCTTTGGCGATATCGCGGAGACTCCAAAATCGCGCAACCGAACGATCGAGACTGCCGACGAATCTCCGACCTCGAGCAAAACGACAAAGTGCCTCAAGAGCAATTTGTCTCTGTTCATCGAGAAGGTTCGGAGGATAAATTCGAAAGCCGCCGTCGATTCCCTGGCGGAGGACGAGTCTCTCGGAGGTTCGAGCGCGACTCGAAGATTTCGGAATCCCTTCAACGTCGATAATCCCAGCAATAGAGCGAGCGTAAATTCCAGTCCGGAGAGAAATTCCGAAATAGCGAATAAAATTGTTCGTGAACGCCATTCAGGCTCCAAGAACGAAGGAGACGTCGATTTTCACGGTGAAACGATCGAAAAGAGCATCGAGCGAAAAAACCGGGCGAGCTCCGTCGATGAAACGCTTTTCACCGAAGAGGAGAACATCTCGATGTACTCAGAGTACAAAAGAAACAATAAGCGCGAAAATAGCATCGTTGATTATCGCGAATTGTTGAAAAAAATGAACAAAACGTCCCGTAAAACGGAGGACGATCAGCCGATCGATTTGACCCAGGATTCCGACGAGGATACGCCCGCGAGTTTTTCCTCCGACTTTGCCACGCGGGAATCGATCGATCGAATTTTCGACGATGAGCCCAACGCGTCCTTGAGGACGAGGAAGGAAAGTGATGTATCGATCGACGAGCTCGATGAGGTTCTATCGAACGTCCGTGAATCGAACGAAAAAAGCGAAACTTCCAGCGAAGTTATCGAGGAAACGAGGAAAGCCTCTTTGGCTTTCTCGGATTTCGACGCGTTCGAAATTGACGAACGAGTATTTTCTCAACGGCAGAGTTTCGCGGATACGAAAAAAATGGATGACCAATCGAATGCTGGCGAAAATTGTGGAAAAAAATCGTATTATTCGAGCTCTGACGTGATGAAAATAAACGACGAGACAACAACGCTGAATTCGATCGACGAATCCTCGCGCGAGACTCTGACTCGTTCGCGACTCGGCGGATCTTCGCGAAAGCACAAATTGCGAGGAAAACGAAAATCCGAGGCGACAGACTCGACGGACGACAGTTCAGAGGATTCCAACTACGGAAGTTCTTCGAAACTCACGAAAGATCGACATTGCCGCGGTAAGAAGCATCGGAAGAGTTCGCCGGGATGTTCATTTCCAGATTTGTCGCAACGTGAGAAGAATATTATCGAGGAAGATAAAAAAACGAACGATTTTCCCGAAAAATCATGCGTATCGTACGATTTGAACAAATACGAATCCGACCAATATCCGGAAGTGAATTCTCCCGCGGGAAACGACGAAATTTTCACGCAGAGCATGAAAAACTTGGACGATCGTTCAACGCGATTTTCCAGTGCAAAGACGCAGAGAACTCCGAGTCCGATCGTCGTATCGTCGAATTCGGAGTTTGAAATCGATCGGGAAATTTTCGATGCCGTGAAACAAGATTCCGATAAGGAAAATTCGAGCGAACGCAACGCGAGTCCGATCGATGATGGATGCAGTCGAGAAAATTGGTTGGCTCGATTTTCACCACTTTCCCTCGAGGAATCGCCCAGTCCTCTGCCTACCACGAGCGTCCCACGATTCTCGTCGCACTACGATCGCGATTTCTCCACCTCCGCGAAGAAATTCATGTCCCGTTCGATTTCAATGCCGGAGAATCGTTCGTACCGCGATGACGTTGAAAAATACAGGAAATCGCGAAAAAGATCGCCTACGTCGAGCTCGTCGCAAGAATCAACGCCTCCGAAGAATTACGATGCTATGAGCACGCCGGAATTGAAGGTAAAAAATTTCAAAGTTACGTCTCTTAATTTTTTTTTATTTCCGGACATACCCTGTAAAAAATTGCACCTGGAACTCTCTCGCGACAAGGAAAACGTATTTAGTTATCTCGTCCGCGTCAATCTTCTCTTCAACGTACTTGGAATTAAAATTTATGCGCGATAACAAAAATATCTTTATTCATGCTTTGTTCGAAAATACTGCAAACTGAGACATAAAGTACATGAAAACAATTGAATATTCCGGGCGAAAATGTTTTTTGTTTTTCAGATAGAATTGGACAAATATGGAATAAAACCTATGAAGAGGAAAAGAGCGAGGCGATTGTTGAATCACATCTACAACGAACTGCATCGAAAATCTTCGGACACGGGTCCAAGGAAAAATACGAGAAACGTTGCAGCGGAGAAACGTGACGAGGCGAAGAAGTCACCTTTGAAAAAAACTGCCGATGGAATCGATCGTCTTTTCGAAGATTCCGATTCGGATCGCGATAAATCGGGGTCGCAAAAGAGGTATCTTTTCTCCTAGGGAAGATTCGATACGTCGCGGACCATTAAAAATGTCAAAAAAACCCAGAATGTCAAAAATTTTCATTTTTCAAAAATATACATTTGTCATATTTCTAAAAAAATGCGTTTGTAACTGTCTTTTTTCTCGATATGGAAAAACGCAAAAACCACTTTCTGAATCAACAAAAAATTGTGATATTTTCGTCCTTTGTAATTATTGAAACAATACATGGAAATGAGAAATAAACGTTTTTCAGCGACTTTGATGATTCTCCGTACTGATTGACACTCGTTTTAATCGCGAGAGTTCTTTTTCAAGATTCTTTTCGAGCTCAAAATCATTGTCCCGTAAGAGTCTAACAAAGATATCCTTGCAGTTTGGCAAGTAGAACTTGCGTTATACCGGAAGAAATGGATTTCCCAGATGCAGACATGCTGCCGACAGAAATTGCTGGTCCAGCGAGGATAAGGCAGGCTTTTATGGAACTCGTGAAGGCGGACAAAACGTTGCACACCAAAGTGTTGACTTACGTGCCGCTTGCGTTTGAATCGTTGCACTCGACGCTCAAAGCGCGTAGCTTGAAGTGCAAAAAGAATGATTTGATGGAATTCTTGGACGAGCAGGTGAGCGCTGACGGAAAACGATCGAGAACATTCCGACGAAGAAACATTTTCATTAAAAAAAAAAAACTTTACTCAACGAGCTATCGAATAATACAGATTGTGTTCTGCTCATTTTCAGTGCATCACATTTCAAGTATCGGCGCAGTCGAGTAGAAACAGAACGAGAAGAGCCAAAGGACGAAAAGGCGCCAGGCGAAAGGACGGAACCAAACCCACGAGTGATTTAGCCCCCGTGTAAAAACTATCTAAATATTCCCAAGTTATCGTTAAGTTTGCATTTATATATTTATTGGATAATATTGTATAAACTTGAACATTCAAATATGCAACCCGGATATGGCACATGTCCATTGCGAATATCCGGTTTGCGCGAGGAGAAAAATAAAGCCCGCGAAAATTCAAACGTTCTCGTTGAAAATTTACATAACCTCACAAATTTTAATTAACATACATATTAAAAACGCAGTTGATTTTGCATTCGATAAACTATACTAAAATGTACGTGTTGATCTGAATTTCGCAACAAAGACACGACGAAAAATAATACGCCCTTTGACGTCGTTTCCATTAAAATTCACGGAAGAAACGAAGAAATTTTTCTCAAAGTGTTTTGAACCCCGTAGTGCGAGAATAACGGACGAAACCGATTTTGCGGCGCGGCTCGAAATAATCGTGTCGAAAATGGACAATCGGACTTCTTTGAAAATCAGTGCCGTCAGATTTATGGAAGAAACGAAAGTTTTGGATAAATATCGAGCCATCGCTATCGAGCATTCGTTGAACTGTCGCCGAAATTGCACTCCATTGTCGCCATTGATACTCGATTTGGAGATCGACCTCGATCTTCTTTCTTCATTTTCCAGTGAGTCTTTCAAACTCCAGTGCGTTTTTCAAACAACTTTTCAAACTCCAAACGTTTTATCAAAATCCTCATCAATATCGTCAATGCCGGAAATATTACAGCTTTCGAATGACGCTTTTTCATATTCCGTCGATTGTTCCAAAGAATTGTAGTAATCACAGAAGAAAGCATGGTTTCGCGATATTTCTTCCCATTATTAAACGATTGTAGTAATTTCGAAGACAAATCCGCCATAATCCGGCTTTTATTAACGTTTTATTTTCCACCTCGGATAATCCTCGTGCTCGCGATGAAATTTCGATGCGCGCAGACGATTTGTCGACAAAAATCGTGGAGTATCCCGACGAGGGACGCCGAATACTTCGCGAAAGTCTGAGCGAATTTCTCGAGAATTATTTGCTCGAGAATGATTATCCGCCGATCGCTCACGTAGAATTGTCGCTGCGTTGCGAAGCTTCCTCTTTGCTCGGAGATGCCACCGGCTTGATGGCCAAAAGTTATTGCGGTCTCGGCTACCTCCGGCGTCAAGTTCTCACGAGCGTCACAGTTTCCTCCCACGACAAACGTAATCAAACGACGTAAGTTTGCCGAATTAATATACCGGCCCCTGTCGTGCAAAAAATTGTAAAAACGAATGTCCGCATTTTGTTTTTCTATCAAATGTAAAATATAAATATAAACATAACGACAAATAATCCAGAAATGTACTTTCTATCGTATTAGAATTTGCACTCTGACTCGATGCGCGGATTCCAACTGTCCGGGTTACGCAGGAAAATACAAATCCATCGATGAATCAAACGCGCTTCAAACGCTCCTCGATGATTGCGAACATTGCGGCAAAAGACGTTGCGAAGAAGCAGCGGGATGCGGAGTCGTGCAAAAAGTTATGGCCAGATTCTCGCCCGTTGTTGCGTTCAATTATCGTCAAGAGAAATCGTTTCACGCGTCGCTGCTGTGCTCCGCCATAGGAGGTGCTTATTTTGTGTCGCGATGTTCGATTCAAATTCTTTTTCATCCACTTTGATGCTTTTCTCTCTTTATTTCATAGCCCCTGTACTGGATAAATTGGAGCTCGGCGAAATGTACGATATTTGGGGACGTTACGCGGTTTCCGTTTACGAAATTTGGGGCTTGAAGAGAACGAGCTTTTCCCCTGCGATCCATCGTATCGCTTTGTCTCTGCTGCCCTCGAGTATCGAAAATCTTTGGAAATCCTTTGGGTAGTAACGAAACAATTCAGCCATTTCTATCCACCCAATTGTATACTCAAGGTCATACTGGAAATTGAATTTTTAAAACACAGGGAAACAGGACCGAACGATCCTTGGAGTTTCGCCCGGATTTTGTCTCTCCAACTCGGCTCTAGAATGTACGACGAGAATTCCGCGATATCGTTGAAAATGGCACTACTGTTGAGTCTCGCGAGTACGGTAATCGTATTTCCTTAAAACAAAGCAAATGTACACAAAAGATAGAATGTTTATTTTTAGCTGTTTTTTTCGAATATTTCACAGGGAAATGAAAGATGCGCGTCGATTCTCTGCGTCGGGCCAAACATCGGAAGGGTCGAAGAAGACGTCATGAGATACGCGGCCAATTGCGCGGACAGAAACATCGCTGCGAGTTTTCCCGTCCATGCGAAAGTCGCGAGCGACGACAAAAGATGTTGGCTGCACGGTGGCTCGCTTCTGAAAGCCAAAACCGGCGTTTACGACGTGGGCGATTGGGAGAGCCTCGAAACGACTCAAAAAAATCACGTCATCCAAGGTTCTTTTCCTTTGTTTCATTTTAAAAATAATCTGTGAATATTCATCCGACAATCGCGAACAACACCAGCCCTCGACGATGGTTACATCGTCGGGGAGAAAAATGCTAAATCCACGACGAGCGAGACCGTGGAATTTTTGTCATCTCCCTTGCCTCTGAGAACCGCCGTTTGGGCTTATTTCAAGTGCGAAAATCCACGCGGTCAGCCGACTCCGACTCTACAGAATCTCACGAGGTAACTCGTTGCTTCCAAGACTGCGGTGAAATTTTTTTTAATCATAATTATTCGTAATCAGTGTATTCGGAATACCGTTTCTCTGCGACGTCGAGGAACTCACCGAAGAGTCGATGAACCGGCGTATGGAATTGTTTCTCAGCGGCGGTCAAACGAATCCGCCCAAAGTTCCGATGGACCAGCTAATCGAGGTTCCCTCTTTCTTTTCTTCCGATATTTCGTTCCTCTCAGTTGCTTCCGACGATCGAACGAACGATTCTGTTTTTGTCTGTTTTTTTCTCAAGTATCTGAGAATAATAAACGGGCTCAAGGTGAGCCTCAGCGAGGAGGCGATAACTTTGATGAAGGATTATTACGTAGCTTCGAGAACGGCGAGGAAAAATGTCGTTCCACCTCAGAGCATCACATTCATGTACGTTAGACAAAAGTTCTCTTTACATCGTAAAATTACGAGACTTTGATTCAATATGAGTTTTTCAAATTTCATTTTATTCAATTCGATCGGAAAAAAAAAGTACAGTTCGTTGTTTCGAAATTTCGTTCAGGACGACACTGGCGCAGGCTCACGCGAGGCTCTCGCTGCGCGCCCAAGTAACGTACGACGACGTTGTCGCGATAATTTATCTCTACGAGGAATCATTGTGTTTTCTCTGCGGTTATTCCTTGGCGATGGACCCGTCGTCTTTTTTTAAGCAGAATTCTCACGAGATTGGCAAAAACATGGAATCTTTGAAAACTTGGCTAAATTCGTACTTGTCGGCGAGCGTGCTGTGAAGTGCAATTTCGTACGCGTTATTATTTATTCGTGCCTTCTCATCGCCTTGTAATCACCCGCAATCAGAGACACTCGGAGACGCAGTCTCGGGTCTAACGGCTGTAAATATAAAATCAACGAATGTTTCGTGCTCGTTCGTTCGCTCAAATCGAATGTTCAAACGTCTCGCGGGATGAGAGCGTTCTTTTTAGGCTCGAGAAACTCTTCGACAATGGCTGACACCATTTCGCGCAGAATTCTCCTCAGTTCGTCGACGTCCCTGCGAAAAGACAATTCGTCGGAAGGAATAACAAAATATTCATGTAAAATTCAATAATTATTTCTCATCGATTCATCGGGGTTCTTGAAAAGTCACTTTGACCCCTTTGTACGATGACAATGCGTCGCATTAAATTTTATTTAATCATTCGCACGAGGCTCTGCATTTTTCGGATCGATCGGCGACTTTCATTTGCTATTCATACATCGACGATGATGAAACGTCTCGTTTATCAATTTAATCGATAAAAAATAATAATAATTAACAAAAATGCCAATTTAATCTCGATAAATCTCTTCCCGTTAAACGTTGCGAATCGCTCGATGAGATTGAGATTGCTTATCGTCAAATGAGATTGGAATCGCGTTTGAAAATATTGACTGGACGAGGGAACGAGAAAAAAAAGGCGAATAAAGACGAAATTCGTACTCACCGTTGTTCGGGCGACGAGCACAACTCGCTGTAATATTTGATCTTTGGTTCGGTGCCGCTTGTTCTCAAAGTCGTTACCGAACCGTTCGCGAAAGTGAACGTTATCATTTGGCTCGATTTCGAGATCGGAAGTACAGCCTTGTTTTCGGGTTTTGTGCTGTCGAAACCGCTCGTTAGATCTCTCACTCCGTTTATCACATATTTTCCATCAAGGATGCTCTTTGGATACTGAAATCGAGGTGAGAATTTAGCGAATTTTCTTCACCCGAAAACCATGAGATGGAAAAACGCGCGATTGAAAATCACTGCTTACGATTTCGCGAGAGGCGAGACCTCCTGGAAAAACGGCGTTAGGAAATACAACGATCTGACGACGGGTATAACGAGCAGACCGAAAAATAACGACGGTAAGAGCGTCAGAGTCGCGAAAAACATATCCGTCAGTGTTCCGTACCGATTGCCATTTTTCGGCATGTTTTCAAACTCGATTTACGTCCGGTATGCACCTTTGCGGTGAATACTGAATAACGCGACTCGCGATAGAATTTTCCACTCGACGCGTTCTCGAAACTGTAAAGGATTCTTTCCGCTCAATCGCGCGTATTACGATAAAATCACCTCGAATTTTGATTTTTCGCTCTTTAACGAAATTTCTTCTCGAAACAAACACGAAAATCGCACCGCGGTATCTTTTCGTTTAGTTTTTTTTCCCCCTTCGACGGGACGAGCGTGATGCACCGAGTGTGCGAAAATAACGCGCGGAAAACAGCAAACTAGCAGGGAATATCAAACGCGTAAAAAAAACGAAAGAAGCAGGTTGCTTCGTCATCGGGACTCGAACGTTGATTGGCCGAGTACTCAATTTCACAAGATAACGCATTGGTAGGAATTAAATAGTGTTGTATGTCAAAGCACGCCTCTCTCTTTCATTCTCTCTCTCTCTCTCGCGCGCCTTTGCGCTCTTGTGATGCAACGAGCAAAAAGAAAAAAAAAGTTTGTTGCTGCATCAGGCAACATTACCGGCTGACCTTGTAAATTAAATGCGATTCCTTCGCGCGACTCAAACTCGTTTAAACTAGGAAAAGGAAAGAAAACGACGAGAGCGTCAATATTTACCGTGTTTGGCGATCCATCAAAGTTTCTTAATCTTTCAAAGATAAGTTTTATCGTCTCGGGCTCGTGACATATCCAGTACGAGTTTTCGCTCATATGTCGCCCGTATCTGTAAAATATTCATTTCCAATTTTCACATTCTCGCGAAAAGACGCGCAAATGCCCGCGTTTTACGGGCAATGAAATTTCGCCTTGGTGGAAAACTTTCCATCTGTTTGTTTCTTTGTTTGCTTTTTTTTTCAAGTGCGTCTATAAACGTTAGGACGTTATCTTACTCCGTGTATATCTCCTCCAATTTGTCGATAAGCGTGAGGCCCATGGTTTCCAGATAAGCCGCCATTTGAGCTACCTGAACGCCCGCGCTTATGCCATCCTTGTCGAGGACTTTTGATCCGCACATAAAACCGATGGCCTCCTCGAACGCGTATAAAACGGTCTTGTCATTTTTCATGAGCTCCACGGCTTTGTTTCCCATCCATTTGAAACCAGTTATGGTTTCCTTGGGGGGAGGGAAAAGAACGTAGAAAAATGAATCGGTATTTCCGGTTTGGTTGGTGGAGAAAAAAAGGAAATGTCTGAGCAAAATATCTTACAACGAACCTCGAAATTGAAACCTTCCTTCTTCGCCATGGACGACAGGATTTTACTGGAAACTGTCGAAGCCAGCATATAAGCATCCGCGATATCCGCGTCGGGGCGTCTCACGCGGTGCGAATGCAGCATCCACCATCCCAGCAATCCACCGAGTTCGTTGCCGTTGAGTACCTGCCATTCGTCTCTGAAAATCGAAAAACGACGAAAATATCGATAATGCGCTTTTTTCGAACAATTTATTTTCAACTCGGTTTTTTCTATTATCTCCAAAAACTCACTTGCAAGTTTTGACGGCGCACGCGAGACGATCGGCGTCGGGATCGTTGGCGAGAATAATCGTCGAGCCGTTTGCATCGGCCGTCTTTATACTGAGATCCAAGACGCTTTTGCCCTCCTCGGGATTCGGGAATTTCACCGTTGGGAATTCCGGATCCGGACTCTTTTGCTCCTCGACCACCACAAAGGGCTAAACGTTTCGGCAAAACGGGAAAAAAATTTTCGTCCGCTGTTACATTCGAGAATTTTTTTTCAAACGAAACAGAACAATGGTGGTGTTTATTATTTGCGAATACCTTGAAATTGGCGCTTTCGAACGCGGCGAGCATGTAATCGTAACCGACGCCGTGCATAGCCGTGTACGTAAATTTGATTATCGTATTCTGATTGACCTCCGGATAAAGAGTGTCTTCCTTGATGATGGTAAAGTAGGATTCCACGACGGCGTCCAGCGGATCCTCGTACAACGAGCTCTCGTAAATATTCGCCACGCTCCACGAGGTCTCGCGCGGTTCGAGATTGTCCAATATGGCCTTTTGTATTCCCTTGTCGTGCGGCGATATTATCTGCGCTCCGTTCTCCCAGTAAACCTTGTAGCCATTGTCGTCTTTGGGGTTGTGCGAAGCGGTTATCATGATACCGGCCGCGCACTTGTACTTGGAGACGGCAAAGGCGACGAACGGCGTCGGGCAAACTTTCGAGTACATGTAAACGCGAACGCCTCGACTCGTGAAGATGGCCGTTGTCAATTCCGCATACCTGACGGTCGAAAGATGAATAATTCGAAGGATAATTGACATTTCGCGAAAAAAAAAGAAAGTTTTTTCAAAATATTCAGAGATACTGCTGCGTCGATAAAGATACCTCTTGCTGTTGTACCGTCCGTCGTATCCGACGACGACTCCTCTGTTTTTCAGGTCAAACACGGTATTCTCCAGATATTCCAGGAGACCCTGACCGGTCTGGATGATCACCAAATCGTTCATGCGACTGTACCCCGCGCCCATTTGACCTCTCAGACCGGCGGTTCCGAATTCCAGTCTTTTGAGAAAAAGGTCCATCAGAGTTTTCGTGTCCGCGACTCTGACAATCTTTCTCGCTTCCCTGTCCGCTTCGGGATTCTGCCGAGGGAATCGGGACACATTTACGATATTGCGAATTTTCGTGAAAATTTTTAGTAAACGGTATAACGTTCGCTCGAGGAAGTACGTCGTACCTTGTTCCAGGTGAGCCATTGGTTGATTTTTTCATCCAGAGCTGGATTTCCAGTTTTTATGGGTTTTTTGTTACGTCCCATAGCCGATGCTTCTGCAACAATAATAATTCATGAAAAATATTCTAAACTCGGTGATAAACAATGTCGACGTTGTTATTCAAACGAATTTTGCATATTCACATTTTGGTAGAAAAAAAGATCGTTGGATAATTGAGCCTGTAATTATGGAATTACGATATTCGTGAAGAAGCAGCCCGTGCAATGCTCGAAAAATGATAAACGCGCACTCGCGGTATCGCAGAGTTGAAACTTTTTTTTTCTTTTCATTATCATTACATTTTATCTCATTTTATTCTCGACCTTTCGTTTGACAGTCGTTTGCACAATGGGGCGGAACCGATATACGATACGCGCGATGAAAATCGACCCGCGTCTCTTTCGAGGCATCTTTCGTCTTATTTTATCGTTGTTTTTACGGCTCGAAAAATAATACGACGCGAATGTACAGCAGCGGAAGCCACGAAAAAATGTAAGATATCAAAACGACGCCGCGACGTTACGTTGATACTTTTACGCTGCGTATGCCGCTATTGAGTCGAAGATTTATTACGAAAATTGATTTATTTGACTAGCGTAATTCGGATAAGCTAATAGAATTACCGTTAATGTATCAGCTGTGTCAAAAATTTTTTGTTTACGTTTCGTATTGACTCTCTTTGATACGGCCGGTTGTGTGTATACTACGATACGACAAGTGCGTGTGTACGTGACACTGAACCGGCCAACGACAGACGAGACACTGACCTATCGATGGGATGTGGTGTGAAGGTGTGTGTATGTTTTGCGCCGCCAATGCGCTGCGGATATTTTAGTTTCATATATCGAACCCAGATGGCGGCATAATTTTCTTACCGCGCGACCTTTCTTACCAACCGCTGGCGTATGTGAGCGCGCGCGCGCGAGAGATAGAGAGAAGAGAGGGTTCGTCGCGCAACCATCATCGGCGCCACGATAAACTTTCGGCGCCATTTTTATAGTCTTGACCATAATTCAAAGAAACAATTAAAATGCATAGCGTTTGTTTTGTATTGAAATCGTTGAACAGTGTTTGCTAAAATAGAAACACGGTAGCTTCGATACACTCCTCGTTTCCCGTTTCGTGAGTTTCTATTTCTTTCATTAATCGATCCAACGTTTGCGACGATCGATGAGTTTTGTGCAACATTTTTTTCTTCTCATCCACAAATTATCACGGTAAATTTATCGTTTTTCGTATTGCATGACTTTTGGAAACAAATTGATGTATCGCTGTTATAAAAAATGTTTTTAAAAAAACATGACGACGAAAGGAGAATTTCGCTACTTGCTGTCCAGAGCAGCAGCACCGGCACGATAGTCGGTAGTTTAGCAGCAATTACACAAAGAATCGCAGTGTTTCTTGACCTCTCGTTGAAGCAAGAGCGATGATTTTTCAAAGAATTACCTCGTCGAATTCTCGTACGTTCGAACTCTGCTCTATTCGCAAAGAATCGCCTCGTTGAAATTCCTCAACTCTGTATAATTCCATTCTCGTCTTTATACACGCAATAATTCCTCGGTTATAATGTTTATTATTTGAGACCGTGCTGTGCTCGTTCAAAGCGTACATTTCTGCTGTCATAGAAGCACAAAAAGGGTATGTACACGCAGGTGTCCCGAATCTTTGAAATATACGTTATTCCCTCGTGTACCCGTGTATTTTCAAGAATGATTCATCATCGATAACAATAGACTTTTTAATTGTCATCTTCGGCAATCTTTTCGATTTGCCACCTCAAAAAGATTCACGTGTTTTTATGTTGTTGCGAAAAATGTTCGATTTTTTTTTCTTCTTTTTCACGAATAAAAACATTTCCGCTTCGATCGTCGATACAAATATTTTCGTTCTCCGCAAGATCCTCCCTCAACATGGACATCGGAGTTATCAAGATAGCGGAGGACAGCGATTTTGAGAAATTAAAACGTCTCTACGACGACAACAACGACTGGAGATTGGACTATAACAAACCGGATTTGTCCGTGTGGACAAAGTCCGTGCCGGGAATAAGCTTTCGTATGATCAAGGTCGGTCCGTTTGAATTCGACTCGAAAAATATTCCGACAATGTTGCCCTTTATCGCACGATTATCGTCACGATTTTGTTCGACGGAGAAATTTTTATTCAGATAAGAACGAGATTTTCCGACGTCATGCCCGAAACTTTGTACGACGTTTTGCACGATCCCGAATACAGAAAAGTGTGGGACACGCATATGATAGAATCCAAGGACATAGGCTTTTTCAATCCCAACAACGACATCGGTTATTATTCCAGTGAGTAGAAATTGAACTTTCCCACGTAAGAGATACTCTAACGAGCTATTCCATCGTCCGACGGTACAGTGGCGTGTCCCTCGCCGTTGAAGAACCGAGACTTCGTGCTGCAACGCTCTTGGCTGGACACGGGATTGGAGCAGCTTATCCTCAATCATTCCGTCTTTCACAAGGATTATCCGCCGCGCAAGCATTACGTGAGGGCGACGTCTTATCTCACCGGTAAGACTCTGCGTTTCGAGATTTCGAGTAATTGACCACGAAAAATAACAGAATCGCCTTTTTCTCGGATAACTCGTTGATCGAATGTCGAAGGGTACATCGTACGGCCGTCCCGCAACGGAGATGGCTCGGAGCTCGGTTACGTTTCGCACACGGATCCCCACGGCAAACTTCCGGTTTGGTTGGTCAACAAAGTTACCCAGATATTAGCTCCGAAGGTAAAGAACACGACGAAAAACCGAAAGAAAGATCTCGCCTCGCGTGAAACGCAAAAACAATCACAACGTGTCCTTATCAGATGGTGAAAAAATTGCACAAAGCATCGATCGGGTATCCCGATTGGAAGGAGCAGAATAATCCGAACCATCGACCTTGGCACTCGCCCGAGCAGATAACGGCTCCTCGGATAAAACTCGAACACGTGAGTGCGAAAAGGGAAAGAGAAAAACATTGGAGAAAGTCGCGAGATAGCCGAGACGCAAGTTTTTCAAATGGTCGGATATATCGTTGCAGTGCATTCAGTCGGTGGCCGAGAGAAACATGAAGAATAATTACGTCGACGAGTCGGACTTTAGGGAATCGCCACACAAGGAGATTATGAGCATCGATAGCGACTAATCGTTGGTACTATTTCGACATTTTTTTTCGCGTCATTCGTTTTTCTCTCGCGAGGCCCGCGGGGTTCTCGCGAAAGAGAGCGCAAGAGAGTTTCTCTCTCTAGTCGGAAAGAGATTTGGCAATATGACATTAGCACGGGCATCAAAAGTTCGATCGAAGTTAGCGCGTTACATAGTCGAGGAAGCGAGGGGCGGGGAAAAACGTTACTCGTAGTGTCGGAAGAGATAAAAAGAGGCTGCGAGAGAGATGAGGCTCACGGGCATATCGATTTGTACACGACGCGACGTGGAATTTCGCGAGTCCAGCTCCGATCGAATTCGAATCGAGTCGGGTGATTCCATCGATTAATTCACCATCCCGCTGCTGTCGTTCGTTCATTCGATATCGATATTTCACGCGTTTCTTATTTTCATATATCTTGTATTTTAATCGTCTTTCGGAATCAAGAAAAAAAAGTGCTTTACGCCTTTCGCAAAATCGTCGATAATTTCCGTCGGAGCGAGACTCGAAAAGTCCACTGGAAAAACGTGATTTCCCGGCTGTTTCAAGCTCGATATCGATATTACCGTTGTATCATAAGGAAAACAACGAGCGGCCTGTGTTTTATCGAATAGTGTAATTTTTGGTCCGGAGGTAGTCTGGCGAATTCGCGACACTGTTTCACACGCTCTCTCGCACTTGAAGCCGGATCTTTCACGTCGGATCTCGTTCGTTCTCTCACTTTCGGGCGTAGTTTCTTTCAGAGAGGAAGGAAGATGCGAGCGTTCGATGGAACTTTGAGAAATTTTGTAGATTCGTACGTCGCATCGGCCGACATTTCGTCTTCCCATTGATACAATTAACTCGTACACGCGTCAGCGTGATTCAATGATTTTTCAAGTGCTGTCGTAGACCATCGAAGATCGTAGATGAATATTTTATACGGGAAGAGAAAAAAGGGAAAAACCGCGACGAGTTTCACGAATTTATCGCGAATATCGCGAGGTTCTCCACGCGGCCATATCGCCTACCACTGCTTATCATAATTTCTTCATTATTATTCTTCAACGTTGAAAAACAGTCTAGTCTTTTCGTACGGAATTTTTCGCAACTCGTCTCTGCCGCTTACGCTTCACGCGCGGTAATTCGAGAATGCGCCCTCCCTCGTTTCGGCGACGATCGATCATCGCGAGGTTTTTTCGTACTTTTTCTTCGTTCGTTCTTTCAACGCGCGAATTTTTTCCAAAAATTCGCGTCGCCTCTCGTTTTTTCCCCACAATTATCATCGCGCTCAATTTTCATTCCATTTCCGAGGTTTTTGAAACTTTTTGGTCTCGAAGGTAGTCGTTGACCGGAAAACATCCGGCTGGATCTTAATAATAATAATCGTTGCGCTTTGCCTCCGTGTGCTCTACGCGTACAATTTCCGCGACGCTTTTTCGCAAGGCTGTGCATAATATATATATAAAGAATTAACGATAACTATGAGAATCAGGGACGAAGGTTCGATCCAAAGTCTGCTCGTTCGAGGTATTCCCGAGAGTTTTGTTTTCTCACTTTTTCGACGTAAAATAGGTGCTTTCGTTTTTCGTCATCGAGACAACCACCGGAGGTCGAAAGACTCGGCAGACCGGGAATGTCGTTTCAGGCTCTATTATCTTTACGAATATTGCGGACCTTGGGGGGAAAAATGAATAATCAACGAGTCCACGAGCACGGGGTGTCGTAAAACGTCTTATCCGCGCGGTGAAACACCGATTTTGCGTTAGTCCGCGCTCAAAGAGAGCTTACGCCTCTTCCTTACGATCGCAAATAGACGTACGTACGCGCGCATGTGTGCGTACAGTCATCGTCGAGGATAAGAGACTGAAAATCAGAGCGCGCAACATCAAACACTCCCGCAAACGCGTATTTCAAGCTGATTACTCGATTTTTCCTCATCTCCGTCACACGGGAGACGCGCGACGCCTCGTTTAATCCGGCGTTGATTTTATATTCGTTGATTATCGCGCACTGTATATACCGAGGAATAATATTATTCATGAAATATATATCGCATTGTTAAAAAACGTTCAATCGCCGTTTCCGGTTTTCCATCTTTTTCTTCGACACCTACGTTCGAGGTAAGAGATTATCCTCAAAGTCTCGTCGCCCCATTTTCATCGCCACGTCACGAACAATGCTTCGACATTCATCGTTCGACGTTTCCACTTTTTTTCTTTCTCACGCCCAGAGAGGCCTTTTCCGTCTCTCGAGAATTTCGTTGATCCTCCGTGAAGAATCGCGTTATCTCTCCGACCGCTCGCTCGCTCGCTCGCGGAATCACCGGTGACATCGTGGTGATCGTCTTATCGCCGAGAGCAACGAGCATAAATGATTTTTAAGGCAGATTAATCAAAACAGATGTTTACCGAGAGACGCGAAATGTTCTAAAAAAAGATTGGCATCGTCCGTCAGCTGTTGATATTCGTTGATAATAATAGGGCGATACTCATCGCGGCTCCGTGATAAATCCCGCGGGATCGAAAAAATCCGATAGCGCGCTCAAAGATCTCGGCGCATCTCGTTATATTCGAGCGTTTTTTCCGCCTGCGACACTCGTCGAATTCGCCCGCGTCGCTACGTCGCTCGATACCCCGTTCGCGAAATCCACCGAGAATCCGACTTGTACATTTCCGACGGAGATCGGTGGAGCGATCGATAAACCCCGTGCATGCACGTATAATAAACGATTATTTAACGAGTCGGAGGCGCACCTTTGCACTCAGTTTCTCGCGAATGCTCCAGCGTAGAGATCCGCGCGCGTTTCGCCATTCTCGATAACTCGATAGTTCACTCGCATCCGGTGCGAAAAATTGTCAAAATCCCATTCGACTTTCGGCTACGGAGGCATTTTGGGAAATTCCACGATCGCCGTTGTTCGATCTCGTATACGGCATGTTCGATAAAAATCGATCGTTCGATTGAGAATACGATCATTATTTCCAATTACACGTGTTCCCCTCGCGTGCTCTCCTCAAGGGCAAATCTTCAAAGAAACGTCAATTAATCCAACTTTGAAAGATTAATTGATCGGAGAGAAAACGTCAATCGTCCGGAAGATTCAGATAGTCTCGCTGTCGATCTATTATGCATGTGAAACGAGTTGACGAGAGCGAAAAGAGTAGCGAATAATTGTCGCGCGCAAAGACGAGCGGCGGCGGGGGCGAATTCCGAGCGAACGAGTACGGGCGTTTTTCGAAAAATGCCGAAATTGTTGAGCAAAACGGGTGGTGACGAGGGCGGACGAAAATTGGGCAACACGGACGCGTCTCGTGAGACAAAAAAGACGGAGATAGCGCGAAAGAAAGTCGATGAAAATGCTGGAGGAGAAACGATCGGTCGTAAAATCCTTTTGGACGCGAGTAAAATTCGTGAAAATTTATACGATCGTACCGACGAATCGCGCGACGATTCGAGGAGGATGGAGAAAAATGGCAATATCGACGCAGGTGACGACGATTCCGAGTACGAGTTCAACGAGGAAGAATCTTCGGGGCTCTTTCCCGACAAATCCGAGTGCATATTTATCCGCAGAAGCAGCGGGATAACGCGCGTAAGTCACCGACTTTTTGAAAAAAAAAACTCATCATGTGCAAATTTTCAACGTTCGTCGTACTTTTCTTTTCATTTCGTGAAATTACACTGGACAAACTTTTTGTTTTTCGCCGTTAGATCGATGATTCGTCGTCGAAAAAAATCCCGACGGACCACAAGAGCGGCGAGCGAGGAATGGGCAAAGAAACCCTCGGCGGCACGGGGAAATTCAAGAAAAAACGTGCCCTCTCGTTCCTCGACACCCTCCTGGCGTTGTTCGTCGTTGCTCCGCTCGTGATTGGCCTGTGGAGAGCGATCTGGACGACGATGGACATTTACGACAAATCGTACGTTGATTTGCTTTCTTTCCCTACTTTTATCCCATCAGGCGATTCAGGAGAAGAATCGCTCGCGTTTGCTCGGTTTTCGCGAGATTAATTTTTTCGCACGGCCGTTTCACGCGCAGCCTCGAAGAGCGCATGAATTACAGTCTAGTACTCATCGCGCGGTATACGTTTTAATCAAGAAATCTCGTATATACACGGACGGTCGGCTCTTTCGGTGATTGAATCGTCCGTCTTTGCGCGCAAAGCCCCGAACGGTAATCACGCGACCCATTAAGAGCCACAATTCGCTCATCGATCGACTTTCCTCCGACGAATTTTTGCAAACTTTTCCATCCACAAAATGCCTCGTCTCGTTTCACAACGGCGGCCGAGTAAAGCGGCAAAATGTCCTTAAGTTTTTCAGCGTGGCCCTGTTTCATCGCCGGCACGAGCTTTCACGTGCTTCTCGCCATCGGAAGAGGACTCTTTCACGGTCATCTCGTCGAAAAGTTGCGAATAAATCACGGCAGAGGTGGACGTCTGGCGTACGATCTGATACGATTGATTTACACGTACATATTCTGCATCGTTTGCAACGCACAGTGGCGAGGTGGTTGGAACATCTTCGACCGTTATTTCGCCTTCAATATCACGTGAGTCCGCGGCTCGTCGCTCCACCGCTTTCCTCCGAGTTTCGACGAATCATCATTGTCGGCTCTCTCGCCACACACAGGGTCTCGTGTTTTTGCACGCTGATATTCACCGCCGGTCTCGTGATCCTGAGATGCTTCCGAAATCTTCTCGCTCCGCCCTTCATCGTGGTGATTGATCAGCCGGAGAGGGTCTTTCAATTTCCCACCAGATACAACGTGGCAAGTTTGATTTTTTCCTCTCCGATATCTGTTTTTTCCACAATTCAGTCTGTAAATTTTTGCGCACGAGTGCTTTTTTTTTGTTCTTTTCTTTTTCGTCATATTTCGACAGCCTCATCGAGTCCCATCCATCCCGCGATACAACGTGTTCGCCCTCATGCTTTTTCATTAGTGAAAAAAATAGGAACGCGTGGAACAACGCGCGTGCATGTTTTCCCGCGTGGACGCGCGCGATTGGGCGAGCTTTTCCAGTGCGTTTGCAACGATGGCGCGATACGCCGCTACAGAGACGCGAGGATGTACAAAAGTGTACGGCGAGTCAAGGTGAGAAGATTGCTGAAACCGAAGCTTAATCGAGTGACAAAAAGGTGATGATTACCGTCGATTTTGGAGCAACAAAAGCGTGGAATTTAACAGCAGGAAACGCCACTCATACAAAAATCATGGCTCAAGGTAGCCGCGTGCGAGTCTCGAAATACTCGCAGCGGAGATTCGCGAGGAGGCTTTCCACTTTTCTCTCACGCACGGCGGCACCCTTGCCGCAAAAATGAAAAGTTTCAGGCATTCGTCGGTGACGATGATGATTTTCGCGCTCGTAAAAAATCTACCCGCCGACGTTTTTCGCCCGGCGTTGAATTCTCCGAAAATTCACAATTTCTCGAGCACGAACGCAACGCGGGAATATTGCTGCCCAAAAACCAGCCGGAAGTCGACGAGAAATTGGCGATTGAGACGGAAAAGGAGGACGCGACGTTTCTCCCGCGAAAGTGCCGCGATGGAGAGAACCCGCGGTGCGGGAAATCGTTGGCCAAAATTCTGCCGAAATGCCCGCGGTAAAGTTGTCGCAGCGTCGCGGATGAGCTTGGAACGATCACATAGACGCTAGAGTATAGATACGCGCGCGCGCGCTTGTACGCACGTACACGCGTGTGGGACGACGATGGAACACACGAGCGAGACACGGTGTGTAGTAGTACACGCATAGAGTACTCCAGTTCGGACAGAGAGGAGAGAAAAAAAAACAAGATGGAGGATACTCTCCGCGGTAACGCAAAGAGGCACGAAACGAGAAAGACGGATGCTGCGGCGGTACGCGAGCCTGCTGATGTAACCAATGTTCGTGTCGCACCGGAGGGCAACAAAGGGTGCAGAGGGGTCCTTCTGTCCTTTCTGCTCCTCCGGCGTACGCCGCGCGATCCGCCCGATGTGCACACTCTGACGCGAATGACGCGATGATGATGTCGTTCACCGTCGTCGCGTGTACAATTTTGCAACGGTGTGTCGGGAGTACACGCACACCGCGTGTGTCGGGCTTTTAACCAGTTGATAAAAGATAGAGCTGGACCGATACGGGGATTCAGTAGTAACTCGCTGGCCGATCCGTCGTGGCCGCTGGACCGCTCTCCCGGTGTTTCCTCCACGTCGTCGATTTTCCTCCCGGAAAACCGCGCAAAGTTCGCGGATCGCATCCGTCCTCCGGCCCTTTTCGCTCCCATCGGCGTGCCTCAGCGACCGGAGAAAACAAAAACAAACAATGACAAGACCGCGTCTCGCCGAATGATGCTCCCGGTTTGTCCGCCGATCGCCCCGTCGAGGCGCGGCCTCTCGTCCCGACGTCGACCCTCTGATCGGTGATAAAAAATCGCCGAAATTGGACAAACGAACGCGTTCGTTCCAACGACTCCCCGCGGAGAACGGATATGACGTCGAGATGGTTGAAGATTTTTTCACGCTGGTCCAGCGGTTGACGAGAGGTCGTTGTTGCCAGTGAAGTTTCTCCCGAGAGCAGCAAGAGGAGGAGGAGGAGAAGCGCGCAGTGCGGAAGCTCAGAGTGGATAAAACCGAGCGGGATGCAGCGGCGGGAGTGAAGAGATCGTGGAAAAACCCGGGCCCGGGCGAATCGACGCGTCGTCGAGGAAAAGAACCGCGAGAGAAGAACCACACGAAGAGTCGAAGAGAAGCTCGAGGCTGGGAGGATGAACAGCGATGAGCCGCGCGGAAGCTGAAAAGAGACTCGAGAGTCGTCCAGCGGAGGAGCACCGGGAGCCGGAGACGAGCAAGATCCGAAGAATGGTCGAGTTGCGAGTCTCGGGTGGGGCTGGAATGGCCGCGGCGGCCGTTGGACTCGATCGCGACACGACGTCCAATCGTTTTCACTACACGATACTGACGATCCTCGACACCGTCTTCTCGGCGACGGTCGCCGCGCCGGCCGTCGTCGGTTACTGGCGCGGCACGTGGGGCCTCTCCGACATTCACGTTTATCCCGACGACCGCGTCCTCAGCTACGCCTCCTCCGTCATAATCGGCTTCACCGGCCTCTTTGTCTTCAATCTCGCCCAGCATCTTCTCGACGAATTTTTGCATCCCGACAAACATCGACTCTCCTATTACGTCGCTTCGAGGATCTACACTTATGTCTTTGGCTTTTGTTGCGTGAACGCGTGGCGCGGCGCTTGGCAGGCTCTCGATCTTTACACCGAGCAAACGACCGCGACCGTCTTCGCCACCACCGCCGTCAGCCTCGTCGCCCTCGCCGTCATGAGAACCATCAGGAACATTTCGGCGCCGCCCTTCTCCCTCAGCTTGGATTCCCCGCTCGGATACTTTCAAGTTCCCACCATGTTTCGCGTCAATGTGAGTCTCCGACGCGACTCTTTCACCCCGAGAGACGAGTGTTTGCGCGTCAAAGTTTGTCTCCTCTCGATCGTGCACGATTTTCCAGTGCGGTGCCATTTTTGCCCACGTTTTTCGACTCTATGAGAAACTCTGTGGAATTTTCCGCGTTGAGCGCAGCGTCAAAAACCGTGTCAACGCGCCGGAACGCCGTTGGCCTCTCGGAATCTTTGCGCGTGCACCGCGCGACTCTGTCGCACACGTGCGAGACGTACACCGGGACCGCACGTGCACGAATACGCAATTTGAGTGCCATTGCTTTTCCCATTCCGTCGATTTTCATTTTTATATCGTCCGACTCTGAGTCGAACTTGCATGCAAAATCGAGGAACGTTGATTAACTCTGTCGCGAATAAAAGTATCGCTCGAATCCGCGATAATGACGAAGATTCCGCGATCTTCGTACTCCCTCGCGAGATTCATACGAAAAACGAGTTTTTCCATCCGCGAGATCGAGTATCCGTCCCGTAGCGTTGTGTTTTTTCCTTTTCAAGCTGAAATTCGCGAAAAAATACGCCACTCAGTGACTCGAGAACGAAAAAATCGTTTTCGTTTCTCTGTTCTTCGTTGTTTTCGATTTATTCGAGTCGAGCTTTGGTTCGAGCTTTCGACTCCATACGCGAGTCTCGGTTTGCGAGCTTACGCATCTGCGATGTGTTCCATTTTATGTATATTATAATGCTACAGTATGAGACAAGTTTCCGGCCATCTCCCTCGATCGTCGCACCCACCGACTCTATCGCTACTACACCTAAACATTCTCCCACACGTGCATCAACTATAAATAAACATTCCCATTGGTGTTGCCATACCGCCGCGATGGTCGAACAATACCAAAGGATATTTATGAAAATTCATGTCGAACAAAAAATTGTCCAAGCCTGAGATTCGATTCGAGAAACTTTGGCGCCGGAAATTCATTGATTACACGCGCAATTTGCGCGAGACAAGTTCGCTTCGATCATCGCGGTGTTGATTATGATTGCGTTAATTGATTCGCATGTTGATTTACGTGTTTGTTTCCAGAATACGAGAGACTGGTCCTTGTACATACTGGATTGCGCGTTCAGCGTCGGTGTAGTCGGGAGCCTCGTCGTGTTCGTATGGCGGGGAGTCTGGGTCCTCGTCGAGCTTCATTTGTTCCCGGAGAATCGGGAATATTCCGCGATCGGTTCGCTGGTGAGTGTTTCCCAAACGACAAAAGTATCATTTTGTCCTAAAATTGTGTACAACTTTGATTTTGTATTCATTCATTTCGAAATTCGCCATCGTTTATGCGCCTCGTCGAGCAGGTCCGCGATTAAGTACCATTGATCTTGTTCTCAATTGATTCAATGACAATTTTCTCGTTTCGCTTCGAACGGTGTTTGTTGCTTTGAAAAAAAAAAAAAAACAAGAAAAAATAATCGACGTTATCGCGAACTCGTGAATGGAGTGAAATTTGCATATACGGTAACCTTGAGGAAATAATGACGAAATAACGGCGATTAATTTCGCAACGATATGACGATCTTGTTGAAAAAAAAAAATCGAGTATCGCGTTCGAGTTGGATAAATTTTCTAGCGGGTTTTTGAAAAATTGTGAAATCTCAATGTGGCTGCGGAAGGAGGGCTGAATTTTTTTTCCGACACAAATCTCACCGCGTATGGAGCGTTTGGGAGAGCATCCTCAAAGTGCTGCCACGTCTAGTAACCTAATAGTTGGATTGTATAATTGAATATCCGCGCAATTGCATGATTGTTTGAGGCGCACGACTGACCCGTATCTTCGGCACATACGCCGCGGCAACTCGTGTCGCGTTGTAACACGAGTACTACCGGGGTTTCGTACATTTGCGTACCTTTCGTACCAATGACGAATTTGCAAAGATTTTCGAACGAACGAAATAATCAATTGCCGATCGAGAGTCGAACTTTTTGCCGAAACAACAATTTGGATATTCGAGGAAGATTCGAGTGTTTTTTTTGTGAATTTTAGAAACGAGATATTTGAAGAACAAACGTTCGAACGAAGAGTCATATTTTTGCTCCAAATCGTAGTAGAAAGGCAAAAAAGAGTCGCAACGTGAGTCTCAACGCGTCAACACACACGTTTTATCGCAGACTCAACGAACTTGACACTGTAACGCACACGCGGAGCTCTGAGCTTACGAGATGACGGCAGCGTTGAGCGCGTTCCTTTTCGAAGAATTCAAACGAATCGTCTTAAATAATGCCTTAATATACCTCGTACGTACATCATGTATACTACGTGACCTCACTCCCGACGATGCTCGACGACCTCACACTCGACCGGAAACGAGCCACGTGCCAGAAAGGCCGCACGCATTATCCCTGTATACGCACTCGACTGATAACCCGGAGAGAGCGAGAGAGAGAGAGAGAGAAAAGGGAAGAGAGGACGATGCGAAATGCCTTATAGATAAAACATACCACTACAGATACGACCAATGTTGCTCTTCCGGATACAGAGGGCTTGTGCTGCATTTCCCCCTGCAGCGTCGACTCTTGATCCATCGAGGGATACCGCGTGAATCACGCTTTCCAATTCAAACGTTTTTCTTCCTCTCCAGATGCATCCTCCATCTTAATTTCCATCGTTATTTACACGTTTTCCCATGCAGACGTTTACAAAATAAACTTGGTCGGGGCGTCCCTTTTCTCAGCGACGCGAGCGTCCGCCGACACGAGATCGTGAAAAACGACGGAAGAGCGTCGTCCCAGCACGGGGGTGGAAAAACCGTCGTTCGGAAAACTCGTACCACCGCGTTATTCCCGTCATTGAAATCGTCCGTTTACGACGAAGCAATTATGACATAATAACGATGATGGATAATCATCGTTGTTCGTCAAGTAGGTTGAATTTAATCGAGTGTGTACACTGCATTTCGGAGTGCACACCGAGCGTGGGTGGTACGAGGCTCTTTGCTCGATTCGCATTGAACTTGAACATTACCGGAGCGTCCTTAATTCGTGAGATTCCGCGTTATCGCGATGCACGCTTCTTTGTCATTTTCACGCGTTTTCGTGACGAACAAGTTGGGAAAAGAATTTTACCAGAATTTTACCTGAAAAAATGTTTGTCAAGCTGGTTGTCCAGGTCCTCACGCGGGTCTAGAGAAACAAGAGACAAAAATCTCGTTCGAAACGAGTATCTTTGTTGCAGATAATTGGATACGTGATAGTAGCCGTGACATTTTGCCTCCAACCGGCGATGAGATACACCTGCTCGAGACTCAAAGGCCTCTCCCGTTTATTGGCCGCCGACGCTTTCCTCCTGCTGAGCTTTCTCGGGACCGTGAACGTCTGGCGAGGAATCTGGACCGTTCTCGATCTGTGGCTGCTGCCCGAGCACATTGAATTGTCCTGCTGGATAACCCACGTCGGTTGCTTCGTCTTTCTCGTTCTTCTCAACTGCAGCAACTCCATTCTCGTGCGGGGCGTCTACATCGATGCCGAGGAGGAGGAAGGTCGCTGCGTCGTCTTCCCGTGTCACTATTTGCGACTCTTCTTCAAAGTACGTCATTTTTTCTCCTTGACTTCCGGTCAAAGTACGATTTACGTAAAACATTCGATCAAACTGCGGTCGGCTTTGTCGGATTTCAGATCGAGCGCCAGAAGAAGGAGGCGAAACGGAGGAATCTCGTCGAAACGTGCAACGAGGATCAATCGCGCAACGGCGGAAATTCCAAACAAGTCGAGAACGAGACGCTGCTCAATCGCAACAATTCCGTGCCAACGATCATCCCGGCGAATCCCGAATCGTTTGTGTAAAAGAGACGCAAATACCAATGAGAAACAAAACGAGTCAGTGCCGAAAAATTCAACGCGCGTTACCAACGATTATCGTGTACCTGACGGTGAACTCGCGCGAACGTCAAAGTGTCGAGGTGGAGATGGTGGACGAACGCAAAAAAAGAGAGAGAAACCGCCGATTTTTTCCTTCAAACTCTCTTTTTCTTTCAGGAATCGTGGCACGTGTAAATATTTCTCGCGCTGTACGAGTGGTGAAAAAAAGTCGAGATAAAAATTAATCGATCGTCGAGGGAGACTCGGAAGCCCGCGCGAGTGTGTTTCCGGGAGCGAGCCAGTGCGCGATCCGGTAAAATTCGTTAAGATTCTCGCTCGACCAAAAACAGTCCATGTTCCTGTGAATAACGTGAAAAAAAAAAAACAAAAAAGATAACCAAAAAACATCGCGGGCAGGCAGGCGCTAGCGCCGGTCTCCAAATTTTCAAGAAAACGACAAAAGTGACGAAAACGTTGAATCGCCGTTTCGACTTTCAACGTAGATCGTTTTGAGTCAAGAGTATTTCATTATTTTTTAGAGCAAGCGACAAACGTTGACGAATAACTCGCGCGCACCGTCGAGAGATTGAGGAATTAATTAACGACAGCCTCGTCGAGAGAGAAAGAATACCGATGAAAACACAAAGTATCGAAAATTCAACCTCGAGTCGACGATTGTCTCGTCGTTGCGCTCGACCGAATAAATTGCAACTTTCGAACCTGTGATCACGATCCGTCTCGCTCTCGTTTCATTACCTTTTTTTTCCGTAGCTTTCCGTAATAAATTCAAAGATGCGCCAAAAAATCCATCGGTCGCTCCATAATTTCGCGTCAATGCTCATTGGCCGACTCGCGAGTGAATTTTTCTCGTGGCTCCTTCGATCGGACCAACGATTTCGCATTCACCGGAATTTCATTGAGAACGGCTCGAGGTGCATCGGGCGCGCGCGATTCCCAAGAGGATTCCAACGACTCGCGAGGGAGAAAGAGAGAGAGAGAGAGAGAGAGAGAGGGAGGGAGAAGAGACCTTGGAATACAAACAATGGTAAATGGGGTTGAACCCGAGATATTTATACATATATATATGCATGTATGTAGGAATAATCTGGCGAGGAGAAGGGCGCGGGGGGAAGAGGATTCATCTATGAATTGGCGTAACCTTCCTCCCCGCATATCCTGTTACCAAACTGCAAATAGTTTGTCCTCTTGTACGGCAATTATTCTACGTCACGACGTTAATAATAATTAATTAGCCGCAATAATGACGATACAATGGGCGGCCAGACGTTGTACGACGAGCGCATGTACGATCGGAAGTGCTTAGTTCGGAAAATGAACGAGAGCGCCCGTCCTCCTGGCCTACATTTTATATATATTTTTAAACGATGTATACATTCGATACTCCGATTCGCGGTGACGATGCAAGTTCAATCGCCATCACCGTTGTGCACCTCTGAAACGACGTTTCTTTCAATTTTCATTTTTTCACCCTCGAAATATCGCTCCTCGGGAGGATACGTACCGAGGAAAACTACGTTCGATGTATATCTTGACAAACTCGACTGTTTCAGGAGAATCGAGGGCTCGATCGACCGTGGGACGTGCGAGTTTTTTCTTTTTACTCCAAAATGCTGAGAGAAAAAGGGGAAACGCACGAGAGTCGCGTTTGCGATTCTCGCCGAGATTTCATTTTCTCTTTTCGTTTCTCCCGGGAAGACGACGGGATGTGACCGTGCGAACAGTCACTCCGAGGGAGATTGAGGGAGAAATGATTTTGTCAAATTGTGAGAAAAGCAACGAAAAGCGAGCGAAAACGAATGTCGCTTCTTCGTACTCGATATTCGTACTCGCTGAGGTTGAACATTCACGATCGATTGCCAATCAAAATATCGCCAATGGCCCGTTGGCCCTATGACCGCGAGTGTGGGGCATATTCTATTTGGGGCTCGTGTCGATGTCGTAGTGTGCAAAATCGAGAATCACGAGTTGGCTACAATTTGTATCGACGTTAAGACGCGAGGCTAATCGGGCACAAGTAGGAAACATTAGACACCGCGACAACCGACGTGCGAGAGGAACGAAAAAAAAAAAACGAGGAGAAAGGATCGAGGAAAATTGCGTAAAAAAAAACGGCCCACCGGAAACATCAATTTCGCCGGGTGTGTTACTTTCGCTTGATTTTCCTCGCGAATTTTCCGAAGAAACTTTTTCGTCACGAAACGTTCTACGAGGGTGAGGTGATTGTGAGGTGGTGCGCTGGGTGATCGTTTGAAGGTGACCCTTGGATCAAAAAGGAGCAGGGATGGCAGAAGGTGATCCTCTCGCGGAATTAGTGTCCGTCGAGTTTGAAGTTTTCGGCAAAGTTCAGGGTAAGCTCTCCGCGGAGACCCTCGCGGATCCTCGTCTCTGCAATTTTCCATCGAGTGTCGAATTATTTTACGAATAATCAGTGTTTTATGCAACGACTCGAATTTATCGATTATAATCAAGCGAAAAATATCAATTGAAAAGTTTACTTCATCAACGGTACAATCTTATACTCAATGTTCGCCTAATGATTTTGCTGCATTTTGAAACTTTGATATATTTTTCTCGGCGATAAAACGGCTGGAAGAGATTTTTATTCGAAAACCGACAGACCCGATTATTTTCGTCTTCGTCTTCGCGTCTTCGTCGCGTCATTAAAGAAAACGACGACAATTCCCTCATGACTGCGAATATTTTTTTCTGCCCAGGCTGTTATTTTCCAAAATTCACGAGGGATCTCTGCAGCGAGCTTGGCATCGTCGGTTGGGTGAAGAACAGTAAAAGTGGAACGATTATGGGAAAGATGCAAGGCCCTAGACCCTACGTCGAACAAATGTGAGTTCATCTTTCGATCGAATCAACGAGGGTCCACCGTCGGTGTGACTCTTTGGCGAGACTTGAAAAAAAACCACACATTTTCAAAAATACTTTTTGATCGAGATGAAAAATTCTTTCGAAAATTTCAAGGATACAAGGTTTTTCAAAGATTGGTGGGAAGCTTTTTTTTGTAGCTGTGCAACGTGACCTCGGTCTCAAAATTGTCGTAGCGTTAGGTCGAAGCCATTGGGTCAAAGACTGCCTTTAATAGCGAACTTTAATGGAGTAATGAGCCGGTGCATGAGTACCATGTGCTTCTCTCTCTCTCTCTCTCTGTCTCTTTCTCTCTCGCGTTTACCGATCCTTAAATTACTCCGAAAGATGCAAGACGACGTGGCGGTCCAATGTCGTCGGGCTTTCGAGACCAAGAGGTCTCTCCTCTGGTGCGAATGATGATGATGATGATGATGATGGTGATGATGACGATTTACTCGTTGGTGCTGCTCTTTCGCACTTGCCAACTCTGGACCAACGGGTGAAAGAAAAAAAAATGGATGAAAAATGTATATATATCGCGTGAAAACAATTTCGAGTAGGTTGAACGTAAACGAAAGTAAAGTATTCAATTGCGCGATTGTTATTTTCGAGAGAATTGGGTCGGGGACCCACTGGTCCATTTTATATACCACATGCGCGTCTCTCTATGTATATACATCCCCGATGATGTTGGCCACTCTTATACATCAATTTATCTCACTGTGAATCAATTTTAATACAATAATCGTATTGCCGGGAATGCCGGTTGAACGAGCGACGGCAAAGCCGACTCTCTGATATTCAGGGAAAAAGATTGAGAATTAAATTGAGAATTAAATTGAGTTTTTTTTGCTCAAGGGGAAAAAACACGTATTATTTATAATTTCTCGAGGTTAAAACGCGAAACGAATCAATCCGGGCTGAACGTCGACAAACCACGTCTGGCTCGTCACCAATTGGAAAATTCTCATTTCAAGAGCAACAAGCGGAGCCTCGTTTTAGAACATATTCCCTACTGTCGCTCTTCGCCAAATTTTTTTGTGCGAATAAACGCGACGACGTAGAAACGTCTCGTCGATGATTTCGCGAGGCTGTAGGGCGGAAATGATCGAAAACGCCTTTGTTCACATTCCAGGCAGCACTGGCTGACAACGGTAGGGAGTCCAGGATGTCAAATTCAACGCTGCGAACTGGCGAATTTCGAGTCCATCGCGAGACTCGGATATCGAGGATTTTCCATACGCTTCTGACGCAACGAAACTCGTCCCTGTGGTTTTTTCTCGGCTTTACGAACGCGAGGTAAATTAACGCCAAGTCCCATCGAAATCATCGAACGAAACGAGCAGGCGGGAACGAAAAATTCCAATCGAAAACTCGGCGATCGATCTTTGACGTTTTTCGTGCGAGACCCCTTTCTCTCTCTCTCTCTCTCTCTCTCTCTCTATCTTTCACACTTAAAATCAACGAAACATCACGTTGGCTAGCAAACCGCGATGGAAAAAATTGAGAAAAAAAAACGAGTGTATAGTGTAAATTTCATAATCGTGTACAGACGTGTCGCGTCAATAGGAAGAAAAGAAAGTGAGACAAACGACAATGCCGAGTAAAAGCAATCGATTCCCCGGTCCCATTGTAATTAATCCACGAGAAATACATCAAAACTTTCTATATTATACGTATATCGATTTATTGAGCAATTAATGCAAATTCAATAATCATTAATCAATTAACAATGTTACGTGTTTGATCGTATATTGCGAATAGATATGTACATAATAATAATAATAATAAATACAACGTCTAGTGATAAACCGGATAACAGCGAAATTTCATGCTTTCGTATTCTTTGCGGTGCTGATTATGTACTAAATATGTATAACAAGCGTGTGAGGAAAATCAATGTTCTCCGAATCTTCGTTGTTTTTCCAACGTGGGGAAAAATACGATTTTCTCCTTTTCGCGCTATCGCGCTATTCGAGTCGAATTTAATCGAGTATTAAATATACGATCTGAAATTGCCATTGAACAATCGCGCCTCAGTTTTGTCGAGAAACAAAATGAACGCGCAATTCAAACTTTTCTTCGAATTATTCGTAAAACACTCCCTGTTCGATTCCACGGGAGATGTCGATCCGGACGCATCGGGGTATCCGCGACGAATTCGTCGATTTTTCGCTTCTCTCTTTTCCGAATTTGCAGTCTCTATCACGTTTTTCCGACGAAAATAAACGTCGCGTCGAGCATCTGCTGAGCAAAGTGATAATGGCTGTGATTCTCCGGTAAATATCGCGATATCCCGCTGATGAGCTCAACGGTATCGTCGTTGGAGCAGCCGGTCATCACGCCACCGTTCGTGCTCTACGCGAAATAGAGGAAAAAAGAAACGTAAAGCTCGAATCGCTCTCGACATTCGCAAAATGCGTCAATTCTCGCCTTTCTCACCAGACTCTCGAGATATCGCGTTAGATTCGGGCTGATTCGCGAGACTCGCTCGAGGAGATCCGGTGCCTTGGAGAGGTGCGCCATCACGCGTCGTCCGGCGATCGGCAGTAAATTCATGCCGAGTGATTCCGTGTCGTTGACGGCGGTCGACACCTTGACGCGAGAGTTTTCATGAAAATTTCGTCGGTTTTATCGGCGTCGAGCGAAAACGCTCAAGATCAATGTTACCTCCTCCGCCAAGCGGTCAAAGCCGTTGATGTACAACTGGCAGACTTGATGTATTCGCAACTTGTCGTTGTTTATCTTCCATATCGCGGCGAGCGTCTGGCATTTGCCCATCCAATGAACAGCCTGCTTCGAGGTCAATCCGTTGGCCTCGCTCGTCTCCTGATGTATCGATTCCATCGACGCCGTTATAACGCGACAGAGAAATTCCAGCCTCGCGCTGTCCCGCTTGTCATCGTGATACCACGTTAGTATCGCCTTGTCCGTCACGTCTTGGAAGAAGTGTCGAGAGGCCTGTCGATAAACTGTCAAACTAGTCATCAAAGTTTCGTGATTCGCTTCGGGGATACCTCTTTGTCGATACCGGCAAAGTTTCTTACCACGGATTCAAAGAGACTGCTCATTGGTTTCGTCAATTTCATGCTAAAGTGGGCCATCGTGTGAAGAACGTTGGCCAATTGCGAATGGAGCAATATCAATTCGTACCAAGCGGGCGTTTGAGAAATCGCGAGCGTCGCGAACGCCTGCGGTCCGACGTCCTGACTCTCCCAGATTTCTTCGAATTTAAGCGCGCAATTCCTCTCCTCCTCCAATACTTCGGCCTGACGAGGATATTCTTAGTTTTCGATACTTTTACGAACGTTTCCGTATTGCAAAAACACTCGAATAAACTTTGAAGGGAGGTTTGTTTTTTTTCCAGCGGAAATTTTTTGGAATTTTCGTAAAAAGACTCACATCGAGAAAAATGTCCAAAAAGGCGACGCAATGTCGAAGCATCGCTGTTAACTGAATGTCCGACAAGCCCGTGTCCTGCATGCAGAGTCGTTCCTTTGGTAATTTTCCCAATTTGTTCATGAGCTTGGCCGCGGCCTCCATTCTTCGTTTAACGTGCAAAGACCACAAAAGGCAGCAGACGCCTGAAAATCAGTCAAAAAATCGTCTCTCTTCTCTCTCTCTCGAGTCACTCGCGGAAAATCGCCTGGTCTTACCTTGGCGCATCGGTTTCATCGGAATTTGACGCAACACGGCGAGCGCCGCCTCGAGCGCTTCGAGATTCGTAACGTCCCGACTCCACGCCATGACGAATTCCCAGCAGAGATTGGCGAGCAACACGCTGCTCGTCAGACTGTACGGGAAGTGACGCTTCAGCAACGAGATTCTCTCTGTTTGGCGAAATTAAAAAGTGAATCAGTCGTCCCTTTATCGGCAAAATTGTGTCGCTCGGACTCGAAGAAATTCGAGCGAATTTTAGTTAAAGAAAACGTGCGTCTATTTACCTAAAACGCGCGTCTGCGCGGTCGTGTCGGCATTCGCCTCGGAGCCGATTTCCACGGGAAGCGAGAGTAATTTTCCCTGCTCGTCTTTTGGAATCTCGACGACGGCGGCGGCCTCGTCGAGGACGCCCGTGATTTTCGACGAATCCCCCGAGAGTTCCGGGCGATCGAACTCGACGTCTCGCGTATCTATCAACCGCGCCGGGTCGACCGCGGTCGCGGACAGCCATTTCGCGACAGCCTCGGATATCGCGCCTTTGCCCTTGCCGAGAATCGCGGCCAAGGAGACATCCGGTTTTTCATAAGGCAGCGCGAAAAATTGCGTCGTCTCGTCGTGAAACGGCTGCTGACTGCGTTAAAAAGAGCGCGAAACATCGTCGAGTAATTCTCGAATATGAAAATTGCTCGAAAAACTTTGAGACGAACCGGTAATTTCGAATTGGGAGAAGATGAAATAATGAAAATATTCCGACCTCAAAACGGCGTTCAAGATCGTCATGTCCTCGAGGCTGGCGACGAGTTCGGTAAATTGGCAGGCGTCCCTGCTCATGTTTTCCCACTCGCTCGCCGAGCTGTGCATCTCGTCGTCGGGCGAAAAGTTGTCGTCGTTCTCTCGATGTTTTCCGGAGGTTTCAGTGGCCGCCCTGTTGGTCTCGTCGCTCTCGGGCTCGTTGCCGTTGTCGTCGGCGACTCTCCTCGCCACCGAGTCCTTCGTGTTTTGGAGATAGGTGGCGACAGCGCGACACGCCAACGCGGCGGTCAGCGCCTGAAACGGCTTGCTGGATTCGGCGAGGGTGAAACGCACCTCGCTCCACCAGGCGGAAACTTCGTTGTAATCGCCGCAAATTTGCTCCTCGCGACTCGCCAATTCGCAGATGGCGCGCAAAACCATGGCGAATCGTTTGATCTCGATTTCCAACGGCGCGCCCGAGCGTTTGTTCAGCCAGTAATTCAGCGCCAGTTGCATCATCGTTCTCGCGCGTATGTCGCTCTCTCTCGCTTCCGCTTGCCACTTTTTCGCCGTTTCGCTCGAGTACAACCAGCCCTGATAGAGCAACGACGAAATCCGGTACTTTTTTTCGTCGTTGACGAATTTCCGCAGGCCTATGGAACCTTCACCGCCGAAATCGAAGCAAGAGAGAAACTCGACGAACATACCGCCGTCGTCCTTGAACGTCACCCGACTCGTTTTTGGCTTTGGATTCTCGAGTTCGTCGAGCGTTTTCGACAGTCTCAGTACTCGCTGAATCTCCGCTTCCGACGTCGACAACAAACGCGCGAGGTGCTTGGCGTCCGGTATTATCTCCGACGCTACCGTGCTGTACTCTGGCGGACGATCGAACTGCGACCTCGCGTACTTGTAAAACTTGATCGCCCGCTCCAATTGACTCGCCGTTTGATGGAGCGCCTTCGTTACCGGCTCAAACTCATCCTCGTCTGTAAACGAAGCGAGCGAACTTGTAATCTTGTGAACAAAAAAAATGAAAACCATATCGCGATCGAAGATGGATCGAACTAACCGTATTTCGCCAAAACACCGAGAAAACAGCTGGCCGCAACCTGCAGCGCTTCCGGTATCACGTGTTTGCTGTTGACGAGCATCTCGAGAATTTGCAATCTTATCTCGTTCGTTTTGATCTCGGTGCAAACGTCAGTCACCACCTCGACCAATTTTTCATCGTCGAAATCCTCCTCCCTCATAAAGTTTTTCAATTTTTTCAACAAATGAACGTCCCGGGCCCTCTTGCCATTTTTGCTGCTCAGAGCAAAGTGAAACGGCACGAGGATCTCCTTCAATCCGCCGATCGGATCGACGAATACGCAGCCGTACTGAGCGCGATTTTCCGAAGAGAGGGCGGTCTCGTTCAGACCGAGAAGACCGTAATTCGTGTACAGCAATCTGTAAATTAAAAAAAAAAGTCGTTAATTCACAATAATTTCATTCATACAACATACATTTCATTGTAATAATCATTATTACTACCAATTACGGGAGTCGTAATGGAGTATTTCGTTCCGAGACCAACCTGCCGTTTTTGCTCGCGGAAAACGTCGTTATCTTCGAGCCCTGCTGTATCGACCAAATGTCGATGATGCCCTTTTTCGGTGCGTAAATCGCGAGGAAAAGCGCCGTTCTCAAATGATTTTTTCCACGCGGCGCGTGTCCGCTCGCGGTTCGATGTCGATCCTCGACGACCTCGATCCAACCGCATTGAGCGTCGCGATAACCCTTCCACATTCTCAGCGCGATTCCCCGTTTGTTGTCCAACAGAATGACCCGACCCATCGCGTCACTCACCACGGACAGGGCTCGGTTCGGACTCGTCATCAGGCAATCGCCTTCGCGCATGACGTCGCTCAGCCCGAAGCGGCAGGTCATCGACTCGGCCGGCTCCTTGTCCGGCCCTTTTGATTTTTCCACCGTCGCGGATTGCTTCGACGAGCCGCGAAACCACCTGCAACGTTTTCGACAAGCACACATTGACGAGAAAACAAGAAAAACCATATATTTCACGCGACGACGAAGTTTCCTTCGAATTTGCACATTTTTCGCACACTCACGGAACGGCGGTGCCGATTTTTCCAATGGCGTTCGCCAAGGAATTCGCCATTGCGAGCGCAACGTCCGACAAAACCGGCGCGGCGCCACCTTCGAGCGCGTAATGAAAACCCACAAAGGGCCTTTTCCCCACGGCCATTATCAAGTTGTGTTGCGGCGGGCTGGAACGATAAGACGCGTTGTATCCTCCGCAAATCGACGCCGTCATCAGATGATCCCACGTGGTTACAGCCGTCGTGCCGATCACTTGACAATCGTTTACGATATCCTGATCCCTGAAACTCCATTTCTTGTACGCCAGACTCGACGCCGGTGGCTTGTCCTTGCAGTTTGCCTGAACTGTCGTCGCGCGAAAAGCAAAGAGACATTCGCAACTTGATTTCGACTATAATTTGACTCGTATAAAAATGATGTAATTCACAAAACCACAAAATAAACACGAAAATTCGTTTTACGCATCGATACCTCTCGCCAGATGATTCCTGCAGGCTCTCAGGGTGGAAAACAGCGCAAAGCCCGGTAACACGCACACTACGCTCTTGTACAGAACGTGCAACTCTTCGTTGATTCCGGTCTGACCGGCGTGACGAGGAGGCGAGTGCGACTGACATTTGATGCCTAAAATCGGCTCGCCATTCAGTTGCTCCTCGATCAGCAGAGCTCCCGTCTGCAATTTGCGATAAACAAACATGAAATGCTACAACCGTAAACTATACACCACTGTAATCAATTTGATAAAACCAAAAATTCTTCATTGCGTTTTTTGGATCTTTTGCATATTCAAAAAACACCAGGGGTAATTCTAAGTGGAATTTTCATGCATTTTTGCAAATTTTCCTAGAAACAATCGTTTGATTTGTCGATAAAAATCTCACTTCCGTGTAGAATCTGAGGTAGCCGCTGTTGAAGCCGGCGACGATGCACGTCCAGTCCGGCGCACTGACGGTACTGGCTTTGGCCAGCGATATGAGAGGAAGACAAGCCAAACTCGTTATCCACTCGCTGTAAATGTGTTTTGTTTTCGGAAATTACATTTTTTCGAACAAAACGACAAAATTACTCGACGGTCGCGCGAATCTCAGACTCACTTCTCCTCCGCCCCTATTCTCTCGTTCCATACAGCGTAAAATTTATTCTTCACCTCTCCCGTCTCCTGCGAATCCCATTTAGCTGAAACAAGTGCCAATTGAATTGAATCGTTGCGATTTCAAGAAAAATCGATTTTTGGAAATATGCAACGACAAAATCATGCGAAAACACGAATAAACGAAATTTCGAAAGAATTTGTCGCGGGGAAAAAAAAAAGTGTTCAATTTTGTCGTACAGGCTAGGACGACGATGTTTGTATTGATCGCCATTGCCATAATGTCACCGGCTGATGACAGAGATACGACAGCATCTTGGAGAGGTAATTCGTCCTTGGGAACATGATCAACTGCAAATGAAACATCGCATGTCGTGTGAAAAGCCTTGTCGCGCTACGAAAGAACAACAACAACAATGTAGACGCCATTTTTTTCGATTCTCACGCTTGACATCTCCGCCGCCGAGTAATTTCTCCTTGACGTCCTGTGGATCAACTAATTGCGCAATTCCTTTTATTTGACAAGACATCTTTCGTCATTATCAAATTCACGGAGCCTCGCGAGATTTGAAAAAAATCGTCTTTAGCGGAGAAAGAGAAAGAGAGATGGAACACCAGCTGGTATCACGGGAACACAATGGACGTCACTTTGCACAAGTTTTATTCATGTTGTCGCGTTGCATCGAGCTCGTTCACTTCACCACACACGCGCTGTCGCATCTGTCTGCTTATTTTCATGGAATATAAGCGCAGAAAATTTATTGCAAAAAAAGATTAATATACGCCCACGGAGATTGACGAAAACGTGCATACGATCGGGGAGTAACATTCTCCCGCCCCCACCAAACGGAGCTAAAAGAGTAGGGATATATGGGGAACATGTCGAGGGGGGTGGGGGATTTTCACAACTAAAAAAATACTGTATTTCTTCATTTCCAACAATTGTAAAAGCTATGGAATACACGAGAAAGGATTTTCAATAACTTGCTGGTCGTACATAACGTATTCGCAAGAGTACCGTTTGTTTTTATTATTTACCGTCACTCGCGGCTTCCAACCTACCGTTCTTTTGTGACCCGTCAGTCGCCAAGTGCGAGTGACGGGGGTGATATTCAGCGATTATCCATAAACACAGCAATTAAAAACTAATAAAACGAGTCCCATACGCTATAATTCAAAGTAAAATACAGTTTTACGGATCAAACGTGAGTCCTGTTTTATTCATAACCTTTGCTGTGTTTCGCGAGCTGAGCGACGGAATTATTTTTGTCCCTCTTCAAAGAAAAAACGTCAACATTATGCTGAACGACGGCCTGAAAAGTTCTTCGGCGCCCTCCGACACGACCGAGGTATTTTTCCACGATAATTCTGGTTTTTAAACTTCCCTCTGAATGCGGATTCAAAAGTCATTATTTTCAAGGCCGATGTGCGAGAGGATGAGGAACAGGCGGTAAAGTTCAACGAAATCGTAGATCTTCTCGTAGCCGCCGGCTACTTCAGAGCGAGAATCAAAGGTTTATCGAACTTTGACAAGGTGCGTAGAATCGGCAAAGACCTCGGAAAAAATAAGAAAATTGCAATTCGTCAACGCCTTGTTTAGGTCGTCGGAGGAATGACTTGGTGCATAGAGTCGTGCAACTTTGACGTGGACGTAGATTTACTTTTTCAAGAAAACCTCACCATCGGTCAGAAAATGTGAGTCTCTCCGTGTTAGATTTATCGAGTTTTCGACACAAAAACGTAAAAATAATCCCAAACCGCTGGAAATCCCCGTTAGACGATTAAACAATGAAATTTCATCAGAGCGTTGACGGAGAAGATAGTAATTATGCTGCCGAGGATGAATTGTCCGCATCGAATCGAACCGCATCAGATTCAGGGGCTGGATTGCATTCACATATTTCCCGTGGTTCAAGTAAATACCCGCGATAATTGCCAAACTTTGTAATTTCGACGAAAATAAGGTTGAAAAATTATCCGCTTTCGAATGTTTCAGTGGCTGGTGAAACGTTCGATGGAGAAGCGAGAAGAGAGCGCGAGTTTTCTGCGCTCTTTCGCCATCGGTCAGTTCGACAAGCGGCACACGTTTTCGGAGGACCGTCCGGGAAATTCCATCGACGAAGTCGCCGCGAATGTGCAATTAGTCAAGGTACAAGATTATTCGAAAAAAAAAAACCACCGTAAAACCGTAAAAAACCGTAAAATGTTGAAATTTCAGCGAGCTTACGATCCGAAGAGACGTTTCAAGCGTCGCGACGCCGCGCCCGACAACGAAACTGCGAGGGCGCGCAGTACGCTCTTGGAGTACGGATCCATGTCGATCCCCGTGGCGCCATCGTCGTCCATCGACTCTGAGGATGTTCGAGAGTCCGCCGAGTGCTCTGCTGCGAGAGAATCAACGGACACGCTCGCTGATCCGCGCGAGTTGCACTCGGACGAGGATCGACTGAGCGCGAGCGCCGTGGGAAACATCATTGGCATTCAAGCGCAGGAAATTATCCAAGTTACGCAAAAGTACGCGTCCATGTCGACTTTCGACAAGCAAGTACGTGAGCAAACTCATTCGCCATACCGACTTTACGACAATCTGACACTGATTGAATCGCCGAATAAACTTGTTCCTTCAGGGAAGCGAGCGTGAAATTGGCTATTCGCGCGTGGCCGCCGCGCTCGAGAAGCAACGATCGAGTCTGCAGAGTAGAATGAAAAAGATCGCCGGGGAGCGCGACGAACTGGCGGGCAAGCTCGCCGAGGAGATCGAGCGACTCGAACAGACCCGGAGCAGGAGAAAATCCGTCGAAGACGCCTTTTTGGCGATGGAAAAAATGGAGACCGATGATAACAGAGAGTACGCTGATAGATTCTGTTTTTTTTACAAAACAGTGACTGAATAAACTTGAAAAAATCCTTTGGTACATTTTCAACGATTATGCGTGTGAATTTCAGCACGATAAGAACTCTCGAGGAACTGCTGATGGTTCACAGTGGCCTGAAGGATCAGGAGCACAAATTTCGCGAGCAGTGCAAGAGCGAATTGTCGAAATTACAGAGAATCGTGCAGGAACTGGAAACCGGGGAATCCAACGAGGAGGAAAACCGGGCCGCGGAATACGACGAGGCCAAAGAAGCGATAAACAAAACGAGACTCTTGCTGGCTAAGAAAAATCGAGCGATCGCCTCGCTAACCAGACAGCTGGACGATGTACCGGGCAGATCGGAATTGACGCAGTATCAACGACGATTCATGGAACTCTACAATCAAGGTATTCTCCCAATGTTGACAAAAAAAAAAACAAACAAACATTTCAAAAAACAAAATGATTTCATGGTTTCGCGCAGTTTCGGCAAAGCACAAGGAAACAAAGCAATATTACACGCTGTACAATACCCTGGACGACACAAAATTGTATCTGAGCAAAGAACTCTCTCTGCTGAACTCGATCCAAGACAATTACAACGAGTGAGTATTTTCCGACGATTCTTCATCATTTACGAGTCGAGAGGAAAATTTGGAAAAAGTTGTCGTTATTTTTGCGCAAATTGCTTTTATCCCACAGAGCGATGGCGTCGGCCAGTGGGAAGGAACAGTTTTTGAAGCAGTTCGAGGCGATAATCGCCGGAGTCAAGAGAAACAAAGAGAAGGTTGGTACGCAGCGGTATGCAATCACTACTGTTTTATTCGAAACTGCATTGAGGCATTTTTATGCGCTTTGATAATTAACCGCCGAGACCGCAGAGTCGCCAAAGTTTCCGCATAAACTTTTACAGAGGCACAAGTAGTTTTCGACCTTGCACTCGTGGCTGAGCACGTTGACTATCGTTAATCAACTGTATAAAAAATATAATCGAGACCCTTCAATTGGCGCGGCAAAGTAACTTTCGGTGCGAATTTAATTTAATGCGAAAGCCTCGCTGATTATCTCGTCAACGAGATCTCGTCACTTTGCTCGTTATAACGCTACGAGTGGCAATGAATATTCGCGTTTTCATCGGCAACGTAATTATTCAACCGGTAAAATATTTTCAATAAAAGTTTCGCGACAAATTGATGCTAGGTCGAACGTCGATGCGCCGAGGAAAAGGACAGGAGATACGCTCTGAACAGGCAACTCGTGTCGTTGATGGAACAACAGAGAAAATACGTAGCGGCTGTTCGTCAGCTCACCATCGAATGTCGGAAGAACGAGGCGTTGCTCGCTCAGTTGAGAGCTCCTTGATGAAATCGCGAAAGAGACTCGACGTGATTAATAAAAAAAAGATTACGAAACTCGTCATGTTCGACCTGCGAATTGAAAAAAACCATCAAATTTGTTCACCACGTTTCCTTCGTCCCTTCAACATCAGAATCTCCATCTCGTCTCGAGACGTCTCGGGGCTTCCTCTCCGGGGAGCGAATCTTCGCGTTTTTTCCTTACGCTTCGGTGGACAAGGCTGCGAATTTGTTGACCACGACCGGGACGTTGCTCTCGTCCTCGTCATCGTCGGAATCGTCGTCTCTCTCCGTTGATTTTACCTCCCCACGGACGTCTTCGTCCTCCTCGGAGGATGAGAAATAAGCCTCCCTGGTGGGATCCTCTTCGCTGCAGCTCGCCTGGATCCATTTGATCGTCTCCACATCGGGATGTCTCGACCACTCGTCTGCAAAAATTCAAAGCAATTTGTTGTTTGTTTTTCAAAAAACGGAGAGTCGAAAAACGCGAATGAACGCGTACCCTTCTTGTTCGCCCATCCAAGCGGATAAACGTAAACGCATATTTTTCCCTCCAGAACCATTCTCAGCAAGGAGTTTGCTGCTCTGTACGTGTCGTGTCTGCCGGCTCTGGCCGTCACGTAATTCCTCTTGGCCGCCCAGGCGTCGCAAATGTCCATCGCGGACCACTCGTCGTCGTTATCCTGATGCTGTATTCTCAATAATTTCGGTAGATCCAGTCTCTCGGCTATGAGCTTGACGGTCGTGTAGGGCTCTCTGACCTGAGCGATCGGAAACGAGCCCATGATTATCTGCAATTGCTTCGGGACCGTCGACGGAAACACCAAGCCCGGACAGTCGCACAGACGAACCGTCCTCGTTAGATAAATCGTTTGAAAGTGCTTCGTGTGTCCCGGCGTTCGAGACACGCTCACGACTTTCTTTCCTGATTCGAAACAAACAGCAGAACGACGGTGAAATTTTGTGAAATTCGACCATTATTTTCGTGGGGGGAAAAAACCGTTTTCTTTACCCATCAGAGCGTTCATGAGCGACGATTTCCCCACGTTCGGCGTGCCGATGCAGCCGATCGTCAAAATGCCATTTTTATACTTTTCGTGTTTGAAAAAACTCGTGTCCTGCTTCTCCACCACGACGTTATCCCTCCTCTCCAAGTCGTCCAAATCGTACTCCAGATGTATCTCCTCCCTGATCTTGTCCTGCCACGAGCCGAGATCGACTCTGTCGCCGACGATCTCTCTGCAAGCCTCCAACAGTTTCTGCGCTCCCTCTGCCGCCATTTTCAGTTTTCCCTTTCTTCTGCGGACTTTGAGATTTTCGTTGATCGCCGAATCACCGCGCAAATTGTACGCCGGGAAAGACGTGAAACAGAGAATGTGCAATTTTGGATATCGCGATTTGAAATATTCGCTCCAAGCGACGACGAGAGCCGGTGGGGACAAGTCTATCTTGTTCAGTATCAGAATCATGTCTTTGCCCAGATCCTTGGTCACGTGGTCGTACAGATACGGGGGAAACATCAGCGGCGGATATCTTATGTCCACGATGACCAACAGTACGTCGGACATCTCCAAAACTCTCCAAATTTGACGCCACGTTTCTAAATTCAATTCAAAGTAACTCACCACCCGTGATTCTTCCATTTTTTTCAAATAATTCTGCAACAAACGGCACGATTTTTCCGACGAACGTTTTAGCTCGTAAAAATTTATGAATTTTCGAATTTCGTGAAATTCAACGAACCGAAAAATATTTTTGTTCTCTCGTGTCCAATTGTTCTTTGCTCATGCTGAAATCCCAGGGCGGCCTCTTGGGCATGTCGATCTCCGGGGGGAAATAATCGTCGGATATTTCTTGCCGCTCCAAGGACACAGGTTCGATGCATTTTCTCGCCTCCTCCCTGCGTTTTTCGAGTTCCTTGCGCGACTCTTGGAAAAATTGCAGTGCGTACCTGCTTCGCCCGGCGTTATCGTTCTGCGATCGATTTATTTTTTGAATACTTCGACCGGACGCTGAATCTTCGGCATCTTCGTAATCTTGGTCGTCTTCTTTTCCAACTAACGCGTGTGATTGAAGAGTAAAGGACAAATTGTCAGAAAAACGCGAACGTTACATGTCGCCGGTATCGATCTGTTTCACTCATTTTTTTGCAACCACGTACTTACCCAAAATTGCCCGGAATTGTCGATTTTTCTTTGCTTGCATCTGCTGCTTCTTGGCTTTGCCGCTGAATGGAACTTTTCTTTTGCCCTGAGACATTTTTGTACGATATTTCGTTCATCACTACGAGCACTTGAACATTTCACATTTTTTTGCGTGTTTCCTCGTCTGGTTTCGTGTATCGGGATCGTAAATCAAAACAACGCGGGAGATGGGAAACTCTGAGGAAAATCTGATCGTGTCACGGTCGTCGTAGAATTACGTCAATCTCGTTTCCGGTTTCGTTGCACATTTTTGAGGTTATGTTTTATCTTGGAATATCAAAACCGATATCAGAGGTTATACGGGAAGAAAAGAAGTGTCCGTCGATCGATTCTATTTTCAAAATGTGTTTTTCCATCGGAATTGCTGCCGAGATCGGAGGAAAATTTACACAAAAGAGAAAATCAAATTCACGAACGGCAAGAATACGACCCCAGCGACATCTATGGTCAGTGGCATTACGAATAACCAAATTTTTCTCACTCGTCGAAAAAAGACGATTCGACAAACCCTCTCGGTATAAGAAACAGATAAAAAAATTTTAATCGAGGTTGTGTGTACATCGTCTGGCTGCTGGTCCATGCCAGGTCTGAATTTTTCAGTCTACTCTTTTTTTACTCGCAATTGCATAATTATTCTTGTTATACGCGTAATCGATCATCTCGATCGCGTTCGAGATCTATTTTTTTTTCGAACTTTGTTGCAACACATAACCTCCAATTCGTATTACTTTTTCTCGACAAAAGTTGGTGTGTTTTTTGCGAATAGTAACGTAATTCGAGACAAAAACGTATTGCTCGCCGAGCTGTCCCGCTGTTGCGCGAGACGAAAGCAACAATCGCGCCGGCATGAAATGTCACTCCGTTCCAATGGATGCGATTTTACGATGAACAGTGTTGTTTCTTGTTGAACGAAAAAACGACCGTTTGTCGATCGATAAATAGCCAGCCCTGCTCGTTTGATTCTCCTTGGTCAAGAAGAAACGCACTTTATGGCAGGTCTGGACGATTACGACAGGGTTTATCGTGGACGTTCCCACGATGTCAGAGAACAGAGTTACGCCGTTCCCGGCGGCCGATATCAAGATCGAGAGATTATCAGACCTCTGGATATTCCCTCTGTTCATCCCTTGGCAAAGGACAGTCCGCAGCCCGACGACGGTAACGTTTATTTTTCACGAATTTGCCTCTTTATTTTTCTCCCTTCAAAAAAAAAACAAAAAAAACTTTCGGAATCAAGAAAAAACAATTATATAACACGCACGAGAGTGTTTCTTTCCCTCTGAGGAAAAAAAACGTCCAATTTTTTAGTCAGTATCGATGGTAAATACGAATTATATGTACACGAGAAACAATCGGAGAGTCAACGTTTGAAGGACTTTTCGTCAAGGTCGAACGAATATGGCTGACGTTTGGGAGAAATGATGAATTTACGGTTACAGACGACGCGGTAAAACGCTACGTGGGTCTGGGCTGCGGCTTGGCCAGTTTGATAACGGAAAATTTACTGATCCATCCGTTCGTCGTACTGCGAAGACAGTGTCAGGTGAATCCCGGCGCGGTTAAATATCATCTGATACCCGTGACCTTGATTCCCGTCATGGCGAGGCTTCATCAGACTCAGGGTCTCAATACTCTGTGGAAAGGAATCGGCTCGGTTCTTCTGGTCAGAGGTATGACTCTGGCCATCGAAGATTTCATCTCTAAAGTAACACCTTGGCCAAAGTAAGGTAACCATTTGGACGTAAAAGCGACACAGAGCCTAGGTTTAAAAAATCTCGTCGCAGTTTGCGTTTGTAAAACTCGGGATTTCCCTTTGAATTTTTTCAGGGAAATAACGCGAAACAGCTCCTTCAGAGCGTTCGGTCAGCACATACTGCTGAAATGGTAATGAATTTTGACACACTTTTAGCCGAAAATTGACCGGAAGAAGCGATATCGCATCCCGCTACTTGTCGATCATTTTTCAGCGTCTCGATCGGTATCGTCACGCCCTTTTACTCGGCCTCTCTCGTCGAAACCGTGCAGTCGGAGATAGCCTCCGAGAAACCGGGAATTCTCGATGTTTTTCGCGACGGCGCCATCCGTCTGTTGGAGGTCAGCAACAAGGGTCGATTGATACCAATTTACGCGCTTCTGCCACCATCGATCGCTTACGCAGTCGCGAAATACCTCTTTGGCCTGATCGTCAGAGGCGTGACGAGCAGAATAATGCACATACGGCGGAAACACTCTCAAGAATCGAGGGTAAGCTCGAACGCACAAAAAGTTTCCGAAGCAGTTTTCCCACGACTGGTGAGTGAAAAAAGGTGTAATCCGGAATGTTTTACCATCGCCAGGGCGCTCTCAGTCGAGACGCAGTTTCCGAGACGATAGCTCAGGACATCGAGCTCCAGTCGAGTCTGATTGCTCTGTGCGCAGCGGATGTAGTCTTTTATCCGCTCGAGACCGTGGTCCACAGGCTTCATCTTCAAGGTACACGAACCATCATCGATAATCTCGACACGGGCCGTAGCGTGACACCGTTGTTGACCGGATACAGCGGTGCCGTCGATTGCTACAGGACCATCATATCGACGGAGGGCCCGTTCGGCCTCTACAAAGGCTTCGGTGCTCTCGTTTTGCAATTTGCCGTACACGTGCTCGTTCTCAAAGCCACCAAATGGATACTCACGGAGGTCGGCACCGTGCTCAAACCGAAGCCGAAAAACGGCAGGTACACACAGCACATTGATTACAATGAAACGTTGAATTGACCATCGCAAAGATTTTCCAATAACGAAGGAATACGAACATAAACTACATATATATATATGAATACTTACATGTACATATAATTTCGCGGGCTCGGCGGCTCCAAACACTTCCTGCGAATATTCGTCAGTCAGCTAGTCCGTAAATTTGGGAATTTCGAGAAAATTCAAACGCAAACGTGATAATTTCGTTATTATAAAGTTCCGCCAGTGTCGCAGGGTGCGAAGATGATTTTTCCGACCCGAAAGATTTTCCATCGGCCGATGGCGTGATTTCTAGTCCAAATTGCGTGAAACTCTTCGCAAAGCGATGCCCAAGATCGTTATGACAATTTTGGCACGCAATTTGTCCGACTGTTTGAACTTTTGATAAAATCAAACATCGTTTTTCGATGACTCGACATGGAAACGAGGCTGTTTCGCCCCTCTCTCTCTCTCTCTCTCTCTCTCCCGCTACGATGGCTTTGGTATATTGTAATTAACAATCGTACGACTCAAATTTGCTCAAATATAAAATTGCGAGATCCCTCACGTCTTTGGAAAGTTTAACTTTCAATCCCTTTGGACAGTTTGAAAAAAAAAGTCCTTCATTATACGTCTGTAGTCTGTCATTATCTGTAGATAATTGCTTTTTTTTGCACTTTATCACGAAGGTTGAGAGGATAAAAATACTTTAGCGCTATTTTACCGTGGCGTTTGATCTTCATTTATTATAAATATAAGTTCGTACAATGTAAATTAGCTATTAATAACAACTTTGTGAAATCTCGAGGATATTTCATATCCGAGATTGGCGTGTTTTTATCCCCCCCGCCCGCTCGCCCCTCTCCTCTATCGGAGAGATGTCTCTTCATCAGCGGTCGATCGAAAAAATACATCGCTCGATAAAAATCGAGGAAAAGAAAACGTGTCACGGACGAGCATTTCCATCAGAATAGCACATTGAAAATTTATATTTTATTTTCACAAATATCGTTCACCTTGGATGCGGACGAGAGTGTAGACAATTTTTTGCATCCCTCTCCCGCGATACAAATTCGTCGTCGTTTCGACGTTTGTTTCATGCTGAAAACATCGATTAGTAGAAAGTCGAAAGAATTTTGCGAAAATGAAAAAATTCTCATTACGAGGATGCGGCAATTAAGCTCGAACAGTCCGGAGATCGACCGAGTGAAAATGACGAAAACAATAAAGAGCGATTAGAATATTCGATCGACGAAATTTTCAACTTCGATTCTTCGATATTCCCACAAATTTCTACTAATCTATCGCTATGTACAATATAATACAAAAATTCTCTTTTGTCCATCTAAACGTCCACCTAAAAAAAAAATTTCATCCCCGACGCCTCGACGAATTTCGTGACTCTTCGTCCGGTTCAAATTCGTTCTCTCTTTATTTTCTTGTTTTTTCAATTTTCCATTTTTTTCAGGCTCAAGTCTTTACTTTGAACGAATGAATAATCAATGACGTAAAATCTGCCATTGCAGAGGCGAAACGAGAGCTCCGGTAGAACTTTGTCGGAAAATACGAGATTAACGCGACTTTGTTTTTTTTTCTCAATACGCACGAGCGCAAGCGACATTCCGCTTTTCTCCGCTCTCTCTCTCCCTCAAGCTCGTGTCGGTGCAACAAAATCGTTTTGCTTTATTCGCAGTACCGTTCGTTAAGATTCCCCAAAGTATCTGTAAATCTCGTCTTGTTTTTTCTTCTGTATATATATATATATTGTTTTTTGTTTCTTTTTTTGAAATCTTACAAGAGACGATTCGTAATGATGTTTTGTAACTCGTTTCTTTACCGATTCACGAAAGATCGGATTTCCTTCTCGGGCACTGAAAAATTCCTGCGAAACGTCCCGTCGGCTAGTTGTTGACGTGTTGAGCCTGTTGCGGCTCTTCCTCGCTCGTCGTCTCGGCTCTTTTGACGTATCGGGGCTTGCTGTCACCGCGAACGGAGGAATCGGTAACGTGTACGGTCATGACGTCACTTCCGGGAACGTCGAACATCGGCTCGAGCAGCAACGACTCCATTATCGCTCGTAATCCTCGAGCTCCGGTTTTCCTGTCCATCGCCAACGAGGCTATCGCCTCCAGTGCTTCGGGTGTAAAAGTCAGCTCTACCTAAAAACGAAAATGAAAAGAAAAAAAAACAGACAAACGATCGAAGCAATCTGTTCTCGTCGTACATCTTTGAAATTCCGCAGAAAATTTCGCAACGTTTGCTCACCTTGTCCATGGAGAAGAGCATTTGGTACTGCGGTACCATAGCGTTTTTCGGCTCGGTGAGGATCCTGACGAGCATATCCCGGTCGAGGGTGTGAAAAGGAACTAGCACGGGAAATCTACCGACGAATTCGGGTATCATTCCAAAATCAATGAGATCTCGGGCCTCGACCTGTCGAAGCAAAATGTCTTTCTCCTTGTTGTCGTCCTCGGTCGAGGGCGACATGTTCGCCACGTCGGCGAGAGTCGCGGCACGTCTGCCGGGGTTCTCGGAAGCCGGTGTAGCCCCGAAACCGAGGTACTTTTCGTTTTTACGTCGCGACACGAGTCTGTCGAGGCCGTTGTAAGCGCCGGAAGCGACGAACAAAATGTTGGTCGTGTCGACCTGCAGCGTGTCACCGCGCAATTTTCGCGAACTGTTTCTCTCCGGTACGTTGACGATCGTGCCCTCGAGCATCTTCAGCATACCCTGCTGCACACCCTCGCCGCCGACGTCGCGCAACTGATGAATACCCGGCACCGCGCCGATCTTGTCGACCTCGTCGAGAAACACGATGCCCATTTGCGCCCGATCCACCACGTAATTCGCGTCCTGAAGCAGCTTTGCGATCACGCTTTCAATGTCCTCGCCGACGTAACCGGCTTGCGTCAGTGTCGTGCAGTCGCATATCGCGAACGGAACGTCCAGGCACTGGGCTATCGTCTGCGCCAACAGAGTTTTACCCGAGCCCGTTGGCCCCAGCAAGAGTATGTTCGATTTTTCCAGCTTCAATTGATGCTGCTTGCTGTCCAATATGTCCGAGCCCGGAACGCTCTGTCCGCCGTTTCCTTTTTGCTGCTGATCGTTGGCGGGCGGGACGTGCTGAAAACCGACGCCCAACGGATTCCCGATGCTCGATACGTGGAGTAAATCTGCGAGGAAAGTCTTGCCGTTAATCCTCCGATCGAAATCTATCAAATATTCTTCTTCGGTACGTGAATAATTATCGATGATGAAGTGTGTGTGAAGTGTGGGAATTTTTTTATCACGAAGCGAAAAGTGGATCGAGGCTTTGTCGAGGTTTTCATACGAGATTTTGGTCGGTCGTAAAAGTTGAAAATACCGATTGGAAAAAAAGAAACTCGCGGGAAGCATGCTTTTATGAGGAATTGCGAGAGAGGAGATCGAAAGAACGGCGTTTGCAGGTCTCGGAGGCATTACGTGGGTGAAAATGTTATTTACGCGGTTTGAGACCTCTGTGTGTGAAGGGATGATTGAGCTCTTGAGTTCCAGCGTTACTGGCGGTCGTCTGCACGGACGTTTGCACCGGCAGGTTGTTGTGAATTCTTTTGTAATGATTGTAAACAGCGACGCTCAGCACTTTCTTCGCGTATTCTTGTCCGACAACGTGCTTGTTCAGATACTCGAATATCTGTTGGCAAAGGAGAATTTATCGATAACGCAACGATATCGATGCTACGAGAACGACAAGATTCGAGAGAAATTTCGCTTTTTTCCATACAAACCGAATGTCGTAATGTACCTTTTTCGGGGGTGGCGGTGGTTTTCTGTAAAAGCCCTGTTTCGGATCCTCCGGCCTCAGTGCCTCCTTCAGACTCTTTTTCGAGTCGATTTCCGACAACACGACGAAAAAGTGATGGCACTTTTCGCATTTGACGAATCTGGTTGAAGCTGGACGGTAAAGTAAATTTAAAAAACGTCCTTTCGCTGAAAATCAGCATCAATGGGCTCTTTTCCGTCGCGAATCGACTTCCGTTCCGATGATTGAACAATTTGCCATCTTTACTCACATACGAATGTTTCAACGTGAGTGCAGGGATCCCCGCACTTTGGGCAAGTCAGAGTATTTTTTTTCCCACCCCCCGTGCCTCCGCCTCCTTGCGCCGCTGTGGAATTAGCGCCGACGTCTTTGCCCGGCGGAGTAGTATCGCTCGGAGCTTTGCTCAGCGTGCCGGTGGTCGCTATCGTACGATTCGCGACTACTCGCACTATTTTGTGAACTGAATGAAAAGCAAAAAAATATGGAGGCGTCGTCGTTGAGATGCGAGAGAGCGAAGAAATGTCGACTCACCGTGATTGGCGACGTTATTTGACGACGCTATACGCCCCGCGCTAACTAAACAACAACGAACGCAACTCATGACTAAAAGATGGTACCTAGCGGGTACGCCGTCACGAAATCTCGGGACAAACGCAATCTCCTGTTTTTCTTAATTTCAACTAAACCTGCAACAAGGAAAATACATTAATTTTGCAAAAAAATGTGCACGCCGTGCTGACAAAGTCAAAAGCAGAGCATGGGAGGCAGAGGGGGTAGGGGAGGTGAGAGGGAGATGGATGAATAAACAAGTCGCTTGTGCCAGAGAATACAAATAGTGGCGAGTGAAATTCATACACGTGTCGCAAATTTCGTAATATCGGCGCTGCAATGTCAAGCATATCGTTAATTACGTTGCAGGAAACTCAAAGGCGTAAAATGGCAATTTTTTCGCGAGGGAAAACACGACGAGGTGCACTCGATGTTTTTAGAATGATTAAAGTGAGGAAAAATTATCGACATAATTTGAGCAATTAACGATATACCGCGATGATGTTTGACGCGTGACGTTTCCCAACAGGCTAGTTTTCCCTCTTCCTTCGTCTTCTTGTTTTTGTAGTTACTAACCTACAAGAGCGCAATGCGATATCTTCCGGGACGAGGTGTCGGGCCCTTGAGTGGGCTATTATTAATTTGTCTCGAACGATTGTTTCATGATATTCCTTGAGCACGGAAATTTTGCGGGACGAGGAAAAAAAACAGTTCGTGGAAGCAAAAAAAGTGTACAAATTGTAACGAAAAAGAAAAGTGCGACAAATAAATTTTAATCCAACGAGTAAATCTGACACATCACGATCGAGAGAAAACAATCACAGTGGGGCTCTCCTTCTCTCTTCACGAGAAAGGGGCATAAAAATTTTAGCGGGGCCAAGGTCACGTGAGAGGATCGCGCGATATCTCGTTTGTCGAGGGTACGCGGAACACTGGCCGTCGCCGACTTTAATTCGACCTATCGTGGTGAGAGCTGCAATTTAATTGTTATTGCTCGTTATAAAACGCTTCGTTTTACCTTAAAATGTTGGATAAACAAATACAAGATGTTGCGAAACTGTAACGCAAAGTTCCCCCAAACCCCAGACACACCGCGCACTCTTCTGTGGAAAAAGCTGGCACGCTCGGCGCGATATCTGGCGGGAAAACCTTCAATGATTCGACACGCGCGCATGCGCGGCCATGTGGAGCTGCACACATTTTTTTTGCTGGTGCGTTGCAACTCTACGTCATTGTACGTCATTGACTAAGTTTTTAGTGGTCGTGGTTGTCTGTGTGTTTTTCCGCGCCTGAAACGCAATTTTGAAAACATTCATCAAAGTTCTGCACGTTTAGTGTCGACTTTTCGAAAGGAGCCATGAGTAAAATCGCTATTAACAACGAGGTGAGAAGCCGAATTTTATCATCGATTCTCCATGTAAACATCGCACCACGCGGTTTTTCGAATTTTGAGGTTACAAATCGACAAAGGTCATCAAAGAGTTAACAAATCGGCTTTTTTTTAATCCTCGATCATCATTGAGGATTTCGATCAATATTTTCGTATTGTTACCGATAAATCTTTATTCCATTCGAGTATCGTTGAATGTCGCACGACTTTCCCGATTCGTAGGTTATGTTTGCCTCTTTACAGTCTCGTGACGTTTAATTTTCGATGAAAAATTCTCGCCATGTTTATAGAATCATATTTTTCGACCATAATTCCGTGTTTCGACGATTTCTGCGATCTCGAAAGTTTTTTTGTTTGCCAACATGCAATTTTGTTACTCCACTGGACATTTTTGTGAAAATTCTTCCGCTATTTTCACATTTACCGTTTGACTCGTTCCGTCAGCTACGCTTACCGATGCGACAAACTCTTTTCTCAGATCGTACTGATGAGACAGGCGGTTAGGCAGTCGCGCGTCGGAGTGCTAAGAAAGTTGATCAAGGAGATCAAGCTTTTGAAGGCGAGAAAGCACGGTGACGAGAAAATCATCGAAAAAAGTAAGAGAAAAGCCGAGAGACTCGCCGCCGAGATTGCATCTGTGAAAAAAATCAAGGACGATGAAATAACGAAATTTGCCATTATCGAAACGGGGAATTTGCAACAGACATTGGGCGACCCGGAAGCTGATGCAGCCAAGCGCATTATGGCCAGGTTGGCCAATCACAAGATCCTTCGAGAGAGGGTGTCCAAGTTTAAGGAAAAGTTTCCCGTTTACGAGCAATATTTGGGACCAGGCAGGAAAAAAATGTCAAAGTTGGAGAGAAAAGCTGGCAGAGAAGCGAGAAACGAACCGAGCGGCATCGGCGAGGCGCTGGATCCCCCGGAGCACGAAAGCGCAGCTGCGGTCGACGAAATTGACCGCAAAGACGTCAAGGAGAGCAGCGACGACGATGATTCCGCGGATGTCGAGTCGGAGGATGAACAAGTCGACGAGAGCGCCCATTCGGATGAGGAAACGGACGACGAGACGGAGCAAAATCATTCGGAGCCAGAAAGTATTCTCAGAGTGGAGGAGCAAAAATCTCCATCGAAAAAGAGAAAAAACCGCGTCGAAAGTCCGCCGGTAACGACGGAACCTGCGGAGCAGCGAGAAAAGTCGAAAAAAGCGAAATTTATGGAAAAAACTTGCGCAAGATCGGACAAAGCGATTCCCATAAAAGTAATCAGCGAGGAAGCGACGGTCAAAAGATTCACGGATCTCATCGAGGAGATGGAATCTGCGGAAGTCGTCAGAGAGCCGGATGAAGAAGCGACGAAAGTGCGGAAAAACGATGTGGAAATTGAGAAACAGGTCGATTCATTTTTCATAACGGAGAACGGAGAGAGCGAGTACATGAGCGTCGTTGTGCCGAAGCAAAGGACTCTGAAGGACGAGGAGGAGGAGGAGGACGTCAGCTTCGCAAGAGATCACGCGGCACAGAGACGGAAGAATTTCCACGAGAGGAACAACAAGTTTTTCAGTAAAATCGATGAACCTCGTCGCAACGGCTCTGACGGTAGATTCAATTCCAACTTTACCGACCGAAGGATAAACGTCGAGAGGAACGGCAGAGATCAGAGGGGAAAGTTTCCACGCAAGGATCTCACGAGGGACAAATCGAGAGGCGGCAAGGCGGATTTCGAAAGAAAGATCAATTTGAGCGAAGAGGAGCTCCATCCGTCGTGGGCGGCGAGGAAAAAGCAGCAGGAAATGTTGAAGCAGGGATTTCAGGGGAAAAAAATCGTTTTCGATGATTAAACGAATGTACATAATTGTTGTTTAATAAAATATTCTTTCGATAACTATTCCACAGCGTTTTTTTTTACTCTAAAATCTATCCAACTATTCGTTTGGTCAGAATTAGGGAAAAAAAGTGTTGTTGGATCAAACTGGTTCGATTTTTCACTTCACTTTATCTAAAAATAATACCAAAAATGCAATCAAAGGTGTTGTAATCGTTGGGATAAAAACAAGAGAATAAATTGAGGTTGAAAATTCGAAAATCCATCTGAATTTTTATTTAATATCGACACACGTGTTTGCGGTTCACGCCTTCTGAAAATAAGCGTAAAAAAGTCAAATGAAAGAACGGAAAGCGAGGTGCTCGTGCTCTTGAGAAACGAACGTAGTTTTTTTCTCTCCGTTTTGTTTTCCACACTTGGCCCTACGGCAAGTTCGTACAACTCTGCTGTAATAAAAAATAATTTATACGCTCATTTCTTCTTGGAAAGAGTACGCTGTTTTTCAGCGTGAGTAACGAGTTGCGAGTCAACCGGAAGTCCCTTGCGACGACGAACCGCGTCTATGTATCTCTTGGCGCGATTTCCGCTATCGGCTTTTTCACCGAAGTGAAGATACTCCTCTTCCGTCGATGGCACCCAATAAGGATCTTGTTCAATGACCTGGAAACAGATAACGACAACTTTGAGAAAACTATGCGTTGCTTCTTCGTCTCTCCGTCTTCGTTTCTCGAGTTCTCCATAGCATCGAATATATACAGTGATATTTGTCAAAAGACAATCACGTGTACGTACTCGCTCGTAATTTTTTCTAGAATAATTCATGAAACATTTTTGACTTTCATCCGCTGTCTAAAAATGAGAAAAACGTTATTGCGCGCGAAACAAAAAACAAGAAAAGAGATGTCTGCTTTCGATGCGAAAATCCCAGATTTTTTCTTCGACTCTGGAACGTTCCATCTGCGATTTTCGATAAAAGTGCTGTACATGAGAGTAGAAATATCTTGGTAAAGTTCCGAAACTAAGAGAGAGAGAGAGAGAGAGAGAGGGTGAGTGAGAAAACACGGTGCGAAGAACAAGAGGCGGAAAAAAAGGCGACGAGGAGCTTCTTCGTTCGAGTGGAGAGGGGCGAGTTGAGCGACGGAGCAGGACGCACACCTGAACGTACTTGAGATGCGTCGTTCCTCGGGCGTACAAGTGGTCGAAGAGAAGGAGCGAGATGAAAGAACGACGACGTACGAAGAGAGAAAAAAAAAAAGAGTACAAAAAAAAACAAAAAACGAGATTGCTCGAAGCGCGGCGCTGCTCCTCGACCCCTCGTCCGCGCGACTTGTCCCCGTCGAAGCTCAAACTTTGGCTACCGTGTGCTTCGCGCGTCATTCACGGCCGAAACTCGTGCCTCCGCCTCGCGCCGCGAGAGTGTGCGAGAGGGCATCTCCCCGTCGAGTTCTCTCCCGCGTAAGCCGGTAGCGCTCCGTGAATTAGCTCTTCGCCTCTTTTTCTCCTCTACACGACCACTTCCCTCTTTCCCCGACGTAAAGATCTCTCGGGACGCGCGAAACGACGAGCCGTCGTCTCTCCCTCTCTCCGCTGTCTTTTTCGTGCGCGTGCGCGCGTCTCTCGTCTTTTTCGTTCTTTCGAGCCTGCACACTCCGGAGAAAAAATCAGCACCGGCGAGTGTCCAATTCGATCCTATCTCTTCTCGCTAGACCCGAAGGGGTTTTGGGGCTTGTTTTTTTTTTATTTTTTCGTGGAAATATACACAAACATCGACCTTTTCGTCGCTAGAAATTCCGATTTGATAAATTTAAACGGAGGGAGGAGGTGGGCAAACCTGTAACGATCCGCAGGAAGCTGCGTTACAAGTTTGCCCGTTTTTTTCATCCTTTTATACGACTCCTTTGATTTTCGTTCTTTCTCTACACCTCTGTTTCGTATTATCTCCGATAACAGCCCGGTCGTTTTCCAGCTCGCAAAACTTTTCTGTAAAACGCGTCTACGTTTTACGCTCAAATACATGTTTTAACTTCCGGTATAAACGAGGAAATTCGTGACGAAACCGAGACGACATTTGCTCGTGGAGTAATCATCCGAAGCCACTGCGAGAGCCGATGTGAGGAAAAAAAAAAGATACGAGCCCAGAGAAGGCCGTGAATCGACTCGTTTTTTTTTGCGCATCTCCCGTCCGGGGAGTGACTCTCGGGATCTCATGATTTTTCTCTCCCTCCCGAAGAATCTCGTCCGTCTCTCGGATGCTCCTGTCTCGGTCAAAGGCACAAAAATATCCAAAAGCGGAGAAGAATCATCGGTTCGACACCGAGGCATGCTCCCGTCATCTCCCTTTGCGTTTCTCCTGTCCCGTATTGAAATTTATAAGATGTGGACACCTGGCTCTTGAAACCATTATATACATATAATACCCCCACACACACACACACACACAATAATTATTCGTGTATGAACATGCACGTTACACGTACAGCTAGAAGGAGGTCTAAACTTTTTTCAAATTTTTGTTCTCTCGTCCTCTTCCTCCTTCGCCTTCGCTACTCTCCTCGAGCAGCGCCCTGGGAACGAATCCGTGCTCGTACGACGAAAATTCCGTATAGTACGAGCACTCGGCACCGGCCTGGCGCTCGTGAATATCACGCCCGCCGTACCACGTAAGACGAGAGCAGATGGCCGTTTCTTCTCTCTGACCCTCACCTCTTCTCGCTCACCTTCTCGCCCCCGTTGACGAAAACACTTTTTTGTTTCAGACCAGATTTGTTTTCGTTTTCGGGGGTTGACGGGTGCGTGCGGGCTTCGCTCATCTCGAGGCTTCTTTCCTCGTGTTTCATATACGCTTTGATTATATATGTAATTGGGGAGTTTTACTTGCAGCACACTCTTTACGGGTTTTTACAAGCCACCCACCCAACTACTACCCATTCTGTATCATCTCCTCGTACCTCCTCTGTTTTTCTGGGTGGGTGGATTTCCTCCAATAGACCTACTTTTTTACGTGGGTTCCGAACCACGAGAGAACAGTTTAAGACACTTAGAAAAAATCCATTGGTGTCGGCGGCGGGAATCGAACCCGGACCCACCGGGTGTGAGCCGGGCGCGTTACCACTAGGCCACTGCCTCTCTTGATTATATATGTATTTATTCCTCTCTCGAGTTTGAGATTTTCACAATGTTTTTCGGCATCGTTTCTCGCTCGGTCGCACGTAAACACGCTGGACGCGTGAGTGTGTCGGAACAGCCTGGGTGCAACGGCGGGCAAAAGGTCGCGCGCTTCCGCCTCGAAGCAAACGTATTTCTTTTTGTTTAATTTTCTTTTTTTGTTTCTTTTTGTTTCTTCGAACACATGCGATCCTGGTCGTCGCACGGTTTGGGGACAGTGACGTTGCGGACGATTCGAATGAAAAATTGGACTCTTTACCGATTATTTCGCAACCACGAGAATAACCTGTTGCTTTTACTCAACGGCGCTACGAGATTTTACGGTATTTCACTGTGGGCATTATTATCTCCGCATCCTGCGTCGTTTAGCGGTGCGGAGAACAAATGGGAAGGAAGAATAAGAAAAAAGATGGAGAGAGGTTTTGTGGCTCAAGTTCACCGCGTGGCATCCTCGAGCAAACTCACTCCCGAGTAACGGACAGTTACGCACAAATCGCCTCGGATCGTCTCTGCATCGACACCGACTGCATCGAAATTTCTTTTCAACGACGATGGATGGACGACGATTTTCGCTGTCCTAACCTTTCTCCAAAGTGTTTGACTCTGCTGATCGATTTGCGGTCTCGGGAAAAAACACGTATTATTTTTTTTTCATTTTATGCTTACGTTGTACAGTGTTGATAGAGAGAGAAAGAGAGAGAGAGAGAAGAATGAGATAAACAGAATAAAAGTTGATGAGACTCGGAAGCCGAGTGCCCGAGTGTTTTACCGTTGCATCTCGCGAGCGCAACGCGCGAAATCTCCCGGATGTTTTGCCCCATTTTTTACCTTCCCATCTCTTTCAACGTTTCCACTCTTTCGTTTTTCTTCTTTTCTTTGTTTGTTTTTCTTTGGCTCCGGAGAGAGAGAGAGAGAGAAAGAGGGTGATTGATTGTGAGAGCCTCTTCTCTCTTGACTGTTGGTCATTAGAAACGAGTGGAAAAAAAGATCCGTTAGTCGCGGGAGCGTCGGCTGTTTGCCTCTTGTACAAGCCTACGCTCGCATATTACGTCTGGTATGTTTGTAAAATCGCTCCGCGGTCAGCACCTGGATTGTTTGAATTCGCGATGATTTTCCGACGTCCGTGCGGGTCACTTGTTTTCCTACGTTCCAAATCTGTTATTCTCTGTTCTTCTCGATGATTTAGCGATTATTTAAAAACGATAATTAACTCGTTAATTCCGCATTTTTATGTGATATCGTTGGTGCTCGAATTCAGTATTTTTGACTGATTTTTTTTTTAAGATTTTCGCTCGTCTTTAATTACAAATACAAATGGAAAAAAAAGTCGGAGATTACGCGGGCTCGGGACGAAATTACGAAATGAATTTTGTTCGAGACGAGGCGTGAATCGAAAGGCCCATTGGCGTTCCTGGGCGTGTTCCTCGGTCGATGAAATTTCCATCAATGGGTACAAAAGTCCTACGCAAGTGGGAAAACGAGCGAGACTCGAAATCGAAAAACTCGCGTCGGAAATTTTGGTCCCTGGTGAATTATCCGTTTCCCTCTCCCCTCCCCTCTTTCTCTTTGCGAGTCTTTGCGATAATTCCCACCAACCATCACGTCCGTCAGAGTCTCTCTCGAGTATATTTTCATTTCTTTATTTTTCAATCTCACTCGAGGCTCGAGCACGCGCCTCGACGCGTTGCGAGACGCCGCTGATGGGTTTGACGAGCGGAGGATGTAAAAGTGTGTATTACAGTAGGACAAGTTTGAGCGTTGGATGGAAAAACATGGAAGACATCCGAGAGAGAGAGAGAGGTGGACCCGTAGGTGGGCACATTTTGGCGCAGGCGCCAAACTCGTTTCTTTCTTGCTTTTTTCACGTAGGCAGGAAACAAAAATGGAAAGCCTCGAAACAGTGAGAATAATTCCGAAAAATCAGAGAGAGAGAGAGAGAGGGAGAGCGAATGAAAAAATGTGTAAAGTCCATGTGGAAAAAAAGATGATGCAGCTTTTTGATGAGGAAAGCCGCTCGAGGAGAACGATCGCGTCGAAAAAGATGGAAAATGGAAAAGTCATTGGCAAAAGAGGCTGCGGGATGTGAGACGGAGGATCGACTGCCGAGAAAACGTTCGGGAGCGCATTTTCCCACCGGCTGCCGAGAGGCTTTTTTCCACTTGTCCGCACGGATGCTGCGACGTCCGCTTTGCTCCGCGACTCTCCATCTCCCGTACGGTTTTCTCTCTTTCTCTCTCTCTCTCTCTCTCGTTTGATTCTGCTCCCCGTTCGTCGACTCATTCTCGTTTACGCAGGAAGAGCCTGGCCGGCGAGTCGCAGCCGGCCGTCGTACCGTCGTACACGATGACCAAAGCAGCGCGTTTTGCTCTCGTCCTGCTGCCAGCACTCTCGTCCCACTTTTTCGATTATATCGATCTCCCGGCGTACAAAACTCGTCGTACACTTGTCGCCTTCTTTCGAAAAGTCCCTGCGCTCGATATTTTTTCCCACTTTTTCGTCTCCCTCCCCCTCCTGTCTTTATCCCTTGACAATGGGCTGGCCGAGAGCCGGAAACAATCAAAGAGTATCAATTTTAAGCCTCCGGTGCTTTTTGCTTTCACGTCGCTGTCCCTCGAATCTTTCGCCCAAAGTACAGGCGAGATGGTGCACCGGGATTAAGCGAGACCCAAACGAGACTACGTTTCTTCGCCCGCTGCGACGACTTTCCAAGTTTACGATCACTCATCTCGTCCTCACCCGGTTGTGGAAAATTATGGCGACATTTACGAGTGTCGAGCTGTTTTCGTTCGCTCCTTTTGCGATTTTACTCTGTCAAAGATCGTCGCGCGCGAGTCGTCAACGACTCGTCAATTTTTTCACCAACCTTTCAACCAATCTTTCATGAAAAAGGACGAAAAACAATTTCGCGGAAAAGTTTCGCGTACTCGTCGAAACCGCGCGAGAAAATCTCGACTCCGAGACACCCCGGAAGTCTCAATCATGGGGGTATTTCCTCGGAGAGGAATCGGCAGTACCGCCCAATCGCTTTCGGCCATTTTTCTCGCTTCTACGGTCTCGAGTGTAAGACAAATAATGCGTTTTTGCGAGAGTTATTGCCTGTCCCATAAATACGAAAAGATTCGAGCGACGGGGGCCGCCAGCCGCCATATTGACAAAAGGCAAAACAGGGTTGTTGCGTCTCGAAGCTTTCACTCTCGACGATGCTGATGAATGACCGACGAAACCCCCCGAAAACGATCTGTGCTAAACCTGCCCCCGTGCTGTTATTTGATTCTTCGAGACGAAAACAAAGATTAAAAATGGCCCGGGGCGGGTTTCCACTCCGCGCGCGGGACCGGAAACATTCTTCATACCTGGTCCGCCGCAGCAGAACCGAGGCGCTCCATCAAATTGCCCGACAGACACCCATTGGCTTCCTTCGTAAACTGCCAATTAAGACCATCATTGCACAAAGAAAAACCCGAGATTTGACCCTTTTCATCTCGGTGGCAGTCTCTCCTCTTCATTCTGCTTAATTTCGTGCGTTATATAGATAAATACTGCTGGGGATTTCACCTGTCGAAATCCAAGTAAAAACGAAACGTTCTTACGAGCCTTCGGAATTTTGACTTTATGAGATTTCTGAAAAAGTGGCGAAAAAAGAGTCGAAATTGTTTGTCCTTCAATTTTCCATGTTTCGATAGCGCGTTCGATCGGAAATTTTCCGCTGATTACGAAACGCAACGACGTTTTTCCCGAGAACGCGAAATTTCAATGAGAAAATGGTAATTAAGTAATAAAATTCGTATTATTTCGTTTTCCGACGTCGGTGTTTCGTTTTTGAAATCCAAAATGTTTCGACATTTTTTGCCGGATCGAGTTGATTCACTAAAACGGTTGGCATTTTTTCTGCCTTTGAGGTAGACGCCCCGACTTGTGCTTATTCTTTTGACAATTGTTGAGGCTTCAAAATGCCGTTTGGTTTGTCCAGATATCTTAATTTTTCGATTTTTGCCAGATTTTTAAAGTTAGCTCTTCGATTTTCGCCAATTTCCCCATACATGCCCCTTTGCCTTTTTTTCGTCGATTTTCAACACCGATTTTCAGAGTGAAGCAATCGAGCTATCGGAATTTAACTTTCGCCATTGCTCAAGTCTACTCGAGGGCTTTTCAAAACACCCCCAAAAAGTTTCTATAGCTCCATTAGAACGAAAGTTATGATCATTTGAAATTTCGGCTTTTCGACGATTCTGAAAAAGTAGGCAAAAGTGGTCGAAAAATTTCGCCCCGAAATTCCTTATTTTTCCACCGACCAATCAGGGAACGAACAAAACGACGACAATCACCCTCCGAATTGTCCGAAACAGCGTCTATAGAAGCGAAGGAACAGCCTGTTTCTTATAAAAAAAAAAAAAAAAAAAAAAACGCTATCGAGATCGCGAAAAAACGAATGATTTTTTCACTTTAGCGACAACATTTCGTCGAGTCAAGTGCGAGCCTGGAGATTGGAGCGCTGCGTAGAAACCGAGGCCGAAGAGCACGAGAAGGAGGAGGAGGATGTTTCTCCTCGAAATCCATCGGGGCATTGTTCCCGGAGAGTTCCGACGGGGGTCCATCGCGCCGCTGTTTATCCAGCAGCAGTCTGTCTTCTTCGCATCCTCTTTTGTCCTCCGTGCCCCCCCCCCCCTTGCCCCAGCCTCTTTTCCCTTTATCTTTCGCGCAGACGAGCGTTAAACGCAGCAGAGTACCGTTACGAGGGGAAACCGGGGGTCGTCCTCCTCGGAGATGAGGGTGCGCGCACAGGTCGCTCTCGAGATTCAACCGCGAGGGCACACGCAGCGCTGGATATTATACGTGCCGTTCGAGACTGAGAGAGTGCGGGCCACAACGTTTGCACAGCGGAGGCTGCAACACAGAGACCCCTTCGGGGTCCATTGTCGTCCCGTCACCGCGGCTGATTGTCAGTATTGTCAGTGGGACAAAGACACGGCGGGGGCTTGAAACTCACACCCCACGCGCGATTGCCCTCTCCGAGACGCGCGTCCCTTTGCGCGCGATTTTCGCGCGAATTTTGAGAATATATATTCGAAAAAACTCGGGGGTAAGTAAAAATCGACGGAGAGAAGGAGGCGTGGCGGATCGCGCGACGAGATCTCTGGCGTTTCCGCGTATATGCAACGGATGTTATTAAAAGAGTCTCGAATTCACGTGCGGATTCAGCAAACGAGCGACGGCGGACGTCGTCGCGGAATAGAGCATTTCCTACTTCCTCCTTCCTCCGTACATCCTTCCCGCCTTTGACCAGCGGGTTTTTATTTTTGCAAGTTGACGATATTATTCGCTTACGGGAGAGGATCGTCGAACATGATTTAACGCGAATGATTAATCATGAAAAAATTCACGTGGCGCAATAATCGAGGAAAGAAAGAGCGAGAGAGAGAGAGAGAGAGAGAGAGAGAGAGAGAGAGAGAGAGAGAGAGAGAGAGAGGGAGAGAGAGAGAGAGAGACGAATATTTATATGATATACTAGAAAATATGTACGTGTGGTGGTCGCTCTGCGAGTTTTCGACACTCACCTCCCAATGGCTGAACACGAGCTGCGGACTCGCGAGACCGGAAGTTTGCGTTCGCAGTTCTCGCGCTAGCTGGAAACTCTCGGGTACGGGAAGCGTCGCCAATACTCGGAAGTGACCACCGAATCCCAATGCACTTTCAGCAGCTATCACGCGGCCTTGTCTCCTGCCGAACACCGCGTACAGTTTGCCTGCAAAGGAAGCGCAAGATTTACCGCAAGTTTCAACAAAAAAAGCACCGCGAATAATGAATGTCACGAGAAGAGTATACAAATGATTTTTCGCAATTTTTCCTTGTCCCGCGTTGAATCCCATTTTGTTTTTCACGCCTCAGAGTCGCAGAGACCGCAGATTTATCGTATATTATAGAATCGACACTCGGTCGAAGAAAAAAAAAAAAACCGGTCGCGAGATTGCTATTCCGAAATTCAAAGAAAACAACGTCCAACGAGGGGGAGAGAACAGGTTGTGGACTCGAAGATTTTCATACGAATTACCGTCGGATTTTTGACATCACGCGTTAAAACGTCTCGGCACGAGACTTGCCGCGATTTCTTCCCAATTTTTCCGTCGGTCCACTTTCCTCCTCGATGTGGTCACGTGCGTTTGCCATCGGAGCGCGACACGCAACATCCGAATTTGAGCGAAAGTATACTATATACGCTCGTCTCTCTGGACCGTCCGAGTTGCGAAAATTGACAAAAACGCTCATGCCGATCGCGCGCGACACGTGATATTCTCCCACGAGAGTACCGCCCCGGCGGCCGAGTCGGATGGAAACTCGATCTTTGTTTTAGGACGAAATCGATGAAAAAGTTTCGGCCCGTCAATCGTCTCCCCTTTTTTGGCCAAACGTTGCTCACACACGTGCGTGAGAGGGTGCATCTTTTTTTTAGCTCATTTTTGACACTCTGCGGGCAGCGCCGGTGCGCGTTTCTTCTCCGTTCCTCGAGAGCGTCTCGTTACCGGGGGGGGAGGAGCACGACGGTGTCAGGTGGCCCGAGGGAGCGCCAGCGGGACTCGTCCAACCTGGCCGAACGGCCGGAGGAAGGATTCAATCTGGCTCGCATTTTTTCTCTCGGCGATCGAACAGCATCCGCGCGCAGCATCCTGCATCGTGCTACTCGTAAGACGAATTCCCACAGCCCTTTTTGGCACTCTCCGCTTTGTCGTACGCGGCGTCGCGTTCCGATTGTCAATTTCGAGAAACGTGGGTACAGAAACGTGGAAAGAAGAACCCGCCTCTGATTTTTCCAGCCGCAGTGGCGCGAGAAAAGTCTTCACCCATCGAGGACTTTCCTTCCTCTCATCTTCCTCTCTTTTCCTCTTCTCTCCCGCGAGACGACCAACTACGGTCGGAGAATACACGGAACACCGCGAGAGATGGTTACGAACCGGACGCGAGTCAGCGTTTTTGCCTCACCAATCATTACACCGTCGTCTCTTGGTCGTTGTTGTCGTCGTCGTCGTCGTCGTCGTCGCCGTCGTCGTTCGATCGTACTGTAAAGCGTCGAGGCTCATGGCGGAGTCAACGATGGAAAAGTCGACTGCGCCATGTCTCTCTGTATCGCATATCCCGCGCTCTTGACCGCATCGACGGCGTCTTTTGCGGTATCGCGATATACAATAATGGTACGGGAATTACGGAATGTCTCTTCTTCCCCAGCGTCCATCTCGCCGCGTTCAGAGGACCATTTTCAACGGAATTTATAAAGCAAAATGGTGCTGCAGCAGCAGCAGCAGCGCTCCGAGTTCAAGCTGTGTTTCGCCGCTTTCCCGCGTCAAGCGTGAAACGGCGATTCGTTTTGGAATATTTGGAGAATTCATGGGTCGCCGCGCGAGAGTAAAAGATCCTGCTCCATACGCTCTTTGATCGCGAGAGCTCTACCGCGGCTTATTTTCGTTTGCCGCACTAGATCGCAGCATCGAGGCGAAACAAAGTGAGAGCGAGAGAGGAAAACGAGCCCGCGTTTGTCGCGGCGCAGGTCGAAGCGAGAGGAGGAGTGCTTCGGATGCAGCTTCCGGTCGCGCCCTGCTGTAGCACCTGCGCTCGCGCTCGCCCCCTCTCCTTCGCCGCGTATCTTCGTCCTCTCGCGTACGTTCATTTATATACTCTTTTTTTTTTCTCCCCCCTCTCGTCTCTCACCCGTTGAACTTGGAACTCGTCGATTCGTCTTTTTCTCCTCCTGCGTTCCTCGCGGCAGAATTACGTCGACGAGGTTTCGGACGCCGCGGTCGATCGAGCCGTGCGGAATGTTTTTCAGCTGGCGATCGTTGATTTTCCTCACTTTGAAATGTAATATCATTTACGCGAGAGCAATAATCGAACGAAGCGGTTTTCGGATACGACGGTCGACCGAGGTGCGCTGAGGCAAAAATAGCCCCGCGAAGGTATACACGCTGGATTCGCGCGGAAAATGGTGAAATCGTACGGTTCTCGCCGCAGCAAAGTGCGGCGAACCAGTATTACATCGTATGCACCGGCTGGGCGAACGCGCCGGACGCGGAGACGCGCGAGGAGGAAGAAGGCGCAGCGGGGAACGAGGGGCTACTCATCGCGATATGCCTCGCGCGTCGGGAAACAAGTACATACAAGGAGGAGAGGAAAAAAGGAGAGGAAAGGGTAATGCTTTGCGGTGGAGCATCCGAGAGCGGAGGATGAAAAACACGAGGATGCGAAGAAGAAGAAGAAGAAGAAGAAGAACAGAGAGAGGTTGGAGAGACGGAGGCGCCCGGTGAATGGACCACAGCCTCCATCAATGAAGCAGTGCTTCTCATTCTCGTTCCTTTTTTTTTGTCGCGTCAACGCGTATATTCTCTCCTCGTGCGTGTGTAGGGGGACATATCGCGCCGCGTATGGCACGAAACGTCATGCTTTTGGTATGCCAATGAACGCTCTCTCGCTCCAAAGTCTCTCTCGCCATTATCTCCTCCACGGTTGCTCGGATGTTTTCGTGCTTGTCTCGAGACACTTGTCGCACAATTTTGTCCACGGACCAACCTTCGAGTGGCGAAAAAAAATCAAGTCCGTGAAACAAGAACGTCGCGATAATAAAAATTAACGGACCGCGCGGTCACGCGGAGAAAGCGACCGATTGTACTTTCTCTCGTTTTGCTTTTGTTTCGCGACATTTTTCCCATCGAAATCCCTCGTGGAAAGGCCTCGGAGCGGAGATGAAGATTTTCTCATCTCGCGCCATCGAGCGATTTTTCCAGCGACGCCAACGCGATCGTTCGTTCATCAACGCGGACGAAACATGCTGTGGGAGGTCACTTTTGCAATAATTTCATGGCCAATTTTCGCTCCAATGTCCAATTTTCCCGCTCGATTCGCATCGAACAAAGGACACACGCCGTTTGTTAAAAAATAATCATCGTTCCATGCTCGAAGCGTCGAGAACGCCGGGATAAACTCGTCGAAGCTGCTGGCAAATTCGATTTCCCAACGTCTCTGAAACTTTCGTTGCGCGAAGAGAACGCGTCCGAGACAATGCTTTCTAATACGTATTTATGAAGGTACATATTAGGGTGGTCGAAAAAATATGGACTTGGCGTTTTTCAAGCTGCTTCTACCGAAAAAATGAATAGAAAAAAAAACCTCGACGAAGAATCCGGACAAACATTTGCGTTTTGCCGCATTTGCCGGACACCCAAACGTACCCGGCGTACGTAATACACGTTCGTGCGGTGTGTGAGATATAAATATCGAGAGGTACCTGCGTGGAAATGTCGTAGGAGCGCATCACCTACGCCGTATGTACCCGCGCGCGAGCGTCGTCGTCAACGCGCCAACAGCGACGATACGGAAAGCACACGTGTTGTATTCCCGCGTGTATATCAATGAGAGTATTCGTGTATATGTGTCTCTGCTTCATATGTATATAGAAGTCGATCCGCCCACGAGATTCGTACGCCAACGCGGTCTGAAAAATACGTGGGCACGACGCGAGCGTAAGCAATGTGTGCCATTGCCTGCTGATGCACGATACATGTACGAGGAGAAACCACACAGGGTTTTTCGAAACACGAGTGTCCACGCTGTGTGTCTCTCTCCCCCGTCTTTCGCCCTCGTCTCGCGTTGATTCTCGGCTTGGTCTCTCCTCATTATCGAGGAGAAGGAAACGAGGCTCGCGGGAGAGCATACGATTTACGCAATACGGACTTTGACGCACGGATACCGACGGAGCGGCGGCACCAGCGCGGAACGTACACGTACACGTATACGTGGATGCTCCTCGCGATGTTTTCTTCGTTTTTCAGAGGGCGGAGAAAAATGAGACCGAGAATCATCGCGGTGCACTCGGAGGAGCAGGTTGTCGATGCAAAAACTCGCCGAAATTTAGCGAGATGACGGAGGCTGTGATAATCGTTGATAACGAACGGAATAACATTGTACGAGACAGGAGAAAATGTCGTATAGGCGTTGCGTGTATGTAACATGTACGCGCTGGTCGGCGCTGGTAGCGGATGGATGTACATGCGCGCGCCAGAGGTGATCGCGTGTATTTTATGATCTCGGCGCGCGTGGTATTCCTCCTCGCTCGCGTGGGTGTACTTTCTCGATGGGACGAGGCCGCGAGAGGGCCAAACTGCAGTGGAAACTCGAAGGCAGATTGCGCGGCGCGCGTACATACACAAGTATATATACGCGCGCGTGCACCACACCAGAGCGAAGGATGTGCGATGAGAAAGAGGAGCGAGAGATGGACAGAAATATAACTGTAGCCTCGAGAGATCCTCTCGATCCTGCGAATGCTCCTCGGATACTATATGGTACATGCATATATACGCTACGGGAATCTCGTGCTGCGCAAAATCGCGATTGCCATTGTATATTACGGAGCCTCGAACAGGGACGAGAATATCTCGGGTCGTTCGTTGTGCACGCGTAATTGGAATCGTCTTTTTTTCTCGTCTTTCGCGGATTCATGGAAAAACAGCGATAACTCGTTTGGCTTATCTCGAAAGTTCGATGTTGACGGCGAAAGGCCCTTCTTCGTGGACAGGATGCGCGTACCGCTCGAGGGATACCCGCGTCGCATCCTGCTGCTGTGTATTTCGAATAACGCTGCAACGCGAGCTCCGCTGGCTCCGCGAGACGCAACGGGGACGCACGCGAGACTCGCGGGTCTCGCGATACGCGGCGAACCCGCTACTCCCGGCGCGGATGTCTGTCGCGTCAAGTGCCAAACTAAAAATGGCATGCGACCTCAGAGTGAAGTGAACTTTGCACGCAAATCGTTCCCGATTCTCGCGGGCACTCGTGAAACTTTTCCAGCGATGAGCCAGTGCGAATCCGACTGGAATTTGCTTCCTCTCGCGCGAAAAGTGCTTCCTTCACCCTCCGCTGTTGTCGGTTGCTCGGCAGCTCGAGAAAAAAAAAGGGCCGCCCGATGCACGTGGATGTTCCATGGGTGTGCAGGAAGGAAAAAAGAACGCGAGTGTAGGAACGTCGGTGGCTGCGGGAGAGAGACGCGGCACGGCACACGTAAGACGGTACGTCGCCGCGAACTTGTACAAGATTCGGAGGAGGAGAAATCAAGAGCGAGATGAAAATGTACGTGTTCTCAACGTCGCGTTCTCCGTGTAGGTTGAAACTAGCGAGAGGAGCGTTTGTACATACATGTATACGTTCTCGGAGGACCTTAAACACCGTGGGAGGAGATGAAAGAGGCGGAGAGAGAACCCGCGCTCCATACAGCATCAGCGGGAGCAGCGGGAGCAGCGGCAGCCGGAGGTACGAAATGGCCCTCGAAAAAAATCAGCTCCTCTCGTTCTCCGCAAACGATATATACATATTTTCCTCTCCCCTGTACATGCATGTACACATACCGTAATGTCAAAAGGACGTTTCGAGAGATTTCAGGCATGACGATCGACGCCATTCGCGGGCTCTCTCTCCGAGCTGCGACGGTAAACGCGTATATCTGTCCATGGGCCGTTCCATGCGGGTCAAACTCGACATTTTACGAACTTTGACGTCTCGCGGAGGGAATGTCGGAAGGGAATTTTCCTCGACGACTCGATCGGCGGAAAAGCGCGGAAAATACGATGAACGATAAAAACGAAACGCAGACATTCCTTCGCGAAGGTCCAACGGAAAGAGCGTCGACGAGCGATTGACGAAAATCGATGTTCCGAAAGAGAGTTGACTCTCTGCGGTAGTTGGAAATGCAAAAAAGACGAGAGAGCTTCGGGCGAGAGTAGAAAAAATCAAAGTCTCAAAGTGGTCCGATCGGGCGCGGAGCGCCCAATGTATCTGTGATACGCACCGTATACGCGATGCTGGAAAGCGAGAGAGCAAAAGGAGCCGAGTTGAGCGTCCCCGCGAGAAGGAAGAAAAACGCCGCGGGCACGGAAGGCGAAGGCGACGGTGATCTCCCCACCTGGCGCAGAAACCAGAGAGAGAGAGAGAGAGCGTAGAAGAAGAAGAAGAAGAAGAAGAGTGAGATGCTGCCAAGATTACAAGAGGGTGCTACGGGAGCGAAGCAACGAGACGATAAAATATCTTTCTCTCCGTCCCTCTTTCTTTCATTCTCGTTCAACCAGCAGTGAGAGAGAACGTCGAGGAGAGGAGAGAAGCAAAAAAGAGAGTGGTGTGGTAGAGAGGGCCGATCGAGCTGAAAGACATCGAGAAAAGGAGAGGGATGGAAGAGATAGAAGGAGAGGTCGAATCTCGAGGGATCCAGAGGCCACGGGGAGAGGGAAAGGAGCGAGAGGGAGAGACAAACGCCGAGGGCGAGAGAGAGAGAGACGGTAAGAAAAAGAGGCTCTGGGTGGGGGCACCCATTCATGCTTTGCCTCTCGTCCAAGTGACCAGCAGTTCACCGCACGGCATACCTTCGTGTACCCCGTGGGCGCCATTCTACGCCCGGCATTCATCTACTATACTCTCGACCACGAGTCGTTCGAGTCATTCGAGTCATTCGAGTCATTCGAGCTCGGTCGGACGGTCGAGAAGAGAAGAAACATCCTCGTGAAAAAGGACGTACGGTCGTGTGCGTGTTCACGTCGATAGCGATCGTCATCGGCAGAGTCGGCTAGTCGCGAAAAATCGTTTGATCGACCGAGGTGCGCGACACGTGTCTCATCCACGCATCGGTGAGAGTACCTCGCGCGCGGATTCATCCCGAGAAACACCCCTGTGTGGGATGCTGCATGCGAAAAGATTCGTCCGAGCTGCTCGAGACTCAACGCGGCTTCTATGGCTCTTGGGATGACGATCACGACCCTCCGGACGATCGGGAAAAGATGGACTTTAAATAAGTGAGTGCGTGCGCGTGTGTGTTTCGGTGTTGTTTTGCCTTTCGGGTGCGCGTCGTACGTCGTACGTCTGTACGTCGATTTACGTACAGATATATCGATACGCGGAGGTATTACACGAGATTGGAAGCCACAAAAGGGCGATAGAAGGCTCGCGTTCTGTGTTATGTGATATCGGTGGTTCCTCGGCCTCCTCCTCGGCCACCTCCTCGCCGGCCAGTCCGGATAATATTATGCGGTGTAGAGGCTCGCCAGCAGCTTCATCCGCGAGACGACGGTAACGAGAGAAAGGAAAAATTCACCGAGAGAAAGACAGATCGCGAAAGGAGATTCCGGCGATCGCCGATAATTCGCGCGCGGAACTCTGCGGAATCGAGGGCGCGACAGGGACGAAATACGACGAAACGGCGCGGCGCGGGTGGAGGATCAACCACGATGAGGAGCCTGAGATTGGTGGTGATTTTGACGAGTCTGGCGATAACGAGGACGCGATCGAGCCTCCTCGGTGTCGAACTCGACGAGGCCGGCGAGGAGTTTCTCAACGAGTATCTGTCGCTCGACGAGAGCCGATACCTCGCCGAGCTGCAGGAGTTTCAGGATGCCGCGATCGAGATCGATCTCATTGACGGCAAGAAGCAGCATCGACGTCCCCATCAGGAGCCACGAGTGCTCTATCAGATCGGGGTGAGTCATTTCTTTTCCTTTCCATTAACCTTCCTTCCCTGCGTCTATTTGCTTACAATTTTAATTATACGCGATGATTATTCGTACAACGTTGGGGGCAACATTCGGATAAAACGCGATGAAACGGTGAGCGCGCGTCACTCGGCAAAGATGTTACAAAAGAGGGAGATGTTGATGCTGGGTCCAGCTCGCGAGATCGCGAGGAGTGGATCACGAGTAAATAATTACACACACACACACACACGCGGGCGTGTATACACACGAGGGAAGAGCAAAAACATCGCCCGAGGCTGTGAGTGGCGCCCACTCGGCGTTCTCCTCAACCTGTCGCGGATTCGCGAGAGAGAGAGAGAGAGTACACGCGAGCGCGAAAATGTGCATGTGCTTCTTGTTGTATCTCGCGGGATTGGCGCGAGAAAGAGGAAAAGGCAGGGGGGGGGGAGCCTCGTAATCGCGCTCCATTCATAACGCGTATAAGTTGGTCAAAAAGGAAGGAGAAAGAGAGAGAGAGAGATCGCGTCAAACGACTTTAATGCCCGTTCGAGGGCACGATCGATTCCTCTCTTTCTCCCTTTCCGTCGCCAGCATCTCCGCGACTCGAGTCGTTATATCATTTATACGTATACGTGAAACAATGTCGAACGGAATGCAGCCGCCGGCTTTCGTGCGGCGCCACAGCAGCGGAGATGCTACCATTTTTTTGCAATCCGCGAGGCGACTCGTCACCGCGCGCAGCGCTCTACGATCTTTTTGCTTTTGCCTTCTTCTCGAAAGACGAATCGACACAATTTTGTCCGTATTTGCGCATCGTAATCAACCTTTTCCTCGTGAGAAAGTTCGCACGAGTGCATGTAATTGAATTCAACGTATGGAGAGGATGAAATGCAAGAGCCGGCAGGTGTCGCAGCATCCGCATGGATGCACGACCGCGGAGAATCGTGTTGTTGCGCTTCGAGTGTGTCAAATCGCTATTTTACCGCATAAATATTTAATCGTCGTCTTTGTCCGGATAACCGAACATTTTCAACCTGCTCGGACGAAAAAAAACAATAAATTCTGTTTTTTTCCCGACTCGCCCTAATGCCTGTGTAATACGAAAATATATTAAAGTGTATATAAAGTATACATATATATATATATATATATATGCTTATATTATATATATATAATAGCGAGTGCCAGGTGTCATGTTCGTTGCGGTCGTGGGAGAAGCGAGAGACTCGTGAGAACTTCCGGATCGTTCCTCCGAGGCCCTTCCGGTCCTTCCCTATTATTCCATTTTAGTTTACTGCCACCGTTTCAATTCGCCATGCTCGTACTGCTGCTGCTTTGCCATATAACTGCCATGGCGTGCTTTCCACGGTGAGGATATAGGGAAAAAAAAAAAGTGAAAGAAGGACAAGAGAGAGACGAGATATAACATAATGTGTGCTTTAAAAAAGCGAGATGCTCTATTCGTCATGTTTTTTTCTCTCTCTCCGTCCCTCTCTGGACTTTCTTCGTGTCATGTTTTCCCTCTGCCCCTATAAATACCGTGCTTTGTACGTGTATATATACGTTTATACGTGAAAAAGCTCCATCACTCTTTTGGCTCGTATATACACACACTTTTCACTCCCCTTGGTTCGTCATTCATTCATTCGGGCTCATTCATACCTCTCGTACACTACGCACTGTACTCTTTTCTCTCTCTCTCTCTCTCCCTCCATTCATACCGTACCTCTCTCGACTTACTCACTATCTTACATTCGTCCATTCAACAAATACCTCGCCCGTAACTCACCTTCCTCGTCGTACAAGGGGCATTCCGGGCCAACTTTTACAGCAGGCGGTGTTTCCCAGTTTTCGATTTTTCGCCTCTCTCTCTCTCTCTCTCCCTCTTTTTCTTTTCTCAATGACTCAGTGTCAACAGCGTCATTGATTCACGATTCTCGAATTTGTACTTTGAAGCGATGAAAAAAAAAGAAAGAAAAAAAAAAAAACGTCGAACGCCTCGTAAAGTCCGAATTTTCAATGATATACTCCGTTAAAAAAAAAAAAACAAAAAAAACGACGAGTCAGTTCGGACAATTTTTACGAATCTCGTTGTTTTCGCGCCTTCTATTGACGCACTTTTCGTGAAACACCGCGTTTTCAATAATCGTGAAAATAATTCGATTCCCCGATGGTGCTTGTCGAGAATAAACGAAAAGGAATTACGCGCGTCTGGCGCGGAGACACGTGGCAAAATGTGAACTTTGCTCGCTCGTTTCCGAGGCACGTGCCAATATACGACTCGAGCTCTTTTCTCTTTTCCGTCTCTCTCTTTTTTTTTTCTTTTTTTTTTGCCCGTCTCTCCGTCAATCGAGCACAGGGATCGTCTCTCGTCGCGCGTATTATGTTCGCTCAAAGTGCTAAATCAACCAACGAAAATGTTTTCCCCTCGTCGTTAACATTTTGCACCAACACGAATCCTCTCCTCTCTCTCCGTGCTCCTTTTTTTTTTTCTCGTCTCTTCGTCATCGTTTTACAATTCTCTCCGTGGCTCGTACACTCGATTCCCTCGTTCAGCGTTTCCTCGGACGAGCCGCGCAACGCGACTCTTGATCCGCGACAATGATTGCTCCAATTTCGTTCGAATCGATTCTACTCCAAACTCGTAAAATTACTCGAAAAACAAAGTTTTCCATTTTTGCCGTTCAAACGGGACGAAATCTTTCGAGAGGGCTCTATAGAGAGAGAGAGAGAGAGAGAGGGAAAGGGAAAAAAGAAATTCTCGGCGGATTTACGTACACGCACGCAGGGAAGATGTACGCTGTCGCGGATGGACTGGAAAGAGCGAGAACAGGACGTACGTGATTGCCTCATTGACTGGATTGACAACCTCTGAATAGAGTTGTTACGGAGTGAGATTGTGTGTAGGGGGCCCGGGGGTTCGGGCGAGAAGAGACTCGAGACGCGAATTGATGTTCTTTTGCCGAGCTCCTAGCTGCTCCTAGCTGCTGCTGCACGTGTACACGTTTAGAGCATTTTTGCGTGACGACCGTGTGTGAGAGGATCTCCATGCTTCTGTCCGTGTCTTGTGCGTACAAACACGTGTACGTGTACGAGTGTTGGATCGATTTTCGCCGTTAAACGACGGACGATCGGCAGGCGCGATCGGCGAATGAAAATATATCGTAATGATGTATGAAAAAAAGGAAAAAGATCAAAGAGCCACGAGAAAAATAGAAAAATCGAGAAATTATTCGCACAGGCGCATGGATGCTGAGACAAAACGTAACGAGGCGAAAATGAATTCGCGTTTGAATTCTCGGACGACGCGCGTTGACGCGCCGGCGGCTATTTATAAATATTTAATGGGCAGAGAGGTTGGCGTCGCGCGTATCGTACATATTTTCCGTGCTAAATTATTGGCAAACGCGCGATTTTCTGCCTACGTCCGAGTCCCACAGTGAAAGCCACGAGGGCGAAACGCGTTGGAAAGTGTTATGAGCTTATTCCCGCGCGCGCGCGCGTCTGTGTGTGTGTGTGTGTGTTCCATCCACGTTCTCTCCTTCTCCGCGATAACAACAACCGGTGCGCAAACATAACATTATACGTACGGAAAGTAACAAACCGCAGAATCTCGCCTGCCGATATACTCTTGAATTTCATCACGCAAAATGATTTCAGAGTAACACGACCGATTTCTCGATGGAATCTCATCGAAACGAACGCACAACGCCCTCGCTCGTGTTTATTACGTAAATCAATAACGATTACGAGGATTACGAGCGCGACGGTCCACGCGATACCATTTAAACGCGTTCAATTTCATTTAGACACTTTATCGAATCGTGATTACGCAGTTTTTCCTTCGATCGTACGATCTTTCGGGTTTTTACGCCCTCTCGTGTGTTTATCATTTATCATCGCACCGGAAACAAACTCTCGATGGTGATCGAACGTCGATAATGATTATTATTCTTTTTATTACAACGATCGGTCATCAGCGTATACGTGGCGTTACGGGAGTTTGTTTCCGGTATAAAAATTTGCGCAATAATACACTTGAGACGGTGTCGGGTGTACACCGGCCGCGTGAACGCGAGCGTCGGTGTACGTGCGCGAATGGACACTTTTTTATTCTCGTTTCAAGTGGGTCGAATGCAATTATATCAATTTGCATCTCGTGCGCCAGAGTGATGTATTGCGTAACATTTCGGAGCCCCTTAAATGCCGGCTCGTCGATTCCTCGCTCCGCGAGACGAGATCCGATCGCTTTGCGTCAACGAAACAAATAAAATACAAACTTTCCCGCGTGAAACCCCCCCCGTTTAAAATAATTACGCCACAGCACGAAAGATCGTTTCACCGCCGCTGGAAGTATCCGCGAGTCAATGAAAGAAAATAAGAGAAAGCGCGTGTAACGAGAGTTTTGCAATTGCGACACGCGCGTTGCAGAGTCCATCGCGGGCTCGAGTGCGCCAAAAGCTCCGTGCTTTTCGGTTGTACGACTTCCACGCGCCCACGTGGCGAGCACACGTTGCTCAGCACCCGAGAAAAAAGAGGGTATACGAGGGGAAAAAAAAAAAAAAAAAAAAAAAAACTCGAAAAGGAGCCTCGCGACTCTGCGGGAAAAAAGCGCACACGCGCGCGAAAGAAAAAAAAACTCGTCGTTGCAATAAACGTGTGGCGAATGGCAAACTTCCGGAGGAAGCGCGGTTTTCGACGTTTTGTGTGTGTGTGTGTGTGTGTGAAAAAGAGGGAAAGAAGGAGAATAAAGAGCGCGTCCCGAGCGAGAAGGCGGGACGCGCGGTAACCTCGTTTGAAGCGATCTCAAAAACGATTTCCTCCGACGATCTTACAGGTAGGCGCATTTTTGTCCGTTTGGACGATTTTATGCGCGAAAACCCCGCGCGTACATTGGTGCGTATCGAAAAAAATGGCGGAGAGAATAAAAGAAGCGAGGCGGAGACGCGATCGCTCGAGGAAAATGAAGATGCGCGTGTTCCGTCGCGATGAAGATCGAGCAAGACTGTGTGTGAGGCTCTTAACGAGGACCGGAAAGGAAAAAAAAAGTGAGGAAAGAAAAGAGCGGGGATGAGGAAAGGTATAAGCCGAAAATCCCTTTTGAAATGCGTATTTCCAGGCAGGAAGCAGGAAGGAAACGCGCGGTCCCTTTTTCGATTATATTCGCTCGTTTCGTTCCTTCTTTCTTCCTTTCTGCCAAATGCTTTCGGTGATGCGGACTCTGTGAGAAAAATATCGCGCGCACCCTCCGACGACGAATAATCGCAATAAAAATCATTCTTCGTCAGAGGACAAATCCCCGCGCGCGCAAGTGTCGATATTTTCGCAGTTTTCACATTTTGAAAAAACAAAATCGTCGCGTTACTCCGATCGCATCTCTTCCTCTCTGTATCTCCGCGCCTCTTTTTCGGTCTCGAGACGTTGTACTATATTCACTTCCGGGCCCCAGGAAGACCAACAGGTAAAAAGGTACTCGGAAGGATAAGCTCCGAGCCCTACACAGAGGGGGGAGAGAAGAGGTCGAAGAAGGATGTTTTGATTCTCGAGGGAACTCCTCGCCTTGCTTCCTTCCTTTCCACCCTGCGAGTATACCTTCCGCTCCTGATTCATGCGCGTCTCTCATGCCTTTAGTGCGTATATCCTCCACGTTCTTTCCCCCGCATCGCTCGAGCCTCTCCTGCGATGCCTGGCCCAACCCTGCGCCGCACTTTCCTCGCCTTATTTTCTTCGTACGATAAATCTTAAATACACACAAACGTTGTTCCATCGGAGGTAAAAGGCTATAACGATACACGGACCACGTGGTTTTTTCTCCTTACGTGCTCCTCCCGTACATGTGCCTCATCCGTCTCTTTTCCTCAGCCAATAGAGAGACGCAAATGCACGCATAGCACCATTGTCGTTTTACCGGAGTGGGGTCATCCGGTTTATTCTCGAAGGCCCGAGAGACTTCCGCTATTTTACTCCAAGGTGTTGGTTCATATACGCGTAAACACACACACACACACACACACGCATACAGATGTAGGACAGATCTATTCATCCATTATTTCACCGTGTACCATCTTGGACACTAATTTGTCCGTGCACCTCGCGCTCGTTCGGGCAAAAGAAAAACGAGTATACGCATCTCCACGCGCCTTTTTTCCTCTCTTTCTCCGTCAATTTTCACGCAACTCACGAGGCGGTAAAGAGAAAAAAACAAACACAATACATAACGCCTGAATTTTGAATTTTTCACAAGATTCTTCGTTTTATTTTGAGAAAACTCGGGGAAAAAGCCGCAATACCGAAACGGAACGCGAGAGAAGCGCCGCGGTTGTCCGTTTGATTGTCTTGCTTTCGTTTCTTCGCGAGATCGATCGTTTTCTGCCGGTTCGCCCGCGAGACGGAAAGTGTTGCCAACGTTTTTTTCTTTTTTCTTGAAAACGAGAGAAACAACGCCCAGCGTTTGCTCCACATGTATTCCACATCAAAAGTATACGCTTGTGATAATGATAATAACGATCTACATTTATTGTGATAAAACGGGCCGTCGGGCGCCTCGGCGTGCAACCACCCACACCGGCCGCGTATACGTGCCTCTCGTTTAAATTGCTTTACGTATCCTTGGACGCGGAATATCGCCATTCACCCGCTGATGCATATATACGGCCCGTTTCGATACAGCAGAGGCCGATCGACACATATTTCGACTCTCGTTGGTCGCCGGCGCACGCGCACCAATCAATTTCGAAAACAGTAGAGTTGAAAACTCTGAATCTTCCAACCCGATCGAAAGTCATAGTCTTCTCGTGATTTTACACCCGTGCGATGATTTTTGGGACTGCGAAATGTTGACCGCTGGCGCGATAACAGTCGTGAAACAAAATGGAATGGCGAGCCGGCCGTTTAATTGCCAATGAAATTTCCGGCCTCGCGGTGCACAAAAGAACCAGAGGGCAAATGAGGCTTCATTGATTTGTAGATTAATGCCGCAATTGGTCGTGATGAGCGAGATGGAGCGAGGGAGCAGCACGGGCCTGCGTTTCGAGTCGTCCCAGTCGTCCGTGCTGCCCCGGGATACCCCGCGGCTTGTACATACGCCGTTGCCATGAAAATCCGATCAAAGTAACTCATCTTCGTTCTCGAATGTTTGAGGAATATTCGGGAACAAAGATACTTTGTACTCGTACGAAACATGGCTGTGCGTTTTATTCTCTCGCGAGGGAATGATCGTTTTCTCCGCGGTATACGCGTTTTCGCCTCCGATTCTCCTTTTCTCGCCGCTGCTGGTTCGTTACTCTCACTTGAACTCGCGCGCATGTACCCGGTAGCGTTTGAAATACATAACATCACGCGACCGCGCGTCTCTCGCGTATGCAACTGCAATTGCGCGTTTTCCACAGCAGCGCGACAATAATCATGGTACACGCTCGTGTCTACGAGCAAATTGAATACCGGCCAAGTTTCTCGCGCCGGGAATGATACAACACGCGCATCAGCCGGGAGCGCGTGACTCGTCGTTTAGAATTTTCTTTACCTCGTCGTTATTGTCCTGGATTATAAGACGTGGATGGCCAACGACGATAACGAGACCAATTAATCTCTCTCGCACTCTCCCCTCGGGAGAGCCCGCCGAGATCAGCGGAATTAGCCGTCTTGGAATTGTGCGGATGACAAATTTCATGATTTTCAGAGAAAGCGACTCCTCGGTCGCTTTGTGTCGATTGAGGAAAGGGGAAGAAAAAAACGCATGTACAATCATGACACAAATTGAACGAAGGATTTTTTTGTTTGCATCGTCGCAGGAGAGCGAGGAGGAATTGCCGGAATGCTCGGATCGCAGCGAGGTCTGCAGCAAAGTCGACCTGTACGGGGCACCGTGGGTCGAGAGACAGTGCCGGTGTCCGGGTGGACGCGCCTGTCCGAGCAACCTTCACGCCGACGACGGCCACACGATCGTCGACAAGACGCGACAGTACAAGCTGTGCGAGCCGGTCAAGAGATTGCCGATCTGTCGTTATTTCAAGTGAGTCCCGTTCGCTGAATATTCACGCGCGCCTCTGCGCAAAGAGATTCGCGAGATTATTTGCGCGACATTTTTTTTTTTCAATCGACTCAAGAAAATTCAACATCGAAGGAATATCAGTGAGATTCGGACGGAATTAACGGATAACAATGAACCAACGATTATTTTTCAGAGACGTAACGTGGACTCTCGCACCGGGCGGTGGACCGGCGAACGCGACCGTGCAGAGGGTGCACTGTCGTTGCAGACCCGGAAGCGTGCCTTACCTCGTGAGGCGACAGCCTCACAGATCACCCGAGGGTAATCCCGGCTTCATCTACGCGTTCGCGTGTTCGCCGCAGAGCGTAAGTTCCCCCGAGCGTGGTGATTTCTTTTTTTTTTCGGGCCTTCTCGCGTCGTCCCTCCCTCTCCCTCCCTCCCTCAGATTTAAAGAGCTCCTATTTGTTCATCTATTTTCGCGTGACATCTGATTGCGTGATTTAATATTATGGTAGCTTTGTTTGTGCTTATTTTTAATAGCTGCGTTATGGTGCTTTGGACCATTCCTTAGTTTATGCCTCGCTAATTTGCTCTCTGAACTGTTGGGACATCGATCAGTGATTTCGCCTGCTCTGGCTTCTTTAGCTCTTACTCGGCTGCTGTCACATTTCTTTACCCAGTATTATGTATACTACATCTTATTACACTGTATCCTTCTTAGCTGCAGTGTATTAATTATGTGTAATACTGCTTGCTTTGGACATTTTTGCTACGACGACACTTTGCTTACTTTGCCCACTTACCTTAATATATGCGCATACATTTTGGTTATACTTACGGCTTTCTGCATGGAGGCTTATCGGAGCACTTCTTTTGTTTCTTTATCATGATTTTATATATATTCTTTTTGTTTTTGTTTATTCTTTCTGTACTTTGCCCTAAGCTGTATACCACGGCATAATAAATTACTCAACTCAACTCAACTCAACTCTCGTCTCTTTTGACGACGATGGAACTCTCGCTGATTTTACAGAGGCTACGATGTCAACACAAGGAGCCATGCAGGCTGTTCACCGTGCGAAAGAGGCCGAGTTCCCAGCTGGAGGAGGTGAACGCCTCGCCGCTGTGTCAGTGCCCAAAGGGCCACAGGTGCCCGAGACGTCACACGGATCCCGGCTCGTTGCCGGCGAGGTCGTACTCGGGAGTGCTCGAGATAAAAACCTACAGCGGTTACTGCGTGCCCACTCGTCACACGGAGCCGGCTTATACTCTATAAGAGCCGAAGAAACGGCGATCGAAGCGAACGCTGTTCGTCGGCAGAGCGGACGGAGCGTCGGAGAGTCGTCTATCGAAAACTTTTCCATCTCCTCTCCTCCGCGCGCGAAAAAAACACGCGCGTGCGTATACTCGTTCGGCCAGGTTACCGATATTCATTCGGCGAACGAAAGGAAAGAAGAAAAAAAAAGAAAAAAAAAAGTCACCAGAGCGATCTCTCTTACCGACCGTCGATAAAATCGAAGCTCCCAACGACGAGTTTGCGCCGGAAAGATGCCTTTTAAAGGCCGCAGAGCCGATTTCATCGCGAAACCGGACAGGATTAAGGAAAAATAGTATTAAATGCTGAATGGAAGAGTGAAAAGATGATGGAGAGAGTGTGTGTGAGAGAGAGAGAGAGAGAGAGCGTGCAGACACGTGTACAACGATATTACTACCGGGTAAATCATTAATTACAATTTCATCAGCGAGAAAACACATACAAAAGCTTTAAAGTGACGAATGGTTCGTGCATTTTGCATCCTCTTCTCATTTTCCGCGTCCGTTCGGCGCCGGTTGGGAAAAAAACAAAAGAGATGAAAAAAATCACCGAATCAAACGTCACGCTCTGTTATTCTGTAATACGAATTGTTGCAGATTTATCGTTATTTGTATAGACAGTGTATAGTGCGTTCGATTTTAAACTTTTTTTTTTTTTTTTTTTTTTAACGATAGCGTAAATCACCGACGTGACGATCCATCGTCTTTATTATCGCGACTACCATTATTATTTACGCATCTACGTTATTATTATTATTAATACCATTATGATTTTTGATTCTATCACATTATTATTATTATTATTATTATCATGATCATTCGCCTTTATCGAGGTGAATCTCGCGTGTACGAGGAGAAATTTGGCGAAAAAAAAGAAACAAACACGCGAAAACATCGAAATATTGATTTTCTTTCGTTTCCACTCGCGGAGAATCGGACGTTTTTTTCGTCATCTCGACGAAACGTGCGGTCGATCGAACGATTATTACACGCGAATTATCAATCAATATTATCCAATATATTCCAACTGGTGTGTTGACGTTTCGTTATTATTAATGCCGATAATGTTTGAAAGAGAAAACGACAACTGTACATATTCAATGTATGTATATCGGATGGATTTCGAGTGCACGTACGAACGACGCGTTTATTTATAAAAGCGAGAATATTCCGCGGCAATCCGGAATGTGCGTTTGATCAGTGGATTTGACATCGATATTACGTTGATCGTGTTATTTATCCGTCTTATTTCTATTCTTACGCTCTTTTATTTTTGCTTTAATTTAATAAAGTATATATCACGACTCTGTTGATGATAATGATGTTTAAAATTCGTTTGTTGTTTCTCTTCGTTTCTCGATCGGATTCCACGTTCTCAACACCGTTTCGGTGGACTCGCGACTTTGCCTTTTTTGAGAATGCCTTTTTTTTTTGTCTCGACAATGAGCGCCATCTACACGTGGCGCGCTCTGTTCCGTGGTCGGTAACGCGGATCGTCGGTCGGTCATCGAGAGCGCTTCCCTACCGCCGCGGATGGGACGAGCATCGCAGCGCCACCTGTCTCGCTGTTGACGTACTCTCGATTAAAAAACGAGGAGAGGATCGAGAGCAATTATCGACAGTGAAATTGTGGTGGTGGTGGCGGCGATATAGTTGGATTACCACGAGGAATTCGCGCGTTTATCGGGGAGGCGGCGCTGCGGACGGAATTGAACGTTGAAATAAATCGAGTCGCGGCGGTCTGATCGTTTAATCGGTATACGACAGCGGATTGCGGTCTCAGAAACGGTACATGGCCGTGTGTCAAATTTTTCTCGATACGCTTGACTCTGGGAGGAGCACCGGATATATTTCAGGGTTATTCCCTCATTGCTCATAAACTGATCCGGTTTAAGGCGAAACAGTTTTGCCGCTCTCGTCTATATAACGGTGAATATCCAGTTTGCTCTCCGTATAACGCTCCGTCCTATCGGTTATCGTATTTCACCCGAGACACCCCGTATATAAAGGAGATCGCACGGTGTGGAGCAACACGGCGTAGCCGCCCCTCCTCCCTCCGCCCCTCTCGTCGCTGCTTCTCGATATTCCAGCGACTGTATCAGAGGCCAATGGGCGAGTATGGGAAAATCTTGTATACTATAGACTTGTTTATGGGAACGTCGCGGTCCATCACCCCCTTCGAACGCCATTTCTCTCTCTCTCTCTCGCTCTATCTCTCTCGAGTTATCCCCTCGCGATATGCCACTTGGTATGCTTTATTTATCGATCTTTTTCTCATTCTCGGTTGGCTGATTCTTTCGTGCGGTATCATGTCCACCCGAGTGTAACCAATAACTCATTATCACACATCGCTTTGTGCCAATATCGCCTCTGTAACAGGGCGTAATTCAACGAAAGCGCGCAAACGAAAACGCCGCACTGGGATAAACTTGTCTTTTTCCTCTTTGAGAACTCGATACGAAATTAAAAAGACCAACCTTTTTTCCCCCTTTGTGTGTGTGTGTGTGTGTGTGTGTGTGTGTGTGTGTGGGGGACAATTTGATTTATAGAATCGTGATTGATCGTCGAAACAAGAAAATTCATCAGGGTCTCAATTGATTTGCGGTTCTATTGTCCGTCGTCCGACCAGAGTGAATGTTTTCATGAAATTTGCCTCAATTTTCATCCACCGAGTGATGTAATATTTTCGTGAAAAGTCAATCACCCGGGTAGAAATTTTCTTAGCGCCCTGTTCAGGGCACTATCCGGTTGCCTGATTTCCCTATTAGGGGCCTAGCAAGGCAGCCTGATAGGGCCCCGACACCTAAATGTAACGTTCTGTCGGATCCGGCCCTCATCAGGTTTGCCTGAAAATCAGTTTAAAACACCGAAAAAAATTTTTGTCCCTGATTTTCTTTATTGGAACCTCATTCTAACGTAACGTATCACTTGAAACGTTAGCTTGAAGTCATATTAACGATGACAAATTTTTTCGGCGGTGATGGGGATTCGAACCCTGGTCCTTCCAATGAGAGCCTCGGACGCTACCGCTAGGCTATCCAGGCTATTGACAATCTAATACCTTTTAAAACCACAAAAGTCGAACACACATGCCAACCTTCATGCATATTATTATTCTTTCGTATTACTTATTACTAGTCATTTAAATTTTTTACTTATTTGTTCACATAATAATTTATTGACGCATCTCGTATATATTTATTTATAAACATTTATTATGAGTTGACAAGATTACCGATAAGGGAGGTTATGTAAAGAAAAACGCGGTAAAAAAATGTGTGTAGCTACCATATTCATTAGAGAAAACGTTCGGAAATAATATTTTTTTCTCAGTATCTGTATGTATGTAAGTATATATATATATATGCACATATTATAGGGTGTATGTGTGTTTGTCCGTGTATGTATACAATATTAAAAACAGCTATAGGTGAAAAAATATTATTCATATGCGCTGTATGTTTCAACATTAACGAGGTCAGTACTAGGATGGGTGACCGTTGAACTATATTACGGCAAGCCTTAGAGGGGCACTTTTAAGGCAAGCATTTTTACGGCCATATTACGGCGAGCCTTACAGGGGCCCTTCGAGGTAAGCCCTGTTACGGCCGTATTACGGTGAGCCTGAGCGGGGCCCTAGAAGGGATGCATTGCTACGGACGTATTACGGCAAAATTATGGCGTAACGGTCAGGCCCACGTCAGGCCCACGTCAGGCATTGTGTATTAGGTTTGCCCCTGATACATACTGATCAGGTCCTGATCCTGATCAGGCATATCTAAGGCAATTTCTACCCGGGCAGTGCCGGTTGAACAATAATACATACCAAACGTCGAATATGTCGGTTCTGCGGGAGGAAAGTAAATGACGTTTGACCTCGCCGTGCTCGAGAGTTTAATTCCCTATTGAATATCGCATTACACAGCGGTATCGCCTACGCGCCAGATACATGATAAAATCACGACATTTCGGTAAATTTGCACGGATTCAAAAGCTCGAGTATCTCGTTAAATTTCGTTCGGTGGAAAAAAAAAACAAGCGTTGCGCGTCCTCGGGATGTGCGAAGCCTCGGGATTTCATGTCCAGAATTTTTATAGAGAATTAGAACGTTCAAAGGAGAGCTTGATAGGGTGTGGAAATGTCATTAAAAATGGAACGAAAACGGTAACGAGGATCCAACGACCTTGTCCCAAAAACGCGACCCCCGCGTCGTCTTTTTGTCCACTGAACATCCGCCAGCGGAGGCAGTAGCGCGGATTCGCTCCAGCGGTGAGAGCCGGCCCCGCGACCTTCTCCTCAATTTCACCGCTCAATCATCGTAATCACAATTTCCATAATTGCCCGCGCGCAACTGCGATCGTGCCGTGCGTTTGCCTCCGCCGCGTGCGATCTCCTCCTCGAAGAGCATTAGGAATAATGCAAAAAAAGGACCTCTGTATACGACGGGCTATCCGGGGTTCACCACCCAGCAGCAGCAGCAGCAGCAGCAGCGGAAGAGAAGCGAGAGAAATCGAGAGGGAAAATCAGCCTCGAATAAGTGGCACCCGAATGGAAGATCGCAACTCGAGGCGAACACCTGCGCGTTATTTGTACAAATGCAATTTCTCTCTTGGCCCTGTTTCGCGTCTCTCGAGCTCGCGCCCCCGCGCGAATACACAAACTATGGCGGCGGGTATCTCACATCCACGAGCGCGGAGAGTCGTGATCTCGAAGAAGACCTTTTAGCCCATGTACCATACCGTACCGTACGTATATACTGTAAGATGGAAAACAACAAAGCGATGCGCGGTTACTTGATCAGATCGCAAGCGGGAGAAAGCGATCCTCCGTATGTATTCCATTGAAACACACACGCTCGCGCGGCATACGATCGGCATGCGCGTCAAAATTTCATACACCGGGGAAATATAATATACGATTTCTATGAACGTGCACGCGCACCAAGTAGTGGAATATACGCGTATACCAGAAAAATGAGGGTGTACTTCCGGAATAATCAGTGCACTCGGATATAGTCGCTGCATCATCTTGTTATTCGACCTTCATTTCCACCGAGTGTTTGCCAAGTGTCCAACGTACGTATTTGTTGGATTTGCCCCCGGCGGAAGTGCGAGGCTAAAAAGGCGCCACTCGCCACTCGCCTCTCGTCATTCGTAATTGATCATCGATCGTTCGTTGTAATCGCCGGTAAATAATGTACGTGCGTTTCTTTCGCCGCTCGAACATGTGCATCGAACGAAAGAAAAAGTGACCATCCGTTTGTGCGATCAGAGCTCTTATCTTCCGCAAGGAGATGAGGTAGACTCGGCGCCTTTCCTCTCTTGCCCCGTCATTTTCTCAACTCATCTCGCGTCTCTTTTTCTCTCTCGCCTCTGCTCGTTTCTCTTTCACACGCGTCATGATCCGTTGAAACAAAATTGTGAAAAATTGTCAAGGTCAGCGAGATTTTTTCGCGCAACAACGAAAAACCCCCGCAAAAGGGTATTTCGGTCGTTGTACCGGGGATATACCATTGGGTGAAGAACAAAAGCAAATGAGAAAGAGAAACGAAGGCAAAATCATTTGCCAGATACACTCTGTGGCTTCGAATTATCGCTGTGCACCGTTATAATTGCATTATAATTCATCATTACGCGAGTATACGTGTACGAGTGTATAGAAATTTATAGCAAATATGAGTGCATAAATGTGAGAAACTAATGGACAGGACGATATATATTAATACGAGGCACGAAGATTTCAGGGTCACACGTAACACTTTGGACGAACGGTCTCGTTTCGATTTTTCCTCTCGTCGGCGTATACACGACGAGAGAGCGATTCTATCCTCCCTGAGAGCGCATGCACGCGTACAAGGCCGTCCAAAAGTTGCCGCGTCGAAAAAACAAAAAGGACAAACCCAAACCCGAAAAACTTGGCGCACGAGAGCCTCGCAACACCGCGAGATCTCGCGAGAAAAAGCGAAGAAAAATCGCGATTTCTCATTTTTATACATTTCCGGACAGAGATCGGAGCAGGGGTCCATTGGAGGCTGTGTGTGTGTTCTCCGAGGAATCTATAACGCATGTCTGAAAAGTTTTGAACGGCAGTGTATACGACAGCCACGAGCTCGCACAGAAATCTCGCACATAGCGCGCAGTGTCGACTTCCGGTAGGAATCGATAGTCGCCACTTTCACGCAAACATCTGGGCCATGGACACGCACGCACGCACGTACTTCTCGATCCGCACTCCATTTATAAATACCATTTTGATATCGATGCGAGAACGAGAGGGAGGAGGGCGCCGCGTACGTCCTCATCTCGCCGGCGAGCATCCGCGGAAAATACGGAAAGATACACGCGCTCACGTGCTTATTAACACGGACGCTTTTCACGTACGCCAAATGCGTCGGGTTAATTATCTTTCTCCGCATACGAGGACGCGCACCTACGATAATTACAGCTGCGACGAAGATATATCGCTGCGCCGGAGCAGACTCGACGAAAAAAACCCACTCTCTTCATCTCGTTCGCGCTCGCCGCACGTTTTGTTCGATTTATCACGGGGGAAAATTCTTTCGTGATTTTTGCTAAATATATACTACGGTATAGCTATACATATAGGCGATAAATACTTTGAATTCTTTGAAAAATCGTGATAATTCGCCCCCCGAGTCTCGGAGAGGGTGTATTTCTTTTTTTTTCACTTTATCTTTGATATAAATATATTCCGGCAATTGCGTATTTCATGATCCAACGATAAACACGCAGCGTCCCGCCGGACGAGAATCGCATTGATTATCCCGCCGCAGTCGTTACCGCGAGCGAGTGCGTATGCATGCTGCTGCTGCTGCGAGAGTGAAAAGACGAAGAAGAATGGCGAAAAATCGCGACGAGAGCCATTGACGGGAAATGCGGTGGTCGTCGGCGAGGGGAAGACTCAAAGGACGCGTTAAAGGGGCCACGGAAACGAGCAAAGTGCGGATGTCACGCGAGCGCGGAATCTCTCTGCGAGTTTCCTCCGCATCTTTTGTTCACCGAAATCAATATCAGTATCAAATCTCCACATACGCGCATCTTCTTGTGTATATGATGGTATAAATCTCGCACACGGATGAGGCATTGAATCGACGATCTCAAATTTGTGAATATCGATGAAAAGGTCGTTAATCACGACGGTATTTCTCGACGATCAAGGTCATGGAAAAAAGTGTGTTTCCACTGAGAGTTAATACGGAAAAAAGCAAAATATCGTCTGCGTTTTATCGATAGATGGTCGATAGATATGTAGGCCAATGGTCCAGCATTCTATATACGGATGCTGGAATTCATTAATTCGTTGTACATACAGTTAAGATTGGACAACAGGTTCAAGAGGATGATGAAATGAGTGGTAAAGGATATGTGTCGCGTGTCGATGAATTCAACGTCGTCATCATTGATCATCAATTTTCCGATAAAAGCGAGTGTACATGCATGATGTATCGAGGGGAATGCGAGCGACCTGTGCGTTTTGTCCGCAAGATGAAAAGAGGAACTTGAAAGATCGGGGCGTGGACCGTGGACAGACATCAGCCATCGGGCCAATCTCCGATCGATTTTTCAGGTCATCGTCTAGCTGTGTATTCATAATAACGCGCTATCGCGTCTCTTTCGATTGTGGGCCTTTTGGGTCCTTTTGTTCTACGGGAATTTCAGAGAAACGGCTCAACCCTTTTTCGTTTTTCTCCTCGTACGAACTCTATACCGCCGCTCCTGAACGATATCGCATTTCCAATGTCGGAAGACCCGAAAATTCCTGGATAATTCCTCGAGTGGTGAATCGATGCGCACGAAGTGCGCTTAGAGAGAGAGAGAGAGCAACGCTGAATCAATTTCAGCCCCAGAGGGTAGATCAATTTATTCAGAGATGCAGCGAGGAGATAGAGAGAGATCCGAAACAGCTATACAACACGGGCACGAAAATATTCCGAGGGTATATACATTTTTATTTTTATGTAGAATAGACGCGGAGGAGTCGCACGCACACGGAGGAGCGCATCTCATCTCGTCCGAGAGAGATCAGCTACTCGGCAAGATCGATTTTCCAGGTCGAGCGCACACCAAGATCGAAGCTTTTGCTTCGGTGACTGGCTGCGCATGTATACTCGCGTAGACCGTACGAGTAATATGTATGTGCTACGGGCTCCTATGCACGTGATTCGAGAATCGAGATGCATCTCTACGAGCTTCTTTCAGCATCCTCTCTCTCTCTCTCTCTCTCTCTCTCTCTTGTTTTAGCATGTGTACTCGAAAGAGTCACACTGCCGGCGTTCTACATGTGATACGTCCGTGACGATCACCGCGAGAGCAAGCAGTTTGCTCTCGCGGGGATTCTTCGTTGGCATTTGCAGACGCATGCGAGAAAACTCCTGGGCAGTGTATACACGCGTGTATGCGTTATCCGGTATTGCTATAGACGTTTTGTTTTCGACGCGTATATGCGACATTCCTCGATGCAAACGCCAACTTGCGCTTGTTCTCTTCGCAATTGTCGAGGCTTCAAAATGCCGTTTGGTCTGTCCGGATATCTAAATTTTTCGATTTTTGGCAGAATTTTAAAGGTGGACCATCAATTTTCCCATACGCACCCCTTTGCGTTCTTTTTCGCGAATTTTCAACATTGATTTTGAGGGCTTTTCAAAATACCCCCGACAAATCTGTGTAGAGTGATTTAGGACGTAGTTACGGCCTTTTGGAATTTCGGCTTTTCGACGATTCTGGAAAAGTGGCCAAAAGTGACGAAAATTTGTTTTTCCAATCTTCGATAGTTCAACAGCCCGTTCCATCGCAAAGGTTCCGCCGATTACGAGACTCGTCGAGTTTTTTGCGAAAACTCGAAATTTCAACAAATACAAGAACGATGCAGCGTTTGGACTCGGCGACGGGGATAGAAACCGCGCGTCACGAGCGGCAGATATCGCCCGCGAGAGAGAGGGACAAGCACGAAGGAAATTGAAGAAACAAGACGGAGGAAAAGGAGTGTTTTATGCAGCGAGAGATTGCGGCGAACGCGGGCGAGGCGCAACCATCGGGAATGCAGCAGCCCGCCTTTGCTTGCCTATGAGGACGAACAAGGACGAGAATGGAAAAGATGCTGCGCAGCGCGGCACATGGCGTGTAAGCGTCGTGCCACGGCCGAGAGTCCGCCGCTCCATCCTCGGACTCTCGGAGGATATTAGCGTCGGCGGTCCAGCGCGCGGCCTCCTTTTGACGCGAATCATCCAACCGTATAGATCGAGTAAGTTTCCTCGTTCGATATCACGCTCCGAGGCGTACCACGCGATATAGCGCACGGTATAGTATTTATACACGAAAAAGAATCTTCCGAACGAAGCTGAGATGAAAACTGCTGCTGGATAAACTTGGAAAATCTTCTTATCCAACGAGTCGGAAGAAACGTCGCGATTTCACACCGACGTTTTTTTTCTCTCGTGCAACTTTTTTCCTCTCGAATATCGAGGAAGAAGACGAGAGGCATGTTCTCTGACGAAAGAGAATATCCTCATCCGAATGGATGAGCTTATTACGAGACGCTGCACGGATGAATTCGAAAAATTGCCTCATGCCGGGGCGAATCAAGCATCGCGATTTCACCCTCTGTTCTCTCAAGCTTCTTTTTCCACGTGATTATAAAAACGCGAAATGTTATATCTCGCGTGGATGAAGAGGGCAATTTCTTTTTCCAGCATTTAATCGCGAACGACCAAGCGGAAAATTAATTTTTCCTGTTTCGCCGAACGATGCACGGAGAATAAAAATGGCAAAAACCGCAAAGAGCAATCGCGAATGACGACGAATTTTCGACGCGTGTGTGAATCGCGAGTATAAAAACGCTTGCAGCGTGGCTCGGAGCGAGATGAGCGGTGGAGCCGACACCGCGAAACCCGAGCGAGCCCCCGCGGCAGCGCACGTGCTCGCGTTATAACCGCAACAAATAATACGATACTTTTTCCTTTAATCCTCTTCACCGCTGCATGCGCGATCGGCAAATACGAGATTGTAGCGTTTCATTCACCGCCCGTTTCTCGCAACAACGAAAATACCGAATCGCAAAGCGATAAACCAAAGATTGCTCAAATATGCATCGAATCATATCAAATCTTCGATATCGAGAAGATAGAGAATCGAGTTTGGAGAGACAATTTAAGTCGAGAAACTTTAAACGAGTACGCGCGAGGAGGGGTGCGTTTTTATTGTATTCCATTATGCGCATAAGGGATACTTATTAGCGGAAAGATGGGTCGGTGATGACGACGGCGGAAAAAACGGGAGAAAGTCAAAGATGAGAGTGGGACGGCGGAGAGAAAGAGAGCTGAGAAAAAAATGAGCGAGTCGAGGGAGAGAGAGAGAGAGAGAGATGAAAGCCATCGATCATTTCTCGTCCCACACACGTGCTATCGACCGAGGCTCTTCCCTTTCCGCGATAAACAACCGACTGTACATAAACTTTCCATCGTGACTCTGACATCGGCACACAAAATGCGTTTTACACATGCACATCGCGAGAATCCGCCGGAAACTTTCCTACGCGACGCGTCTCTGCGATTTATCCGCATCGACTCTGGTGAAAGAGAAAAATAATCGCCCGATTCGATAGAATCTATTTTTTACGACTTTTGTGATGCTCGCATTGTATTACGATCGACGAACGATTTGACGAAAAATTGCGGAATTCTTTCGAAATTCATTCGCTCGAGTACAGGGTGCATTCCGTCATTCTCATTATTCTTTCCGCCCATTTTACGAGATCCTCTGCCTCTTCTCTCTCTCTCTGTGTGATCTAGCGTGCAGCGAACGCGTTCGTTTCCACCCGAGGGGAAAAGCAGCGACATTACGGACGTACGACTGCAAAGCATCTCCTTGCGCACCACGGAGAGCCCTTGCTCCGTAAATTGGCATCGAAAACTCTCGAGGAAGAATGATTATAGCTCGCGTGCACGCGAGAAATGAGAAATTATTGCGAGCGAGGGGGAGAAGGAGAAAGGGACGCGAGACGAGGAAAAACAACGACGAGGAGGAAGAAAAAAGGAAATGGCAAAAAAAGGAGACACGAGGATCGAGAGCAAGAACGAGGTGCCGGACGGCGACAACGACCACGACTACGAGGACGACGACGACGATAACGACGACGACGACGACGACGACGACGAGCAAGCGCGGCGGACTAGCTAGAGTGCGAGTTCCTCTCGACTGACGTACTCGGAGCCTTCTGGTTGGCTGATAAGTGGGACTAGCGGGGACTCATAGTCAGGATCCCTCCTACGTGAGGCCCCAGTCGTACTCGAACCCTGAAGAAGGAAACGCGAGCGCTCCTCTTCGTCGTGAGAACGGACGAACGGGCTTGTTTTTTTGTTCATCCAACATTCTTAACGAACATTAATAAGCAAACAGTGGGACGGTCGTCGCGAGGAAGAATCGAGAAAATTCAGCGAGCTGCAATCGTCCGAGAATCGCGTTCGGTTAAATTCTCAAGGCTCTCGAGAGTACGTCCCGATCAACTCTCCGAAATCGGAAAATCCCCGTTGTCTCTTTCCCCCCAATCGCGGAATTTTTCTATCGCGAGAGCGCTTTCCGAGGTCGGAAAAAGCCGAGGTTTCTCCTCGCGATTTCTCCGTTCGTCTCCAAACGACGTTGTTGTGCTTGTACTTTGAATATTCGCCGGCCGAGAGCGAAAGCCGCTGTGGAAAAAAGAAACCATACGAGGTACGTTGACGGCGAGTGCATTTACCTTCATTTTTTATGCTAAATATGAACAACCGCGGCTAATGCTTGTTTTTCCTCCGATTTCTCATTCGAATATTCATCCCGTTGCTTCGTCTCAAAGAAGAAAAATGTCGCGGTCGGGGTTATTTTTTCATTGTTATTTATCCCGCGTCGATTTCGGAAATCTCGGTAATAGCAATTGACAGTTCAATCCAGCGATCGAGCTCGGAAGCGAAAAACGCGCGAGTCACGATTTGAACTCACGGAAGCAGATTGCGCCGTAACGAAAGTGTCTCTGAGGACGAACTGGCTCGAAGGGAAAAAGCGACAAAAGTTCTCCAGCGATTTGACTCGCTCGAAGGAAGATGAGGTACTTTGAGATTTTGCGACAGCTGCGATCGAGCGAAACGCCGATCGAAATTGCAGTAGCAATCGCGGTAAGAGCGTGACAATCGTCGTACGAGTAGCACACACGCGCACGCACGCGATATAATACACGAGTGATGCAATATATATATATATATAGCGGATTTCTGTATATGACATTGCCCGGAGGAAAGAGCGAAGAGTGATTGACCACTTTTTCTCGATGAAAGTGACTTTTCTCTCGCATCTTCGCACGCTCTGTCGCCTACCGGGTGTGTGTCCGTCGTCTTCGTCCTCGAGTGCTCGAGTATAAAGCATAAAATCGGGGTCCAACGGGAAACAAAAAAAAAGACGAAAAATATCGATATACGAAAGTAGAAAAAAATCGTTTGTCAAAAAGAGTACGTAATAATTTAGAAACATGTCGAAATACGCTTCGAAAATAATATAGTTTTCCGCTCCGACTGGAGGTTGACCGAGTGATTTTCATCGCGGACGGCGGACGGCGACTTTCAGCCGTTTTTTTTCCAAACACCCGTTATTAATACGCATCGAAACAACCAGTTTCGTTTCGCGCTTGTTTTATATATATATATAGTTACAAAATGGTCAATGGTCTTCCACCGCTGGCTTCCGAATGACATTCCGCCGAGTTTTTACACGCTCAATCCCGCCGTTTGATCGACGGTCTCGCGACGTCACTCTCAGCTGATTCATCGGAGAGCTCGGCCCGCGCTATTACTTTTATTCGCTGCCGTCACTTTTCTCCGGTATGCGCCTCTGCGTAATCGTCGATACGCGCATCGTTCATCGAAATACATTTCCGCGGTCTCGCCCGTATTTTCACATCGACCGAAGCAGCTCTTGTGTTTCATTTCAACGATCGAGCGTACGGTGAACGTCCCGCCGAAAGTCGGTCAGCTGTCTTTTTCTTGTTTGTTTACATAATTAATAAGACGCTCTCAGAAAACACCTCATTTGCACGATTTTTTCGTAATCGTTCTTCATTTAATCCGGTCACATTTCCCATCGACTTTTCATTAATCGATAATAAGATTCATCCGTCGCTGATATTGACATCGTTTGGCCGCCAACGGGCCGATACTGACAGCGACAATGATTAATGTAATGACGTCGTTAACGACACAATGAACGGCTCCGCGGAGATGCCACTCACGCTGGTCCCCTCTGTTTGTTTCAACGACCGATGTGACGTGTATGTACGTCGACAGCCAGCAGGGGGTGCGCTCGGAAAATGTTGCATCAACGCCGAATAAATATACGGGGTATTTTGCATCAATACGATTGGGCCGCTGGTCTAATCTTTCTTAATTCAGCTTCTAGCAGCGGAGAGTCTCTTCTTTCCTCATTGAACAACATCGTTAATGTCTCCCGAGGTGTTTACCAAATCCCCCTGCATCCCCAGAGTCATCAAATTGTCACCGGTTGAACCTTGCTCATAAATTATCAAAAATTTACCATAATCGCTGTTTCGTTCATTCACCCATACGCTTACCGCCCCCCCCCCCCCCCTACTTTGGTGATGGAAGAATAAAAAATAATGCCCACACTTGGATCCCCGAATAATTTCTCTTTTTCCAACGGAAAAAGAACGGTGATGGATCGAGATGAGGATGCTGATATTTGGGTCAAATTGACGCGGAACGTCCCGTAAATCAGTGTATATGCATGCACGGGATGATGAAGATGACGTTAAAATGAACGCCGCGCGCACCTAATTAACTCGAGACGCGGCCTTGCGCGATGCTGATGTACGCGCGTCAAGACGGTAACTTGCCGTTTCGCTCCATGCGGAAAAGCCATATGCACGTGCACAGCACGACTCATCGTGGATTTCAAGCGTTTGTACACCATAACTGTGACCTACATCCGCAAAACAGCCTTTTTCCTTCCTTTTCGACTCTTTTCTCGTACGACGGAATGCTCCACCTTGCTCTCTCTCTCTCTCTCTCATTTCATTCTCGCACATACAAACGTGATGATTTCGTTTGCGAGGTGAAAAACAAAATCGCAATCGACTTTTGAGCGAAAATGTACTCTCCCCTTTCACTTTCCGGTTCTCGCCATTGTGAAAAACGGAAGAATGAAGGCCGCCACCTCGCGACTCCCGGAGCAAATTCGCACAACGATGCCTTTGAAAAATGCACGGCATTGTGATGAAAATTAATGAAATTCATCACGATTGTTCGAGCAACCTGGCGTTGAATCGCAGTTGGAAAAAAAATGAGGCATTATTCGTATTGGAAACGAAAAGTGTAAGAGGCAGCGGGAGGAAATACGAGAACGGGGAAAGGCCACGAAGATGGGAGGATACGGAAGAGAAGCTCTTTCGCGCGGGAGCTTCGTGATGCTGCGGCAAAACGCGTGTGCGCTAGAGGCCGATGCCACAACGGGTTAACGCGATCTGGAACTCCCTTAACGGTAACAGGATTTTTTTTCTTCCTTCGTTCGTACCGAGGATTAACCGGAGATTCTCGCTGGACCACTCGAGAGCCGCGAGTGCATCGAGATAATTCGCCGGCGCGATTTGATTGAGAAATTCTCAAAGAGACTCTCGAAAACTGCGAGAGAGTGATGAGATTTTTCTTCACAGACTCTCGGAAGAGAGATATCGAAAAATTGTCAAATTGGTAAACAAAAAAAAAAGAGAAAAAAAGCTCTTTCGTGCACGAAAGGCTTTTGCCGTCGTGTGCGAGCTAACGCGATCTGTGCAACTCCCTTAACGGTAACAGGATTTTTATTTTCTTCCTTCGTTGGTCCGGAAGATTATCCGCGCAGAGATGCTGTCTCTGGACCGCTCGAGAGCCACAAGTGCACCGAGATAATTCACCAACGTGATAAACTTTCCGGGTGGAACGAGAAATTCCCACGAGCACTTTGTGAAATTCAGCGAGACAGCGCGCGAAGCTTGTGGATTAACAAAATCGTTTTCGAATACTTTCGTCGTTCGACCCGTCAAAAACCATCGTAAATTCCAAAAGACAGACTCTATTTTACGTTCACCTCGGCTTTTCTTTTTAAACGCACAATGCGATTCCACGTTCCTTTTAGTTTATTCATAGATGAATATCTCACTCATTTATGTATAATGCAAGCGGAGAATATACGCGGAAGATGCTGGGAAAAATTGAATCTGCTTGAAATATCGCGAGCTTCATTGACTCATTTAATATTCGCGTATTCGCTCTTTTTTAATGCCATGGGGGCGAGGGGGCGGGCACGAAGGAAAACTCGATGAATATACGAAGCTCGCGGGCAGCGGAGAGAGAATTTTTTCCTCCGGACGTGTTTTATGCTTATTTATTTTTCAAACACTTTCATCTTTCCCCTCGCGAAATCCACTCGGTGCATGCGAAGGAAAATATTGCCGGAAATTTGTACCACGCGCAGAGGAGCTCCGAATATCGTTTTTTTTTCGCGTGCGTAGAGAAATAAAAAAGAGAAAGAAATTTCGTTGGAAATTTTCACGAATGCCGAGATTCGTTTGTGGTTTGAGGGAACGATAATTACCGGTGTTTACTCAATAAAAGAGCATGAGAATTCACTCGTCGAGTCGTAATTCGCGCCGTCCGTAAATTTCCAGCGGAATCAATTACGCGAGGCTTCTGCATCGTTATTTATTTTGCAAACAAAGAAAACCTCGCATAAAGCACGATCGTTATACTCTTCGATGCGGCTGGAATATTTTGAAAATTCATGAAATACTTTCTCTCGTACGAAAATGTATCGAGAATAAATAAATAATAATGTTTGCCGCAAATCGTCAGTCAGCAGAGGAATTTTCCTCCATTTTACACTTGCTGAAAGATGAAGCGGAAGCACAGATTCAAATTCAATAACGAAAAAGGATAAAAATATTTTCAATCGCGCGCTACAGGCGTGCAACTGTTTTTTGCAATTATTTCCCATCCCGTCAACGAAATCGGGAAAGTTTCCCGATTAAATCCCTCTGCTTCGTCTTCATCTTCCTCTCTCGCTCCGTGGAGGATGAAGGATTTATTTTAGAGTGCGGCCAAACTCGATTTACCGGTGCGGGGGAAATCGCGAACCTCGCAGTCGACGTCGAGGTGCGGAGAGTGAACGAATATACATAGGTATACACGATTGATTCGCGAGCGCACACACGGAAAACCGGACGTTTTCTTTTGATTTTTCCTCAACAACATTTACGTACGCGCCTGTGCGATTCGTCGACACTTTTCTTACTGAAACTCTGAAAATGGCATCGCGGAGATTTTTTTTTGCGAAATAACGAAGCGCCAATGATGAGATGAGGTTTTTTTTTAATTATGGAGTATAGACGCGCGCCAAGAGAGGACGGTAATGTTCGTATATAATGGCGAGCGCGAAACGGTCTTTTTCTTATTTCACGATGGTAACAACCATATCGTATTTTACGTATTCTTGCTGGGTTGCTCCTCTCTCTGTGTGTGCCACTGGGTGTCTGAAACGGTACCCATCTACGTAAATGTCGTGTTTCGTCCAGAAAGAATGAGGAAGAGGAAGGGAGAGAGAGAGAAAATGTGGCACGTGCATATGCAGAATCAACGGCACTGAATCAAACACCGCGCGCTCAAATTCAACGCCGAGCCTTTTATTCGATCGACAAAACGAGAACGAGCATCTCCGTTTCTCTCTCTCTCTGACGTAAAAATAAATGTCGACAATTTTTTCGACTCGAAAAATGGAGACAACATTTTGTCCCTTCCGAGTGACGTTGAGCGAGTATCTTCATTTTTAACGCGAAAATTACGCCTGTTTTTCATTGCAGAATCGATAATCGAGCGTAACGGAGGAGTACATCGAGCGGAAGAAGCGAATCTCATGGTGCATCGAATCGGAAGGAATTGAGACAATTTCGTTTGGTTTTTTTTTTCGAATTCAACACCGCCAGGAAAAATAGAAAAAAGTCTCCACGATGAAGAGTATCGTGAGCGTGACGATCGTGTCGACTCTCGTGATGACTTTTTGCCTCGGACTTCCGTCGTCCCCGACGCAGACCCGCGGCACGGCGAGGATCAAACAGCAGACGACGCCGATACCGGCTGACGACGACGGTCACGCGATTCGATCGTCCTCCGTTTCCGCCTCCTCCTCCTCCTCCTCGACGTCTCGGACAACGACGAGTCAAACGCCGATGACGATTGTCGAGCAGAGAAACAAAAATGCCGAAGAAACGACGAGCTCGAGCGTGCAAACGAAAAAAACGTCGAGCTCGGCGGCGTCGTCGTCGGCGTCGACGACGACGAGGACGACGACCATCAGCAGCCAGCAGCAGAGTACGTCCACGAACTCCGCCAAGGAGACGAGAGAATCGACGGCGAAAAATCGGCCGCAGATCAAAATAACGACCAACTACACGAGCATCGGCGAGGTGAGTTTTTGTCCAGTGATCATTATTTCCCCTCGTATAGAGTGAAAAAAACAAAAATCTCAACAAAACTTTCGAAACGTCAAAGTATATAGATCGGTTCGATCGCGGTCCTCGCGTCAGCGGTGAACACGGAGGGGTAGGGAGAGAGAGAGAGAGAGATGAAAGAGCAAACACGTTTCTCAAATTCACCACGGGAGAACGTACGAATGAAAAATAATGGCAAAGCCAGTTCTTTAACTCGTTTGCGAAAAATGACTCTGAATAATTAACGAACGCGAGTTAATTTCTCAAAATTTGCGCGACAAAGTGAGCAAAGTTGCAAAGTAAACCCGCGAGACTCTCGTAGAAAAAACCGCTCGATATACATTAATTTGGGGCTCGAACGCGATGTATCACGTTACCGTATGGCGAGGAAGAAAAGCAGAGTTACTCGACGGAGCAAAAAGAGGGCTGAAAAAAAAGGGAGGCATTCTTACGACGCACTGATAATGATATATTCGAGGAGGGATATTGAGAAAAGCTTCCGTCGGTGGGATATACAATGGGAATCTGACGGACCCTTTGTTGCGAGGTACCTTACGGAACATTGAGCCTCCCTCGAATGGCTCGAGGATGAAAATATGAGGGGTGGATAAATACGTTATGAGAAATAAAGCTGAAAGGATCATCGCGCTCCAATTGCGTCGTGTCGCTCCGCGTATCCGAATAAACCGTGTCTTCATCCTCGGACGTTCGTTTTATGGCGCGTATGAGCGTTTTCCGCGACAGGATGCGTCGGTAGACTTTCGTCAGCTCGAGCACGAAATTTCTAATCGAAACAATATCCGTACGCGCTTTTTAATCCGTCAGACGACGCGTTATCGATCACCGCGAGATTCGGCCGATATTTCTCGGGAAAACTCGCGACTCACGGCGAGTGAAACTTATCCCGTATGATGAGAGATGATGCGCCATTTGTTTCTTTATCATCGTGACGGGTCGAGCCTGAAACCCCGAACTCGATATCATTCGAACAATGGCGAACAATGTGCACGGATGTGTTTTTCACGATCTTGACCTTGAGAAAGCGGTAACGTCGTTACCGGAGATGTACCGGAGGCTGCGATAGCGAGAGAGCAACGTCGATGCGAATAAGACTCGAGAAGTTGTTCACCTTCCGGCGGACGAAAGCCGGCATCACGCGCGCGAGGGATGATAACCGCGCGCGAGTCTCCTCAGCGCCTCGTTCGTTCCGCGGATGGTACGGAGAGCAAAAAAAAAAAGATTCAGAAGAAACGAGCGTCTCCGCGGTAGAGGCGCGAGTATAATTTACACTTTCGCGAGCGTACGCGCGCGGAGAGTCATTCAGGCCGCGTACGGATAGCCTTAATGACCGGCAGCGTGCGCCGCAGCCTCGATGGTCCATCGGAGCAATCCGCGTCTCTCTCTCTCTCTCCTCTCTTGCCCTTATCGTCGTACACCGCTCTGGCGTCTCGCTCGTACCGCAAAGTCATTAGGGAAACTCGAGGGAGGGATTGCCGCTGTTTTTTCGCCCTGCCGAAAGATGCGCGCGGTTTTATCGCTTCCAAAGAATATCAGAATCAGCGGGAGCGGGAAATGAAGAGGAAAAGTTTCTTGATATTTCTTCGATTTCACAAGAAACAGTCATACTGGAATCAAGTTTTGCGAGAGAGAGAGAGGGGACACGCGAGGTAACATCGCGAGGAATGAAAAAAGCCAGAAAAGATCGAGCCGCTCTTTTCTCGATCTTGGCCAGTCCAAGGAGGAAAATTCCTCCTGCCTCCAGGCTGTGCCGAGAGCAACAACACGTGTATCCGGCTCTTTTCTCCTCTCCGCCACCATGCACCAGTAGGCTTATCTCCGCGAGTCTCTCGCTCTTGACGCACATGTACACAGCATGCAGACGCGCGCGTAATCTCGATGGCCGATGCATCCAGCGGAGATGCAATCGAGGACGTCGTTGAATCGGCTGGATTCGTCCACTTATCCATCGGAATCAATCATCACCGCGATCTCGCGAGTACTCGATCGAATCTCCGAGGCTCTTTGAGAACCTCTCGTAAACAAATTCGTACGCACCCGAATAAAATTCCGATAAATCCGGAATTTACATTCGTCCGTTTGGCCATACGAGAAAGAATCATTGTCAGTCTCTTTTGCCGGACAAATTGCCCCGAAAACAAGAGAGCAGAGAGAAATTTGTGGTCGCGTCGGCAAAAGTCGAAAGCTTCGACGCGAGACACGCAGCATCGATACGATCTACGCGTCGAAGACGACGAACGTACGATTTTCGTTCGTAAATTTCCCGTCGAGAGACGTAAAACATCACCCCGGGGATATCGGCGGTTAATCTGGCATGGCGCTGGGAAAATCTGATCCCTCGAGTACGTATATACACCACGAATAAATAATCCGCTTTCACTCCTCGTATCAGCTCCCGCTGCTCAAGAGTTTCGAATCGTGCTGCTCCGATCAGCTGATCTGTACGATCTCGAATTTCATGAATATTCTCTCCACGACGAAGCGGGCGTTCAATCGTTTAACCAAATTTTTCACACCATTCTCATTCATCAACGTGTTAAGAGGCCAATAAATACTCGCGTTAGCGGCCCATTAGATCGAGATAAATCAGCGCGTACATCTCATGAGCGATATTTCCCACAGGCGTATATTTTCCTTCGACTTTTTCAAAAAAGTTACTGGAAATCCGATATTTCCGTTTTCGAAAGCTCAGAATCGAGAAAGTCCCGGTTTGAGATTTTTCGTCCATGCTTCGAGCGTGTCTCTCGGTCGTGGACTCTCCTCCGGTTGTTCGCCCGCGATCGCTCATCGTACCATTCGCGAGCGTGTGAAATTTTCAACACCGTGCGAGCTCGCGGGCGCTCGGATAGATTTTAATCGTGCCGGAAGTTCCATTTCTATTTAAACGCCGCTATATCGCTACCGCGGCTATCGTCGTCGCTGTTATATACAACAATCGCTCCGCGCACAGACGCTCCTCGGAACATCCCCGCGGAGGAGCGCGAGCCGCTCGGCTGCTCGCCGTACGCGCGGACTGCGGTACCACATGACCCTCTTTAATTACAGTTACAATCACCGGCGAAGTGTACTCTCCGCTCCGAGTCCCGAGGACGTATACACGAACAATACGCGTATGATACCGCGATGACGGCGCGGCAACCTGAACGGATCGCCGAGAGCGCGACCTTCACGCTTTTGTAATTAAAACGCGGGACCAGTAAAAGCTCACGGCGACCCCGCGTGAAAATGCGTTTTTAATTGCCCCCACGTGAGAGACGCTCTCGTATCGTATATTATAATTAACGTGTATGTTTCGTATTTACTTTCGAACGCACTCCATCATCGTTCGACACAGTTTTCACCGGTGAAACCGGCGGAATACGCCGCGAAGATGGATATCTCGTCGTGAAATTATGAATAAACATATATCGCGCTTTATTTTTATTTACGACCGCGCGATACGATAATTAATGTGTACCCTCCGTGTTTACTCTCAAGCGCACTCGTACGATTCAGAGAGGCGATTAAACTCGAGGTGCAATCATGACATACGCGCGTCATGCTCGCATTTGTAATTCGGAAACGGTCGTTTCGGCAGGTGTTGAAAAAAGCGAAAAATAATTCTACATTGAGAAAGCAGCTCCGCGCGAATCGCGCTCATTGCTGGAAAATTTCGTCGGGAGAATCTATATCCGCGAGAACAAGTACGCGTTTGCACAGGAACGAGATGGAAAAAAAACGATGAATAAATTTGTATTTCCTCCGCTACCCCGCGGAGCTTCCCATGCTGCGGGATACTGTGAGAGGCCATCGACGCGCACCGCGCCAAGCTCCCATAGAATATATATCCAGCACATTCCCGTTTTTATCTCGCGGAAATACGCCGCGGGGAGGCGGAGGAGAGGAGCAGGTGCATACGCACGTTGAGAGACGGGATTTGAGGAGAAAGGCGCCGGGAGTACGCGCGGGAGAGGCAGGATACGACGGGATTAATTTCCGAGACGATCATCTTTCCGACTAAACGCGCGCGCCCCGGGAATACGACGCCGAGAGAGTACACACTCTGATGATGCGCCCTCTTTGCATACTCGGAAGATGCTGGCAGCGGAGTAGAGTTTTATCGGAGGCAAACGCCGGACGTCGGCGGGGTAAATACATACGAGGCCAAGGGTAGCGATGGAGAGAGGAATTTTGAAAGAGCGCCAATCGCCCGCCTCCAAAGTGTACTTTGACCCCCGCGATCGATCCGTTTTTTCATTTTCTTTCGCGAGGATAATCCGCGCGATTGAAACTCGCACGCTACTCTGCTGGTTTTTCTCTTATCGGAGATTCCACTCTCGAGTCGTCCACGATAAAATATGAAAAGCAAAAATTGATTATTCATGAAATCGATAGGAGATCGAATGCGGCGGATGTGCATGTATTTTCCATATTTTCCTCATACCGAGACGACCTACTCGAGCTTCTCTCCCTCTCTCTCCCCCCTTGACAGGCGTTCCGATGCTCTGCTCCTTTCAGATAATCGCGTATGCGCATTTATCTACGTATTTTGTAAACAATTTCACATCTACCCCCTTCTCTCTCTCTCTCTCTCTCTCTACGTGTACATACGTGTCTCGTGTGTCTACTATACTCGCAAGTCGTCATCATCGTGGCGAGTTTGCAAATTTGCATGTAATTACATGCAAACATTCAATCTTCGCGAGAATCCAGAGATTCTTTTGCACGGTTGAAAAAAGCATTTTCCACGAGCGACAGAAAAATCGTGGATCTGTCGACGTTTCTCAAAGCATTTCCCGACGATTCAACCATTCTTTTTTCCAACCGACTCGACTCGACGAGAGAGTTTCCTTCCCGCGTAATCTTTGCTCCTTTTGGAATCGCGTCTGTCCCCATATACGTCCATGTATTTATCGACAATTTCGCATCCTCCTCTCTCTCTCTCTCTCTCTCTCTCTCTCTCTGTGGCACTCGCGCGTACTGTATTTCCAAGTTATGATGAACGCGATAGGCTGTGCGAATTTGCATAATTACACGGAGCGAAGCGCCGTGGACATTCGCCAGGGGAAACACACACACTTTCGCCGCCGAGTGTGGTCTCGCGGGCTCTCGTGACGCCGCGAGTTCGTTAGACGACGATATACGATGAGACGCGATTAAAGCTGAGAGCTTTTCCGCGTGACGCGACTGCTGTGGACGCGTACGACGTCAAAAGCTCCCTCTGCCGAGAGGAAATGCGTTTTATACATCAAACGAGACTCGACGCGGGCTCGTCGAGATCGCCGAGTTGGCTGTGGAGTGAAGAAGAGCGGAATGTCTTTTGTACGCTATATAAATGCAAAACATACGCGCAGAGTCGAGTTGGATAGAAGAGAGAGTGCGTATAAGCTACTATAATCGTGAATTGGATCAATCGATTGGCCTCGATCCATTAAATCAATGCCCACAGGGATGCTGGACGGAAAGAGGAGAGATTGGAAAACGCAGAGTCATCTCAGAGATGAGATGAACTTTCCAGCGAACGCGCGAGTCGGAAAACACTTTTATTATGCAAAATCGACCAAGTTTCTCTGCATTCGCCAGATTCCCCATGGACATCTGTATCAACATTTTTTTTCTTTCCAAAACTCCATCTTCTTTGGGCAAATTCGTTGGGATTTTTGAGCAAACAAAAACACGAGAGCATCTTTCGTTCTAAAATGGAATCTTCGCAAAAGTCCAAAGATTATTCACGATCCTCGGAGGGTCGTTGACTATTTCGGTTTTGGTTTTTTCACAATTCGAACCTCGTCTCGGAATGATAGAAGCGGGGAGAGGTATGCTCCGAGAGGATAAAGGTGTACCTCACTCGCGAGGTACATAACGGTATACGAAAGTATATCGTTCCGTCGCTTTCTCTCGTTTTATTGGTGAAGAGACGCGATGCCGAGTTTGTACACGACTTGACGCTGCCGGCTGGGACCAGCTCGAAGAGGCGAACGACGAGTGACTTTCGTCGTCCCTAACTCGACCGAGTCCTACTGCAAAAGATGGGACTCGACGCGTCTTTCTCTCTCTCTCGCAAAGTACCGAGCGAGATGAAAATCTGGATGAGGAATAGGTCCATGCCGGTAATTATCTGATTGCCCGAGTCGGGATGCATGCAGAAGCCCGGATGAGGCTTCGTCTCGTGTACCATCGGAGAATACGTAAACGCGAATGCGCACAAACACACACACACGTGTGTACAAGCCGAAGCTTCAATATCTTTGCTGCAGAGTTGGCAAACGATCTGACAATGCCTCGGGTTGTTGCGGTTGCAGCGCGGTTTGTGCGGTGCAGTTAGTTAGTTTGCTTGGCCTTCTTCCTTACGATTTAAACGCCCGAGCGAATACACACATACCGGAGCATAATTGAACATTGATAGCTTGTGCGGGACTTGCTCGTGCAAAAGAGAGACCCTCTCTCTCTCACTCTGCAACGTCCAACGCTGAGCAATTGAAACGCGATTGTTTTTCTCGAATTATTATAATCGCGCGCAGGTCCAAGCTACCTGGATGGAGAATTTTTGTGAAAAACGAAACAGGCGATAAATTCGTCTTTTCTGCCGACGAATGTCGAAAATTTCGGAAAAAAATGCATTGAAAAAGTTTCCAGTATTGAATGTAAAAGATGATGAAAAATTCGGTAGAATAAATATAGGAGCAAAGAGGAGGCCCGAAAACGTGGCAGGCCCGATTAAGATGTAATACTTACGGAGCGCTTCGGGGCGGGATCATTTATGATACAAAGAGGAAGAAAAAGTGGCCGCAGCGTCACTTTGGTCGGAGAAAAAAGTCGAGGTTTTAGCCGGGAGGTGTATCGCTTAATGGCTCGTATATACAACCGCCGTTGCGTACGTTTTTCGTTGACAACGTCATCAAACCTCGTGATTAATGTCTTTAATGTTCCAAGGCGGCGGACGCCGTGTTTTTCGAGAGAATCGTCCGACGAATATGCTCGAGACAAAAAGGAATAATATTAAAATAATTATTCCCGTACGCACGCCGAGTTTTCCAGGGAAAACTCTTATTCCTCCATTTTTCTCCGGTAAACGTCGTGATGTATTAAACGTGTAATTGTCGCGAATACAAACAATTTGCGCGGGTACTTAATTATCCCCGCGGTGTACACTCATCGCACACGGTGTGGCTCGTACTCCGGGAGAATGTGACGAATACTCGAGAAATAAAAATTTACAATAAAAAATAAGCGGGAGCGGAAAAAAAACCCGTTGCGTGACCCGCTTGCGGTGAAAAAATGTACAAAGAGTTAATTGCGGGAACAGGTGATCTGTGTGTTCAAGAGCCTTTAAAAAATAAAAACAATGAATTATAGCCTCTTTTGACCGAGGGCTTAAACACACGGTCGTTTCATCAGTCATTTTTTTCTTCTTTGGCGTCCCGACAATCCGAGATGTGGAATATAAATCTCGCGTCAACGAAACGAAAGATTTTCAACGATAAAATATTTTTTTGGGGGTCATTTTGTCAGCCGCGTTGAAATCGCGTCGAACGAATCGCGATTTCAAAGATCGTGGGCGCTCGATAAAGCATCCGCCATCGTGTTTAACGATCCACGATGAATTTGCAGTCCCATTACATTTCCGTGGAATCGCGTTTTTCGCGAATTAAGCGAAGCTCACTCTGCGTCCGAGAGATCCCCGAAGCGATTCCATCTCTTTTTCGCGGTCCTTTCTCCACGCGCGTTTTCATCAACTTTATTGTCGAGCATTCCCGCGTTGGAAGGCAGATATTGTGTGAATCGCGAGAAGAAACGATAAGAACGGATAAACGCGATTTTACCGGAAGATGCTGCGAAACGCTCTCGAGCCTCGTCTCTGCTCGTCTTCTTCTTCTTTATGCCGTCGTTACGCTATTATCTAACGGGGTTCGCGGGATATCTGCATCGCGCGTTTTGCTTCATCGTCAATTCTCGATACTCACCGCGACGTAACGATGAAAATATAAACTTGCCTCATCATTTCCGTTCTCACGGCTGAACGGGAGCCCGAAAAATCACCCATGCCAGTTGCAATTTTCGTCGAATCGAAAAATTGACTACAACGTTTCTCCCACCGTGATGTTGAGGGAAGAAAAATAATAAAAATGAAACGAATATTCCCGTGGCCATTTTCGTAACGGACTTTTGTCGATTATTTTCATCGATTTACAGAGCGAAGGGTACGGGTAAGGGTGAGTGAATAGATTGGTGAATAGATATTGATTATTCAATTTTATGGAAAATCACTGTTTTCTCCTTGAAATAATTAGTTTTCGGGAATAAAACCATGCGATTCGTGATCAGCGAGAGATTTTCTATCCAATAAACACTGGAGGCTTATTAATTATTCAAAAATTAAAATTGATCCCAAAACCAGCGTATTTTCCGCGTAAACTCATTATTTCGGCCGGAAAACGCAAAAAACGATTTTTATCGAAAATCCCTGTTTTCTCCTTGAAATAATTAGTTTTCGGGTAAAAAACCATGCGATTCGTGATCAGCGGGAGATTTCCTATCCAATAAACACAGGAGGAATATTAATTATTCAATTTTATGGAAAATCACTGTTTTCTCCTTGAAATAATTAGTTTTCGAATTAGATTAGATTTTTTTTTAATTTTTCATTGAATTATAGATTTTTCGGCGAAATATCGGTGATTTTCGTAATCAGAGGGAAAAAATACATCGACGTAGACTGTTGAATTGGATTTTAAAGATGCAACATTTTTCACCATTTTTTGCCGAAATGGTTTAAATCACCAAAATGCTCGCCATTTTTTCCCCGATTGAGGTGGATACTCCAACTTGCGCTCATTCTCCGGGCAATTGTTGAAGCTTCAAAATACCGTTTGGTTTGGCCAGATATCTTAATTTTTCGATTTTTGGAGGAGTTTCAAAGTCCGACCATCGATTTTCGCCGATTTTCCCACACATACCCCTTTGCGTTTTTTCCGCTGATTTTCAACGTCGATTTTGAGGGTGAAGCAATCGAGCTATCGACATTAAACTTTCACCATTGCTCGAGTCTACTCGAGGGCTTTTCAAAACACCCCCAAAAAATCTACGTAGCTTCATTAGGAAGAAAGTTATGATCAGTTGAAATTTCGACTTTTCGACGATTCTGGAAAAGTGGCAAAAATAGAGTCGAAATTCTTTTTTTCAAATTTCCGATACTTCAACAACGTGTTCCATCGGAAATTTTCCGCAGATTACGAAACTCGTCGAGTTTTTCGCGAAATTTCAAAATTTCAGTGAGAAAACGGAAAAAAAGTGATTATTCAGATCAGAATAGTGTTTTGGGGTTTTCCGGGCGATGAAATTGATAAAACTGTGGAGCGCGCGCGACAGCGCCTTAATTTTCTACGCAATTTAAGCGAAAACAAAAATTTGTTGTCTAATCGCGATCGACACGCCCGTTTCTCCGATGAAATTAAGGGGACAAAAAAGCGATGGACGATGGAGATCTCTAGTAGGATTTTTCGTCGAGCGATTTTAACGGATTTGCAAAAAAGAAATCTGTGCCGTACCGTGTGTGTGTGTGTACCACATATCTCGCGCGCGATCTAGTCGTGGCTGCCGTCGATGTTTTTTTTTCTTCATTCGAGTGGTAATTGCGTTTTATAGCAAAGCAAAAAAGGGAAGCGAGCGAGAAAGGCGAGAGGAAAGTTGAGCAAAAAGATTGTACGCGTGTAATATACGAGTGAACCCGTGCAATAACCGCGTTTCCGTGTCACAGAATCCGTGCGAGAGCAGGCCGGATCGGTTGCGCTCAGCTGATCCTTCGACATCCGGTGTGACCGCCGTGTGTATCAAATTTGTCCACGAACGCGTTTGAAAACGACACTCGAACACGACTCTGCCGACGAACAAGACGAAACAAGACGTCTCTCGTCCGCATTCGTATTTTCATGAATTCATACATCCTCCTATGAACGTTCATACGTCACGTGTGCGCTCGCTCAAACGTATATTCCATCTCGTTTCTCCGACTGCTCCGAAATTAGTGAAGCCGCAAGATGTTGCCGAAGAAAGCAACGAAACGCAGCCATATAGTGCTCGATTCAATTTCGAGTTCCGTTTATAGCGAATATAAAATGCTGTTCACAATTTTCCGTCAAAATTGAGAGCAAAATGTCACGTCGATCAACCTCGATGAAAAACGACGCGTTTCGTTCCTCATGAACTTCCGATGAAATTCAGTGGCTCCGTTCGTATCGGACACCCGGTTTGTGTGTACAGACGCACACGTTAAACGCTAATGTTAAACACGGCGATTCTCCTAAAACAATTTCTTTCATTTTTTTTTCTCCATTTTTTCATTTTTTTCAACGCATTCGGAGCAGACTCACAGGCCCGTAAACTCGAAAGTGCCAATTTGCCTCTGCCGAGTAAGCGCGTTCGGTAAAATTACTGTTACGCATTGAGTATATAATCGTGTACGTAAAAAAAAAAAGAAACACGCGGCCGCAGTTGAAAATCTCAAAGCGCAACGATACGACTATGTATGCGTGTATTTTATTAAAATTTACAACCGTGGATGGATAAATTGTCGAAAATAATCGTACGCAGGCGGCTTTGTTGAAAAAAAACTCGACCGAAAGATCCCTCGAAATAATTCTATCTCGCGAACCCTCAAGAGTGCCAAGCTTGTGCTGAAATACGTCAATTGTGACGTCTGTTCGCGTAAAACAAAAAAAAACTGCATCGATTTTTAGGCTCCGGAACTTGGCGTTTTCAAACCTCGAAAACGTCAAATATTACGTTTTGCTCATTTTTTTATTGAAAAATCTGTAAACGTTTTTTTTTTACCTCTCGATTCCGTTAATTATGTTAATGGCTCTACGAATGGGTTTTGCAAATGAATGATTTCTCCGGAAATTTGTTTGATTTTTCAAAATTCTTTTTGAAATCGACTCCGTCACGTTTCCATCACGAGGGTATAATACCGCGCCCGTTGTTAAAGATCCAAACAAGACGCGGAGATAAAAAAAGGCACACGTATAATGACGGAACAAACAAATTGAGAAAGTAAATGTTCAATTTTCTATGCTCAATTAAATAGACTTTTACGATTTTTCCGATTTCCGGTAAAGGCCGGAGGAGAAAAAAAAAACGGATTGTTTCTACGCTTGTTATTTACAGGCGGATTAATGGCCCATTAGAGGTTTACGATACAAAAATAAGTATTGAAAAGAGAGCTGTGTAAGAGGAAAAGAAAGCGCAACCGCCGAGAAAAGCCATTGAAAAATGCACTTCTCTATCACCGTGTTTGCTCCCCGATGTATATCGCTGTAATTTCCCGACTCTATTAAATCAATAATATTGAACCTGAAATCGTTATTTTCGAATAAATAATAATTGGAAAAAAAAAGCGCGATCTAAATCGCGGACATTTATTTGAAATCTTCGCTCGAGCGAGTGTGTCTCGGTTAGCCACAGGCGCTCGGCGGGCAAAAAAACGACGATTTTGCAATCGATCACCCGACTAATCATTGATCGTAAACGATAACGAGATCATTATTGGGAGACAAAAAGACGAAATGAAACGAAAGAAATTGAATTCTTCTCAAATAGTGTACAAACGTCGTCGTGCGCGTTTATGCTCGAAATATAAAATATGTGTAAGACGTTGATGAGGGTCGAACGCTCGTGTATCACTCAAATACCGTTTTAGTAAATTCTCCGAGCCCCTCTTGTTCTCTCTCTCTCTCTGTCTCTCCGTAACTACGTTATACCCGCACCTTTCACGGATTATTAATTATCCTAGCGATATAAAAGATTTAAAAAAAAAGGAAAAGAGGAAAAGAGAGCGAGCCGAGTCTCGGCGTGGTGTGCGTCAGCCTGATTGGTTGTACGTATACGCGGTGGCGAACGACGTAAAAGTAAAAGATCGAGACAACATTGAATGGTCCGCGAGCGCAAGAGCGCAGCGGTAATGATTGCTTTAACGCTTTCAACTATATATCGTCGGAGGCTGGCATTGCCCGCGCCGGTCTTTTACATACGCGCGCATACCGGGTGTCACCTGAATAACGAATAATCAGCTGTTGCTTTTTTGACGACGTCACGCGATGATAATGCCCCTTTTCTCGCTGTGACCACTAGAATCGTCCAATTTTCATTGAAATTTCCGTAAAATCGTAAATAATCGATCAACGTATTGGGAATTTCCCGCGTGGACGAGGTGGAATAATAGAAATTGACAATTTAATCGTGGTGTCGCTGAAAAATGCTGCGAGGATACCTGCTGCAGTAGCTCGACGATTCAAGAGCCTCTCGGCAAAAGCAGCTTCCTAACCAGCAGCTGAGTAATCTTCCTCATTATTCACCAGACCCACCCTGTACACTCGAAGATAGAATTTGTACGTCAGACGTACCTCGTCACCACGATACACACGATTTTCCTGACGCACGATTATTCCATTTGGTTTTTGACGAATGAAGGAGGCGTGTCGAGAGAGAAAAAGAGACACGACGGCGGACGAAAAAAATGTAAAAATCATCCAGTCTGAGCGTAAAAACGATTACCAAAGACACCAGCCCCATTTTCATGCTCGGTGGACACGCTGATTACACACACACCCGTCGTTGTTTCTTTCATCGTTTCAGCATTTTCCTCTCTTCCCTGCGTTTTCCACGATTCCATGGAAACGTCAAGTGGGAAGAGGCAAATTTGAAACATTCGACGACGAAATTCGAAAAAACTGCAAACCCACGTACGGGAATTTGCAACGAGAAGAGAGCCGATCAATCGGAATCGCAAATCCCGTGTTGGAGTCTCGAAATGAAAAACCGAAATATTCGCTCCATGAAACGAGGTTGTATTTCACATCCCTCTCTCTCTCTCTCTCTCTCGCTTTTACATATCCTCTGACTGAGTGATTATAAAGAGCAGAGAGCACGGGTCACGAGGCTAGAACGAAAGGAAAAAAACGGCCATTGCAAAATGAGAACCTGCAACGGGATCATTAACAACGTGCATCGCGTTTAATCCTACACGCATAGAGAGAGAGAGAGGAAACCGGACACTCGATGATGGTGATGATGATGATGATGAGGATATTCGAAACAAAACACGAGAGGAGAATTGAAAACATGAAGCGATATGCGAGGATCGCTTGTAAAATTAATCGCGGAGACGAGTACGAAGGGAAAATCCGATTGGAAAATCCTATACTCGTTTCGTGTCGAGGGCGTGAGGGAAAAAAGGAAAACGAAGGAAACGACGAGATTGAAAAAATAATTATCGAAATTGATCGACGATCCTTTGCCTCGCGAAACTTCTTTGGAATTATTTATCTAGGTCCTTGGGACGGTGTTATTCGAGGGTTTGATTGCGAAATCGCCGGAGGATCCCGCGAGGGATCGCAAGAATCACACAGAGGCTCCCACAGCACCTCGACCAGTCGACAGCTTTTTAATATCGCCATCATCGAAAATTACCGTCGCAGCGTTTGGTTTTCAATTTCCGTACTCCGTCCTCCGCAAAGAACCGAGAAGCATCATTTGTGAACAGAGAAAACTCGAAGCGAAGGAGAAAAACGACGAGTTTGTCCCTCTAATTCGGTCGCGGTGTCAAAGAACAAATGACAGAGAAGCTCGTTCGCCGTTTATACGCAATATACAAAGTTGGAGGATCACTCGGGCAAAACGACCGAGTACTTCAGGATCAAAGTGCCACGTGTTCGCTCGACGAGAAAATCGACGAGAGTCTCGAGCCATCATCAGGCTTCTTCTTCGTTTCGTTTTTTGTTTTCTTTTTTTTTTTCAGCATCAAAGCGACTGACTAGGATCGGGAGAGGAAAAGATGGACATTTCTCTGCTGTGCAGCCACGATTTTTTCTCGCCCTTGAACCATTGGCGAGAGAAAGAGAGAGAGAGAGAGAGGAAGGAAACGTTGGTCTTCTATGAAGGAAAGATGCGTTTGGAGCGCTTTAACGCTACCCAACTATTAGCTGGCAAAAGTGGTTATTGTATAGAAGGAGGCAACGTTATGGTCACCACTGAGCTATAAATATGTGCAAAGAGCACACAGGTTGCAGTGCGCTGCACAACGGGAGAGAATAAAAAATATAAAGATTGAAGATGGTGAAAAGATGGTACCCGTTCGAGGATTCCTGCGGTCTCGCGCTCTTTTTTCTTCTCTCGAAATATACCTCCAGCTGCCATCTTTGCGTTAATGACCGCCCAGCAGAGAAGAGACTAAAGAGTCGGAGCCAGAGGATCTCGTTGCTCGAGTCTCGAGTCTCGAGGCAATCTGTACTCTCCTGGTCCTTTGACGAATGAAACCTTTGGCTTTTGGCTTTCATCGTTGGCCTCGCCTTTTGCCCTCGACGACAGATTTCGTCAATTTACGCATAGTCAGATATTTTGCCTTCTTGTCGAATAATACCGCAAAAGCGACGGTAGCTCCGGAGGAACCGGAGGTTGCAAGATATTATTATTATCATCCTAAAGTACACGAGTACGCGGAAATTGTCGCTTTGTTTCGCTTTTGCGTGGGGACAGATGCACCGGAGAATCCTCGAGATGGAATCAAGGATGTCCGAATGGTTGCTCATTCGAAGAAAACGTTGATGCGAGAGAGAGAGAGAATGAAACTCATTTCATAAACGATTTTCTTTGCGGCAAGTACACCGCTGAAACCGCGAGCGTTATTCGTGGTTTGTCTCGTTATAAAATCCATCCGCGCATACGGGAAATTCCGCATGAAAGGAGAGACGGAATATCTTCGCGAGCACCGCAAAGTAGGCTCCGTCTCTTTTTTTCACGAGTCAAAAAGCTCGCTCCGGGATAAATTTCTCAAGGAAAAGAGAGACATTTTCCCTCGAAACTTTGAGACGAAAGCTGATTCGGGAGAAAACGCGCGTTTTTTCAAACGAAAAACCATCTCGTTCGTGCGGTACGTGCGGGATACTCGTACTGCTGGCGACGTAGTGGGAAATGGAATAAGATGAAAAAATGAGATGCAGTTCCCCAGCGGATACGGATCGATGAACTCTGGCTGGGTACTGGTACGGATGAGTTTGCGGTCCATGCGCGAGCGAGGGAGAGAAGATCGAGAGTGCAGCAGCGCAGCAGGGAGGACAGAAGGAAAAGGGAAGTGGCACGGTCGAGGTCGAGGTCTCCATGCAGCATCCATGTCGCCGCGCGCGCTTTATCGTCCTACGCTCCTCTCTCCGATGGAGCGCGAGACATTCCACCTCGATTTCAAGTATCAAAAACCCCTATAATCCGAAGAAAAATGAATTTTCCCTTGGAAAAAGTGTCGTCTCGATTCCTCTGAAAATAGCACGGAGAAAGCAAGGAATCCGCAACGACAAAGTTCTCGAGTTTGAATATTTGTTTTTCCAGCGTCATACTGATGGAAAAAAAAATAGAAAAAGAATCATCTATGACCTTTCGCCGTATATAGCCCGCTATGCTGATTTCTCTCAATCTCCGCCTTCGAGAGTGAAAGAGGAGCGTTTCGAGCGGGAGTAGGCAAGAATTATTCTCTGCGGTACAGCAGCGTACACGGTATATACTCGGGGGCTTCCTCCGGCATGCGATATTGCGAGGTAGAAGCGGATCGGAAAATATAGGAAGCACCGAGGAGATAAAATGACTTCACGTTCCAGGAAGTTGCTCGTCCGCAGGAGATTATTGTTATTATCTACGCCCCCTCCCTGTGCCCTTTTGCCTCTGAAATTGACGATCCTTTTGGCGCAAAAATGCACATCGCTCGTCTCGTTTTTCGATAAACTCGCCGAGGAGCATTTTTCGCACCTGTTTGTACACAAATTTCAAACTCACAACGAAAACACGAACGATTTCGCAGGCTGCATCGTTGGAATCCAACGAAATGTACGGGGGATATCGTTTTTCGTTCATCGTCGATTTTTTTTTCGAAATTTCATCCTCGCTCCTACGCTTTCCGATTGTTGTTTAATTATTACTCTTTTTGCCGTATTTGTCATTAACGGTAACGCTGTAAAACACACAAAGTGCACTCGCGCGAAAGGACGGGGAAGCAACGCGTCAGTGAAGTTACGCGGGGCGAGTGCGTGACCGCGGCGTACGTGTATTTGCGCAATTGCGCGCTCTGCTCGCAACAAAAAATGCCCATGAGGCTTCTCGTCTCGATCCGCGTGTTTGCGTATGAAAAGAGCAACCTTCGCATCGCGAGAGGCGGTAAAATCGGTCAAATTCGCATCGAATGTCAGTCGTAATAATTAAAAAAAAAAAAATTTTTTAAAAATGATGAAAAAGAGTGTGCTCGCGACTGTCGGTGTGTTATATCGCTCTGGACCATAGCGATATAGATCAGAGTACGAAATGAATTTGGAAAAAAACATAGAGGAATAGCGATCCCTCGTAGGATAAACGGACGTTTGATTATTTCCCTTCGGGCGATCGATTCTCCTGTCGAAAAACCATCGCTTTTCCGGCGAAGTCAGAAGCGTTGACAAATAAGCTTTCAGGGTACGAATAAAAGAAGAAAAATGGAAAATTCCTCCCACGAGCCCTCGCTCGCTCACTCGTCCGTAAATATCAAAACTTTGCCGTCGGATATTTTCTCTCTCACATGGTATGTACACGATTTCGTCACGAGCCTGTGTGCTGCGCGCAAAACCCACGAGATCGATGGACGAGATTCAACGAAGAATGGACCCACGATCATCGAAGGGTCCATTCCGGAGATGATGACATCTCCGCAGCCTCATCTCGGAAAAAATTCCCCCCGACTTCCGCCGTGTATCCGGAATTTTTGCTCACTCGGCGATTTTCGGCATGATAGAACGATGTAGCGAAAAGTGTGTTAATTAATTACAAATTAAAAAAACCAAAATATCAGGAATTTCCATCGTTTTCGCCTTGGAATCCAACGTCACGTGCCAAATATTTCGAAGCAGTTTTTCGAAATGACGACGCTCGAGAAAACGTCCGGAAAATTCAATGTTGAAAATGAGGAAAGCTCTGATACATTTTATACCGTCCGCATATGCGGCGAATGTTTCTATAAATAAATCGAGTACGTCTTTTCCGCGTTGGTGGACAAAAGTCGAGGCGTTAACGGAGGATAACGGATGGGCGAGGTACGCCATGTCGGCGTTTGCGATTATGGTATACGCGGTCTTGGTCGTCGTCCCACCGTGAACGTGATTATTATACTCACTCGATGAAACACAGCCGATGAGCATTTGCCGATTTCATACAATTATCAACATATACGACATGCGTAACATATACAACGAGATTTCAATAATCAAACGTGTCGGGCGCACTTTGACTCCCGTCCACCATCGCGTATTACATATCTGTAATAAAAATTCGATGGGTTCCCAAAGTTGATGTTTTATCGGAAAAATATCGCGCGATTGTCGTCGATTTATTCGTCCCCCGATTGGTCGGTGAATAAAAAACGAATTTCGTGGCTAAATTCCGTTTGCCACTTTTCCAGAATCGTCGGAAAGTCGAAATTTCAAAGTTTTGTTTAAATTATTAAATGCGTGAACAAAACGGTACGATTCGCAGTCTCAATCCGTCGGGTTTGATCTTTCCGATACGCCGAAGCTTTTCGTACTCGATATATTTTTTTTTTGCATTTCACTGTAACGATATCGCGAGGGGAGAGGACGATCGGCTATCGAGCGCGAGACTCGGTGTCATCGATGCGAGACGACGACGACACTCGAGAGTCGGCGGTCAAGTTCGCCAGCGGCTTCATTCGGGTATATCGAGCGAAAAATATACAGTCCCCCCTTCCGCCATGATTATTCCACTTTTCTCCAACGCGAGGATGCGATATTTCCAATCGTAAAACTGTGTCAAAGTTGTTTCTCCGCGTTTTGCGCGCGGAGCGTCTTTCCAATTTACCGTGGCAGCGGACGATGGATTTCAGAGGAGCAAAAAAGCGTGAAAAGTGGGGGGGGGGGGGGTGGACGAGGTCCCTCTTTTCTCTTCCGGGTTTTGTCGCGACGTTAAAACGGACTGCTGCTGCGGCATAACGCGCTTCATCGATTTTACAAGCGGTTGAAAATGGCACCTTTGTGTGCTCCTCGGAAAAAAAAAAAAAAAAACACTAAAGATCGCCTCTCGCGGTTACGGAGAAGCGGGGGAAGGGGGGGAGGGGAGAATTTCGTACCAAGAACAAAAGTAAAAACGGGAATAAAATAGAGGATAGAGGTGCGAGGTGCGACGGTGATTCTCGCGCGGGAGAACCGCCGCTGGAGAAAATTCGCCGTACGGCCATTGTATGGATTTTCAAGCCGGAAGTCTCAAAGATTTTATTTTTCGAGACAAACGCGGCAATTGCGTGGGTGTCGAGCAACGAGGAATGTAAAAAGTTGTGGGAAAATGCGACAAGCACGACCGCCGTGTGGCGTTTTTGTATTTTACCGCGAGATGGCGAACGAAGAAATCGTCACTCATTTTTGCGTCATTTTTGACGCAAAAATTCGCAAAACGATTCGGGAGAAATCATTTTCTCGCCCGAGGAAACTTTTTTTTTTTTTATCGAGAATTCGTACATCACGTTTCGATAAATAATCAAAATCGTAATCGAACTGGAGAGTTTTGAAATATATGTACGGTATCGGATGAAATACGCGTGTTTTGATCGGATTTCAGGCGGGTGTGAGGTTGCCGGAGGGTGCGAGCGCGGCCCTCGCAAAGCCGACAAAGTACCACTACTACCCTCACAACCAGCACATTTATTTGCTGCCGGAATGCGCGGTTCAACAAGTTTGCAACGCCGTTTACGTCAGGCTCAACTTTACCCAGCCGTTGTGCGCGTGTCCAGGACGTTACCGGGACCCGTGCAGCGCCTCACTCGACAGCGACGATCTTCACACTACCGAGCTCGTCACGGATCCACGAACAAGGGTTGGTGCTCTTCTTTTGTCCTTTCGTCGCTTCGATTAGCGCGCGAATGACTCTTTTTCACACGGCAATGTAGCGCATCGGGCGGGCAAGATCTGACGCATCATTTCGAGTATTCCGAGAGGCTCAGGGAGATTAAAAAACACGGGGGAGGTTGTAAAAAACAAAATCGAAACAAAGAAAACCGCGGTGGCCGTGTAAATTCTCGGGATTTTCGGAGGATTTCGAGTTTGTACCGACGCTTTTGTACCGACACACGGGAGGCTGTCGGTACAAAAGATAAACATGAAAATCTCCGGGGAAACGTTTTTTCGTTATTTACGCGCGGCAAACACGGGCGTGAAACGACTTTGGGAGCCGCGAGAACACGCGCGTTTTATTACACCGTCAAAGAGCACACGGATCCGGCAGGGAGACGCGCCGAGGCACGCCTTGGACGCGGCATCCTACGAGATTTACCGATATTCCTCGGCGAATTTGAAAAATTCCCGAAAAACGTGTATTAAAAATCGATCGATTTTTCCGAGTTCTTCAGACCGAGCAATTTCGCGAAAAAACGCTTTTCCATTTTTTCGAAGCAATTTGCGGAGCATTCGGAGAGGACCGTCGTGCCTCCGCTTTCGATTCTCACCCCTGCGCGGGTCGCGTAATTCATCGATCGATCGAACGAGGGGCAAAACGCGAGCGCGAATCGTACAGCTCTCCGCTCGCGCGAGAGGAGACGAAAGATTCTTATTCCACCGCGTGTGATCTCGCTCCACGCGGAGGAGCCATAAATTTATCGACGTCGGCCCACTTGTGCATGCACACACGTGCGCTGCCCCGCGTCTGTTGCACCAGGCGCAACGATCCGTGGCATTGCCGCGATGAACTTGCTGCGGCAAACTGGCGCATGCACTCGCCAAACTATCCTAGTTTCGCCGGCGGGACGAGCACACGACCGCGTACGACGCATTTATTTTCAATACTTTGATAGCACGTTCCGCGTGCTCCGCGGAAGATACGAAGAGGAGAAAAATGAATTATGCACAACAGGTGTACCCGACGGATATTTGCTTTTTTAGAAAGGTAAAACGAGAGACCCGCGGAAGGAGGGAGGGGGGATCGATACGCGATCTTTCGCGTATCGGACTGCGCGAAGCGTACAAACGAGTTTTCCACGCATAAACGTAAGGGCTGATTCACGCGGAACGTCCGCGAGTTGTTCGTCGCGGTGCTTCGGGATTAAAACGTACTATCTGCGCTGTATATAATATCGAAGTGCACAAAAAGGCCAACTGTTGAACGCGTCTGAAAATTAATCGACCGTGAATTCGTTCGACTTTTCGTTCGCTCGCGGCGCGAGCTGTACACATCGAGGGCAAAAAACTGGTATTCGAGCATCGTTTTATTTTTAACGATTGTCGGCATATTTTTTGCCGTTTACATTTTCCTTCAACTCGGTATGCGCGTTAAGGGGTACAGCGAAATGCGAGGAAATCAATTAACGCTCTCGAGAATATCAGCCTCACGGTTCGTTCGGTCGTAAAACGAATCGTCGTTTTTTCATCCTCGAAAGACTCTCTGGTCCAGCGTTGGCGCGATAAAACTCGAAAAAGTTGATGAAAAATCGCGCGCGAAAATTGAGCGCGGGTGGAGCTCGGATCGTACGCGCTCGGCAAAGCGGCAGGGACGAGGGGAGGCGATTGCGTCGCGAGGTAACGGACGACATTACATCGCCATCTGGTGCATATCGGAGCGAGCGAGCGAGCGGGAAGCGCGATTTTTTGCGGGAAAAAATGAAGACCGCGAAAAAAGAGGGAATATACAGCGCGAGAATGCGGAAATACGAGGAAATAAACGTGGGTCTATTCTCATTTCAGGCCCTGACTCTGGTAAAAACGTGCGAGCCCGTTGCCGAAATGCGAGAGTGCCGAGCACCGAGGGACTGGTCGTTGCTGGCGCTGCAGAACGTTCGAACCGGAAAATCTCATTATCTCGTGATATGCCGGTGTCCGGACACGAACGTGCTCGGTAATTACCAAATAAATACATATCGAATCGGCAAAGCGTATTCGCTCGACGCTGTCGATCGCGCGGTGCACGTTTTGAGGGGTATGAGCCGCGAGGCAAGATTATTACGCGTGCCGCATCGTCGCATCGATTCCGAATGCCGATGGAGCAATAATTCACCGTGAAATTGCGAATACCCTACCCCCGCGAATTTCTCGAGCATTCTATTTGATATTGAATTAAAGACATTTCGAAAATTTTCCAACAGAGGGACCAATGAGCCACGATCAGCCCACGTACGCCAGTGTACCGGGAATTCGAGTTTACGGTATGGTGTGCGTACAGGGAAATCGAAGAGGACGCGCCTCGCGCCACGCGCGCAATCTTCTCGGTGAGTTTCGCGCAAAGATGCTTTTTGAATGTTTTTTTTATCTTCTCATACATCTTCTCATTCATCGCGACGTTATTTCAGGCCTGGACATGCAAGTCGAGAGCAGGGAGAAATTAATGAGCGCCTTCCCCTGGCACAGAGTGCCACAGCTGATGGAGTCGGCGTCGTGGGACTGAGAATCTCGCGAGCGCAGCATCCGAAAATGCGGAATCGTCCCGCAACGGGGCGGGGGAGACGAATCGACATTTATCCCTGTACGAGAGGAGACGCTATAATTCGCTATTTATCATCCCGATCATTTAATTTTTAATTAATTTAATTCCTCTTGTTCTTCTCTCTCTTCAACCGCATCCTCTCGACCTCTCTTATCGACCTCCTTTATCTCGCACGTATTTATAATATTTATTCGATACTCGGTGCGAATTTGCCGAGCGTAAGAAACGAAGAGGAAAATGGTCCAGCGGCCTAATAAACGAAAGCTCAATCCGTTGTTTTTAATCGATAAAAATTGATTCTCCGAGATCGAAGGGGGTAATTTCCTTCGCGCGACGGAAGCGGTTGTATTTTCGTTCGAATAAACGAGAATCTTTCCATCCGCCGTGCTCCGGCGAGGAGGCTAAGAATTTCACACCAAGGGCGGAGGGAACGTCGAGTTTTCGTTTTTTTTTTCATCTTACGATCATTGTAACCGTAGATCATACACGTTTTCTATAAATTGGATAAATGTCACCTGTGCTTGGATTTTTTCGAGGACAAACCTTTCCGAAAAATTCACAAAAATTGACAAAGTTTTCGTCAGGATCGAACGATCGAGAAACGAAATTGAAAAATCGATAATCCTCGGGAATCTCGCGGAAATGGGCATTTTTTCGTTTCTACTCGTTTTGCGACGATAGTTTTCGTCGCTCGCTTTTGTTCGCTCTTTCTCAAGCTCCTTCGGCAAGATTATCTCGGTCGAGAGTATAATTACGGAGGGTGGCAGAGTCACCGAGGTGAGAAACAAGCGTCAAAGTCTCACGAGGATATCCTTTAATGATATTCCTCCCCGGAGTTAACCAACGACAACGCAAAGCTCGGGGATGCTAACGAGGATACTTTTCGCGTCGTTGGCACAAGAGGGGTTCGTGTTTCGGGTTCGTGTTTCGGTTGAAAATTTAACGCGTCGAGCCGTGTGAACTCGATTAAAATTACGATATTCGAGGTTGTCGTTGTAGCCCTCGAAAAAGGGAGAAAAAGAACACGCGCCTCTTCCACCGGCTGCAGTGGCTCGGTGGGAAAAAAAGGTCGATAAAAATCATTCGGAAATGGACTCACCGAGAACGTCGGAATTGACGAGAACGCTGCAAGAGTACATGGGAGTGACGAGTCGCGGTCTTCGCTGATTGAGGGCGCGCCTGCAAGCCTCCTTGACGGCGGACATCAATTGTCCGCCGAGATGCGAGTAGGACGATCCACCGCTGTTGTCATCGGGGGCGGGGGCAGGGGCGTCGTGAAAATCCCATCGTTTGACGACGAAGCAGACGCCCGTCATGGGTTCCTCGCACAGTGGTCCAGCGAGGGTGGCCAATTGAAAGCCATTGACGACGCTGCTGTCGTAGAGGGCGCGCGGGTCCTCCTCCAAAGTCGGAGCGGGACGCCGCCAGACGGATTTCCTCCGGTAATCGCTCTCGTTGATCAAAACGTTCGAGCCGCACTTTCTCGGTCCAAAGGACCATATCCTCTCGAGGGTGTCTTCCGTCCATCCAGGGCTCTCCTCGAGGGCGTCCTGGAGTTCCCGCCTAAAGTGCTCGAGCAACTTTATCCTCCTCTCGGACAGGGGAGAGACTTTTCCCTCCTCGGCGCTCTCCGCGGGTCCGCCGGCTTCCCAACGAAGATCGAGCTTCCTCACCAGGTCCGCGTTCGACTCTAGCAACCTGGTGACTCCCTCGGGCAGAGGTTTCGCGTCGATCTCAAGGTGACACTGACGATTCGCCGTCCAAGCCTCGATCGGCGCCTCGGCGACGGCCTTCCGCTCGATCGCCTCGTTCACCAGGTCGACCCTGGGCGGCGGCACGACCGTCTCGCGGAACGAGACGATCGGCTCGGAGACGTTCACCTCGACCTTGGCGTACCGGTTTTTCAGGTCCTCCAGGCATCTCTCCAGGTGCACCTCGCCGGCGGTGTTCAACACGATCTCCCCGGTCTCCTGTATGTGGACGAGGGCGCACGCGTCGGCCTGATTCAGCAGCTTCAGCCCGGAAATGAGCTTCTGAAGGTCACGCGAGTGTTTCGGCTCGAGGGCGACGCGGAGTATCGGCACCGGGAGGGAGGTCAGCTCGGAAAACGCCGGACACGCGAGGCTGCTCGAGAGCGTCGCTGTTTTCAACACGTGATCCTCCAGCCCGCCGACGCCGCAGACGTTCCCGGCGGAGACGCTGTCTATCGCCTCCAGGTCGCGTCCCATCAGTATGTACAACCTGGAAACGCGGACTTTGGTCACGTGACGACCGGGCGACAAGTCTCGCAGCGAGGAAGGCGGCTCCGGGAACTCGCCGCGTTTCCTCATCTCCAGGACCCTCCTGGGATCGTGCTTCGGCCCGAGGACAAAGACCTCTTGACCTTGAACGATCGCGCCCGAGTACACCCTGGCGAAGGCCACCAGCGCGTCCTCCCGCTCCTCCGTCGCGCCCTCTTCCGGCTTTTCCGTCGAAGTTTCTCGAGACGCGGCGGAATTTTCGCTCGACGTCGTCGCCTGGGCGTGCAGCAGCGACCTGGCTCTCTCCCGCCTCTCCCGCAGTTCCTCCATCGTCGGAAGCCTCGTGCGATTCTCCGGCAGGGACTTCCTCTCGACGCTGAACATCTTCGAGACGAAGGCTATCGCGGGTGCCTCCTCCGCGGAGGAACAGTCCAAAAACGCCTTCTTCAACGCTCTCGTCTCCTCGGGCATGCCGGAGAACTCGCCCGTGCCGCTGATCAGCCTCTCGATCTTCTCGCCGTCGAGAGACGCCGGCGACGGGACTCGCCGACAGATGGCGTCGAGGCAGGACTTTGCCAGCGGCAGCCACCGCGAGCATATGGCCTTTAGCTGCGCCCGAGAGTCCGTCAGCCTCATGTCCCTCGTCGTCGGGCGTATGTTCATCCTCTCGATCATCGTCAGCATCCTCGCGCGATCCTTCCGTACCAACACCGTCTCGTACACCGACCAGATGCTCTCCAGCACGAGAGACGCGAACAGCGGCTTCTTCGCCCTCTCCTGCGCCCCCCTCGTGATCCTCTTGGCACGCGCGTTCACGTAAAAATCGCCCCACAGAGTCTTCCGCAGTACTCTCTCGCTGAATCCCATGGTCTTTGCGTAGATAGCGGCGAAATCCCCGACGCCGAAGCACCAACCGTCCACCGCGCTGGAGAACAAAACGTTGCCCTCTTCCGGCGAAAAATACAAGCTCGAGTCGTCCGCCTTCTCCAACGCCGATTGCCAGTCGTCCTCGCCGCGCGCGTCCTCGCGGATTTCCTCCTTTTCCTCGCGTTCCATCACGTCGCTGGCGAACAATTCTCCCATAACCGCGTTCACTTGTTCCAGCACCTGGGCAAGATGGACGTAAGCGTCCAGCGGAGAGAGTTTCATCTCCGTGATCAGTCGGTCCATCTTGTTGAGAACGAGGATCGGCTTGACCCCCTCCGTGTAGAGGATGGACAAGCCGGTGCGCGTCTGCGGACAAACTCCCTCGACGACGTCCACCAGCACGAGAGCGCCGTCGCATAACCTCACCGCGGTGGAAACTTCCGACGCAAAGTCCACGTGGCCCGGAGAATCTATGAGATTTATCAAATAGTCCCTTTTATCGTAATCGTGACAGAGGGCTATGCAGCTCGACTTCATCGTAATACCTCTTTGCTGTTCGTCGGGACGACTGTCGAGATACCTCAGAGTACCCGCCAGCTTGCCGGATATTATTCCGTTGCTCGCCACCAGAGAGTCGGCCAGCGTGGTTTTGCCGTGGTCCACGTGAGCCAAAATACAGACGTTTCTTATATTCGCAGGATCGCGCTGAAGCTCCGCGAGCTTCTCGTTGGTAACGAGCCTCATGGCTGTCCAACGGTCGAGAAATTTTCTCGACGCTCGGTTCTACGTTTTTTTCGCGAACGCTCGAGAGAGAACGCGGGACGAATTTCCTCTTACGGACAAAGGCACTTGGATCGTGAGGCGAATGAGACGAGAATTGATAAAACGATGATTTTGGTGAACTACGAGCGAAAAAAAAGGGTCGGGCTAGGTTAGGTGAGCACTATTTCAGTTTATTTTGCTTCCAGAGCGCATAGTGTTCGCTGAAAACAAGCACGAATTGTCTTTCGATCTGCATTGAATTGCGAACCATCACACCGTCGGCTTGCGATAAATTTTCGATGGAACGCGAGTCGCACTCTCCTCCTCCGCTGGACGAGGATCGATGGTATGATTTTTTTTGTCGATTTCCTCTCGTCGATTGTATTATCGGGGTAATTCGCGCGTCGAAGCACCGATAAAACGTGGTTTGACACTTTGAGGTTATGACGGATGCTCGATGATGTTTCCTTCCGGAGAACCGGCCAAGTTCTCGTTGTCACGTCGTTTTCCGGATAGCGATGAACTCGGATGCACTTGCACTTTGTTGTCGCGGTCAAGTTTTATTGTCAAATTAATTAAAATCACGGTGGCTGTATTATTTAGTTTTTCACACACGCGCGAATCGACGTGCCGCGAGCTCAGCCGCTGTACTGCTGCAGCGACACACGCACGGCTCAGAGCGCCTGCGGCTGGACGGTTGCGCGCTCTTGCGTCACTCGACGCAACTAATACATTTGCCTCGCGTTGCCGCCAAATATTGCGCGCAGTTGTGTAATTATTCGAAATGACGCATTCACGTGTAATATCTTCGCATATTTTTCATTTCATCATTTTTATTACTCGAGGATTGCGATTGAAATGTACGAATATTTCGAGAACAAAAATAATAATACCCTCAATTTCATATTCTTGTACTGGAATAAACATGGAATTTTAACCATGTTTGGAAATAATCATTTGGCAATTGGTTCCCCCGAGGAAATAACATTTCCCGAAACGTTAATTCGCCTTTTTTTCCCCCTTCACGAAAACGTGCGATACCTTTTTTCACCCCTGTATACACAAAAGAGTATATAAAAAATGGTGTTTTTATTTGTAGAATTATTATTATCATTATTATTATTATATCGTATTTCAGTTTTCGTTCGTGCGAAACGATCGAGTCATATACCGACTCGGATATATCGAAATCCACTTGCCCGTCGCGATAGCAGCCGCGATAAAAGCTCCTTTATAAAAGCTGCCACGAAAGCCTCTTTCAGCCTCACAAAAGCGTATATAAAAAAAATGCCCATTATTATTTCTTTTTCCTCATTTTTCCTTCGTGCAGAACGATTAAAACGTATCGTACACAAGTGTATCTCGCAAAGCACGTTTGTCACGAAAACGAGGTATCCCACGATGTTCTCACGAGGATTATAATGGCGATTATTATTTAATCAAGACCATCAAGACGATAGACACGTATAGTATATGGAGGATCCGTGTGCCAAAAGACTTTCAGCGCAAATGCGCAAAGATCACGAAGGAAAAGGCGCGAGAAGATCTTTTCAAAGAGAAATAGCAACACTTGGAGAAAGGCAGAAAATTCGAAAAAGATGACACCAATTTCTTTCGGTGGGCAAAATAGAAAACGTCATCAGGCAAATGAAAAAATCAATGTTCCATTATTGTTCGGTTTGACGCGGAACGTCCCATGTGTAATTGCTATTTGATGACAATCTCGGAGCAACATTATGTCACTTCCTTTGACAAGTCTGTAATTATGATGGAATATCATTGTTTTGTTTATTTTTGCGGATGTGACAACTTGTGACAACTTGGTTACGAAATGTTTCACTCGTTAACGATGCTGTTTGGAAAAAGGTATAAATATCAAAGCATCAGAGATATTTTTCAGAGTGAATTTTCCCGACAGTGGCGATCGAACGTGCTGTCAAACGAAAAAAAAAAAAAAACATGCTAAAGTTCGTGATAATCGCGTGCCTCTGCTCCGTAAGCGAAACTCACACTCATTCTTGCACAGCCGACTGAGCTCGTTTGTCGAAAAAATTGCTAAAATTTCCATTCCCATTGAGGAGTACATTTAAATGCTCGCGTAAATTCACTCATTTTTTTGCAGCTGGTCAAAAGTCAGGCAGGACCGCTACCGCCACCACCGGAGCTGCCGATTCCACAAGATTTACCTCCCTTGCCGGTGGACCGCAACAGGGTGAGATGAAAAAACTCTTCGAAGCAAAATATTGACAATAATTAATTATTTATTGCAATATGCGCAAATCGTAAATTTCATAAATCAGCCAAAAGTATCGAGTCTTGCAACAAAATTACGAAATAATTCTTCGATTCCCCCATTTTCCGTTAATCAAACGTAAATTCGACGCTTTATTAGAAATGCACTTTTGCCTCTGGCGCTTCAAAGCTTCGAGCGGGAATATGTTATTTCGCGCTCGATTGAATTCTCCATTAAATTTGGCCTTTTATCCGCATTCGTCGCTTCGAGGCGGACAGTGTTCCGTCTATTATTGAAACAGCAATTGCTCCTCCGGCTCGAAAAAACGGAAATGATCGTTCCCAGCAGGCCGTCCCGTTTTCTCCGTCGAACCGCGCGCTTTTTGATAAACACTCTGCGCCTTCATCCCGATTGCAATTTATTTCATTTTTCGACAAAACAACGAGCTAATCGAGGCTGTTGATCGCAAAAAGGTGGCGCGTCAGGCAGTGCCAATGGCAGGTGGGACGCCTGGGATGCCGAATTTGCAAATGAACAGTCCTGGAAATTTGGGTATGCAGGGGCTCGGCAACTTTCCGGATCCTACCGCTGTTGTCGCGAAAGCCCAAGAGGTCGGAAGGCAGTTCTTGGGCGGCAGACGTCGCCGTCGTTCCTCGATCGTGGTGATGAAACGTTTTTATTCAACATTTTCGAAAAGTTGCTCTTTTTCCACTCGTCTCTGCTGTGCGAAATAACGTTTTTTCCCTTTTCGTTCTCTCAAAGTACCAACGAGGTTTTGATTGAAGACCCCGCGTGAGGACGAAGCTCGGCTGAAGAGACAACTCCGAGGAATCACCTTTTTCAAAAGTCCCTCGCACCTAAGCGCACCCAAGCTCACCCGTGAACTTTTCGTTGCATCAAGGATGAAATCTATGTGCTTCTTTCCCTCGCGATTTATTACGATTGTCTCGAATAAAAATGAAAAAAAAAAAATTACGAGTCTCGCGTCGTTTCCCTCCATCATCCCTCCATCATCCGAATCCCTCAAACATAAAACCATCGCTCGATATTTTCAGATGCAAAAGGCATGTCAAAGATATCGTCGCTCGATTTACACAAAACAGCCCATGCATATCTACAGAGATACGCGCGGGAATAAAATGCGAGGTTTCGCGATAACGAACGGAGACGTTTCGAGCGATGCGAGTCATTGCATTTCTTGTAAACAATATTGTACGTGTCGTTCGTTAATCGTCTAATCTGTCACAAAGCGATAACAGTCACTCGCAGATATCCGCGAAAGCCTCAGGTTCATACCGTATCGATCTTTGCGTCGTTGATTGAAGCGCATTTCCAAATACGCAAATTAATTGTTCAGACGCGCATTAGCAGTGACAGAGAGAGAGAGAGAATGAAATGACAAAGCAAGTGGTTTCCAGCGTCTCGTGTGTCGGAGAACGCAATATCCGGTGTTGGAAATCGATCGATAAATCTTGACTTTACCGATGCGAACCTTCAGCCGCCAGATTCACGACTTTTCGTTGTTCAAACAAATTCATCGTTAAAAATAAAACACGGAATCGAGGTAAGGATAACTCATTTTTGCCTCATCAGTGGTCAATGTGGTTTGCGAATAAGCCTGGGAATAAAAAAATGTTGCAACAAAAATGTATACCGAAGATCGTCGATCGTATAAACAATACGCGTTTTGCGAAGGAAGCTTTCGTTTGATCGATGAAATTCAAAATGCGGAAAATGTGGATGATACGAAATCGTGCCTTGATCGTTTAATTTCAAGCGTAAAGTTTCCCTGGTAACCGTCGAGGGTCCGTCACCGATCAACCCTGTTGGTTCAGCGTATAGTACGGTGTGTATATATATATACGAGCAAACATGTACCCGAAAAGTTCGTCGTCGGGGATCGATCGTGACGATCGCCTCATCGTCACGAAAAAAGGTGGGATATGTATATTACTCGGTGGATGATATTCAGCGGATAACAGCAGAGTTTTCACGTTGAAACAATTTGTACACAGTGAGTCTGATACATCGAATATTGCTCTCGCCGATAATGAAGTACGTTGTTCCAACGGTTCTCGCTGTCGCCTGTCTGATGACGGTGATTTATCTGTCAATGTACTTTGTGACGAAAAACACGACGGACGCTTGGACGTCAACGTGCCACGTACGGGAGGATTATCGGATCGATTGTTTCCCCGGTAGATTACGCGTTTCGTACGACGAGTGCAAACACGCCGAATGCTGCTGGGAAGATAGGGACGGCTTTTGCTTTCATTCGATCCCATCGCGTCACGGTTACGCGCAAAAAAACAACGCTCAAATTTACCACGGTAGTGAAATAAGAATTTTGCTATTTCGACGGACAAACGCAGAGGCGTTTGAGGTTTCTGGCGTTTCTTATTTAGTCGTTTCACTCAATTTGCGCAATTTTTCACTCGTACGAACGTTTGACAGAAAATGAAATTCTCGTGCCGAGAAGGGCCACCAGTCCCACGGGCAAAAAGAACGCAGAGTCGTTGGCTCTCGACGTCAAGAGGCATTCCAATCACGTCGAATTAGTTTTGAAAATTGGACAGGCGACGAGTCAAAGGACGAGCAACGGCGACGGGGCGAGAGGCAGTTTTGAAAATTTATTCAACGATGAAAAAATGCGCGCGAGGCTTTCCGTACGGGATGACTCGTCGGAAAACCTCCTCAGTTTTCTGCCTCACGACGCCGCGCGAAAAACGCACAATATGCAAACTGGTCGGTATGAATATTGACCGCAATGTCCCACAGGGTGCTTTTGACATTTAAGCACATTGATAAGAGAGAACAACCCCTTTTTATTTTTTAATCCGAGGACTGATGCGAATTTTTTATGTATACCGTTTTTCGTGAAATTCCAATGACAAAATGACAGATGCCGAGGCGAAAATGGACGTGTACGTCAGCACCCCGGAATTTTCGGTGACGGTAACGCGGAAAAATGATACCTCGCGTTATTTGCTGACGACCGCTCGCGGGCCCATCATATTCACCGAAAATTACTGGGAACTGACGCTTGACATTGCCAACGGGACTCTCTATGGACTCGATCGATTGGAATTGAACGGCACGACCAATTGGATCTACGACAATGAGAATGATACGTCCAGGGTGGCTTTCCTCGGTATCGACGACGATGGCCAGGGTACATCGTGTTACGTCCGTCACGATGGTCCCACGGAAGTCGAGGTACATTTCCGGTTAATGACGATGACGACTTTTCACGCAGGCCATCGTAGTTTCCATCGTAGTTTCCATCGTCAAAAAAAAAGTACTCACCGAGCTAAACTCTCGACAGGTGTTCAACGAATCGAATCTCGTTGTTCTGAGGGGTCTCTCGACGCCGAGCGAAATATCCATTAGCGTTTTTTCCGGACCCGAACCTCTCGATGCCGTCAAACAATTGACCAAATCTGCGAGGGGATACAGCGAAAATAACGAGAGAACCGGCTCGTTCAATTTGGGACTCCACGTGTGCCCAAACTATCCTTCCGAGGATATGAACGGGGTATTGGGGACGATAATCGAGACGATGAAGGAGAAGGAAACACCCTGGGACAGTTATTGCATTCATCGCGAGTTCAATCCTACTTTGGGCAATTCAATGGACTCTGACGCACTTTCGATCGTCAACAGGACGATCGAACGTTTGGCCCGGGAGATTGACGATCGAGCCGTCGTCCCTCATCTCGGTCCAATGGTAAGACGCGCATTTCGGGCGAGAACAGATCGAAAAAGACTTTTGTTTTTTCTATACATGTTCGTCGCGCAGATGTAAATTGGAAACTGTAATTGCAATTAGAAGTGAAAATAAGCCCCGGCAGAGCGCACGATGAAATTGTAATTACGATTAAATTTGCCTACGCGTCCTTCGAACTTTTCATTTACACCAGCGAGGGACTGTTTGCGCGTGAATTTCGAGGACATTATCGTCGAGCTTCCTTTGGTACAAACTACACCGAAAGTAGGATTAAACTCTGATGAAAGTTTCGAAATGGGAAATGCCAGTCAGGTAGCGGACGGATGAGACACTCGGCGCCGTTATTTACGCGCTTCGCGAGAATAATTTACGAATTTCCACTCGAGTATCCCACGACGGTAATTATAAATGATTTCGCGAACGTACGAACAAGGCATGTACGAAAAGGGAATTTGTAGAATTTGCGTGAAAGGAATAAATAAAACCGCGCTTAGCGACGAGCCGGGCAAGGAGGGATTTTCTTTCAGCCAAAGAGCAAACTCGAGAATCGAAGGCACTTTTATTTTTTAAATCATCCGAAATGACCTGAGAAAAAATGTGATTTCAGGTATTCGCTGACAACGCGCTGGCGTCCAGGTTGACGAGTCTCTCACTGCTGTTGAGAAATTCTTCGGGAGATTACGAGGGCTTGTATGAAAATCGTCCGGTATTTTACCCGGATTGGAAGGATCCGAGAACTCGCAACGAATCGTCGAATAGTTTCAAAGATTACGTCGAGTATTTCAATTACCCCAAAGTAATTTTCGTGAGAGACGCGTGGCCGAGGGACGACAGGAGTGACAAACCGATTCCATCGAGACCCGCCTTCGAATACATGCCCAAAGTGAGTCGAAAATCTGTCGAATAACTCGAAATTCCCCCCCGACTCTTGTTTAACGCGTCCAGCTTTCCGCCGAGAGAAAAACTTGACGGGATGGGAAATTATGGCGATCGGCCGTGGCGAATATTAATAAAGTCGTTATCAAAGTTCACGAGGGTGGAGCGAGCTCTCGTCGGCGGAAGCTCCTCTCGAGAAAGTTTCAAGATGATGATGGACAAACGCTTGAATCGTGCGATAATCAATGTTGACCCTCTGCTCGTGTCTAACGAGGTTTTAGAAGGACTGATGACCGAAGGAACGGTGCCGTACACTCTGACCTCGTCCTCGGGAGGAGGAAAACGTCATTACGCCGAGCACGGCTCGTACTCGGCTAATTTCGGTAGCTTCGTGAACGAGGAAATTGGATCAACAGTGCTGGCGGGCGGAGGAGTTACGATACGAGGTCTTTGGGGTGAATCCGGTAATTCCAGTTGGTCAGCGCTGAGAGCGGCGATTCGCGCGGGCGTCGCCTCCGGCGTTGTCGGGCAATTACCATCGCCCATGTACGCCTGTGGCTCCGGCGAGGAACTCGGCCCGGGTGCCAACAGCGACGAGCTTTGCAGCAGGTCGAATCTTATTTTTTCGTTATCCAGCGCGAAACGTCTCGTTTCGCGAAATCACTCTTATTCATCGTGCGGGCATCATTGTTATTAATCGCAATATGGAATAATTCACCACCAAAGGTGGTACGGAGCAGCCGTAGCTTGGCCATACCTCCTCGCCCTTCCCTCCAACTTACCAATGGGCAGTCACTTGAGTATGACGTCAACGTCCTACATAGTCAAGCATCTGAAACTTCGAGCGTCTCTCGCGACTTACGCCGCAACCGCCCTCGCTCGACATCATCTCGACGGTTCGCCCGTATTGTCGCCCACGTCCCTTCATTATCCGAATGATTCGCGAGCTCGATACAGATCGAATCAATTCATGTGGGGCTACGACGTACTCGTAGGTACGACTGTTGCTGTTGCTTGCGACATGGAAAGAATAACGCGAAGCGAATCATTTTATTATTTTACGATAATCGGTATTTTCGGAATATGAAAAAAAAGGTGATGTTGCGCGTCACACAGGTGTCGTGACTCTACCGGGGGTATCGCAGGTATCAATGTGGATACCCGGAAGGGATCCATGGAGACATCTTCACGGTGGTGTGCAGGTCCGTCCAACGACCGAAGCCTCCGGTTCGATAACCGCTCCCGAAGGTCATGTCGTGACGTTAATACGCCCAGGATCTTTAATTCCCATTCACGAGGTAAACTTATCCGTCTCTCGTGTACGAGATCGTATCCGGCTTACCGGATAAGCACTTTGTCTCGTCCCGCGAGGGTTCCAACTTTCTCGAGCATTACGCGCTGTTGCGAGCTCTTGCGGAAACGATCGTGTCTTTTTTCTTTTTTTTTCTTTCTCTTTGCCGAGAGCAACCCTCATCTCGTCAGTGTTGTTTTCCACCAGCACCAATCCGACATGTATGTTTGTCGCAGAACGTCGGTATGACCTCGGAATCCACCGTCAAGGGTGGAATAACGCTCGTGGGAAATTTACTCTGCAATGACACGACTTGCGAGGCTAATGGACAAATTTTTTACGGTTCTCGCGTTGATGACGGCGAGTTTTTACTCGTGAGGGCGTCAAAGACGATGCTGAAGCTGGAAAATGTGCCACGAGTGAAGAGCAAAGCTTGCGGCAACGACGGTAGCAACGTTCTCGTCCGAGGCGCCCCGATAGTCAGAGTCGTTCTTCACGGCTATCGGACATTCAACGTCGTACCGAATATTTGCGAAAGCGATGCGTCAACGATTGAAATACCTTTGTTGAAGTAGCGCAATTTTCGAGCTGTGCAACGGTCGAAAATACCGAGTTCCGGAGCCTCAAAATCGATGCTGTTTTTGTTTTAATTTGCGCAAAGAGGCGTCCCGAATAACATGTATTGAAACAAAAATGGCGTTTTTCTTCTTTCTTCAGCTGTTATTTCCGCAGCTTTCTTCAAGCTGCGGAAATATTGAAAATTTGAAAAAAAAAATGTCGACTCATTTTTCATCACTTTTTCAGAATCGTCGAAAAGCCGAAATTTCAAATGATCATAACTTCCTTCCTAATGAAGCTACATAGATTTTTTGGGGGTGTTTTGAAAAGCCCTCGAGTAGACTTGAGCAATGGCGAAAGTTATATTCCGATAGCTCGATTGCTTCACCCTGAAAATCGGTGTTGAAAATTGGCGAAAAAAACGCAAAGGGGTATGTATGGGAAAATTGGCGAAAATCGGTGGTCCTACTTAAAAAATTTGCCAAAAATCGAAAAATTAAGATATCTGGACAAACCAAACGGCATTTTGAAGCCTCATCAATTGCCAAGAGAATAAGCACAAGTCGGGGTGTCCATCTCGAACGAAAAAAAAATGGCAAACCTTTTAGTGAACCGACTCGATCCGGCAAAAAATGACGAAAAATTTTGGATTCCAAAAGAGATTTTTAATGGTCCATATCGATGTATTTTTTCCCGCTGATTACGAAATACACCGGTATTTCATCGAAAAGCCAATATTTCCGTTCGAAAACGCGATAATACGAATTTTATCGATTAATTACTATTTTCTCATTGAAATATCGAGTTTTCGGGGAAAAGTCGGTTGGGTTTCGTGACCGGCGGCAAATTTCCGATCAAACAAGCTCCTGAGATATTGAAAATTTGAAAAAAAAGAAATCTCAAAAAGTCGAAATTTCGAAGGCTCGTAACTACCCTTTGCTTTCCGATGCGCGCATACATGCTATGTTTTTGCTTCAATTTGACAGTTAGCGGATTTGACAGATAAAACTACGTAAGAAATAAGCTGCTAAGTAACAAAGTGGAAGTGAAAAATTCCAACCAACTTTTCGAGCGTTTCATCGATAAATAAGTGCGAGCATTACTCGGTTCGAAAGGTCTGTATTTTCGTACGAAAGCGCAGCATCTCGCTCTCGAGTATAAAACAGCGTTCCCTCGAGCTTGCGTGGTACCGAAATCAGGATACTCGGCGCAGTCGTCGTCGTCGTCGTCGTCGTCGTTCTCTCTTTGATTCGCCTCTCGGTGCGTCGGTCGCCGCGAACCGAAGAAACCGATGGCATTTCCCACGCGGGACGTTTGCCGAACGGATCATTTTTCAACACAGAGTCACTCGTTAATTCCCATGGACGAGCGTTTACGAACAAATAAATATGAAAAAGTGTGCGTCGGCGGAGAAATTTTGACTAATTTTCGCCCGCCTCTTTGAGACGAGATGGCATCGCGAAAATTCTCTCGTAAAACTTATTTTCACACGCGTGTTTACGGAATTATTTCCGCAATTTTCATATGAATTTTTCGATTTTCTCAATCCCGCGAATCTTTCGGAAAAATTTCGAGCTTATTCATGAATCATCACGAGTAACTTTGGTGCGTCATACTTGGAAAAACAACAACCAAATTTGTTTTCTTCAATCACGTCGATCCGGGCGTAATTAAACGTGGGACAACTTGCAATCAGCAAGAAGAAAAGAAAAGGAAAATTTCCGCGTGAATCCCGTGCCAAGCGTCAGTTTCTTTCAACAATGAGACACGGTCCGTGTATCGACGTGGATTTATTCATAGTTTGTGCGAGTTCAGTGCGCTCGTAAACGGATAACTCGAACATCGAGGCATATTCCGAGAGATTTCATTGAAAATCAATAATGGGGACTCTGGTGAACGCGCGAGATCCGCAATTAGAAACGATGGATAATTACAGTGGGTGAGTAGGCGAAAAATCTTCATCAACATTCCATGACCAACGAAAGCAATTTCGGAAGCATGTTTTTTGTCGTAAGGTGTTTATTCGAGAAAAAAATGTTTACCCATCGTGTGCAGCATCGTCGTAAACGGGACGGAAAGCGTCGTGACGAACGCGACCCTACCACCGGAAATGGTTTTTACCAGTCAATCGTTGACAGTCGTAATCGTCTACTCTCTGTGCTTTGTCGTTTCCGCGATTGGCAACCTCACCGTGTTCGTCACGCTCTCACGTGGCAGATATCGAAAATCGAGGATATCCCTGATGATTTGTCATTTGTCAGCTGCTGACCTGCTCGTGACATTCGTCATGATACCGGTTGAGGTAACGAAAAATTAATCACCCGTTTTCTTTTTTCACGGAAATAACTCTGGATATGCATACAAAAAATTACCAAAAAATCAATACTTTTGAAAATGATCAACAACAGCGTCGAATACCGTCGGGAAAATAGTAAACTCTGCGATAAATGCGATCGAGCTTTTCCAAATTGCTCTTATCGCCTGTTAACTTTTATACCCGCCGTATGAGGGAACTCTGATGAAAATAATCATTTCTACATCTTCGATGGATATACTTTTACATCGCTGGAGCAAGTTTGCCCTCTTCATAAAGTTTTGTTTCCCCCACACCATATCGCGTACGGGGGGCGCAAACTTTGGTAATTCGTCGTGTAAAAAATCGTCAGAGGGCGGACGGAGAGGAAAAAACTTTCGATATCACAGCGGAAACTCTCTCGCCCCGAGCGACGCGCATCGACGCTCATTCCGATAGAGCATTTTTTCATAAAAACTCGCTGCTGTCTCTGAAAAAAAAAGTTGGCCATGCATATTTTTGACTCTGTTGTTTTTCAAAAAGTGACGTGCGATCGAATTTTCATCCAAGTACGAAAATCCATATCGCTCTGTAGATTGCTGGGTCAGTTCGAAGGGAGATATTGCTGGAGACGAAAAAAAAAAAAAAAATTTGAAATTCAAGAGGAGAAAACGGATATCTCTGGTATATGCGCGGATTTCCCGCCAGTGCAATCACAAGTTGGATGGAATTTACGAAAAAAATGTAATTGGTGAAATTTCGAGCGCGTCGAAAAATTCGCGAAAGAAAATGTTCGTTCGACAGGAAACGGTGCATTTGATATTTATAATCTCCTTTAATGCTCGAACAACCACCGCGAGACCGAGATGAATCTTCACATCGATTTTTTTTATCGCACACCAGACGGAAATTTAACGAAGGATGTTCACCCATTCGCCCGAGTATTTTCGACGTTATCGATTCGCGCGATCCGCCCCTTCGTTTTTCGTTATAAAAATAATGCTCGATCGTTACGAGCTTGAAAATACATTTCTCATTACGTAATTTCAGCAACGTCTGCATCTCGCTGCCGTGGATTTTCACGATATTCGAAGAATTTACGCAAAAGCTTATTCCGATATTACGAAACGCGTGGCGTCAATCTCGCGAAACCATGCGGAAATGAACGCATTTTGCGTAACCGCGATGCAACTGTCAAAAGCAGTCGCAACATCATTTTTTACAAACATGGGTCGATTTATTGAGGATTTCGAAAAAAGATAATATATTTGCCGACAATTTGTCAGCAAACTTGAAAAAGTTGGCGTCGACGCAAACTTTAGCCGTAAAAAGCCGTAAGAATCGTGTCCGATTGTCTGGATATCGCGCTGGAATAAAATTTCAGGTGTGCTGGAGGCTGACGGTACAGTGGATCGCTGGAAATGTCGCCTGCAAAGCGTTCGCTTTTTTACGCGCATTTGGCCTCTATCTATCGAGCAATATACTCGTATGCGTCTCGCTAGACAGGTTTGTTTTCATCAAATTCTGCACATACTCTAAAAATATGCCTCTACCGATCGAAACCGATCGAAAAACCGATCGAAAAACCGATCAATCGAAATTTTCAGGTACTTTGCAGTTTTGCATCCTCTGAGAGTCTCCGATGCACGTAGACGCGGTAAGATGATGCTGATAGTCGCGTGGATCTGCAGCGTTATTTACGCCGTGCCACAGGCGAGTCGAATCATCATTAATCCTCTTAATCCATCCGTACGCGATCGCAAATTTATCAACGCTTTGACGAAACGACGATACACGCTCGGGCAATCTGATTATTTCATTTCGTATCGTAAGAACCGTTCAACGTGATGCGGCTGTATAGATAATCGTTGCGGATCGATTTAGGAAGATTCCGAAGGTTATATCTATCGTCCATTGTTCCAATATCGCTGAAATTGGTGTTTCGTGACTGGAGGAGAGGGCCTTGAACATCCCTCTAGAGTTCTCTCTGCTTTCGTACTACATGTATTTATCATCTCGATATGAGCCGAGTCTGCAATTTTTCAAGGGTCGCAACCCCGCACAGTACGACGCTAATAACCTAGTAACATATACGTGTGTATGCCCATCACGATTCGAGCGTCCGATTCACGCCTGCCGCGCCGCACCCCATCCGACACGATACACTCAGCACCGAACGCGGCAACAAGGGTGTCCCTCATTTCCCAAATGGACTTTTCTCATTCGGTCACTCGCCCCAAATAATCGCGTTACTTCGAAGCCCGAAAAACCGTGTCCCGCCGGGAATTTGATGAAGTTATTTAAACGACAGGAACGATTATCGATGATGTTGCAGTGTTTTATATTTCACGTCTCTTCGCATCCGGAATATCCGGATTTTCAACAGTGCGTTTCGTTCGATTCGGGGGTCGACGAAGCTTCCTACACGATATTCGGCGTGCTGGCCATGTATTTCGTCCCGCTCGTAATAATATGCTGGGCGTACGCGAAAATATTGTACGAGATCAACAGCAGAAGTCGCGAGACGAACGACCAGAGTGAGCGCACAGAGGGCCATTTTTTTTCTTATCGCGATGCTCATCGCCTCGTCTTTTCTCTCACGTTGGTGAAATTCATATTGTCGCAGTTGTCGTCACGAAATCGAGCAGCAACGGAACTTCGAGGAGCAGCGGAGCTTCCAGCTCGGCCGGAAGTAGGCTGAGGCTTCGCAGATCGGACATGAGCAGCATCGAGAGGGCGAGGAGTCGAACGCTCAGAATGACGATAACCATAGTCGCTGTATTTATATTGTGCTGGACGCCTTACGTCGCCATGCTTTTATGGTAATTCCGTTTGCGATTGCGACAACGAAATTCATTTCCTCGATAATTCGTTTGCTCGAAAATCTTTGTCCGAAAAATATAACGAACCTAACGAATAGTATGGAAATTGTAAGGTACATGATGGACCGTGAGAGCGCCGAGAAAGTCGATCAGAGACTTCAGGAGGCGCTCTTCATAATGGCAGTCAGCAATTCGTGCGCGAATCCACTCGTCTACGGAAGTTACGCCGTCAATCTTCGCCAAGAGTGCTGTCGATGTTTTTTACCGTACAGCAACAATAACAACAACAACAACAACAACAATGAACGTTCCCAGACGGAAATGAAGCTCGTCAAACGAAACACAGGTGATGATAGCTGGTAGCTGCGAAAGTCCATGTTTTTTTTACTCCTGTAGCCCGCAACCTCGCACGAAATGTCCCAATGATGAATGACGAAAGAGAATTTTCATGAAATAATATTTTTTTGAAAAATCCAATCGAAAAAGTGAGACAAACTTGGTTTTCTTCGTTTTTTTTTTGTTTCTTTGTTTCAAGGACTTGTGAACAATTAAAATACGCTCGATGCCGGCGGAATACAGGTGATTTATTCAGTTATATCTCATAAGGTGTCTTAAGTATCGCAAAAAACAATTTCGAAGAAATTTTCAACCTCCGTCCTGGTGATTCCTTTTCGGAACCAAAAAATTTCGAAAAATTGAGTGAATTCACGAATTCAGGCCAGAGTATGTGTTGCCATTAGATGGGAATATTTCGATATTTTTCGTTCTCGATTGCGGCAAATACTCGTCGATCCCGCGATCGTACGGTTGCGTCGAGGCGATTGCGCTTTTATTCGTGAATAAATACGACGTTTAATCAGAGACGTCGAAACGGTGATCGCAGGTTGATTTTTCCTCGGTTGTTTCCAGAGCTGGGTGGCCGTTCGAAAAGCACCAATACGTCGATCATCGTACCACCGACGAGCATTTCGAGCATCGTCAGACCCCTGGACGGTGAGAAGCATTCGCCGAGATTTCTTCACAACGAAACGGTCAGTGAATGTATTTATCGAATTTCATCTCGCACCTCTGCGCCATCGTTGTTGCACGAAAACGGATGTATTTTTCTCATCTTCGATCCCTGGCCCTGCTCGCGGCCATTTTCACTCATTGCCTCTCGACCCAACGGAATATTACGCAAACGACTTGCGCAACTTTTGTCACGACTTTGAAATTTCAAACGCCCGAAATGCGGCTATTAAATTATTCATCCATCCAGGTGCCATAAATCCATATTTTCCCACTTTACCTTGCGCCGCTCTGCGCCTTGAGAAGAGAGAAACTTTGTTTTCCTCGTAAAGAATCCAACAATTTTCGATCTGGCACCTTTATTTCGTCAAATTTGTTTTTTATTTCGAAAGTTTTTTTCGAAAGAAATTTTTATCGACAATGTCGATAAACAATAAGCGCCTGTACTCGTAATTACGGAAAATTGACGAGTTTAACTCGTCGTCGTGTCGCGCGCGCGAGAATACGATCCGTGTATAGCGACGGAAAGCTTTGTTCGAAAATTCAAAAGCGTCCGCGAATAATTAGCCCGACTGCCGACAATGAATATTGCATAATTGGATATTTTCGTCAATCTCGTCACTGCCTTCATCCGACGCGTTGCTAACCAAGGAGTTTACGGTGCAATTCACAATTGGGTCGATTTGGAGCCGCAAAGTCGTCCATAATTACGGTTTTTTTCCATTATTTAAACACAAATTTAGCAAAAAACAACGAGTAGACGAACGCGGAACGCGTACTTACGTTTCTTGCTCGCACCCGAGCAAACACGATCCAGCGTGCTGATAAATTTTAATCGACCCAACGGTGACTCGCGCGAGCGCGACATTTTGCACTTCCGGCCGAGAGAATCGCGCCAGCCGAGTTCCTCGACGATGAGCGTGGAATAAACGAAACAAAGGAATCGCGGTTTCACCCCGACGAACTTTGATCTTTGGCCGAAACGGAAAACACGCGCGCGTATATCATCGCGTAATAACGTGAAAATCGTCGCGTTGAATCTTCACGCGGTATTTATTCGCGTTTAAACTCGTTTTTCTACAATGAAAGTATAACAACGGGAAAAGAGGAATAAACAACGAGACTCTTTGAGGAAAATAAAAGTGGCTCCGGTCGTCGCCTCATCAGTCCCTCGCGACGATTTCGTCTCTGCTCTTGGAGAAATCGGCGTTCTCCTCGCCGTCGCCCTTGGCCCTGCGACGAAGCGCGCGACCCCTTATATTGAGCATCGTTCTGGCCACCAGCCAGACGGCGCCCTTCTCGCAGACGCAACGGAGCCCATTGACGAAGCCGAGAATCAACGAGTGCGGAGGGTAGCCCGTGGTTCTCGCCTCGATGCCGATCGTCTTGAGAGACGCCTCGACGAACTTTTCCGCCGAAGGTGCCATCCACGTTGCTTTTCTGTCGGCAAACGCAAATTAACGCAATGAAACACGTCGCTTTCCGGGTGGATTTTTCCTCGTTTTCGGCATTTTCGTCCATCACTCACTTGATCTTGGACATTTTCGTGGCGACCGGACCGGGAAGCACGCACTGAACGGTGACTCCGCGCGGCGCAGCCTCCGCTGCGAGATCGGAGCTCAGCTTGTCGACGTAGGCTTTGCTGGCCGCGTAAACGGCGAGGTACGGACTCGGGATCGCGCCGGCCGTCGAGCTTATGTTGACGACGACGCCCCTTCGTCGTTCCATCATGCCGGGCAACACGGCGCGCGCGACACCCGTCACACCGGCCACGTTCAGTTGCAATATTCTCGCGATCGTGTCCTCCGTTACGTTCGTGAAGAGCTCCGGATGATCGTAACTCGTCCCGGCGTTGTTCACGAGGACCCCGATCTTTGCGTTCGAAGAATCGAAAGAATTCCCTTGAGAGGAATACGCGAGAGAGAGAGAAAAGCGTCCCGCACAAGTACGTACCTCGAGTTCCTCGATGGCTTTGGCGATTTTGGCGTAAACGACCTGGCCCTCGGTCAAATCAGCCTCGATGACGCGCGTCGCGACCCCGTGACGCTTTTCGATCTCGCTGGCGACCGTTTCCAACCTTTCCCGCGACCTCGAGACGAGAACGACGTCCAGGCCCCTGGCGGCGAGGGCGTTCGCGAAGGCCTTCCCGAGGCCGTCCGTGGCCCCGGTGATCAGCGCCCATTTTCCCTGGGTGGCAACGTCGATGCCGAGATTCAACGCGGGCGCGATGATCTTTTTCCACGCGAGGACGCTCGTTCTCACGAGCAGCCTCAGACCGATCGCCGCGATCACCACGAGGCAGATTTTGTCCCAGCAGGAGAGCGTCATTCTTCTTCGAGGAAGGTTATGAAAAACAAAAAAAAACAAACGGGCAAACGTCGCTGCTACTGCCGGTATCGAATCGAGCTTGGACCGTCGACTTTCGAGTCTCGTACGGGACTGCGGACGGTGACCGCTCGACGATGCTCACACCGTGCACACAGTGCGTATGACAGCCACGCGTTCGACGCGGGCCGAACTTTGAGCGATAACCTTATCAACGCGTCACGAAAACCCCTGCGACCGCCGCACACTATTCTTCCCACTCTTACGCGCGACACACACATAAATTTATTCAACGTTTTTCGCAACGACAAGAACGCGAGACATCACGCTCATCCTCTACAGCGGTGGTAAATTCATCATGGCGATCGGTACTTTTTGACGTTTTTAAATAATCCGTTGGTAGCCATTGATATTACTATTTTCATTATATTTTATTCTTTTTTTCAGTTCTCATTAGCGTTTGATTTTTTTTATCCAACGTTATACAAGCGAAATATTTAAATGCCGCCGGCGGTAGGATCGAAAAGCGGACTGATCGCGTAACGAGAAAAAAATCGTACATATACCATTTCCCGATTTCTCCGGGTTAATATGCCGCGCGTAAAAAAATGGATTATTACGAGACGGCCCTTTTACGTGGACCAGCGTATGCGCATTCGCGCTTGCACGCGCGTTAAAACGCGTGTGCACACGTGCGGTTGCACATCGAGTGCAACCGGTTTATCGTTCTTTCTGGATTCTCTAAACCCGGAAGGCTGCTCGTTGCAGTTTTTGCCGCTGTCGGCTCTAACCGACTTTCATTATTTTTGATACCGTAACGACAATATTCGTTTCTCGCCAATGTTTTTTTTGTCAAGGCAAAAATAATTGACCCGCGGTTGTTCCGAAATTGAAATCGACGGTGTATAGATTCTACGCGCGTCACGCGCGCGTGTCGCTCAAGAAAATCCATACGCGCGTATAGGAAATGCGAGTGGGGACGATTTTTATTCCTACCTGTCGTTCGCGCGTCCGGTATTTCCAGTACAGCAAAAACCCGACGGAGAGCGAGAGAGACCGTTTCCAGCTGTCTTTTTCAACTCTGTCCCGCTTTTCACTTTGCTCGCTGCAACTCGGGGGACCACTGAATTTCCCAGACGGGAAAAGAACTCGACGGTTTCGCGATCGATGCCCAAAACTCTCGTCGACACTCGACCCTCGCTCTCGTTCCTCAAACGAGATGCACCGTCATATTATTTCCTCCTTCCGACTATTCGTCATTAGGCGCATCGTTCTCTCGAATATTTCGTCTATCGCACACGCGTTTGCACTCGTTTTATTGAATTTTTCTCCTTGGAGAAAGAGCCGCACGCGGTGAAAACAGCACGACGCGAGCCGACGTTGAGGAAGCTCCGCCAGAGGGATTTCGCGAGCGTAGAACCGCGCGGGCGCACTTTTTTTCACCTTGTCGTCATGACGATACGGACGCGGTCGATCCGACCGTCTCCCGACGACGACGGCGTTCACCGCGTCGAGGAAGAGCGCGGGATGCGCGCGCGCGCGCGCCCGCAATGTCAGGGCTGGAAGATCCTCCGCCTCTCACTCGCGCGGAGCCATTGACGAGAGAGGAAAAGAGGAAAAAAAACATGTGGGAAAGAGCCAAACGCATTGGCTCTTGCTACACGGTACGCCAGGAAGCCCCATTCTCTGACACACTTTCGGTCGCGGCTGTTCCACTCACCCCCCTCCCCCTGCGCCTCTCACATCGGATTCGATATAAAATTTCGTTAACCAGGCTACTTTTCGAATACGTTTTTTTTATTCATTTTTTTCATGCAAAACACTTGCGTACGATTGTGCTCGTGGCACAAATCGACTTTGGAATTTTGGATCGACTTGGCTCGTTGAGTGAGTTTCCGCTTTTCGGAAGTCGCAAACGCATCGTTTTCGATTTTCGTCGTAAAACGCACCGTATTTCCGACTCGTGTCCGTGACAAATGACGCTGGCGCTCGACCAACGAGATACATGTACCGTTTTCTCGTCGCGCTCATTGAACTCGCCGGTATATACATTCGCGTGTTTACGATGATGCCGAGATGCTTTCGGATCACGGCATCTCCGAGTCATACGGGACCTTCCACGTCGAATCGTGCATTCTCGCGATCCTTTGGTTTTTTCACGAAATTTTTCTATTCGTCAATGTCAAATTCGACGAGTCGGTCAATCGATCGTTTTGGACCGTCCGACGAAATGAAAAAAGCTGTCGGGATCCCGTGTACAGTATGGGGAAAAGCAGAGGGGATAAAAATAAATTTGGGACAAAGATGAATTTATTTCGTCGATCAATCTTGGTCCGATCGCTCGGGAAGTGGAAATAAAGTGCCACGTCAGAGCTGTGTATGACGAAACGAAGGTCGCGGCGTCGAAAAACGGAAAAATCGAATCGACGTTGAATCGCTCGTACGATAGAGACGAGCGATAGAAATTTCCCCGTCGCTTTTGCGGGACGACCGCGGGGATCCGCGGCATCAACCGGAATCCCCCGCGCGGTTCCTCATTTCGACAGTAGGTCAATATATTCAGAGGACCCGCACAGGCCCGTCGACCTCTCGCTTTTTCGAACGAGTACCGTTCTCGATCAACAGTCGCCGATATATATATATATATATATATATATAGATCAGGTGACCCAAAGACGTCTCGTCCAAACCGGTTTGCTCTCCACATCCGAGCTGTATTTTGTTTTTTCATCGCTTTATTGTAATAAAGGAGCAAACGGTCCTTCTTCGACGAGAGAAAAATCTTCAGGACGAAAATTGACGTTTGTGCTTTATTTTTTGCAGATTTCCAAGGAAACGAAAAAAGTACCGACGATAACGGATCTGAATCACCCGGGCTCGGACTCGTCGACGTTCTCCAATACCAGATGAAACGCCAACGCATCTGACGACAAGCCGGAATTTCGCAATGGCGAGAAAATTTCGCAGACGCTTCGACGATTGAAACAATTGTAAAATACAAATACCGGAAGGTCACCACGGGAGCAAAACTCGCGAGGAAGCGAGTCGCTCGTGGCAGCGACCGCGCTTCGCGAAAAATTGTTAATTCTCCCTCGAATTTTCATTCGCGGTTCCACGTGTGAAAAGTCGGCTCTTTTTTCATTGGTAGCAACGCGAGTCGAAGAAACGACTGGTAGCTCGAACGAACGCTCACCGAGGAACACGAAATTCGGAAGAAAACAGGGTCCGATGTTGACTAGAACCAAGCTATTTTTTCTCCCTCTTGCACGGTAATAATAACAACAATTGTACGAGTTTTACGTATACGATGTGCGACGCGAGTGTAACAAACGTTTGTGAAAAAGGAACATTGTTTGAGAAAAGCGTCAAATATTTTCACGCTTCGAGGCTGTCGGACGCTTTCTCGTCCACCAGAGCATCGTCGATTTGTATATCCGTCGCGAATGACGACCAAAATAATAATCAATAAATTTGGGAAAAGTGCATCCTTCGATGTGTTTTTTTCATGTCGCGGCAGGTGGGAAAGGAACCGTTCGTTAAAAAGGAAATACGCACTCTCGCGTAAATCGATCGAGCTGATAAGGTTTTTAACCGCAAAATCCAATCCCGTCGACTCTCGCTTTCTCCATACGGTGAGAGAAAATAATCCGTTATACGATACGCTCTGTTGATACCATCGGCCTCCGCGCAGAGTCCACGCGAAGGTTCCGATTCGCCAACCGGTTTGGAGGAAAATTGAAAAAACAAAACCACCGGCGAAATTTCGCCGTTATTTCATGCGTGATTATATTTATCCTCCCATCATACGGAACATTTTTGTTTTCGATCGAAGGAAATGCCATTTTTTCGTCAGCTTTTTTTTCAACGATCCACCAGCGTTCGTCGACACATCTGTTTCAGCTATTTTCAGCCTGAAGATCGGTTATTCGGACTTCCCTCTCGTTGTCATCTTTGTCCTCGCGATAATCCGGAAATTCTCTCGCTCCGGTTTTAACGACTCGCCTGTCGCGCACGATCGTCAGATTTTGATGCGCCCGATGAACCGATTCGAGATAAAATCTTCTCCACTGCAGAGCGTCGATGTCGATGTTTTCCCGCCAATCGGCCCAATCGCCCCGAGTGACTCGCCTCGCTCTCAAGCCCTCCGCCTCTTTGATCGTGTTCCGTATCCACTTGGACCAATCGTCGGCGATATCGGTAACGCAGTTGATCCACTTGGTCCACTCGCGAATTTCCGTCGATTCGATCGTGGCGGGAAATTTATTGGCGAAATTCATCTGCGACTCCGTCAGCACGTTTCTCAGCCACATCGCGATTTTCCCGGACATAACTTCGAGCACGTCCTTGGTCAATTCCGTCAGCGGATCGCGTTTCTCCTCCTGCACGATGTTGGAAAATTTCTCGTAAACCACGCGGTGCAAACGATTCGTCATCGCGTCGGACCCGTTGTTCTCCTCGCTCTCCTCGATCGCGTTGTAAATCGTGTGAAATATCCTGTCGAACGTCACGAACGGCGTGTCGTTGCGATATTTTTTTATCATCGTCAAACCACTCGGACATTCCGCCAATTTTCTCCGCTCCGTTTTTCCAAACTCGGGTGAACGCGACGACTCTCCCGGAGCTTCCGTGATCCTCCTTCGTTCCTCGTCCTCCTCGGACATCTTTTTTTCCTCCGCGAGCATCGGCATCTTCGCGTCCTTCCAAGCTTGTTTCTCCCCTTTGGCGCCGATCGCCGAATCCGTTTCGCGCATTTTCCTCGTTTCCACCTCGCCGTCGGCCGCCTCCGCTTCCGGCTTCTTCCTCGAAACCGTCGTCATCCCCGTCTCGTCGCGAGGCACTTCCGAGACCGCGTCCGGCCGCCTCGGAGACTCGACGTCGATCATTTCCGTTTGTCCCTCGGCGACTCCCTCTACCGGAATTTCTTCGCGCTCCGTTCCAGCGCCACCTCCGAATGCCATTTCCGGTTCCAATTTCGGGACTCGATCGTCGATCGTCGTTTTTCCCATTCGCTCGTCCGCCTCGCTCTCCGCCCTCGGATCGAACGTTACTTCCGGTTGTTCTTGCGAAACTTTGGCCGCGAGCCCGGTTCTTCTCGTTTCGTCATCGACAATCGTCGGCGTTGTCTCGTCTCCTTGGCGTTCTCCGCTCGGATCGAACGTCGCTCGCGGCTGTGCTCGAGGGATCTCGGCCGCCGTGGCGGCGCGTACGGACGAAACGCTCATTTTTTCAGCATCCCGCACCGGTCTCTCCGTTTCTTCCTCGTCGATCGTCGTTTTCCGAGGCTGCTTCTCCTCTTCGCGTTCCACGCTCGGGTCGTACCGGGCCACTTCCGCGTTCTCCCGAGGAGCATCCGTCGCGTGGATCTTCGGTGTTTCATCCTCGTTGCCGACTGCCTCCTTCAGTCCCGCCAACGCCAACGAATCGCTCGTATTATCCGCCGTGACGGGGCCATCCTTCGTCGCCGTTCCCCCTCGCTCAACGATCTTTTTCGCATCGTCCGGCAATTTCGAATCATCCGGATGTTCTTCGACACCGCCATCCACGCGTGCCGACTCTCTCCCAGCATCTCGATCTTCGTCGGTTCTCTTCGGAGTTTCGTCCGGCCGTTTCTCCATCGTGGAATCACCGAGCGTCGAGTCGGCCGGTTCTCCAGCTTCCGAATCGATCGTCGGGGTGGTCGCGGACTCTTTTTCGCTCTTGCCACGTCCCTCGTCGTCCTTCCGTTTGCCTTCGGCCTTGGCATCACCGCTCTCGCGCTTCGCCGCTTCCTCGGGGGCTTTTTCCCGTCTCGTCGTTGGAGTTTTTTTTTCTTCCGTTTCTCGCGACTCCGTCGATCTCCTCTCGCGTTGCTTCTCGTCGTGTTCCTTTGTCTTGTCAACGCTGCCTCTTCCGAAACTCGCTCCGGACTTTTTCCTCTCCTTCTTCCCCTCGTCCTTGTCATCGTCCTTGCTGTCCTTTTTCTTCCGGCTCCATCTGCCGAACGTCGATCCCCTTCCTCCGGCGCCGCCGCCACCACCCGCACCAGGTCCTCCTCCGCCTCCTCTCCTCTTTCTCTCGTCGTCCTCGTCGTCCGTGTCTCTTCCCGGAGAATCCTCCTCGGAATCTTCCTCGCTCTCCTCGTCCTTGGCCCTTCGTCTCCGCTCGCACTCCTCGTCGAGTTCGGTTCTTCGCGCTTCCGCGACCTCGAACAGAACCCCGGTTATCCAAGAGCCTATGACGTCCGCGAGGAATCTCATTTGCTGTGACCTTTTGTCCTCCCCGTTGATCGGGCCGTACTCGAGAACGAGAGCCAGGCGCTTCAATATCACGTCGGCAATGTCCTTGAACTCTTCCCTCGGTATCGGACACTTCCACTCCAAAATGCTTCTTACGAAACTCTCGGCCATCGAGTATTGACAATTCACGGCATCCCTGTCCAGGTCCGACGAGCCCGACGCGACACCCGTCTCGGGATTTCCATACTTGTCGCTCGGGCATTTGACCTTGCTCTTCTTCTTTCGCGATTTCTTCCTCGATCGATCCTCCTTGTCGCGAAACAGTTCTTCCGCCTGTCTGCGATTCAGCGAATAGACGACAGAGCGTTATCGTGGAATTTTTCACGAAATCACCGTGTATTGTTTGTATTAATTTTGCGCAACGATATATCGATAAATTACTCGGGTGTGAGGCAAGTTTCGCCCTCGAGATTCTGGATAAGCTTGTCGATGAGCTCGATCGGAAGGATGCCCGCGCGACTCTGGAGGGTGTTTATCAATCGCTGCTTCGGGGGTTGCGCGAGTTCAGCCATCCGTGGCGAGACCGGACGTATTCTTCTGACGACAGGTTTTTTCAAACACGACGATGGACACTTCCGGCTGTGCAAAGTCGTCGCGCGTGTCAGAGATCATTTTTCTACATTGACCTTGGGAGAGCGATTTATAGCGACGTGTCGTCGATCGATCAAACCTGGGGGTCGCGAGAATGTCGATCCATTCTTGCTTAGTGAGACAATGGCGAGGTATGGCTTTGATTTTCGGCAAAGTGCAGATCTTTTCGTGGATAAAAACCGTCGCTGTTTTCGGTGCTTTCGCGGCTTTCGCCCGCCTCGCGCGGCAACATTCCTCCTCGGATTTCTCCTGACGCGCGCGTTCGACGATATATAATTCCGTGAAAAAAAAAAAAATTCTGAAATCGTCTCGGGAAAAAAGATTTCTCTCACCTTTGGTTTCTTCTTGTCGACTTGTTTCTCGCAGCGATGTTTTCTCGCGGTCTCTCGAGACTGCGTTGGCCTTCCGGAGTCTTGGTCGATCTCGCCCTTGCGGATTTCCTCCTCGACCGGAGTTGCCTTCCTCACGTCCTCCGGCTCGTCCTCGTTGTCCTCCATAGCTTCCGATCGGCGCCGATCGAACGTCGAATGGATTCTTCGATACTCGCCGTTATTTTACCTACGGTCGGTGAATTTAGCGGCCGAGAGGGAATTTTTCCGAAAAACGTTTCATTTATCGATTCAACATGCCGAATTTTGTCTTTTTGCGTCAAAAAAATATTTCCGGCTCGTTTCAGGTGTGAAGTGCACTCTGAAGAGTATTCTTGTGTTTTGTTTTTCCGTTTTACACTTTGATTTACGTAAAATTCAGCAGAGGGTGTGTCAGAGAACCGGAATACCATATAACCGAAAATGACGTCACTTCTGGCTAGCATTTGTTTGCTGTACACTCGCCAGGTGGCAGTAGTGTCGAAATCCCAAACGAACCAAGTTTTGTCAGATGTTGACCTTGAATAATAAATTAAATACATAATACATACAGATATAACCCCCAAAACAGGCTAAGATCATATAATTTTATAGAATGTACAATACTTTTACGATAAAAAATACGATCTATAACTTTTTCCATCCAATAAACACAGGAGGAATATTAATTACTCGAAAATTAAAATTGATCCCAAAATCAGCGTATTTTCCGCGTAAACTCAATATTTCGGCCGGAAAACGCAAAAAACGATTTTTATCGAAAATCCCTGTTTTCTCCTTGAAATAATTAGTTTTCGGGTAAAAAACCATGCGATTCGTGATCAGCGGGAGATTTTCTACCCTGGCGGGTAAATGTCGAAGTCTTTCGACAAATAAAATTTTCTTTCTGCAGAGCAGCTGCAGATAAGGTGCGTCACACTCTTATCGACGGATCGTTTGCGCGAAGGTTGTCAAATTACAGCGGCAGAGGGCGCAACAAAAAAATCCTTCAGTGGCTCTCACGGTCCGGGGCTCTCCCCACCGGATTTTCACGAAAAATCGATCATACTGGGAGTTGCTGTGCGCGCCCGATTAACAGGGAACGAACAAAGCGTCGCTGTAGCCAGTTGTAGCAGCTTCCGAGCTCATCTCCGAGAAAATCGAGAGTGTGTTTGAGCAACGAGACGGAGGACGGCCTCTTGTTTTCCTTCGTTCGCTCGTTTTTTATTTCCTCAACGACAAACACTACGTACAACGCGCAAACCTGACGGAGAAATACTCGTGCGAATGAGAGTGAGAAAGAGTGTCGTTACCTCCGTGATATCGACGAAATGATAGCTCGCGTCGTGAATAATCGGTGTCGTTTTACGGTGATAAAAGATAGCCGCGGCGCTCCTCATGGATATCATACGACGTTTGAGGTGTATCGCTTTTGAATAGAGGCGAGTGATAAATATACGGGGGGGGCCGAGCGTCCCAAACCGCGGTGAGAACAGGCGGGGTGGAAAACCAAAACGCTCCTTGGAGAAAAACAGGGCGGAAGAAGGCTAATGATGAGATAACGAACCGAGAATGAGATACAGCAGCAGTGACCTCCTCGGTTATGCAGTCCTCACGCTCACGTTGCATCTCAATGGTAAGTAACGAACCCCATTACCCCTTTCGTACTTTTTTCGATCCTTTGTTTCACGAGCGCGATGCTCTTTCGTCATTCATCGTTTTTTTTTTCTCTTCAAATTGCCTTTGAACGCCCATTTAAAAAGGGGAAAAAAAATAGTACATCCGGGGATTGATCGAGAGGCCTCGTTTCTTCATCGAAAGTAGGACACTCGCCGCAACAGCTGATACTCTAGTTTCTTTTTCTTCGTTAAAAAAAAACGTTCGCGCTCTTATGATCCACGGCTCTCCGCTGTTTCGCTCTCTCTCTCCCTCCCTCTTTCCGTCTTGCTCTTGGAGCGCTTTCTCCCGCGCTCCGCTGTCCACCATTTCTTGGAGACCTGTGGTATCTCGCAACTCTTGTTTTTATCCTTGTTGAAACCCGCGGGCGTTACCGTCCTACCGTGTGTGTTTACGAAAGAAAACGACAGTTTCACCATCGAGTGATTTTCCAATCATCTTTTCTCACGAATTTTTCATTCCCGTTTAGCAATTTTATTCCATTACATCTTATCTCGTTCGATCGAAATATTTCGCGTTCATTTTTCCTGCGTTTACCCAGACGTTCTTTTTTCGAGAAAATATTTTTCCGAGTCAAACAATTGCGTAAGCCTCGTTGCGCAAGCAACCAAGCACGAAAATGCTCGTTTCAAAGTTGGAGGAAAAACAAACACGTTTCAGGGTCTTTAGAACGATATATTTACGACACCAGTCGGTAAATTTACTCGAGTACGTTTACGCGTTATTGACAAATGCTTGATACGTCATCATTTTTGCGCAAAACTATGACAAGAATTTTCAACACTTTGAATGGGAAACCCTTGATAAAAGATAGATTTTCATTTTATGACGATTCTTTGGAGTTTCCAAACATTTTCTTTCATCGCCCGTCGAAATGTGATTTTTTTTTCATCCTGCTGATGAACATCCGATACAACGTAGAATCCATGGAGAATAATGTAATTTCTTATTTGCGCAATCAGGACAAGTCGAAGGGACGTGCAAAGATTTTCAAGGTCACGCGTACGACACGGGAGTTTATTACGTGCCAGGACCCGACCCGTGTACACTCTGCGTTTGCGATCACGGCAATCCAAAATGGTGCAAAGCTGTCATCTGCCAACTGCCGGAGGTACGGTACATTTTATCATACTTTTATTCAAAAAAAAGACAGAAAATGTCGAAACAATCAGACGTACTCCATTCTTGCTCGTTTCGCGAAAATGTCGCGGATATTACAATCGCCCGCGTCAGGGTAAAAAAGAAAATCGATAGAGCCCCCGATTCGTTGTTCAACAAAAACTGCAATGCTTCCTCGTACCCTCGCCCCCGAAAAGGCAAAGAAAAAAAAACGTTTTACCCTTCAATCAGAAATCTATGCAGAAACAAGGCTGCAAGTCGTTTCGGTTCGGCACGACCTGCTGCGAATTCATCTGCCTCGACGATAATCTCTCGTCCGCGTCCAACAACAAGACGGACGGAATCGGTGGAAATTCCACCGACGCCAGTGCCAATTATGACTTGGGCCTGAGACTCGTCGCCAGCTGCATCGCGGCGATCCTCTCCCTCAGTGTCTTGTTCTTCCTCGTCCATCGTCTGAGGCAGAGAAAAATACGAGGTACGTTTCGTCCCTCGTCGCGAAACCCGCAACGAAAGCATCGCCCGTTTCGCGCCGCGCCCGGTCCGAAAACTTTGACCTCTGAACCGTTTATGAAAATACAAGTACAAAGATAGTTTGCGCAGCAGGTAGGCAGAGTCGTCAGTTAGCGGAGGATCAAAGGAGCCTGGGAAGCATGGGTTATTTGGAGAGAGGAGGTCTTCCGCACGGCCTGCAACTGGACGACATGGCCTGCGGCGGTGGTTACTCGCTGTGGAAACCACCGGGGAACTACTTTCCGCGCGGGGAAGCGCCACCGCCGTACGAGGAGGCGGTCGCAGCGGCGCGGGCCGAGCAGGCGCTCCTGACGATGAGTCCGCACGCTCTTTCGCCCTTGAATCTGCCGAATCAGTATTTGACCGCGCACACCGGTCATTCCAGCGTGGCGTTGGTGAATTCCGGGCAAAATTCATTGCCGGCGAGTTCACCGACGCCCTCGGGTCACTGCTTGACGTCCGGTCCGTCGCCGTCGATCTCCACGTCCGGCAGAGCTCTCGGTGGCTCGAATTCTCACGGGAATTGTCATCAATCGGCTCAGAATGACAATTCGACACCGGGATCGTACAGCGGCGGTCCGCTGCCGACGACGACGACGACGACCACTACGAGTTTCACCATTATGGACTCGGGGACGTACGAAAATCTGCCGAATCCGATCGTCATGAGCGCGATGACGCCTCAGCATTCGTGCCTGAGACCGCAGCTTCCGGAGCATGAACAGCTTCTGCAGCAACACGAACAGCAGCAGCAGCAGCAGCAGCAGCAGCAGCAAAAACATCATCAGCAAAGCGTCGGTTCTCAGCAGCTGGTCGCGCCGCAAACGAAAAACTATCACACGACTCTGCCGAGGCAGGGAAGCGCGTTTACCATCTCGTCGACGCTGCCGAGTTCGAGCCTCTCGGCGCATCGCACGATACCGCGTACCTTGGCGACGACGAGCGGGAATCTCCGTCTCCGGCGCGACTTGACCGGCCACCATCAGGTCGCCCCGTTGTTCGCGGGCACACCGCCGAGAAACTTGTCACCGGAAAGGTCTCCGCGGTCCGCACCGCCCGTTATACCGAGCGGCAATCACGGTACCGTCAGATCCGACGTCTGTTACGAGGACATGTTCCACGGTCCACCCTCCGCGCCTCCGCAGCTCGAGAGCAGACCGCCGGAATTCTCGGCGAGCTCGATGCCTCGTTACGACGTCAAGGTACGAGTGCAGCACAAATCGCTGCACATTTCGCTCGTCGTTCGTTGAATTTCAGGAGAAGGAAGCGAAAAAATAGTGTAAATTGCCTTCACAGCCTCCGTTACTGGCGAGCGGTGATAGCCAACAGGAGGGCAGCTTCGATTCGGTCACGTGCACCTGCAGTATGCAAGCGCTTCCGACGATTCACGACGACGCCGACGATTACAGAAGCGAGTGCGAGAACTGCAAGAGCGCCACCGGCTCGCGTTATTACTTGGACAACGAGGACGAGCTCGCCACCTCGCCCCACGAGACGATGACGCTGCACAGAAGACCCGAGGAAACTGCCGCGAACGTTACGCCGCAATATTACCGAACTTCCCTAACACTGCCAACAAGTACTCGCCAGCGTACGAGGTAATACGCGCACCAGCCCACTCTGTAATTCGAGAGAAAACCGCGCGAAACGTTGAAATTTTCCACTCGCGATTCGAAAAAACTGCCGGCGCGATATTTCTAAATATTCTCGTTGTTATCGTTGCACAGAAGTACAGGAGCTCGGGGTACTTGGTTCAGTTCGATGCCGGAGAGCTCCACGGAATCGTCGGACGAAGATTGAAGGTGAAAAAAAAAGGTGAAAATGTCGCTAGTCGCTCGTTAAACCACGCTGGAGATATCCGTGAGTAAGGGGCAACATCGTGGGCACTCGTTCTTTCTCTCCATACCTCTCTCTCTCTCTTCCCATCTCTCGTATCATCCGTATTTCCCACTCTCTCTCTCGCACACTCGTTCTTTCTTCGTACTTACGGCTGACGGCTGATGGAGCGACGGTTCTTCGTCAAAACAATTGATATCAGCGGATATTTGTGATAACAGTTCCAACGCGATCGTCGTTGGTCCGTTTGTCGGATCTTTCGCGATCGGACGATCTAGTGTACTATATAATACGTGTATGTATACAGAATTATTGGATATTCGATGAATTTCTTGAAAAGAGTCGACGTCCGATGCAAACTGCGTTAGAATCGTCAGTTTTCGACGGATTTATTCGGATGAATGCCGTGGAATAAGCTTTTTCGAGAAATCTATCGGAATCGTGATACTCATACACAAACAACACACGTGATATGATGTCATAAATAAGCGAGTGCCAAACATGTATTTAATTTGTCATTTAAGTAGATATAATCGTATATTTAAAAAAAACATCGTTGATTCTTACCTGTATGTATATATATATATATATGTGTGTGTGTGTATATATATATACATATAATATATATATTCAAGTACATATATTTATACACGGAGCATTCTGAGGCAATCGAGCGACCGAATTTCTATCCAAAATCGTCTCAACATTTTTGACATTCGTTAAAGTATAATCTCGCTGTTTCGAATCGCCGCAAGATTCATTTTTCTTCTCACGATAGACGAGACTTTATCTCAACAACGTTCTCTGTACATTCGACGCGAAAAGTCGTTTCGCGCAATTTCGCGATGAAATCGCGTGAAATTTCCAAAATTCGATTGACAAATCGTATCGTAGAGTTTATCGTAAGGTAATTGTTATTGAAATTGTTCAATTAAAAAAAAAAAGTCAAGATCGCGCAAAACGAGGGAATTCGCGATTCAAGGAGGAGAAGAAGGAGAAGGAAAATTCGTTTCGAATTCGTAATTACGAGCACTTTCATCGAATGAAAGTCGCAATCGACGGTTCTTCCATTCCGCGTTGAGTTTTTTCGCAATGCTTCCGTCGATGAGTAGAACGACTAGTCATTGATCGATTTATTTGAAACGTCAACAATTACGGTAGGAATCGAGATGGTTGGATCGAAAGAAAAACCGATTTATCGAAAATTTCGCGACGTGATTTTACCGTCGAACGGCGCCATGCGATATTTGTTTTCCTCGAGTCTTCAATTATTCCGATTTACCGGGGAATGTTACGGACGCGTCGCGACGATCGATATCCCCGTAGCCGAGTTTGATCCGCGCACAAATGTACGAGAATACGCGAGAGTGCCAAAGTGAGTGGAGAAGGTGCGAATGAAGTTCGTTAAAAATATCGAATCATCGTCAAGTATAATTCATCTTGATTTTCTTCCTTACGATATTTTTCCACATTATTATTATTACGATATAAAAACAAGCGAGAAACACTATTTTTTTACTTACTTTTTTTCGTCGAGTTTGTACATAATGAATTTTATATTCCGTAAAAAGAAAAAAGAGATAAAACATATTTACACGTTATTATTGTTTGTTTGTTTGTTTGTTTGTTTGTTTTTTTCATTAAGGTTACCGTCAAGTTGCACATATTCATAGTTGATACGTTTACATTAATTACCGCAGTATTATTCCATTATACTCTGAGGCTATTAAATTTCAATCTCTACGAAACATATTTCCTTTGGGTATTGTGGCACATGGCCGTTTGCGTCAGCGATTATTCTCTCACAAAAACGTCTCGGATTCACGAATATGCGACGGAGGATTAGGTGGACGAGGGTAAAACAAAGAAAAAGTGCTACACACACACACACACACACAGACACATATATATATATATATATCTAGTATTAGAAAATGGGGGAGGGGAGACGGAATAGTCGCACGTTAATTTTGACGAATAATCACTAATCCGCAATACCGGAGACGTTGTAGACGACGAATCTCGGAATCACGTTGAATGTCAAACGAGAGAAAAAGAAATAATAATGCAGAACAGAATACGAAAAGACTTTTCCCGTTGTAGCCGCGAAACGGAATAATGCCCGCGTTAATCTCAAAGAATTAAATCTCACTCGTGCCAAATGAATATCCAGCCATTGATCCATCGACGAACCACTGCCGCTGAATCGCGGAGTCTTTGCGAAAATTCACATTTTGATTTGTGAATAAAAAACAAATACATTCGTTACTGATTCGACATTCGACATTAAAAATGCGAATCTCTCTCCGTCGGACTGTAATATTCGCCGGTATTCGAAATATCGACGATTTTTTTTTTCGCCGCCATGAAAAACATCAAGTTCGAGGATAAACGCGAAACTCTGCGTTTCGCTGATTCACCATAAAGGAACCAAAGTAAATGGGTACATTGAAAAGAGGGAAAGGAGGCGAAGATTTATCCGACGAATAAGCATTGCCCCTAGCGGAAATCGCTGTAATATACGTGTATAATAAATATAGCACAAGAGAAAGAAAAACGATACACGAGCCTCCTGTTCCATCCGACTGTCCAAGGTACGGAGAAACAAGAAGGAAACGTCGGAAATTCCATTTATATTATTCCATGGTAGATGTGATGTACACGGGGAGACGCACACTCGCGTTTTATACGCGAGAGATGCGATTTTCCTTTTTGGGTTACCCACATTTTCATTCTCAGGTAGAAACTCGAGTAATATATGACGTTACACCGCGATTGTCGAATTGAGGATTTTCCGGAGATACGATCTCGGCAAAATCGACGTACCGCGCGATGAATCTCGCACACTCGGCGATGGTACGATAAAAACTTCGACGACACTCTGTCGGTTTTGTCGTTGATTGGCACTCTCGGGAACGACCTCGAATGAGACGAAAAAACGAGGAGGAAGCGAAATACGCACCGAAGAAAAATCAATGAAAAATCGTTGTGTGAGTGTGTATGGATGAATGCTGCAGCGTACCAAATTAATAATTAAGTCTACGACGTGAAATCGCTTATTTAAGAGACATCATTCCGAATCTCCGAGTGACATGCATAAAGACACAAAATTTTTTCAATTACAGCCTCACAGGAAGATTCACTAGAAATCAGAGCAAAACGATCACGTAAAGAGTCTTTGGTTTTAACGGAGACACACGGTGTTTGAAGAGAAAAAAAAGACGAGAAATTCTTTTTACAAAGAAAAGGCTAAAAAATGATGTTTAACATTCGATTGAAGCATTTTTTAATTGAAATAATGATAATACACTCGTACGTGTCTCGTAAATAAGCGGAAAAAGAAAGCAAACACGTATAATATCAAAAATTACCAAAGTGTCCAACACTGATAATTGTCATTACTGCTCCTTTTTGCAGAGTAAATTTCGTATAAAAAGCCAGCCTTGGTAACGTCAACATTGTCACTCGAATGCAATTCGTTACGACGACGTTTTATAACGATGAAATTTTCGCGCAAAACGCACGACGAACCGATGGAATAATCGAAACGACGAATGATTTTTTCCTCGTCGAACGAAGGAGAATAATAACAACACGTAGGATACAAATTCGCAAATTCGCATTTTCATCCAAAGAGGCAATTATCACGATTACGGGCGCGCTGATAAGGGACAAGGTTGAGAAAACAAAGACAAAATTATTTCTTACCTCATTCTGTATTATATAATTGTTCGTTATGTAATATTCGTTATTATTAATTGTCGTCACGGTCCAATGATGTTATTCACGCACGATTATTGGCAAAAAAGTATGTATCGACGGAAAATTATAAATATATATTCCATTATTTTTAACGTAACGTCGAAAGAGTATTTCATCTCATTACCGAGTTTACGCTTTTCCTCGTTTCCTCTATCGATCTGTTTCAGTCGATCTACTTTGATGCCGCGCTCTCTAGATCATTTTTCTTTATCTTTTTCACAGAGTCTTTTCACAGAGTCTCACCTCGAGCATCACAGGATTCAACGCGCATCAAGGTGGTTACCGAAACAAGTTATCGACTAAACGACCGATTTTTTCTTTTTCTTTTGCGTGAAATAAATTCATTTATTCTTTCAAATACATCGCGTCGTTATGAAAAATACGTCTGTACGCTTCAGAGACCATCTCCGTTCGTCCTCGGTGAAACGCTCACCAGGAAAACGTCTAAATTCGAAACTACTTTGGAACAACTCGAAAAACGAAAATGAATGAAGAAACCAAGGTTCTAACGGGATAAAGCGCAACTTTGACATTTTTCAGATCCACCGGAACTTCGAGGAGGACCGCCAAGCTCGCAAGTACGATTATCCGAATTCAGACTCATTCCCGCGGGGCAAGCGCAGACCCTGCCAACGGCGGTTTCGTTGCTCGGCGCTCCTTCACCGACGAGACAGACGTGCGAACAACCACCGTTGGCGCTGCGGCACGCGTGGCGCGTGTCGTCGCCGTCGCGAATTCTTCCCACCACCGCGATATCCATCATCTCGACGATCTCCTTGACCGGAAGTACAACCGTGTTTTTCGCTAGGAAGCGATCCCTCTCGTCGATCCACTGGAGAACGTTGGATCGGCGCAAAGTCCAGAAAACTCTGCGCCCCGTCGTGGCGAGATCGACGATTCCTTCGACGTTCGTGCGGAGGACCCTTCGATCCTCGCCAAAGACGGACATCGTCCCGATGATCCCGCTTGATTCGTCCGAGAAGAAGATCCTCTCGGATTCGTCGTCGCGAGCCAGCGAAACCCTCGGGCCTTCCAGCAGCTCGTCGAGCATCGCTTCTCTCCCTCCCGCGCCGTTCATCGACAATCTGTCGATTCGATAGCCGTATTTCGTCTTGAAAACAACGTACATCAGACCGTACTTCGGCACGAGCGCGATATCGTGAGGTTCCTCGTCAAAGGGGAAAACCGTTATCCCGCCGGTCTCGACGCTCTGAACCTGGATCGTCCGATCATTGACGTTGGTGGAATAAACGTTATTGCCGCGGTGATCAAAGTCGAGGCCGCGGAGAAATTCGCCGTTCGCGGTCCCCACCTGACGGATCTCATCGAGACCGGAGGTGAAACGAAAGACGCCGTTCGACGTGTCGTCATTGGCGATGAAACTTCCGGTGAGAGGGTCGCCAGCGAGCCGGGAGACCCTCTTGGAGCTCGGCTCCGCGTCGATCCTCGGCTTGCCGAGAGTCTCGTGACGATAGCGGATGAATTTGTCGCCGGAGGCGATGACGAGATGACTCGGGGGGAGGCCAGCAGGACCGCAGCTTCGTCCGTCGTCCATGAGTCTGTCGCCGGACTTGCAGGCGCAGGAGAACGTCAGATTCGAAGCCAAGAGACACAGCTGCGAGCACGACTGATTTTCGCAGGGATTTCGAAGCTTCTCCCTCAGCACCGGATGTTCAATGTGAATTCCGTAAATCGGTTCGGATTCCTCGACGACAGTTTTGCGCTTCTCAACGTTGGATCTGTCGACGGACACGACGGTACCCGCGTGCCAATCGCTGAAGTACAACTTGTTCTCGAAGAGAGCCAGCCCGTATATACGACTTCCGGTCGTTTCGGAAAACGCCCGACGCTCCGTACCGTCCGTGAGTATCGATTCGATCATTTCACGTTTTTCGTCGTACCAGTACAATCGATCGTTCGGATGATCGATCGCGAGACCCTTCGGCGATCCGAGATCGTCCTCGACGAGCGCCACCATCTCCGTTCCTCCGTCCATCGAGGATCGAAAGATTTTCGGATCATCGCCGCGATCGCTCCAAAACATTTCACCGTTCTTCGGGTGGAGAACCAATCCACCCGGCTGACGAATCGATTCGCACAATATTATCGTGCAATATTCACCGTCGTTTTTGCAAACGCCAATGTGCTTCCAAAAGTCGTCGATGAAGTAAACGTTTCCGGTTATCCAGTCGATCGCCATCGCTTCCGGTAGAGCCAATCCTGCATTCGCGGCATACACGATCATAGTCACGTTTCTGTTTTTTTTTCAAGGTCATCGAGTCGAAATTTCAACGCTTTTCTTTCTTACCTGCCGTTGCCACAACTTCGAGGGCTCTTCCGTGCTTGTCGCTTCTCATGATCGTCCTGTTTTCGATGTCCGACCAATAAATGCGTTCGTCCATCGTCGCAACTCCTCTCACCCGACGGAGATTCTCGACCGTCGGAAAATTTATCACGTGATTCAGATAAACGCGGGTTATCGCTCTCGTCGAGGCGTAAATCATCATCGCTTCGTCACCTAAGTACTCAACGATGTCAATTATTTTCATTCCATCTCTCTTTTTTCCGAGCGGAAATTGAAAAAAGTGCCACGAAAAATACCCTCCGCTCTGCAAGTTCTCCCGTCGTCCTGCAAATCGTAACCCACTTCGCAGACGCAACTGTAGGACCCGACGGCGTTGACGCAGCGTTGATCGCACAATTCTTCCGCCCCGGAACATTCGTCGATATCTGCAACGTTTTATACCCGCAAACGTCACTTGGTATCACTTTTTCCTTTGGAAAACTTTCATTACTCGTCCTTCGAATACGTGCCTGTGCAGGTTTTATTGTTTTCCAGGATATGACCAAACGGACACGAGCACAACGGACCCCTCGGTGTTTTGTTGCAACTGTGACTGCAGCCCGCATTTTTGCACGAATCTTCGGCTGCACCGAGAACGTTGAATCAATGTTATCGAGTGCTGACTCGTCGTGGCGCCGCGTCGTTCGATAAACTCACCGTTTTGGCACTCTATTTCGTTCTCGTCGGAATTGTCGCCGCAGTCGTTGATCTTGTTGCACGTGTCATCGAGAAAAATGCATCTACCGTTGTCACAGAGAAAACGACTTACCTCGTTGTCGCAATTTTCCGCTGTAATTGCCTTATCGCCTGACGAAAACAAACAAATATCCTCGACTGTGCTCTATTCCGATTTCTCTTGTTTTTTTATATTTCGAGTTGCAAAGATATACGATCGTTTATCGTTTCGATTTTTAGCAGGTGTTTTTTTCTTCAAGCGCGGAAGGATCTTACCGCAACGAATTTCGTCGCTGGCGTCCAGACAATCGTCGAAACCATCGCAGACTCGACGACTCTTCAAGCAAATACCATCGTCGCAACGAAAGTCGCACGCTCTCTGCGGAAGAGGCGAAGAAAAATAATTTTCTCCAGTCGTCCGGATCGTAGAAATGAAAATGGAAAAATGTTCAAAGGAGACGTTTGAAATTCGACGAAATTACCAGGCGGTCGGTACAATTCGATTCGTCGGAGTTGTCACCGCAATCGTCTTCACCGTCACAGACGAACCAACTCGACAGGCATCTTCCATTGGGACACTCGAACCAGTCATGTCCCCCGCATGAAAATTCTCCCGAAGCTGTATGCGAGGCATTTTATCACCGATTAACGTCTCCCGAGGAACAAACAGAGCAATGTATTTTTCTTTACGCTACTGGTCGCAAGATCGAGTCCTTACCGGAGGATCGTTCGCTGGAAACGATGACGCCCACATACGCGCATATCAGTAGCGAAAAGAGCGACAGCGGCATCTGAAGAACAAACGATGGAAGAGGAGAAACGATAGATTTTTCGCACTTCAATTGTGATTAGTAAAAATGAAGTCTCGCTTGAAAAGAACTGAATTTATTTGGTCGAATTAGCTACTGAAAATTTGATGCAAGATCTTGATGACCTGGATCAGACGGATAATGAAACTCACCGAGACTTATTCCGGTATCCACCAATGTCTTTCGAAACTGAAAATCGATCGATTTGAATCGTTCGTCGAACGAGACGACCGCTCGCAACTTAAAATTCGATCGGAAATAGCCGATAATGGAACTTGCTGCGACTTCCGGTGTCCTCGATCGCGGTCTACGACGAAAAGATTGAAAAGATGCGCTTCTCGCGGTGTACGGAATGGGACTGATTGCGAATGAAAAAATCAAGAACGCGATTGCCGTGTTATTGGATCGGCCGTGAAATGCTGACGAATACCTCATCGGGAGTTTCATATCCGTTTTTTCCCACGGCAAGGAGAAAAAAAGAAAAAAAAATCGCGGCGCGACATGTTTTCTTAAAGTTTCAAAAATCGCATACATCCGCTGTGATTTCGTTCGGAGGCCTTGAGGATTTTAGTTTGGTCATGAAAAAATGTGAAATCGCACTGCGGCGGAATGGAAAAAGAGTGTGGGAAAGCCATCGCGCTGTCTGGATATGCCTTCGCGTGGCACACGTGACGAGTGCCATCAAGGTCATATCCATCGTCGGCATTGAAACTTGGGGGAAAAAAAGGGACAAATATTGTCAGCGGGTGAGAATGAAAAATGTTGGAAATTAGAGATTGGAGAAAAATATCTACCGAGACAATGTATGTACACAATTTCGAGAAAAATTGCGAAAAATAAAAGTTTTACATTCAATTCACCATACGCTATATAATGGAGAACACATCAAAGGTTCGAAGGAATTATAAGCGCTAATTCTAATTACATGAAAGAAATGGGAAGGGTGAGGCAATTCGGTCAATCTCAAATTGCATTTGTTTTTTCAGTATTTCTCTCAACGTTACTCGACGGAAAAATCATCATCCGAAAGGCGATAAAAGCTCTCACGCAACCAGTCTTCATTTCCGCTCATCATTAATTAGCGCGCGTAAACCCTAAACCCTTTAGCAAACATTTTCCACAAGTCACAGATGACGAAAAGGTTGATGAGATGTTCAAGCTTGTGAAAATCACGATACTGCTACGAGAAATAGTTTTAATCGCATCAGCGCTATCTAGCGTGAAACGGTGCAATCGCGATGATCGGTAATAAAGAAAATGATCAAACCCTCTTCCGCTAATTTTCATACCTACGAAAGACTCGCGACAGATGGCGCCACAGAAGCGCCAGGGTGAGAGAGAGAGAGAGAAAATACAAAATGGCGAGCTGCGCAGCGAACCAACGAGGAGGGGGGATACGTTCTATTAATATATATATATATATGTGTCTGTGCACATGTGTGCATGTATATTTATACGTAACGCGATGTGTTCTCTCCTCTCGCGAGATTATACACTACGCGCCGCGTATATCCACGGTGGTCAATGAGTGTACCCCTCGGGATATACGTATATGTAGCTTGCGAGTTTCGAAAAGAGGGAGAGTGTGCGCGCGAGAGAGAGAGAGAGAGAGACCAGATTCGTCGAACATCACGAATCCTCTCTCCGCGAAAGATCCAACGTCCCTTGGATTTTATTTTTTCTTAACATTATTCGTGGCCGCTTTGTGACTGGCGAAATTTTCCTCAAAATAAACGCGTTAAAACATGGCAGAAGCCGTTGTCGACGGGAATCTATTGTCTCGATTTTTTTGCCACAAATGCAGCGTCGAAATTGAACGTTTGCTACCTGTAAGTTGAACCTCTATTCATACACGCATACGTGTTGATACACAACGACAAATTACTTTTCGAGTTTATCGTAAATTTCGATTATCCCCTGGAAATTAATATAACGGGTCAAAAGCGTTCGTTATAAAAGCTGTCACTTTGTACCATGCGTGAATCACACCGCAAACTCGTGAAATACATCTTTCCTCTTCTCGTTCATCTCTCTCGCTGATTTATTCCACGACATTATCATATATTTGTAGCGTTTCTCAACGCAAAACGTTCTTATTGATAACAAAAAAAACATGCTGCTCTTCCAACGAAATTCCCTCGATCGGAAAATCAATCGCGTGTATGAAGCATCTCCCTAGATCGAACGTTTTACGGCTGTTTTTACGATCGTGACTTTCCTCGCGGCTGAACTTCCGGTCTCGGACAATTTTGATGTTTCCTATTTTTTCAAAACACTTTCAGAAAAGGAGGTTTCATTTTCACGCCCAATTAATCACCATTGTTCGATAACCCTACAATCCGACATTGCTTTACGCATTTTTGTCTTTGACAGGATTACAGGTGCCCTTACTGCACCTCTGGTTTTATAGAACAATTGGAAGGGGAAGGTGGCGGTACCGAAGATGGCTCCATGGCGGATTCGAGGGCATATCTTCACAATTCCAGTATGGACATCAGCGGCGAGGATTTTAGCGATTTTGATCTCGAGGTAAGAAAAAACCTCGCCACTCCGCGCCGTTTGAAATTTTCATCGAAACACGGCGATTCCACTAATCTCCACTGTTTTTTGACGAATTTCCACAGGGACCCAACGACGACTTTGACCGGATGTATCTGGACGTTTTGGAACCGCTGCGGGAAATGGCGGAATTAGCGCCGGCGGCCAACGGAGAGACACAGAGAACGAGGAGATCGGAAGGATCCAACGGTCGTAACCCCTTGCAGGATCGTAGAAACCGAGAAATGTAACGACGACTGCATTACGGAGGGAATTACAGAGGACAAAGGTTTTATTTAATAAATTGCAAAGCGTCACTGTTTCACAGGATACAACTGCGAAGTCCGCGTCTCCACGTCGAACATCTGGTTGATAATTTCATGCAAAACCTTACCGGTTATGGATTTCATCACCCGACGGCTCAAGGTGGACCAGCTCATCCCGTGTACGTAATATTAAAACTGTAGGCGAAAGGCGCAATTATTCTTAAATCCAGGAACGGTAAATTCATCGTTTTTACCGAATTCAAACGGCTGACTTTGCACTTTACGTTTCAATCAGAAATAAAAATAGTGGTAATTGACCGTAACGGTGAGACACATGAGCATTTAACGCTACTAATCGTGCAATTGACAATGTGAAAACGACGCGTAGACTTTTCTTGGGGAATCCCGGTGATTACGTGTGGGGTCGTGATGGATTGGACACGATCGTAACGCAGTTGCTCAATCAAATGGACGGAAGTGGACCGCCTCCTTTGCCCCGTACACAAATCGATGAGATACCAACGTTGGCCATTGTACAATCGCAAGTTGGTCAGTCTTATTGTCTTTTGCAACATCCCCGTGTCCTTTTCATGTTGTTTTTTCGCTCAAAAAATTCCGTCGTCTATTTTTTCTCTCAGATATCAAGCTGCAATGTTCCATCTGTTGGGAAGACTTTGCACTGGCTGAACCCGTGAGGCAATTACCGTGTAAACATATATATCACACGCCCTGTATCGAACCGTGGCTCGAGCTCGTGAGTATGCATTTTCTTGAAAAAAAAAAAAAAGAGAAAAAGGTCTCTCGTTGCGGATATCTTTTTAGCAAAATGTTTTAATATTCGTATTTTTCGTTTGAAGCACGGGACTTGTCCCATTTGTAGACAAAGCCTGGGCGATCAAACTTCCGCCGAGGCGAATCGCGATCCCGTAAGCCCGAGTTTAGCAGCTCTGTTCAGGTAAGGATGATGATAACGCCAACGTGCGTGACCCTTGTGTCATTTACGCTAATAGACGTAACGAGCGAGAAATTTGACGGTTTTTTGAAAAAAAAAATCTCTTTCGAAAACAACAGAGCAGCTAATCAAGCCATGAATAGCAGAACATCGTCGTCAACATCGTCGTCAACGTCGACCTCGGACGAGTAGTCCGATAGTAACGTAAGAAAATCATCAAGCGAGATTCGAAAGAAGAAGGAAAAAAAAAAGATAAAACAATCTCATTGTCGAATGTGTACAGCTCCCGTACTGTAGGCTGATATTATAACGTTTCGCACACGTCTGCAACAATCTTACTTTCCATACGCATTTTTCTTTGGATTTTTTCTCTTTCGTTTTGTCTCTTTTTTTTTTTTTCTTTTCGCCCCTTCCCCGTGAACGATACTGGACCGACGATGAATCGGCGGGGCGATGCGACGAAATTCGGTTGACAAAAGACAAGCTCGCAAAAGCTCGTGAGTGAAAATATACGTTGCGACACTTTTTTCTCTCTCGGCCGTGTTACGACGTTGCGAAACAGCCGCGACGATATTTCTCGACGAGTTTGTTGTGCGATTCGTATCCTAATGAGAAGAAATATATCGGTAATCCATCGTCCGATTGCGACACGTCTTTCGCATGAAAAGAAGAAAAACATTGAACTTTGAATAATTCTTCAATGATGAAATTCAGATTGACTTTTTCCGTCTCTCATGATGAAAATTTTAAACTCAATCTCGCATGAGCGTCGATTTTTTTCAGAAATCTCTAGTCGTCAAACGTTGAAAAATCGATCGCAACAAAATTTTTCTGTTTTTTTTGTTTTTCATTCGAACGATACCCCCTTTGGAGAGGAAAAAACGAATAATTATTTTTTCAAGATTCTATCGACGCCACGACGCTCGATAGAAATTCGAGACTTTTTTTTCCCCCCATTTTGTTTTATTCCCTTTTCCCCGTTGATTTACGGGTGAAACATTACACTCGCGGATTCGTATCGCAAAGCACGATTGCCAATGCAAATGCCGTTTGTTCGTTTGTGTGCAATGTTAAGAAATACCGCACTGTGAAGTGACATGATAAATTGAATAAAAATTGAATGGCAACAGCTCGGCTTTCGACGCGAGCGAAAAGAAACGAGCGTGATGTTAAATTATTTTCATAATAAAAGAAAAATTGTAGAAATGTGGAAAACGAGTCCGCGCGTGCCAGAGTGGACCAGAAAATATTCGTACTATTCGTACTATTGGTATCGAGGAACCGACGAGAAGGGAGAGCGTGAAACACTCGTACGACCGCTAATTTTTTCAGCGGATATTCATAAACATGCGTTAAATACAGTGTAATTAGAAGCAAAAGCGAAAAAAGGATCTTTGGAGATGTTTGAGCGCCACGAAGAAAATACGCGCCCGACAACCTCCCGACTAGACTGGAATATTGTATTTTCCCGGCACAAATCGAAAATAATTGCATAATTGATATACAGAGTGTATAAAAGATGGAAAAGCCCCTTGAAACGTGAAAACTTTTGAGCAATTCGCGTCTGATATTTACGTTTTTTGTTTGTCTTTCTCCAATTACTATCGCGTAACGATGATTCTGCTTCGAATAGTTGATAAATGTGTACATTAGTAAATTAAAAAATAATTAAAAAAACTCAAACATCATATACTGACTCGTAAATTTTACTCGTTGAGTGGACAGTGAAGAATAATCTTAACCTGGAATTATCTGAATGATAATTTCAATAATTTAACAAAATTAAAATTCTTCGGCTTCCAGAAGGAAATTACATTTTTTTGAAATCAAGGAAATGCATTTTCTTCGATTTGATACAAAAGTTGAATTTCGCGCGTTTCGCGCGTTCGTCGGTCGCCATATTGAAAACACGCGGTGGTACGAGCGCCGCCGCTACCGGTATTTGCCGGAACTATGCGCAGCTGTACCAAAACGACAGTACACTCTGCACCTGCACCACTGCACGATTAGTACACTGCAGTACATCAGTGAGTGAAGACCTATGCGACACGAAGCTATGTGTGCAATTCGACAATAAAAGCGGCGTCCTTTATCGCGATTGAGTCCAACTTTGTTTAATACAATATTCGAATGTATTCTGTTGCCGATGTGTGTGTCTTTTTTTAATGGAAAATCCATGCTCACGGTCGGAAACGCCGCCACACTGACGCTTTAAAATTGAGTACGAAATTGCGCGTGTTTTCATTATTTTTAAGTTACACGTTCGACGACAACAAATGTAACACACAAGTGCATTCCACCGTCGCAGTGCCAACACGTGATCGTTATAAAGAAAAAGAGCGCAAAACGTTTCTCAAATACCTCGTTTATGCAGTTTCAAACGCCACCTTCTACCATGTATTATTCGGCGTCGGTGTAATTAGGATACAAAAGAAAGAACCGCACGGAACAAAAGTGACGCTATACCCTCTCCCCCTTTTGAGGGATATCGTTTCCGAGAATTCAAAGGGTTTTCCGCGAATACATATTTCATGGAGATCATTCGTTTTGTGCCAAAGTGACGAAAATGGTGCGGGTGAACGGTGAATTTGCCATTCAACATTAACGTGAAAAGGCTCGAAATTTTGTGCAAAAAACATTGCGATTCGTAAAGTCCGGAAAAATCGGGAAAAATGGCGTCATCCGAGATCGAAGAGCTTATGTCAGGACCTCTCGTCACATGGGTGAGTTTTCCAGGCGGGACCGACAATATCACGCTTTCTTCTTATTTATCGACGTTCCGAATAATCTTCTTTCAGTTTGTCAGCTGCTTGGAAGATCCCGATTCGTTGATCAATTACAACGATTTGGTCGACGGCGTCTTGTTACACAGTGTCTTCCTTCAGATGTAAGTCGCGACTTTGTCGTTGTCCATACTCTACATTGATAAATCGGAGATGACATTCTCCAAAATCGTTCCGCATTTCTTTTGCGCTAAGTTTGCCGAATTGTTATTAGCGATCCCGAGCCTCTTCACGACGACGTTGTACCCACGGCCGGTAATCACAATTTGAGAGGCAAGAATTTACAGATGATAGTCGGCAACATGAAGCAATTTTATGACGAGGAGCTGGGTCACCTGGTGATAAAGGAACCAGACACGACGAATCTGGGAAAAGATCCGGAATCTCACGTACAGGACGTTCGATTATTGCTGCTTCTGTTGCTCGGCTGCGCCGTGCAATGTCCGAACAAGAAACAATTCATCACGAAAATAAAGACTCTCAATCTGGACACTCAGCTGGCCATCGTGGATTGCATCAAACAAGTTACGGACGAACCTGACATCGTGATTACGCAGGATTCCATGGAGAACGCCAATATGTCCGGAGTGTTTAGACAAATGAAGCTATTGCTGCAGGAACGAGATCTCTACAGAGAGGTACGTTTGTCATTTTCTCAATGCCAACAGCGACAAACTCGTTGGAAGATCTTTATAAACATACCGGCGAAATTCCACAGAAATGCACGGCGATGAACAGCATGTCGGAGGGAAACGATTGCGCGCACGATTCCGAAGATCAGGATTGCGTCAAGATGGCGCAAAACAACAATCACGCCAAGGAGGAAAATCATCATTTCGCCGTGGAATTGGCCGATTGGAAGTCCAAAGTCAGAAAACAACGTCAGGAACTGTAGGTTTATCGTGAAATGGAAATTCATCGATATTACGCGAAATTGCACAAATCACTCAATGAATTATTCTCACAGGGAAGAAAAAACTGAAGCTCTGCTCGAGTGCAAGGAGGAACTCGAACACAACAAGGCGACGCTTCTCAAACTCAAGCAAGAAGTACTGTTTTTTCGTTCTATATTTATTTATCCGTCAGCCATTCGTGCTGTATCGAACTTGAGAATATTACAGACTATTACAGCTCGGTTGCGCCGTGCAACGTTGATTTTGAAAAATGATTCTAAAACGTGTGATTTCTACGGTAGAATCAAGAATTGATGCACGAAGCTCGGACCGCCAAATCGTACAGAGACGAGTTGGATGCGATGAACGAGAGGGCCGAACGTGCCGATCGCTTGGAAATGGAAGTCGCCCGGTATCGTGAAAAACTCACCGATATCGAGTTTTATAAAACTCGCATCGAAGAGCTTCGCGAGGACAACAGGTAAAATCGACGCACAAAGATTTTGTTGTTCTCGTTTTTTTTCACACAATTTCCAATGAGATGTCAATGCCTTTTTTTTCCAGAGTACTGATGGAAAATCGAGAAATGTTGGAGGAACAGTTGAACTCGTCGAGACGAAGAGCCGACAAAGTTTTGGAACTCGAGTCTCAAATAATCGAATACAAACGGCTGATAAACGACATGGCGTTGGTAAAATAATTTTTTGCACTCTTTCGTTCAGTAACCCATTGGGATTGGTATATTGATTATTATCGCAAATGAATTATTCAGGAACGTACAGCGGACAAGGAAAAGTATCAAGAGCTCTTTGAGGAAAATTCTCAATTGCACAGGCTGAAGAAAGCTGCGGCGGATGAAGCTGCTCTCGCTGGATCGGTCAGCGAGATCGAAGAACCGGGTAATCTCTTTCGATCCATTTTTTTTGTATTCCGTTTCATCTTGAAAATGTATTTAATTCCAAATCCTTGATACTTTTGACGAAAGATCGATGCCCAAAGTTCGATAAATTCATGGAAATGTATTTGAAATTTCGCAGACACTTCGGACAACAGATTGTCCGAACAGTTGACGAACAACGCGCAGACTCGAGCGTTGAAGCTCGAACTGGAGAATCGCCGTTTGATAACGATCATCGATACGCTAAAGGAGAATTCTTTTCACGAAACATCGTCGCGCGTTCTCGAGCTCGAGAAGGAAAAGAAAAAGCTTTCACTGAAGATCGAATCGTTGAACGACAGTGGCGAGCGTCTTTCCCAACAAAATTCCGACCTGGAGCTCGTTTGCCGGCAGGCCCTCGAGGAGAACAAAAAGTTGCAGGACACCCTGAAGAATCAGAGAACCTGCTTCGAGCGCCAGCAGCAAGAATATCAAGTTGGCATACACGAATAAACCGAGATTACCGATAAATCCCGTAATCATATTTTCGCGATATTCAACGCGTTAATTGCGATTTTTGCAGACTCAACTCGCGAAAATCGTCGAACTGGAGAATAATTACGACGCTGTGATCAAAGAGAAACAGAGGATTCAGTCGATCCTCGAGAGCGTGCAGAGACGAGCCGAGGACCTCGATCGTTCCTTGGAAGTGTCGAATGCCAAGCTCGGAGAGTTGAAGAATATTCAGTCGAGCGCGAAAAGAACCGAATCAAAGTGTTACGATCTCGAGACGAAACTGGCGATACTGGAGAAGGACAAGGAGACAGCGATACGCGATATTCAGAGATATCGCGTTACGATCGAGGTGACATTTTCATTTTTTCACTCCGAGAGAACGCGAGAGACGATGTTATTTTCAATTCGATTGTTTTTTTGTTTTTCAAGAATTTGACGTTTTCCTAATTTCGAATGCGCGTTTCAGGAGAAAGACGTCGCTCTCGATACGTCGACGAACAACATCGAAGTGTTGGAGAGAAAGGTGGCCGAACTCGAGCACGAGCGTGAAAATTTTGTCGCGCAGATCACGAGGTGATTGTCGGAACGAGTGGCGAGTGGCCCTCGAAATAATTCTTTATCGATAAACAAAACGAGAATAATTTTCACGATTGTTCGTTCGTCAGGCTTCAAGAGATCGAGAGATCGAGCAGGGAGTTGGACGCACGCGCGGCGATGGATCGCGAGACCCTCGAGACTCTGCAGTCGAATCTCGTCGCCGAGAAACTGAACAATCAACGATTGTACACGGTTCTGGAAAAGTTGGGTCTCAGCGTCGAGATGCTGCTCAATCTTCCGCCCGATAATATACTCAAGAGGTGACGAACGATGCATGAATTCTCTCGTAACGATATTTTTTAATTATTCTCCGCGCCAAAACACTTTTTTCACTGACGACGAGGTCACCTTGCAGAATCGCGCAAATCCCCGAAGTCGCGGAACACATCAAATCGTCGATCGCCGCGGAGAAAGTTTGCAATTGCGGTGATAAGATGCCGGACGTCAAGGTCGCGGCATCCACGTACAACGCGACGATAAACATGAATCTGCAGGAAATCATCGAATCCCAGAAGGTACGTTATTTCCCGTTGGCTCCTCGATGAGTTTACCGTATTCCCATATCGAGGAAAAATAGAATTACAAAGGAAACGATCGAATTGCAGAGGGAGATTGAGAATCTTTCGAAAAGATCGAGCTCGAGTCAGGCGAGGGCGGAGCAACTCAAGTCGGAAAAAGCTCAGCTTCAAGTGTCCGTGACGACTCTGCAGTCCCAGAGTACATCCTTGACGACGCAGCACACTGCTCTCCAGCTGGCCAATTCGCAGCTGGTAGCGGAAAAGGAGGAGGTAACAAACTATTCTACGATTTTCCATCGCCGCCCGCAGCTTTTTCATCCTCTCGTTATTATTTCATTGATTTCCGTTGATCGTGCAGCTGCTGAAAGATCGCGAGGCTCACCAGAGAGCGCACTCGCAGCTCGTTAACGATCAAGTGACCCTGCAGTGTTTGCACGAGCAGCTGAACAACGAGTACGAGAGTCTCCTTCGCGAACGCGAGATCCTCAAGGCCAATCTTCGCGATGTGAAAAACGGAGCTAGAGCCCTTCGCGAGACGTACGAACGCCTGGAGATGAAAAACAAGGCCCTCGTCGCCGATCACGAGATGGCCGTCACTCACGCCAAGAGTCTCAACAATTTGCGCGGCGAACACTCGAAACTCAAGGTACGTGGACATTTTTCAAATTTCCCTCGAACCATGACGCTACATCGAAAGGATTCGACGTCAATTTTGCGAAAAACATTGTTCGTTAACGCGATTGTTGTTCAGGACGACTTTAGAAACCTCTTCACCGCGATGGAAAAGCTCAAGCTCGAGTATAGGAATCTCCAGGACGATTATCGAAAGAACAAAATCGAGATGAATCGATTGAGCCTGAAAGAGACGGAAATGCAGGGTGAGCTGAGCGCGAGGGACGAACGTTGCGCGGCGATGGAACTCCAGATCAGCAAGTTGAACGAACGCTGCGAAATGTTGCTACAAATGAATTCCGGCATGGACAGCAACAGACGATCGATGATGGATCACATAAGCATGTTGCTCACGCAATATCACGAATTACTGACGCACTCCCTCGAGGATAAGGAGCACTATTACATGGAAGAAAAGATGTATACGTGAGTAGACATCAATGTTGACGTTTGAGAATATTTTAAAAGTATTTTTTGCCCGAAAATAATTGCGAGGGAAAAAATGTATCGAAATGACAATATGTCAAATATTCCGTTTGGCCGGCGACAACGATTGAACGAAACTCGTGACGCGTATTTCAGGGACAAGGTGAATCATTTGTACAGGCAGAAGGAGAAACTCGAGGAGAAGATAATGGAACACTACAGAAATTTGGAAAGTTGTTCAACGAAGAACAAGCGATTTGGGGCGAATCTCGTAATGAGAATACGAAAGGCCGGCTCGGAGCTTTTGAACAAGGTAAGAGCAATGACGTTTGCCCTTTTTCGCCCTTTTTCCCCCTTTTTCGCTCTTCGGCGTGCTCTCACGATACGTTCGTCTGCAGAATCGACGCTCTTGGGCCGACGATTCAAAGCCATTGGAGAGCGGTAAAACTTACGAAACGGAATCCGGTTCCAACGATTCGGACGGGAGTATGGACGAGCAGCGCGTTACGCGATTGGTCGATCCCGTTGCGCTCGAGGGCGACGCTCTGTCCCTCGGTCATCCGGGAACGCGAAGAACCGTCTATTACACGGACGATTTGTCATCACCCACACCTTCGTTGGCTGTTAGTAGAACCTCATTGATAATCATACAAAATCGTAATATTAATAATTATTACCATCATCGAACCATTTTTCTTCGCACTCGTTCAAGTAGTTTCTATTCGCTTAACCGTTTATTCCGTTGATGAAAAATTTAGCGCGATCCGAAATTGACGACATCCACGCCATTGCCGCACGGACGTCCCGAGAGTTTGCCGGACGATTCTTCGAGTCGGCAGGAGCAATTGCCGAGAGTCGAGATTCCACCGTGCGAGCCGCGGCCCTTCTTAATTTACAACAAAGTATCGGCGGTTATAAACGAGTCAAAGAGCGCGAACACATCGACGAAGGAGGAGGCTTGCGACGACGAGATCACCGCCGCCGCCGCCGCCGCTGAGCCGCAAACCGCCGTAAAAGAAGCAAAAACGAGAAATCCCGTTTGGTACGAATACGGATGCGTTTGAACCGAGACTCGGAGTTTTCACGACGATTCGTCGGCGCGAATACAGCGAAGAAAAAGAGTTTTCCGCGGGTGGAAATCCGACGAATGCGAATCTCGAATTTCTCGACGTTGATACGAAAATCTCGAGGAAAATTCACTCGTACGGAAGGTACATTGATTCGGATAACAACAATATCGAAAAGTTATTCGCAAATTGTTGAAAAACCAAAGAAGACAAAAAAATTAACGAAAAATCGTTTCAAAACGGTCGAAAAGATTCGCGATGAATTTGTTTCCTGTGAGAGAAAAACAAATTTTCCAAATTTTTCTTCAAACTTTACTCTTTTCCAGCAATTTGTTGCAAACTCTTCGACATTGTTGTGCGGATCAATGCCGACTTGAATGACGGATTTTTCCGATTTTCCTTTCGATCGCCGAGTACGCGAGAGTCGGAAATTTCAGCTCCGTTGGGATTTTACCCGCGGAAAATTGTTGAGAGAAGATTTCGAGACAGACAACCGTAAATTATCACTGCCGCGAGAATCATTTTTTCATAATTTTCATGAGACTGGGGAAGAGATTTATTCTTTAGTATTTTGCCTATCGCAGCGCTCTCTACAACGCGGCGTGAAAAAGTGTTGTCTCGCGCAACAGAGGGCAGCAGCTTCTCTTTTTTTTTACCGACCGTCGGTAACTTATCGCTTGAGTGGGAGGAGGAAAAAGTTGAATATATATAAACGCGCGCGTTATATATATCCCGACTTTGAACGAAAAGAAATCTTCCAATTCTCTTTTTTTATACATTGTGATATCCGCAAATTTTTACCTTTTTTTTTACGGCGACAATTGACTATTTTTTATGCAACTGTTTTATTTATACGTTCCCATCGATGATGAGTGAATAAATATCAATGTATTATATATTATATAAAGTACACGAACGTGTAGCGCCCCGACGCGCGTTCCTTTACACCAGCAGCTTAGCCAAGTATTATTTGTACTAAAGACTCGCATTTTGTAGCCCATAAGTACTTTACATGGCAGCATTGTCGCAAATACAATTGTTTCTTGCCGAAGTGAAAATGTTTTTTTTTCTTCATCTCCTCCGACTCGGAAAAATTCGATATCGTCCGCGGTGACGCGCCCGACTTTTTTCGTTCAATCGTCGGTCGCGAGAGTAAGGATCCGCGCGTCGCAAAATGAGCCCTTTTTTTGTTACAAAGGACCCTCACCGGCATATTAAATGAGGATACGCCGGCAGTGTGTGGCATATTCGTCTCTCTCAGGATCCATAATAGTGCGGCGCTGCGCCAAAGGAAGGGCGCTGATGTCGCCTCGCGGCAGAGGGACGGGAGAAACGGACGAAAGAGCTTTGAATTCTTCATTTTTTTCATCATTCTCACGAACCCAGGAGGTCGTGGTCAAAAAACTGCCCACCGTTGCTCGCGACTCCTTGCGCCCCGTCACCCCAGCATCCAAAGTTCTCAGGCTCGAGAAAAATTTGCATACTCGATTCTCTCGTCTCGTCTCTTTCGCTCTCTCTCTCTCTCTCTCTCTGCGCGTATAACCTAGCAATGTTTATAGCCCGATGAGTGCATGCTCCTCTAGGACAGACCTTTGTCCCCCAGGAGCACCAAAGAGACAACTTTGCTTTTCGGGTGTGCGGGTTTTTTTAAAATGCTTTCGCGAAATGAAAACCTTACAATCGTGCGAATACACCTTCGGTATGGATAATCGTTTTTTTTTTCTCTGTCGGAGGGGAACGACACGATCTCTTTTGATTTCTTCTAGATATTTTTTTTCAACGAGAATGCAAATAAGCGGAAATGGTTTGAACGGAAATATCGAGAGACACGAGCGCGCCGTTTTTGTCAATTCCATGATCCATTGATTAATTATTGTGGACCTTGATGACGCAATTTTCGTGTTTTTTTTTCAATCCAAAGTCACCTAGTTTATTTCTCCAGCAGCGGGACAGAGGGAGGATGAAGAGAAGGAAAAACGTCCGGCGGTTTTCTCGCTCTCTTCTTTCGGCAGCGCCGTTTACAACACTGCGGTAAAACACCGTAGCTCATCCCATGCTCGCTCTCTGTGAGACAAAAAGTAGCAAACTGACGTGTGTGTATGTGTATAACATTAACGGTTCTCCTTCTGGCAGAGTTTCTCGGCATCGCGGGGATATTTTTCTTCGGCAAAAATGAAGATACGTTTCTGCGTTTTTATCGCGTCTCTACTTCCGTCCTCATCCGCGGAAAGAAAAGAGCCTCCCTTCCCTCCAACCCCACCGCCACCCGCGCGAGAGTGAAACGCCGCGGGACAAAAGACCTCCACGAGCATCGGAGTAGCAGGGGGGCGAGCTACCGTCGTGCGAAATAAGATTGATACAAAGCTCGCGGAAAGCTCACATTTTCGTGGAGAGCGAAAAACTTTAACGAAAAACATCGCGTAGAGGGATCCACCGGAGAAAATGGAGATTAGCAATGATGTGCGCCGAAAAACAACATCACTGAAAGTTTCGGTCGGCGGTTTAAAAAAAAAAACCATTGCAATGATCAGCAAGAGCTCGTTATCTTTGAGACACATGTTAAAAAAGCATCTCGCATATTTATCTCTGACGGGGGGAAAAAGATGAATAAAAACGCGAGACCAAGGTGAAACCGAAAATCAAAGAGAAATGGTAGCAAAAGGGGGTTGGGCCCTGACAAAGGGAGGGGTGTTTTCTCCCGTCTCTTTTTTTTCCTCGGATCATCTCGTTTCGCGCTACCAGCAGCAGCCCCAAAAAAGTTCCGCACTCTTTATCCTCCTCTTTGTTGTATCGCGCAACGAGACCCCCTTGGAAATGTATGCAGATATCGCACATCGGCAGGAGGTGGGGGCAAGGTTTTCCCTCGCTTTACGCTTCACTCGAAATAGATGCAAAAGTAACATTCAGGGTGGAGCGTACCGCGGGGATACAGCGTATATCGCTCTTCGACGAACCTCTCACCCTGCCCATCGCTTTTTTTCCGCAAATCTCTCTCTCTCTCTCTTTCTCTCCCTTTTCGGCTTGCCGCGGCGCGTTCTTTCCTGCCATATATCCCCGTGGTGTGCACCCGTCGCGAACCGCGAGCGAAAACGCGCGGGAAAAAACTCGAGATTCGAATGTGTGTACGTGAGCAGCGTCGTGTGTGCATGATGATGATGATAATAATAATAATGATAATAACAACAATACGGGGAGGTTGCGACGGTGGCGGCGCGTCCGAGCTTCGCCGATTGTTCGAGCGGCGGAGGGGGGGTATAACGACGGCGAGTGGAGTCTCGTGGAGCCTGAAACGAGCCGACAAACAATGTGTAGCGCGCTATCGTAGCGGATCGCTGCTCGCCTCTTCGTTCACTTGGCTCCTCTGCACGTTTCGCCGATACGAAATTTCATTACATCGACGCGCGATCAATTCGAGTGAACTGGACCAAAAGGAAAAAAGAGTTGTACCGCGCGCTTCTCATCCGTCACGAAAGACGAGATTAACGAGACAAATTGTCACTTGCCCGACGATAGAGGGAGCTGTCGACGAGAAAAACCGTTGTTTATCACGCGCATACGAAAAATCGAAAAAAAAACAAAAAAAAACGTGTGTGCGACGTTCAGTACGAAAAGATCACGAGAATCATCGCAATATTTTTCGAAATATACCGATTGAAAACATTTATATAAATAATATTTGTATCCTCGTCGAATAATTTGCGAATGCGCCATCTCGCGGCCGTTCTCCGTACCGAGCATCCCGTCCCGTATCCCTTTTTGATTTTGCCCGCGGTGACTTCCGACTTCCTTGTCAAGCGCGTGTGCGCGCGGCGTTTCACACTCTCTGTTGTTCGTTGTTTCTTTTTTCTCTCCCACGCATCGATTGCACTCTGTTTGATCATTGAATTTTCGATCGTTTGGTACTTTTGCATCTTGATACTTTTCGAAATTCTACGGAATTGCGTTTGTGCCTCCTTTCACAGGGTTTGTTTATTCTTTCTTTGTGTTTTCTTTTTTCGCGAACGACGTAAAGCTCGAAAGCAGTTGGCGAATGTTTTTCGTTGAATGGGATTTCGCGTTTTGGAAGGCTGCCGCTCGAACTGGAGTAGGACAGTAGGGTGTTGTCGTTGCAGTGCGGTGGCGGTGGCGGTGGCGGTGCCGGTGGTGGGGAACACAATTATCGCGAGGGAATGGAAACGCGAATTCCCGCTGCTTTACAAGGGATCGTCGGTGTCGGGGAAACATCGCGGATCGTTGCAACACCGTCGCCCGTACAGTCATCCAACTGTCAACAGTCGTCGCAGCAAACGACCGTTGGGACTTTGGCCGCGATAACTCCGGCGACGTCCTCTTCTCCATCGAGCTTAAATGTCATCGCCAGTCTCGGGCACATTACTTCCGTCTCGATGAGTCAGAGTTCCCTGAGCGCTGTTGTTACGAGTCCATCCGTCAATCAGCATCAGCAGCATCAATCGTCCGCCGGTCTTCCGAGGATTCTCAGCAGAAACGTCAATGGTACACGTGAGTAATATCGACTTTTATATACTCCGGCGTTGCCCGCCCGTCCATTCGTCGATGCTTTTTCACAATTCGATCTCCATTTTTCGACCGTGACCGAGGTTTCGTTTCGACGAGATTCAAGCAACAATCGAGAAAGAGGAGACTCGAATTAAGTCACGTTATTGTTCCTTTTTGATTTTTATACGCAAATGCTTTTCCTCATTTGCTTTTTCTACGATATTTGACGAGGTTAAGGAAAGAAAAATAGTGCAAAAGCTACGGGAATTCAGCTTGTTCGAAGTCTTTTTTTGTTATCGATTTACGGAGGAAAAGGAGGTTAGGAATTCGAGATGGTGTTTCTTTCCGAGAGGATCGATGCAAAGTGTCGTGAAAAAAAGAAAATCGCATAAAAGCCACGGTACGGTTACAATTGTCGATAACTTTGGGAAATGTTTCTTTTTTATCGATTCGAGCAAAAAGAGGTTAGGAAAGTCACGACCAAATTAAAAAAACATGGACCGCCATTCCACCATCATCGCGACGAGTTAACAAAAAGTATATCAAAACAATTAATGCAACAGAGAATAAATGCATGCCGGAGGGAAAAACGACGATATAATTTGTCAATTATTCTGAGCAAGATTACATATAGTTTGAGAGGGGAAAAAAAACACGAGAATGGACGACAACTCGGAAAATTTTCCAGAGTTTCGTATTTTTTTCATCGTTTCCCGTGTACGAGACATCGACAAATTGCAGCATGCAGTGGATGGGCTGTACGCGACTCGCGTAATAACCCTAATTATTTAAACGCTGAAATATTCAAGTTTTATTATCCCTCGGCGAGTATATACGCTCGTTCCACACGAATAAGTAAATACACATTAGAAGCAACAATAAAATAGACAGAGAGTAAATAAAACGATGGAAGGGACAAGAAAAAAGAGCAAAGAAAGGTACGTTATTGAAACATAAAAATTCTGCGAGAGCAGAGTACACTTATTATGTCGCTGGACTGACGATTCCAACGTGACTCAAACTCCATCCACCGCGGCGATATTTTCTACCCGGACGAACCGGTAATACCGCGTATGTCGTCCGTGACATCGCGAGACGGATCGCCCTCAATTTTAACACTTTTTCAAACACATCGTTCTTCGATGAGCCTGGATTTTTCATTGAAAAAAGTCAATCGTCATGCTCCCGGGAACGTAAAAGTATTTTTAGCGCGATTGAGACGAGCATATGGAGGAAAAAAAGAAAGTACACGTATAAAAATTCAAATAACCCGAAAATCGCTTTTTTTAATGGCCAGAAATATCGTTGCCAGGTAAAATTGCGATTCCAAGGCGATCCTCACATCGATCATCCGTAAACGACATGACGGTGATTGCCGCAAGATAGATCGGTAAAGCAGAGTGTCTCCGGCGAGAAGCGTTCGAGTTTTTTTCCTTCCTCTTCATCCCACACGATTATTCGCGTTCACCTTTGCAATCTTTCTCATTCCTCGCGTCTTTTCGCTTCTCGCGCTCCGCTGCCGCGGTTATTTATCCTCTACGCGTCATACGTATTCTTTAACATACCTCTGCATACGTACACGTGTATACCACGGCATACGTGAGCATATATATATATATATACTCTCGGTGCACAAACGAGACGCGAAAAACTTGCTCCATAAATATTTCGGCTCAAAGAAGCGCACAAAGAGTTTTACCGGCCTGCCGAGAGAGGGCACTGTGTTTTTCTCAAACATGTATTTATGCGCGTACCTATGTGCGCGTACGAATGCACGTACCCGCGCAAGAAAGTTTACGCACTCGTGTACGCGAACGACGAATGTTTCGTCGTCTTTTTTTTCCATCCAATTTTATTTCGACAATTAAAAATTCTCCCGCAATTTTCAATCGAACGATAATCACCGATGTCGAACGTCCCACGATCGTCGCAATCATCATTTTTTCCATCCTCCGCACGCGTATGCAGAAACCTGCTTCTAATCTCCGTATTTTACACAGCACAGCGTAGAAACATCGATTTTTCATGCCAATTGAAACAACGTCGCACTTTTCCGCCCTTTTCCGCACTTTTCCGTTTTACGCGATAAGAACGAGTCTCCCATAATGAACCGCTCCGTAGAGGTCCTCTGTAGGACGCACGAATTTAACCGTTGAAACGTTTTTTTTACACACCTCGATACACGCATGTACAATAACATCGTCTTGTATTATTTGATACGAGAAATATGCGGGAATACATACACGTACAGCGCGCGTAGAAAACGGAGATGACGCGAGCAGACTCTTCTTGTCATATCCCCTCTGCCCCTCGCCGTCTACCACACAGCCTTTCTCTCTTATATACGGAGACTGCAAAAAGCGTAACGACCGACAAAAAGTGCTTGGTTTTTCGCCAACACCCGCCATCGCCCGCTTATACACGGCAAAGCCTCCGGCAACGTACACAAGCGCACACGCGATACGTATATGTGTATATGTGCGTACATGCGCGCGCACATCGTTGGGAAAAAACATGGGGACTGTACGTGTATAGAGCGCGAGGTCTATCGCGAGGATATACGTTTTTGCCTCGTTCTTGCACGAGAGACAAACATCTCGTGCCCGTAGAGTTAACGGACAAGAGGGTGTAGAAAAAGTGCCGGAGAATGAGAAAAGAGGACGTTGAGGAGAGAGATTGGGGCGGCGAAGGATGGGAGGGAGAAAAAGGAGTCGAGCGAGGGAGTTGCAAAAAAATTACTCGCGGTTTTGCTCCGAGCATCGCGGGCAGCGTTGCGAACCTCGCCTCTCTCTCTTTCTCTCTCTCTCTCTCTCTCTCTCTATCTATAAATTGTTCGAAAGAACTTTAGCTCCTTCCTTTCCGTTCTTTTTCCACCGTTTTTTAACTTTGCTCCTTGTTTTTTTCTTTTTTTTCGACAAATCCTCTCGATGAATTCCACGGACTGGAAGATCGCGCGTCTCTCCGGCGGACGCGCATATTATTTTCTTTCTATACGTTTTTATCCGCGTTTGCGTCTTATTTTTCTTCTCCCGTCGCTGTGGGAATTTTCGTGGCCGCCGCGTACCACGGGGCCACGGGGTGAGGACAAAAATTGGTGAGGCTTTTTCCGTTCGTGTCTCTGCCAACGATTTTTCTTTTTTTTTTTTTTATAATAGGTATATACCGCGCACCACACCCTGCCGCGTCGACCGCGTCTTGTTTGTAAACATATTTCGAGGCTCGTTTCATTGTTCGATCGATTCATTACTTTTGGCCGTATATGCACGTATCTCGCTGTCGTACATTGTTCTTTGTGCTGGAAAAAGAGGAGAAGAGAAGACACGCAAGGTAAACAAAGCTCGTTCACGCGCGACTCGCGCAGCTGCACTCGTTTCACGACGTCTCTCTCTCTCTCTCTCCATCATCTTTTGGATCAAAAATCGTTTAGTTTCTCCCGTTGCGCGAATGTTATCCGAATGCGATCGTTGCTTGTGGAACGGTTTCGAGAGACAGACGCAGTTCGGATCGCCGCATTCGAATCCTAAACCCCGCTGGAACGCGCTTCGTCGTTTTTTCAAAACCTTTTTTTCTTCTCTGGATCGTTCGCGATCTCGATTTTGTTTCCACACAATGAGGCTTTGTTCCATGTATCAACGAACGTATTACGAAATGTCGAATCGTCGCGAGAGGACAGCAGAGACGGGTTTTTATAATTCGAATGATAATTTGAAGAAAAAAAAACAAAAAAATAGAAGGCCGAAAATTGGGGACAGTACACGATAACGACGCCGAGACACGATATACGTAAACATTTTTTTGTCTCGCAATTTTTTAACTCCATCCGCTCTTTTACCCGCCGAGATCGCTTCCGAGAGGAACGAAAAAGTCATCGACAAAAAACCGAAAAATACGCGCTTGGATTTTTGCTCGCTCGACGTGTTTTTCCGCAAGGTCGATCTTACGCGCCGCGAGATGCGGCGTTATCGTCGCGATGACGCGGGCATTGCAAAAAATTTGCCTCTTCGAGTGAATATCAAACGAGCGCGTCGACGATCTTACCACGAGGGGGATTGGACGAATTATCGATGAATTCGAGCAGCGAAAACGAAACGAAAGATATCGCGAATCGAACCGCGGAATGCGGTGGTATCACTTTTTTTTTGTCATTCAACGTTCGGGAAGCTGGCGCGAGTGACAAATTTTCTTTTCCATGGAAATTAAACAAAGACGCGAAAGAGTGTACGGGAGATTGCACTCCGAGGGAAGGGAAAAGTATGATCTCACCGCGAAATCATTAAACGGACCTCGTGTTTCGCGGTATCACTTTTTTTTTGTCATTCAACGTTCGAGAAGCTGGCGCGAGTGACAAATTTCCTTTTCCAAGGAAATTAAATAGAGACGCGAAAGAGTGTACGGGAGATTGCACTCCGAGGGAAGAGAAAAGTATGATCTCACCGCGAAATCATTAAACGGACCTCGTGTTTCGCGGTATCACTTTTTTTTGTCATTCAACGTTCGAGAAGCTGGCGCGGGTGACAAATTTTCTTTTCCAAGGAAATTAAACAAAGACGCGAAAGAGTGTACGGGAGATTGCACTCCGAGGGAAGGGAAAAGTATGATCTCACCGCGAAATCATTAAACGGACCTCGTGTTTCGCGGTATCACTTTTTTTTTGTCATTCAACGTTCGAGAAGCTGGCGCGGGTGACAAATTTTCTTTTCCAAGGAAATTAAACAAAGACGCGAAAGAGTGTACGGGAGATTGCACTCCGAGGGAAGGGAAAGTATGATCTCATCGGGAAATCATTAAACGCGCCTCGTGTTTCGCGCGTATTCGCGGGGAAACAAAGGGCGCGAGGGAAAAATCGACCGAGCGCTTTCCCATGCGTCGGTAATTCACGTTCGCCCCGAACCTCATCGCGTTCCCATTGAATACATTGACGCTTTTTTTCGCCACTTTCGGGACGTTTTTTTTCCTTTCTGCAGCGTCACGCATCGTCTTTCGGTCCAGAAGGGTTCATCCGGGGTGTTCCGTTCTCTTGGCTGTTTTTTCCTTCTTTTTTTTTCCTTCCTTCCACAATCGTACTCGTTTATCGCTTTCCGCATGGGAATTGTTCGACGACACTTTTGATTCGACGTTCAACCGGGCGGGTTATTGCTTCGACCTTTTTGCGACCTTGAGAAGCATTTGTAAATAACATCAAATGATCATCGCATATCGTTTACCCCTGAGAGATCATTCGTTTCATCCGTTTCTTTCTTCTGAAAATTTCGGATTTTCGTAACGTGGCTGAGGGAAACGAATTTCTCGAAATACTCGGTCGTTTGAATCGAGGAAAAAGAAGAGCGATCGCAAGAACGCAAATAATGATCTCGGTGCGGAAAAATGGTCGAGTTTTGCAATGAGAATGAGCGAGGATTCGACGCACCCCTTTGGAGGGAGAAGAAAAAAATCAAGCGTATGCTGCTGCTGCTGCCGCCGCTGGTTTCATAAGACCTATCATGCGGTTGTAAAAAAAAAACGTAAAAAGTCTTCTCATCGTCGTCGTATTTCCGAGTCAGGTTCTCGGCGTCTCGCGTCTCGTTCCGAACGCGCCCGGGTGAACGCGCGAGGGTCGGGTGCGCGGGAGCTCGAGGAGTGAAAAAAAAAGTTTGTTTCGCAACGCGAGAGAGGGAGCGAGAGAGTACGAGCGAAGGAGAGAGTGAAAACGAGGGTTGATGCGCTCGAAAAAAAATTGGTAAAAAAAGGTGAAAAAAAAGGACGAGTCCTGAGAAAAGAGGCGCCCGGATCTTCGGTCGCCCGGGTATTACGTACCCTTTTGTTTTTTTCCCGATTCCTTCGAATCTGTTTTTTCTCTCGTTTTTTTTCCTCCCTTGCCATCTGACCTTGCCCACAGCCATTATTATACGCGAGCATACGCGTGCGTTTCTCGTTCTCGTCGATGAGGGGGATTACACTAGGTGCATATGCATATGCGCCGGTGCGAAAAAAGGGGTAAAACGGGGTCGAGCAAGGGTCGCGAGAGAGAGAGAGAGAGAGAGAGAGATTTTTGATGAGGGATGCTGCGGTGAACGCGAGAGAGAGAGAGGGCGATGGAAAAAAACGTGGGGGGGAAACGCGCTCGCGCTGCCTTGATTTTAAGGAGAAGGGACACTTTCCCATATGTATTATAAGTATACGCGTGCGTGTATACATGTATACACGCAAGTTTTACCGTGAGATGAAACAGGTAGGCGCGAGGGCGCCTCCTTGCATCTCTCGCCTGGATTATCGTTTGGAGATAGCGAAAAAAAAGACGAAAAAAACATTTGTTTTTCATCCCCCTCTCGAGATTATACGAGCCAAAGGGTGCTCCGGAGCGCGGGAACTTTGGCCCGCGATTGTTTATTCGCGGGAATCGCGCTTGTCTCTCGCGATGGATCGCAATCGCGATCGACGCAAGGATGAGAAAATCCAAGAGCATATTTGCCTCTCACGGTGAGCCAAATTTTTAGGCACTTTTTTTTTTGCACTTGCTTCTTCTCTATTTATTCCTCCATTGCGCGTGGATTCCATAGGGATTGAAAATAAATGTCGCGTCTTTTACTTTTGTCGTCGTTTCAACGTGTCGTTCGACCTTTCATTGCCAAGATATTTTCCGAAAGTGCAAAAAACAAAAGATGAGAGAATTTTCAGGAAAAACCATCACCGGCTACATTCGCATTTTCGTTTTTATTTTCAACAAACCTCCACGTGCGAGAGAAACTCCATAAACTGTATTTTTCAAAAATTTTTTGCACCCGAGTCGCATTTGTCATTCTGACGCAAAAAAAAGATGCAACCGTTACCGAAACACCACCGTAGCCGTTACTCCCATGTTCGTTGTTTCTTTTTTTTTATTTATACGTCCGACGACATTGTCGAAAGAGGTAATACAGCGGAGACATTTTTTTTAAATGGTGGCTCGTCCGGAGGGGTTGCCGGCTGCATGGGGCAGCCATTTTTCCGGCTCCCCTTCCCTCTGGACCCCGTTCGGGGCACGCTTTCGGTGGGAGGGGGTTGAAAAGCGTCCGGGGCACGAGAAACGAGGGTAGGGCTCGAATTCGTCTCCGCAGGCTCCGTTAAAACGGTGGGCCGTGCCCCAGAGAGTTCCGAGGGGTCCCGCGGGCCTATTACCGAAGAGTACCAATCCCCGCGGAGGTAAAACATCTCGAGCTACCCTCGGAAAATCTCGCTACCCCAAAATGCACGCAGCCTCGAACCGTCATTTTATAAAATACGCTCGAGACCGCGTTCGAGAGGGAGAAGAAAAAAAAGTCTCGGATTTGCTCTCAACGTATAATTTTTTTTCCTCACCCCTTCCGCGGAAACTCGGAATTCACAGTGCGACGGCGCAAACGGTCATGAATATCGATGAGAATGATGACGTTTTAATGTACAAAAAGTCAAAAGAAGAGTTTTCCGCCAGAGTGAGGAAAATCAGAGCCGAGAGGGAAATTTTGAAAACCTCGGCGTCGGGTGCAAGTGCGTTTCGGTGATAAACGCACACACCATGCTGAATTATTCACGAAACTATCGAGATTTATCGTTCGTCAGAGGGAAGAAAGAAGAGGTCGATCAACGGGCGCAAACGCGACAACTCGATGAGAGAAAAAAAGAGAGAAAGTTCTCGCTGAGCGAGAACGGACGTATGAAACTTTTGCGCTCGGGCACATATGCACAGAGCGGCAGAGAGATGAGAGAGGCTGCGAACGAAAAGTCGGCGGAAAAAACCGAGGCGCCGAAGGGTGCCAGCGGAAGCGGCGAAACAGCCAAGCGAGACACCCGGCGGATGAGAGAAGCTCGCGGAAAAACCACGAGTATACGAAACATTGAAAAAAAACACGAGAGAGAGAGAGAGAGAAAAATTGAGCAAGGGAATCTCACACACGGACGGACCGTAGCCTGACGCGAGCGCGTAAAAAAAACAACAAAGACCGCGCGGCGATTGGGGGATGAGCGGGAGGCGGCGAGTGTCCCGATAGAGGGCGTCCAGCGTCTACCCGCGACGCGCGGATAAAAATTACCAGAGGGGATGATGATCCGAATGCTTGAATATCATAAGGACACGGGATCCGTACGCGCTCACAGGCCCGATACGCTCTTCGTCTTGTTCGACTCGTCGATATAAGCGCCGGTGTGCGCTTTGGGTGGTTGTTGCGGTGGATTCGTCGGATACTCTCGCGCGACTCGACAGTCCATCTGCCCGCGGTCTGCCCGGTGTGTTTTGTCCTCTGACCGTCGAGAGAGAAAGAGAGAGAGAGAGAGAGAGACGGAGAATCAACGATAAGGAGGGTGAGAGGCGGCGAGGGCACCCGTTCGTTCGTAAAAACTCACCTAACCCTTCCTTGATTACAATGCCGGCAAAAAGCGAAATACTAACCGCCGTCGCCGTCGCCAATGGCTCGATGCTTCTTTATACTTCTATATATACTATTACATGCATACATACACGTGTTAAAGTGTATACCTCCGTATACGTGTGTATTTATGTACGTACGTATGTAGATTAGGGTGGGTCGCGACGAGCGACGGTTTTCTTTCGTTTTTTTTTTGATACACCGAAAAATTGATCGCTCGACACCTCGAGACACCTCTAGACATCTCGCCACTCGAGATACGAGCCCTCAGAGTCTCATCGCCGCTTGTTATCGCCGCGCAGTATCGTTCAACGAGAATCCGCGGTTTTCCAGCACTGACGTTCGAAAACAATGTCAATTAACGAACAAGTCGCTTCTCAGGACCATCTTTGGAACGACCTTTGGCCGGTTTGGCAGCTTGGAAAGTCGCAGTCGAAGAAAAACGCGTTGTGAAAATGAAAGATGGCGATTCGGTGACTCATTCTCGATTATTTCGACCCACCCTAATGTATACGTACGAGTGAACTTTATACCGCGTATATAGCGGTAGCTGGATGGCGGAAGAGCGCGAACCCACCGTGTGGACGCTGGGCTAAGAAGCTAGACCCGTTTTTGTATATCGGACGAAGAAGCAGAGAGAGTCGGGCGCTGCTCCTCCTCCTCGCCTTCCTTTATTCTTTCTCTTCTTCCTCCTCTCGCGGTCATATCCTCATATCCTCATCCGTTTCTTATTGATCCTTCTTGCGCTCTTTATTCGCTTCTTCCTCGCATTGACCCACCGCGTTCGATGAAACATTGGGAAAAAATGACGAGCGACGTACCGCTGGAGTGATTTCGCGTCGAATTTTCATTCGCTATTCACCGAGACACGAAGCACACCAATAACGACTCTGAAGCGATGAAAAGAAGAGAGAACTTTGAAAAAAAACATAACGCAAAAGGGTCAATTGGGTTTTTATCGATTTATCGACACTGCTGCTACACAGCAGCAGTGTCGATAATGACCGGATTACCGTTTGCATCGCGACAATAATTGTCCATAGGGAGGAGGGTAATCTTGTATTTTTACTTTATCGCGAAAAAGAGCATTTTTGAATACGCGATGAGACGACAAGGCGCCTGATTGTCACAATGTTAATTGGGCCAACGAAAGGCCACGACTGGTATATTATTCCGAAGAAAAAAAAAAAAAAACCCTCGCGTACAAAAGGCGGTACTCGCTTCTCAGCACCTGGGGCATCCTCTCGGTCTACAGGGCGTAATAAAAGGGTACACCAGAGGGTATTTTACGCTGGAAACGAGAAGAAAAAAGGTCGTCGGGATGGGATACCGGTCACGCTGGACCGTGGATGTGAAAGGGTCGTATCGCGTCGAGTCGCAAGAGTATACAGACATTTCCAGAGGAGACGATGACGCTGAGACTTCCCAGAGGGAATACACGGTGAGGGGATTAAGCTTTTTTCGCCCTCACCCTGCACCAATTCGTCTTATTTCCTCTGATTCGTCGATACGTCGTTATTCGCATCGGAATTACTTTGATCGTCGGAAAAATATACGCCTCCGGTTATCAATTGAACAATTACGCTACGCACGGATGTGTCGACGGTAGAAAAATACGGCGCGCGAGCTTTCTAAAATGCCGCTTACGCGCAAAACTCCACACGCGTTTATCGAGGCTTTGATAACGATGGAAAACGAGAGAGGAGAGAAAAGAAGCGTTCGCAAGTGCAAAAGTCGCGTTTGGAGGAATTATTTCAAAAAATGCCCGGTCGAGCGAAAAAATGAAGAAAAAAGAAAAAGTCGTTATGCAAATGACCGGTTGCGTATTGCGAGCGGACCGTCGGGTACGCGCATTCACGCTGGAATAGAAAAATAAAGAATTCCGAATTAAACGGGAGAGAGATGAGTATCGGAAGGGAGGAATTCCTCGAGCGGACGAGCAGAGTGCATCGCGTATACGCACGAAAGTTTGGCAGTTTATTTTCGCCGGAGCGGCCCAACTGCATAACTCGGATACTTATGAAAATGACGGCAAGACCGTTTCTTCCGATGCTCGCCATCCATAAATTTTCATACATTGATTTAATCGTCTATTAGGAGAATTTCAACATTTTTATGATGATCCAGTGTGCGTCGAGTCGAAGAACGAGGATTCGTCAAAGTCCTGTTTTTCGTACGTCTCGCTCGTGAAAAAGAAAAAAAAAAACATTGAGACGATCGTCGTATCCTCGGTGAATTCTCTGAAAATATTTTCAGTGTCCGTTGCGAATCGATGCAGCACCTCGCGCGTTATTTGTCGAATAAATTAATGTACGCGTCGCTCGATCTGCCCGCGTGCTCTCCGTTTCGCGGTTCTCACATCCACCTTCCGTCCTGTATCGTAGATACCCGACTGCTCTCCGCCGGCTCGTTCTCCCCTCGAAGGAACAAATACGCGGTGGTGGCATATAAAAATCTCGCGAAACAAGTCACCCTCTACACACCCCGCGCTTTATGCGTTATATGACAAGAGAGCGAACGTCGCGCAAGAGACAGGGATAACTCTGGCTAAAAAGTAGAGCGAGCGAGAGAGAGAGAGAGGGAGAAGGAAAAAGGGGACATAAGCGTGAGACCGGCCCCGGCCAGCCCCGGCCAGCCCCGGCCACTCGTAATAAGACCGTCGGCCAGTTTTTTTCAGAAGCTCCTTTCCTACCCCTGCTCTCTTTCCGCCTGCTCCGCGGCTCTCACCGGTGTGCGCCTGCTGCCTACTCTCATCCACTCTCATCGTCGTTCTCTCATGCTGCCTGTGCTCTCTCTCTCTCTCTCTCTCTCTCTCTCTCTCTCTCTCTCTCTCTCTCTCTCTCTCTGTCCTTCTCCGCGACCGTGCGCGTTTTTTCAAATTTCCTCCCTCTCTCTCTCGCTCTTTAACTCGGCGCGTCGTTTTTTCCTTCCTTCGCTCCCGCTTACGCGCGCGCGTCTCACCGGTATTAATTTATACGTTCTACGTGTGTGCACGCGGCGGCGGAAGAGAGAGAGAGAGAGCGTTCAGAGCGCGCCTCGCCACTTTTTATCTCAGTTCCTCGAAATTTGCAAGAAACTAGTCGGGACACCCTTGCGTTTCTGTATAACGAACAAAAGAGAGAGAAAACGCTCGTCTTTTGTTGCGTTATTTCTTCTCGTTAGCCTTATTCGATTGGAAATCGGTATCGCAAACGCATCGACCTGCCGTTCAACGTTTTGCCGTTTCACCCAAAGTACGAATTTCCCCCCAATCTCGTAGCGAAATTCCCTCATGAATTTTCGTACAAGTTTTTTTCGTATTGGCTGGCGTACTCTTCCATAACGTCCAGAGCCACCTGGCGGATCTCGCCGAAATGCAAAAGCTCCTCGATTCAAACAAGTTGCTCTCCTCTTTTTCTACCTTAATGCTACCTTAATATATATATATATATATATATGTAGATCCGGGGACAATATTCATACGTATTATGATTGTGTATTTTCGCAGTGGTGCAAACATCGGTGCCTCAGAACGAGGCGGAATTGCAGCTTTACCGAGTGATGCAACGAGCCTCCCTTCTCGGTTATTACGACACGCTTCTCGAAATGGGTGAGTCACGCGTGCGAATCTCTGAAAATGATTTTTTTCCCTTCGCCATCTCGTTTGTTTCGCGCTCGAGACATCTGTCCATAATTCTCGCTCGATGCTCGATACGCACGGCCGATGATAAAGAACGAGTTAAAGAACGAAAAATTGACGCAACTCGAGAGTGTCCCGCTTTTGTATCATCTCGAGCTCTATAACTACACGACGAGGCGGACACACGCACGTATATACAAGATTTTTTTTTCTCTCGTTTGCGCAAGGTGGTGACGACGTGCAACAACTCTGCGACGCCGGGGAGGAGGAATTTCTGGAAATAATGGCGCTCGTTGGTATGGCGAGCAAGCCACTGCACGTGAGGAGATTGCAGAAGGCTCTTCAAGAATGGATCACGAATCCTTGTAGCGTATTATTCCCCCTTTTTTTCTCTCTTCATTTTCTTTCTTCATTCGCTTTTTCATCGATCCCTCAAACCTAATGCGCCTCTCGTCCGAATCCATCGGGAGATGGGGCACGCAGCTCGGCCCATTAATTCATCCCATATCGATTGCAAATCAGCAGCGGCAGCGGCAGCGGCAGCAGCAGCGTTCTTCGGCTTCTTTTCGCGCTTCTTCTTCTTCTCTCTCGTCGCTCTCGTCGCTCTCGTCGTCGTACAGCATGAATATTCTCCCCTGTTTCAGCGCTCTTTCAAACACCAGTCGTGCCAGCGAATGCTCCGAGCAAGAACGCCCCGAGCTCCGTCACGGGTTTTCCCACAGCGAGTCCGAGGTCCACCCATCAGCAGCAGCAAACGACGAATTCGTCAGCGTCGACGAGTACGCTGTTCGCCGGTGGAAATTCGCAGAGCGCTACCGTCACCCCGGCGGCGGTCCCCTACGCCGCGAGTCACGTCGCGCTCACACCTCTGCCGCGAAGAAGCGCCAGTCCGGTCGTTCCAGCGGCCAACGTCGCTGCTCCCGTTGCGACAACGACTTTTCGTCACAGCCCCAGCCCCAATGCCACGATATCCTTCTCCGCCGCTTCTCACAGCCCCGGTGTACTGCAGGTTTGTTCGTGCTTTATTTTCTCCTCGATGACGTTGCGAACGTCATTTTCGGGAACGCGCTCTGGGTCTTTGATTTTGAAAAGAATCCGAGGAGAAGACTGAGGAGAATGTTTTTTCGCTTGTTCGCGCTGCGCGCAGGTTGGGACGTGCGAATCCTCGTGCGGCAGCGGAACGACACCGAGTCCGAGCGGCGGTGGTGCCCCAGCGAGTCCGACGCAACCAACGCCGTCGCTCCTCCCCTCGCAGGTGCAGAGACTCGCCGAAGCTGCCGAGCGTTTAGCCTCGACGATACGTCCTCTCGATCCAAAGCCTCACAACGTCAAGAAGAAGATTTGCAAGAATCTCGAAGTACGCATCGATTGTTCCATTCCGCGCTTACTTGGCTCTTGGTATAGCCGCGACTGGCCGCGACTGGCCGCGACTGGCCGCGACGCGACTCTTTTTCCTCTCGCCCGCTTTTTCTCCTCCCCGCACTCGCGCTCTCTGCCCCGATCGACGTGGCGCGGTTGAAAAACCGAAAAAACAATATTCAAGAATCATAACTGGCAGGGGGCCCCCCCTCGCTCCACGCTGGACTCGCCGCCGAGTCTTTCTTTCTTCCTTTCGTCCTCGCGTTGCAGAAATCCTCCTCGTTCCAGCATGGAACCTCGAGATACCTCCGGATATGTATGTTTTCATGCCTGTATGCCCGTCTCGCTCCCTCGCGAACCTTCGAGCATGTATTATTATGCTTGGTTTTGCTAGATCGCCATACTAATGAAAGATACAAGCAACTTGTCCACTTTTGTTGTCCAGACGCGCCTCAACCTCATATTCCTTCTTTTTATTCGCTTCTTCATACCCTGGAATATACATTCACAGGCGCGCGCGCGCGTGTGTGTGTGTACACGGGATATTTCACGCCAAATCGACTAGTGAAAAGTAGCAGAAAACCCTCACCATTCAAAATTGTCCCATCGAGAATTTCGTTGACGAATAATTGCACAAAAGTCCCGAGTCTTTTTCGGCTACATTCATTTTCGGACGTAAAACGCATTCGATCGTGCATCCGTTAACGCGGTAATAAAAAAAAATGACAAATCGTCCTTCACCGCGGTCGATTTGCCGCGGAATGCCCCGTGTATATCTCGTTTAGTTTTTCTCAAGTTTGTAATGAACACGCTCCCCTTATATACGCACGAGATATATGTATCCAGTCTCTCTCGACGGATCCTTCTACGCGGATCACATGGTTTTTTTGTATTAATTTTGCAACGTTTTTCGTTTTACCATCATCGATTGATATTCGCGTGACTCTGGCGTGTATCGACAGACGGTGATGGCTATACCGGACAACGATCCGAGAAGGATGGATGAAATAAGAAAATACGCGGCGATTTATGGGCGATTCGATTGCAAGAGAAAACCCGAAAAGCCATTGACGCTCCATGAAGTATCGGTGAACGAGGCGGCCGCGCAGATATGTCGATTCGTTCCGGCTCTTCTTACGCGGAGAGACGAACTGTTCCCTCTCGCTCGACGGGTCGTACGAGATTCCGGTTATCATTACTCCAAAAGCCAGTAGTAAGCGATTCTCCTCTCGTTGCTCTCGAGCCTTTTTTCATCGCAAAATATTTTTCATCTCCTTCGTTGGTTATTCAAAATAAGAATTGCAGAATGCCGAAAATCGATTTGGTTCGTTATCGATTTTTTTTTCAGCCTAACGATGACGAGATCGCGGGACAATGGCGACGATTCCGAGAGCGAGCGCTCGAAGCGTCGTCATCACGAGATCGGGGACGGCGAGGGCGAGGACGAGTCGCAGGTTAGCGCGCGATCCTCAAAGAAATAAGTTTTTTTTGTTTCAATGAAAACGAAAAAAGCAATGACTAACCATTGGGCAATCGGCGATGCGGAGGATTCGAGGAAAATTAATAGCATGGCGCAAAATGCCCCCCTCCCCGACTAACACAAATTCGCAAACGCCGAAAATTCACGTCAACTCTGATTGCGACTTGCCGATCGCCGATCGAAATCGAGACAAATTCGCGATTAACGGAATAGCGCGATACCAAACTAGAAAACAGCCTCGACCTTCTGGAAATTAAAAGGTCAAGTATTCCAAATTCAATTTATCGCGTGGATGTGACGTTTTGTTTGTTTGTTTGTTTTTCTATTTTTCGTTTTTCGTTTTTCGTTTTTCGTTTTTCGTTTTTCGTATGTTCGATCGAGTTGATTTTTTGGATTGATCGCCGGAATTTTCTTTCATTTTCGATTCCAACGATCCTCGAGAAACTCGTCGTTACTTTTCAACCCTGCGCCGAGCGTCCCCGCACGAGGATGACGTTTGTCTCACGCATGAAAAAAAAAGACGCGTACGAGCTCCTCGAGCTTCATGTCCGTTCGACCTAAAGTTCGAGGAAATCGTCGTATTTATCGGATTTATAGCACGCCCGATTTTATTCCTCTCGCAACAATCTCGCCTCTCGGCGGCGGCGGCTTTCTCTCTTTCCCTCTCTGTTTTCGTTTTTCTTTCCTTCCAGTCTCTCTTATCGCTGTCGACGATTGTTTTGATTTTGACGAGTATATTCCGTTGGTTGTCGCCGGCCTTTTTTCCCTCACTCGGCACGCTCGTAGCCAAATCCGGGCCTGTACTTTGCGTTCATACTGTCTGTAGCAGTTGGGTGTTCTAGGCGGAATTGGATCTACGCTGTTCTGGATCGGATGTGAATAATCTTCGTTCGAGACGACACGGCTCCTCCAGGTGAATATTTCACGTTTCCCCCATAATGAAGAATTCGAGGGGAAAAAGAGTGAAGAATCAATTCTACGCGAAGAATAAAAATCGTAGAGGATCCCTTCGTTTTCTGCTCGTTGTGGGGGGAATTGATTTGCGGATAATGACATTGTTTCAGTCCAGTCTGGCGGAAGAAGAGTAACAACGGGATTTTCGGCACGAGCATCGAGGAAATAAGCGACTCGGACAGTCAATTTTCGTTCTCGAATGAAGAATCTTCTTCTATGCACGTGAGCATATTGTTTTTCCCCGAAATTCCACAATTCTTCGTTGCGCGTACGTTTTCGCACGCACGGATTATCATTTTTCAACCTACTTCTCATCTCCATAGGAGCTCAACGAAGCTGAGGCTGATAATACCGACAAAGAGGGAGATTTCAACTTGAAGGTAAAGCTACTTTTTCTCGTTTCGTCATTCATGCATTTTTTCGAATACACGTGAATTTTTGCCAAATTACGTGTTTTACAAGAACTCAATTTCTCAATTTGTCTTTATCTTCGAACTCTGGCAATTATCATAAAATCGGTTTTTCTCCACTTTGCGAACACTACTCGTTATTTCTGTCAAAGGTAATCGCATCGCGTGGCGACGACATCATCGCGGTAGCGAATCCCGCGCTAATGGAGTGCAATCATCCGATAAAGAAAGAACCCGAGGACGAAAAATCAGCTCTGTGATATTAAATACTATACGATTTCCCATTGCGAGCGGTCGTTGTTGAGGAAACAAGAGCAAAGAGGAGCATGCTCCGCTCGGACGTATATGAAAATGATTAATATTTCGATAATTATTATCGTCATGAGTATGACACTCTTGATGATATTAGTTACTACTCTTGTACATATACTTTATGAGCACTGGTGAATCGACAATAGACAAACAATACATTGCCATAATGTGACTTGTAAAGAAAACTATCATCGTCCGTAACTGGCGAAAAATCATGATTTTTCGGCAATAATGCGACTAGTAAACAAATTATTCCGTAAATTGCCGCGGAATGACGGTATTTCCCGTTGGTTTTTTTTTTTTTTTTTTGAGCACGTCTCCATCCTAAACATGAATCGACTAATTGTACGGTAAAAAGCAATATGTAAATACAAAAGAGTGAGAGAGCGAAAAAAGTTTTATTACAGATAAATAAAATTGTTTTAATTATAATAAGAATTTTTGTTATCCAAACAATATCAACACCCTCGTCAATTATTCGGTTTTACACAGACAGTTTATACCGTTGTTTGATTACTTTTCGATCGACCCGCCGCTCTGCGTCGGATTGTTGAACTTTTGGCGCGCGTGTGTGTGTGTGTGTCTCGCGAGCGCCGCGCGCTGGACCGGTGACAAAAGTCTCAACGAACAAAATGTTTCCTTCTCCCCCCCTCGGTAAAACAGATCGTTCGACAATAATGATAATAATTTGACGGTTAAAAAAACACACACAAGTTTGTGTATGTTTTCAGTTTATCGTGGGCGGCGATAGAACCATGACGGAAGAATTGTCCGGTGTGACAATTGTCATATTTATCGCCGCTGGTGTACTGACGATATTATTGCTGTTTATTTTCGCAAAACGACAGATAATGAGATTCGCGTTGAGATCGAGACGCGGCCCGCACATACCGATTGGCCACGACGCTATAAAGGTAAGCCGTTCCAAGCGAATTTAGGTTAAACCTTGGCGGCGGTTCGCATAGCGAAATTTTCGAAAAATAACGTATGACAATGTTGTGTCTAGTCGCTGAGAAAAGAGATTGAGAGAAGAATAGAGGTCATACCGAGAATCCAGTATGAACCACAGCTGATAAACGATCACAGGTATATTTTGGGGCCTGGTGGTCAAGTGCCCCCGCATTATTGGAGATTAAAAGCCGTAGATGATGTGAAAACTTTAGGTACGTAATTTTTTATTTTTCCATCCGTCGACTCCGATACTTTGCGAAACATTGAAATACAAAGAGAAACCTCGAGAGAGCGCAATTTACTTTTGTTCGAAAAACAAATTCAGCGTCCGATTTAACACAGAGCCGTAATGTAACGTAAAATTTTCGATAAACGATGGTTATAATTGTTTGTTGAATCAGATGACGCTCGTTGCGATGTATGTTCTTTATGGAAAAAATGTGTTGCCTCGCAGAATCTGAGATAACAAAGTACGACAGTTGCTTGAAGAGGCATCCGTCCGAAAATTTGAGAGCTTACCTGCTCACGAGTCTGGCAGCTCCGTTAAACGGCAGCGGACAACGGATGATCCATCAATTTTGCGATCTCTACGAACACGCCAGACACGATCCGACGGAATTCACCGACGAAGAGTATCAGGTTTACTCCAGGCTGCATTTAAAACTCATCGACGCGTACGTATCCCGTCCTCCAAATTTCCAAGCGATCGCGGTTGGTCCACGGAAATTCGCCGCGAACTTGGAGAGAACGATTTTTTCGAAGAATCAGAATACTTTCATTGTTTGTTTTTTTTACAGAGCTCGGTTATTAAAGTCTTATCCGAGCAGCAGAAAATCGAGTCCCAGCAGAACGCCGATAAAGAAAAACGTCGAGACAAAGAGGAACATCTTGGAGCCGAGAATGCGACCGCCGGAGGAACAGATACTAAGCGGCACCCGTCCCAATACGCTTACGGTTATACCTCCCGACAACAACGAGACGTCCGTCTAGCATTATGAGTATCGTCACATACAGCACATGTGACGAGTGAACGAGTACTTGTGAATCGCGAGCGCACCGGCGACCTCGTTCGCCTCGCGATAAATCCTGTCGATTCTTTTTTTTGCCAATACAAAAGCAAAAAAAGATGAAACAAGAGAGAGAACGATGCGACACACATGAACGATGCGTCACACCGTCGGAAATGAAAAGCCGGCGATCTTCAGACTGATTCAGCGAGATATCGTTTTTTCCGAAAGTCTATCCGAATTAATGTGTCCTCCTCGGTAATTAAGCGAGAAACACCGCGGAGAGATGTTAGTGAGGGGGAAAAAAAGCGGACTCGTCACGGCGTTTGATGTTTTCATCGTTGGGGTTTGTGAGAAAAACGATCCCGCGAGAGTTTGCGGGTAAAAAAAGCAAAAAAATCCACCATAAATTGTCTTACGCGTAAGTTACGGAACGACTCGTCTGTCTTGTATAAATTGATTCTCTTGTATATCCGTGAATGAATGAAAAAAGAAACGAAGGCGAGGAAAGAAAAACAACATCACGTGTTTATTGGAGCTCCGACAGATAAATATTTCGTCCACGCAACATCGAAGTAAGCTTCGTTCTTCAGCGATACCAGAGCATTGTGAAATACGATTTTGTACATTCTGGGTATCAGGGTGGTCCTCATGTGACTCAACCATTCCATAGTCTGTTGAAAAAGAAAAAACGAAACAAACGATTTAAAAAAAAAAGAGACAGATACGACTGATTATTAGAAACGCGAGATGGTCGATTGTGTAGTGGCGTTAATTGTAAATTATTGCTTGATAAAAAACGAGAGAGAGTTAGAGAGAGAGAGAGAGAGAGAGAGAAAAGGAGGCTGAACGACGGGGATGAGTTTGAGCAGAATGAACTCACTTGCGAAATGATGTCTTTCCAATGTGCGGTTTGAACGATACTGGCCAAAGCCTGAGGAAATAATTTGGCTCTCGTTTCGTGCGAGCTCGCGAGTTTCCGATCGTTCAGCAACAAATTATCCGTTGCCGATAAACAAACAACGCTGATGAATAAAATTTCGCACAAAAACATCGCGCTATCGATGTTTTCCTCCTTCTCCTTGGAATCCGCCAGTATCGATCCTATTCGACGCATCAGATCCAACGTCCAACCTACGTTTGATTTTTCCAATCTTATCTCGGGCAGAATTCTTTGAAATTGCTCCAAAAGGCACGAATGAACACTGCGGGGGTCAAGAGAATCGTCGTGATTATCACGGTTATCGCGGTAGAGATAATTTTTCATTTTCGTCATTTGAGACGTCAGTACGGTGACGTGAATTAGCAAAGATACTCACGCGGGTGTCGAGAGCGAAGCTCGTATAATTTCATTCATCCAGCTCAACGGCGTTGCGTCGTTCGTCTTCAAGACAAGCTCGGCGCGAATGACGATGGCTTTTCTCAATTTTTCCGTCGTAACGTCGAGCCAAACGCTCGGGAGGGTCATTCTCTCGAGTTGCACGGTGGACAAGTGCAAAGCGGCTCTCGCGTAAGGCGCGAACATCCGGCTGTCGACGTCAACGCGATCCATCAACTTTTCCAACGAGCTCGCGATCAACGATCTATTATCATTGTGAATCAGTTCGTCCTTGAGGGCCTCGGAGAAGCCCTGCATGATCGCGTTGAAAACCGTTGTGGCGTTTTCGTTGTCGTGACGCGCTTTTTCGACGACGCTGTTCAACGTTGTTTCCAGAAATGGGCCGAGCACGTTGGAGCCAACAGCGCGACAGACGTCGTCCAACTTGCCGTAAATATCCAGGCATCCTTCGAGTTCCTCGTCACCGGAAGTCGCGAAAGTTTTCGTAAAAGTCGTCATATAATTTTCGAGATAATCCTTGGCGGACGGGGAGATCGGAGCTTGATGACAAGCGAGCGACAGTCCGTACTTGCGCGTCTCGGATGAAATCTCGATCGCCGGCGTGAAATTGGCGAATATCATCGGCGGCAGAGCTTTTAGATACTTGTGCGAGAATATTTTCATGCACTCGACGGTGACGAATTTCTTCTCTTCACCGCCGTGAGACGGCCTGTAGTGTCTTATGTACTCGCCGATAGCTCGAAGCGGACTCTTCTCCGAGAGGTACTTGAAATTGCCGGGTTCACCGTGTGGCCAGCGATAAATACCCGTACGGAAGCTGTACAATTCCTCCTGCACGAAATGTCTCAAGAAATCGCTGACGAACGGAATCGAGGAACGATTAACGTTTTCCAACAGGGCCGTTAAATAATTCGCCGGTATGTACGAAGACGGGGGAACATCCGGCTTGTCCCTCTCGGCCTCGTCGTCGACGCTCCCCCTGGGCCTCTTTTCAACGCGACTGACAAACTCAACCGGAAGCACGCACAGCGGCATGTTGGACAATTTGTATCCCCGAAGTGCCTTGAAGGCCGCCTCGATGATTTCCGCTTTTCTCGAATTCAACGCGTAGTCCCAGAGTTTGGCGAGAATCTCGATGAAGAATTTCGCATAATCCGTGCCCTCCTGCAACGGATTCTGCGGTATATCGCCAAACAGCTCGCATATCGCTCGCACGACGATCGAACGTTCCTCGTTGTTCATTTTCGGCGCGAGTACTCGCCACGTCGAGCAAATTTCGATGACGCCGGCGACGCACAGGGCGGAAATGCCGTTCAGTACCAGGGCGCTGGCAGCGCTTCCGCTTCTCGACGAACACTTGTTGAGGGTTTGCGACAAGAGCGGCACGAGTTCGGCCCCGTGTTCCGAATGATTCTCGCAGATGTACCTCATGGCGCGGGCGCACGTCACCCTCGACTGCCAGGAGTCATCGGAATCGTTCAGTTCCACCAGAGCCGTTTGCACGTGTCGATAGAACCTTGGTTCCGCGCTCAACGCGCGAACGTACAATTCCACGGCGAGATAATTCAACGGTTTCCCAGCCGAGAACAACGTCTTGAACGTGTGCATGACGATCGGCACGTTCTCCTTTGACTTTGTCAATTTCGGCAGAGCGAATAGGAGGCTCTTCGTCTGCGCGATATCCCGCGTCCTCGACAATTTGTAAAGAATCGTCGGCAATATCTGCGTATCGTTTTTCGCCAACTCGACGAGGAGCTCGCACGTTTTTTCCATGATTTTCGTCTGTTTGCTCTCCAAAAAAATGCCGGCGATCACGAGCTTGTAACTCGGGAGAACGTAATTCGGCGATTTCGATAATTTCGTCAGCCACGGCAAGATACTCTCCTGACTCCAAGTTTCCACGGTGATGCATAATTCCGTGTAAAATTGAAGATTCGCGTCCGCCTGGCGCAGCGATTCGAACGGCGCGTCACGCTCGTGCTTCGTCGGGAGGGATTTTTCCCTCGTTTCCTCAACGATCTTGTGGATCATGTTTTTCGCGAGATCCAGAGCGTTCATCGACAATATCGTCGGATACGCCATCCACTGAAGTATCGACGCTAGCAGCGCGTGAGAGATCGTTCGATCGTACGTCGTTTTTTCCAGAATCTTCGTACCTGTGTTTCGTCGAATAAACGAATATTTAATCGCAACGCTCAAAGAATATTTTTTCCGATGCCGATTAAATTCTCGACTCACTGACCGGTTGTGAAAACATCCCACAGATAAACGCTCGGACAGATGGTTATCATTTCGGCTAGTAGGCACATCAAAACGTTGCTGTGATTGTCAGCGGTGTAAGGAAGAATGCTCGCGATCGCGTCGAGATTCGCGCGTGGATCTCCGTTCTTCCGCAAAAGCTCCAAGCTCATGGACATTATCAGAGGTGCGAGCGCCGAACACAGCGATTTGTCTCGACGCGCATCGGCCATTTCGGCCATCTCCAGTAACCGATAATTCGTGTCGAGGCAAGAATCCAGCGTGCAAGTTCGAAGCCACTGTAAAACTTCCATCTGCAGATCTATCGTGCCGTTTGCTCGAATCAACGAGTGCCACGTTTGTTGTCTGCAGCTCTCCGAGAGTGAGAGCTTCGGATCGCAGAGCACGTAAAGAAACAACGGACGTAAAAGCATCACCTGACGCTCGAGTAATCTGAAAATGATGTTTCGCATTCTTCAATTGAAATCGAAAATTTATGAATTTTGCAAAAATTCCCTTTTCCGTCTATGAAAATCTCGCTGCGGAGCGAAGAAAACATTACCCAGCTTCGCAATGACTCATCATGGATCGAACGTGACTCAACACATCTCGCCAGGCATCTTTTTTCTGTACCAAAACCGTAATCAACGGATGCTGCGGTATTTTCAGATTGAACGGACAAACGTATTCGCTCGCGGACTTTGTCGCTTTTAGATCCAGCGTCAAAAGGCTGCAGATGGCGGAGGCAATCGCGCCGCAGTGTCTAAACAGATTATTCACGCGTCTCACGCGTGTTTTCGGACAATGAGAATTTATTTCGACTATCGAAATTACATCGACGATCAAAAACAGCCTCAAATGTTTTATTTTTAGTTACATCGGTATGAGAATAGTTTTTTTTTTTCAATTTCATGAAATCTACAAACTTTGCTTTTCCCAGACATACTGTAAGATTCGACAGTATCGCGGATACGGAGAGTATCCGACTCTGCGCGAGAGCCACGAGAGCCTGGCACGCCGTTATGCTGATTATTCCATTGGTACTTTCGCACTGCGTCAGCAGAAACTTCAATTCTCCTATCTGGACAAAACAACTGTGGAAAATCGTCGTGGAAAACTCGATGGAATCAATTCGAGCGATCATAAGGAAGCAAACCGGCGTTTTACCTTGCATTCGCTCTCGCCGTTCTCCACTTTTCGCTTCACCGCATCGAGCAGTTTCCATATTGCCTTGCCGAATAAAGAATTATTTCAATTGTGCGCCATATCGATGAGTGCATTTTAAATTTCAATTACAATCGAAAGAAAGTGATAATGAAGGCTCGGACTTACATGCGATATGAGAGTCGGATTGTTCGAAGCCAATTTGTATTCTATTACGTCCATTGTATTTCGATCTGTTTAACACATTTGTTCAAAACGAAAGTGACATTCTCGCAAACGAACGTTAAGATTTTCAAAAGTACGAAAGTTTATTGTGCGTTGAACCAATTTCACGGTTTTTTTAACCCTGGGCAACCTAACCTGAATGTCGCGCATGGCGAATGGACAGTGGCGCTCTTGCGCGAGAGCGGCATTTTTTCCAACCAGTGGCGGCCATTGGTGCAGCAGTGCATTCTGGGTCCGGCGGGAGAAATAACCCGCGAGTTATTCCGAGCAAAATCAAAGAAACCTCTCTCGATGGCTCAACACGATACTCAACAAAATTAACGCTGACGCAATTGGCCAACAACTCGGTGCGAATCGGGATTTTTATCGATTAAATTATGGAAATGTTCGACAAATAAAATTCTTCAGTATATTTATTTTTATGGACAAAATTCAGTATAGTTTATGATATATTTAAATGCATATGTGTGTGTATGTGTGTGTGTGTGTGTGTTTTATACACTGCAGTATATACATCTTCACGAAAAGGGGATCATTATTTTGGAGTCTGAACACGATATCTTATATTTAGGCTTGATTACTGAGAGCTAGACGATGGAGCAAACTTGCTCAAATGTACTTGATCGGTAGAATGAAATGCTATTCCACTTCCTTGTGGCATCTAACGACCGACGTTTCTTTTTTTTCTTATTTTTTTAAATTTTGTCTAGCTGTCAAAGAAGAGCCAGCAGAGGTTTCACAGCATCCAGCGTCCCAGGTGCTCGGGCTATCTGTGTATTTTCTTAAAAAAAAGCTCTTGATCGCTGATGTTTCGCGCGTTCCAATTGTTCTTCGTTAGTCGCCACTTTTGTTTGTTTTTTCTCCTCAAAAAAAAAAACCACTGCACAGCACCAGAAATGTAAAATCTATAAAGCCCAGGCCCTTTTTTTCGAGCGACGCTAAAATTACAGCGACATTGAATTAAAATGTGAGACAGGCGTTGTTCCAGCAGTGACAGGATGGACGAAGAATTTTTTGTACGCGCGAGTGCTAGAAATGTATCTTCAAGAAGAGAAAAATGTACGTGTATTGCAAGAAAAAGTAACAGATGTAATTCAACGTGGCAAGTTTTCCGAATGTTTTTCAACGGTGAGTTGACGATGTTGACAGACATTACTATCCTGAATATCTCACGTACGACCCCGATTGCTGCTGGGATAATGCCTGCCATACATTTTTAATTCTGTATTTTTGTCGAAATTGATCGAAGAGGAAAAAGATATTCACGTAATGAAAATGTAAAAAAAAAAAACAGTCCATTGCATTCGGTATTTACAAAATAATGCGAAAAATCAGCAGGAAAGATCATTTGAAATGTATTCGATGGCAATGACTGATGACGAGAAAAATAATCATAGACGCAATGATAAATTTTACGGAATTAATATTATGTTCTTACTTATTCTCATATATTTATAAGTAATACATTTGTTTTTTCATTTTGTCGTTTTTTTTTGTTGTTCTCATTCATCGCAAATACATTTTTCGCATCTCTCTCGTTTCTCACACGCACCCACACACACACACGCACACACACACGCACAGACTCTCACTAAGATCGCACGTCACTAACTAAACATTACGTTTTTGTTTTTTTTTTTTCATACTTATCCTCTCTTCTTCTTTTTTTTTTAGTAAACAAATAGCATTCTAGCTTTCAATTTACAATTACTTAACGCCTCTTAATTATTTAGAATCATGATTCCCGTCTTAAGAAATATCCTTTTCTTTTAAATCGTTATCATTTATTTCATATACTTTATTATATCGTTACCGGCAATTATCGTTACATAATTAAAATTGTTTTTTTTCTTCTTTTCTTCCTCGTCTCTACAAGATAAGATTCAGCAAATTTACGCAGAATTATTATTCTCATTATTTTATTATTATTATTATTATGTTTTTTTTTTCTACAAAAATCAGAGTCCGCAAATTATTCTTTACAATAAAATACATTGATTCGGACAGTGGATTTATTCTCGTACGTGCATGATTCTTTTTTTTTTCATTCACACAGTTTATACCGGCGTTCGCTCATTTCGCAAAACAACCACGACTTTTTTCTCTCTCTCTCTCTCTCTCTCTCTCACTCGTTTAACGATTGGGGGAAAACATTTCGTTCGACGTCACGACGAAATTCGACATTTTCTCCTTTCGGTCGCAGATCGCATTCACAATCGAAGCGAGAACTAGTTTGTCCACTGAACGTTTAGAAGGGGCGGCGGGGCGTGGGGGTGTTATTTTTGCTTTTGCAATGGAAAATTCGTCGAACGCGAGTATATCGTGAGTTTCAGTCTAGCGGGATTCCACGTTGAATCCGTTTTTCATTTAATTCTCGAAAGCGCAGCGCTCGCGGAACAAGGTGCTCTCATTTGCTTCATTTTTTCTTGGCATTCGGGCACTCGTTCGCGCGAATGAATGAAAAAAGTTGCCGAAAAAATAATGACACGATGGTACCGTTTTTGTCCGCCTTTCATCGCGTCTCTCGTGCGTTCGTCAACGCGCCAATTCTCGAGATCTCTCCGTAAGAATAAACGTGTCACGCGTTTTCATGTCTCAAGCGAGGGAAAAATCGCGACACTCTCGTCGTTACAAGTACTCGTATTACAATTCTTAAAATTCAACTACAATTAAATGTATACATCTATATATATATTTATATTTATATTTGTATTCATATTTATATATACTACAACGTATTTGTCCGATCGGTAATTACATTATTTACATTGGGAATTTGACATTATTATTATTATTATTAATATTATTATTCTCGAAATTTATTACATCCAGACGGCGATCTGCCTCGTTCTGTCTCAATTCGACGTCTACAAAGTCGATACACATGAGTATTCATACAATTATCGATAATCGACGAAACGTCGTTGTTTGCTTTTTTTTCAAGTCAATTTTGTCAATGTGTGTACAATACATATATATCTTTCGTGTTTTTTTCTTTGCTCTTTGAAGCCATCAGGAGGTTCGAGACCGTCCGACCGCGCCCCTCCATTTCCAATAACATTTCGAGGTTTCTCTCGTTTGCGCGGAGAGGACGCGAGCGTGAACGACACTCCTCGACTGATGGACCATTAAAAAATGGGAGAGCAAGACGAAAAGATAATAATAAATAATCGAAGAAAGTGCCTCGTGGAAGCGTCTTTACGTCTTACGGAAGGAACGTTTTACGAAGTTTTATAACGAAATTTCGACGAAAATAAAAATCGTTTCTGCGTGAAACTCTTCAACGTTAAAAGGAAATATCTCAGCCACGCTCGAACTTTGTCTCGCATCAGTCTTCGACGTTGCTCGTTGCTCACTTTTTTCCCCCCCCGTTTTGGATGGAAAAACGAAAAACAAAAGTGAGAAAAGAAAGGACATTTTTTCGGTAATTATCGAAAAAGTCTTTGAATCGTCGTCACTGTCGTCACTGAAAAATCTCTCGAGCCTCGCGCGCGCCTCTCTCAGTCTGTGAAGCACTGCGACGAAAACATTAAAACTCTATCGCTTTTGAAACGTCGTCCGTGTCGCGACCGAGGCGAATTATTCTCCGTTTAAACGCGAATCGAAATACTGAATTTTCATTTCCTTTTTCTTTGCCGGCCGCCTTGCGCGTGTCGTTTGTTCTTTCGACTCTCTCTCTCTCTCTCTCTCTCTCTCTCTCTCTCTCGCTCTCGAGGCTCATTATCCTCGCGCGTTCTTCCTAAGGCTGTCTGCCGCCGGTATTGCCATGCAAGTGAACAGCGGCGTTTCCAACGCTCGTTGCCGGATGATTGTGATGGGTTTGTGCGGATGAGTTTCCGGCGACGGGTACGGGAGCGACGGGGGCCGTGGGTCACTTGGGCGGAAAAGGCGATATCACCGAGGCGGCTACCGCGGCGGCCTGCTGACTCGCCAGCACTGCCGCTGCAAACAAACACCGAGTTTCAGTTCTTTTGCTTGTTCTCTCGTTCCGAGAAAGACAAAAAAAAAAAACGAGCAGAAAAACGAGGAAAATTTGAAAAACTCTTACACGCAGGATGACAATTATTCACGTGGATGCCTTTTGTGCTGTTTTTTCCTTGCTTCCTGATTTTACGAATCGTTTGATGAAAAAATACTAAATAACATACGGCACTTTGTCGTTGGACAACGTGTCATCGTTTCGTTTTTTCAAGTTGGAACTGATTTTCATTTTTTCTTTGTTATCGAAGCGTTCGTAAAGTCCCCTTTGCGAGGTAAAACAAGGGGGGGGGGGGAGGCTGTAGCGCCCGCACAAAAATTGTCATCCCGTGTGTAGTCGTGGTGAGAAAAACAAAAGAAAAAAAACAGCGAGTGACGAATGAAAAATGTCAATTACGATTTGAATGACTGTTTGAGCTGATTTTAGATGGAAATGACGAATGCGTCGATCGTTTCATCTGTGTTCAGAAAATAAACAAAAAAACAAGTCTTATCAGTATGGACGTTGTCGTGTGAACGCGCTCAGGCGATCTTGAGAGCTAGCAAATGACGGAAATAGTGGGAAAGTAGCCCACGAAACCCACGCTCGTCGTCACCCGTTCGCCCTTCGGAGGAAACGAGATATAAACGGGATGATTAACCGCGATTGGCGATAAAAAATGAAAGCTTCGACTGAGAACGCGATCGGACCTTGTTCCTCGTTCGGCTTTCGCGAATACTCTCGGGGGACAATGGCGGATATTTCAATAAGCGGCCACGTTTGACGATCGAGTAAATGCTAATAAACAAGACGTACTACATCATCTACGATTATCACATCGATCAAGAGAGAGGCAGAGAGAGATCCGAATGGATATGTGTCGCGAACGGCTAGTGGAGAGGAACATTTCTCTTCGATTTTTTTCTCATCTCGTATTCCCTTCTCTCGTTTATTTTTATCGGAGAATCGTGTATATATATACATATACATATATATATATATTTTTTTTTTTGGAATCTCCCCGCTTCGGAGGAAAAACCTGGCAGTGATTTTAGTCCTATGATTAAGATACACTTGGTCATGCGAGTTTTGCCGGCGTTTGATACGACTGACGATTACGAGGATGTATCCAACGAGAATAAAAATAACAAGATTCGAAAAGTATCGTGAAATAATTTTCCTCTTCGTTTCCCGATATATTCCCGTTTCTTCCTTCGTTCAATCGTGTCGCTATGCGCTGTCGCGGATTAGCTCAACGTGGATCAACGCGAGGCGCGCGCGATTGCAATTTTGTCAATCGCGAGGTTATGGTATTCGAGGTATCTCTCGGCGCGTGTTTCATCGTCGAACAAATCTTCTCGTCGGCTTGACTCGTTTCATTTTTCTCCTCGAGTACCTTCGGTGTATCTAACGAGTATCCCGGTTGTTTCGCGTCTCAGGTTTATCTCATAGATTACGTCTTCCAAGAAAGCAAGCACGGAAAATAATTATCACAGTCTGAACTAGCCTAAGGGTCTCTAGGGTAAATGTTTAAAACGCTGCGCGAGCATATCTCTCCTCTCTCCGGCGATTAACTTAATCCGCGATGTACACTATATGCAAAATGGATGTGCACGTACTATGTACACGGAGCGTTATTGGCACAGCATCCATAGGTCGCTTGATTTTCGACAGTTTTTTCAAATTTTTCCTCTTTCTACCAGAAACTGATAATTGCCGGGGAAAGCCACGCGAAACACTTTATGCGTTATTTTTTCGATCGTGCTCCGACTGTGAGCGAGTACTAAATGAAATGCACGCGTAAAAGCTAGTTTCAATAACAACAATGCTGTCAAGTTATCGCCACCGATTGTTGAGAAACAGGCAAACTTCCGGGAAACTCTTTTTTTTTTCGCAAATTGAATGTTTCTTCAACATTTACAAAAATATTGAAACCACCGGGGGGCAAAGAGGACTTTCGATTTTTCCCGATTCTTCTTTCACATTTTGTTGATCATTTTTTAATATTGTTATCATTGAGAACGCACCGTGCTCGCGGGGTAGGTCGCGTACGATTGATTCTTTCAACATTTTCATGTCGTTGACATTCTCGCTGGAACAGTGCTCGACATACGCAAGTTCTTTTGTTCAATCGTCAGTTTTTGGAAGAACAGCGAAAAGAACAGCTTTTCCATCTCGATTTCTTTTCAATGTTGGTTGGCAAAAAATTCTTCAAAAAAACATATCGAATCACCAACGGCTCTGCACGTATAATACATATTTCTTCGACCTCTTTACATTCTCTTTCGTCGCATTCGAACGCGTTCGATCGCTTCGCAAAAAATTGTCACTATTTACAAAAAGAAAAGGGAAAAACACGTAAACGTAAAACATTCGTTGAATCACGGAAGGACCCTCGTTTTGGCTGAGCCTAGTCGCGGTAAAAAAAATATACTTTGTTTTTCTTTTTCCATTTTTTTTCGCAACCTCAAACGATCCCCAAAGTTGGGCGAGATGACTATCGAATTCTTACATCATTAGGCCAAAAATATGGTAAATCACATCATCGGGGGTAAAGGGGGGGGGGGGGGGGCGGACAAAGATTTATCTCGTTTCCTTCTTCGGTTTCCATACCTCGAATCGAGTATCGCGATTTCGACTAGAATAAGCGAGATAACGAGAGCCTCGGGACGTTTCCCGTCGCGAGAGTCGCGGACGTTCTCGGCCCTCGGATTTTCGTTTCAAAGTTCGGTATTCCGCGTGATATACCGGTAAAAACCGCGACCTCTCGAGCTCATTCGTCATCGGCGAACGAAGAGACGCGCGTACTCGCGATCCTCTCTGACTTTTCATTCATCGAGTCTCTTGTTTCTCTGGGTTTTCCCGCATCGCGGACAATCGTCTCGAGCGAGTGAGCCTGGAGAGCATTTTATTCGCGGATTTTGCCCATTCCGTCGAAACGCATGTTAATTTCCGTAACGAGCGAACGAGATCGAGCGTGGGGCGGCTTCTCGCCGCATCCCCCTCTACCATTCGACGAATGGTGCCGTTTCTTTGACGTGTAATGTTTAATTTTTGTTCCCTCTTGTCAGCTTACATCATCGTGAAATTGTTCGCTGATCGATCGAGTTGAAGCAGCGGATCGCCGGTAGCCTTACTGTCAGGGTCGGACGAGTGGCTTACCTCCGTAAGGCGCGGGATACTGTCCCGTCAAGAGCGGATAACCGAGGCCGACGTGGGTATGATGATGCGTGTGAACGTGCCTCTGCGGAGGTGGCGATCTGCTGTCCTTGCCGAGATTACCGACGACCCCGCCGTCGACCGAAGCCTGCTGCTGTCCGCCCTGCTGACCGAGACCGGGCGTCTGTTTGTTGACCTGCTGCTGCTGCTGGCCGGGCGGCCCGGGTGGCCCGGGACCCGCCGCCGAGCTCGGCGGACCACTGGGCGGTCTGGCGGGTGTGGGACCAGCCGAGGACGGACTGGCGGACGACGAGGACGTCTTTGGCGTCGGTGATTTCAGGGCGCGCTCCTGAAGCTCGTGAATTTTGTGCGCCGAGTAGTACTGATTGGCGTGATGCTGAAGAAGATCGAGGGCCTTGCCGGGTGGCCTGCTGAGATCCTCCGGGGCGTGATACCTCGGCAGCTGGTGGAGATAGGGATTGCCCGAGTACGGACCGGGCACGAGCATCGGACTCAGACCCCGATAAACCGGATGACTCGGGTCGAACGGCAGTCCACCGTAATGCTGCGGCGGCATGTAGCCGGGGTGTATGTACGCGTACTGCGAGGTCGGAGGCGGCGGTGGGCCCTGCGTCTCCATAGTCGGTTTCACGCCCTCTTGCTTGTTCTTCGAGTCGTCGTTTTTACCGAGATCCTGGGCTTTTTCCTGCTTCGGCTGGTGCTTCGGGCTCGGCGGCGGTGGCTTCGCCTGTTGGCTCGATTTCGACGATTCGTCCTTGCGCCTCTGATCACCGGGATACAGGTAATACCTTCGATCGTCCTGCACCGGATTCGGGGGCGGAGGTGGAGGAGCGCGCTGACTCTGCGAGCCGTGATAAACGTGATACGGCGACATTTGGCTCTTCATCTCTATACTCTCTTTCAGTATTTGATGATTCTCGTGCTGTTTGTCCTTCATCAACGTCTGCTGCGATTGCGGCTCCTGTTTGATCTTTGACTTTTGTTGCTCGTGAGGATCCGACTGATCCACCGATTGCTGCTGCTGCTGTTGCTGCTGCTGCTGCTGTTGCTGCTGCTGCTGCTGCTGTTGCTGCTGCTGCTGCTGCTGCTGCTGCTGCTGCTGTTGCCTCTGCTCGGCAACTTGCTGCTGATAAGCGTGATAACCGGGTATGTAACTACCGTAGCCGCACTGATAATACGGATTACCCTGGGGCGGCTGATTCAATTCCTTCTTCTCCTTCTCCGCGTTCTGCAGACTCGTTATCGAAGGCATCTGTGGTATGTTCAACGGTTTGATCTCTTGCTTCGGCGTGAGATCGCTCGCTTTCTGATCAATCTGCTGTTTGTCCTGGACGCTCGGTACGAGATAAGGAGGCTGCCCGTAGTAAGGATACATACTGAAGTGCGAGGGCAGATGCGTCTGCGGAGTCGGCTTGACGTCCTTCTCCTGACCCTGTTTGACCTTGTCGACTTGCTCGGCCTCGAGGACGGGCGCCGCGTCGTCGGAAATATCCGAGTAGGCGGGACTCTGGACGTCCTCGCGCGCGGAATCGACTATCGGCGCTTCGAGCGGCGAGGGATGCGGGCTGCCGCCCGGTGACTTTCGCGATTTCTTCTTGAAGCTCGATTTCGGCGTTCGCGGATCTTTGCTCTTGTCCTGCTCGGGCATCAGTGCCGCTGTCGGCTTTACCTTGAACTGCGGCATCTTTGCGTGAAGTCCGACGCTGGGATAAGGCGAGAGATGCGATTGCACACCGGAAACGGAATGAACCACCGCGGGCGCGGAGCTCTGAAGACCCGTCGGTTGCGACATTTGCGTCCCGAGAGCCTGCAGCCCGGGATGCTGATTCAGCGCTTGCAAGTTTTGCGCTTGCTGCGGCGGTTGCTGCGCCTGCTGCGGCGGCAGAACCGACTGATGAACCACGTGAGCGGGCGCCGGTTGACCGAGGGACGCGGCGATCGGATGCTGCAACGGCGGCAGCTGATGCGCCGGCGGCAATTGCTGCGACGGCGATTGCAACTGCGGGATTATCGGCTGGAGAGCCTGCTGCTGGGGTTGCGCCTGCACCGTCAAAGCTTGCGGCTGAGCTTGCGATTGTTGCTGCTGCTGCTGCTGCTGCTGCTGCTGCTGCGTTTGTGGCACCTGCTGCGACTGCTGGGGCACTTGAAGAAGAGGATTTTGTTGGGGCTGATGCGCAGTCACGGAAGCTTGCGTCGGCTGCGGAGGCTGAGGTATGTTCAGTGGTTGTGGAATGCTGCTGCACGGATGGGGCGAGGGGATCGGCCTCGGCGATTGACTCGGATGCGGACTCGGACTTTGAGGTGGCGGATTTGTCGACGGTGCCTGCTGCTGTTGCTGTTGCGGTTGCGAAGTTTGCTGCTGCTGCTGCATCGTCGCGGCAACCGGCGTCGCAACAGGCGGATTATTTATCATCGGCAATGGTGCAACGACCGCCGTTGGGGCTGGAAGATCATCCTGGCCGAATCTCAAAACTCCGGGTTTGACGATATTCGTTTTCTCCGAGATAATAGGAACGGGCGGGTCAGCGCTGGGCGACGGTACTCGCGGTGGAGGCGGCGGTGTCTCCGGTGGCAACGAATTCATCGACGGACTCGATGCCCTGACCGGGGTACCCTCCGTTTTCTCCACCGGTGATTTGACCGGCGTCGCTGGACTCGGCGCTTCGATGTTACTCTCGTCGTTCTCCGAGGTACTCGTTATACCCTCCTTCGTGTCATCGTCATCCGCCGAGCCATGGGCGTGACTCTGATGATACTTGAGACCGTTTATGTGTTTGTACTTTTTGCTGCAATTCGGCTCTGGGCATTCCAGTAGGATCGGACTCGCCGGCGGTGAGCCACTGGGTGGCGTCGGCGGCGGTGCTCTTCTCTTGGTCCTCTCTTCCTCCTCGGGTCCCCGGGACTTTCTCTTCGCCGCCGGATCCGGCCTGGGGGGCACGAACGCCGCTGGACTGGGACTCGCCGCTGGCGAACCTTGCGCCCCGCGTCGTCCCTTGGCGCCGCCGTTTCTCAGCTTGCTGTGAACGGAACTTCGGGTTTCCGTGAAATTACTGAGGTCATTGCCGGGCGTGGAATTCGCCGCGGCCCGACCGCGTTTCCCTCGTCCCTTTGGCGTTCTCGCGTCCAAATCGCTCGTCGGTGAATCACAGAAACGCGGAGGCGCCCAATCGTGCCTCGTACAGTCCAACAGCGTACCGACGTATGTCTTACCCCGCCACGTTACGTTCACCACCAATACACCTGCAACAAAATTAGTACGTCCCAAATAGTAATTGTCCGTAAGTTTGCTCTTTTTCAAAAGTACTTTTTTCGTGCGTCGCAATTGGTGCAATGTACAATCTAATTTTCATTAATCGTTTCATTACGGGATTCGCTGGATTGTTTCATTGCACAGCTGCTTTATTTTCCTACCATTTTCATTCATCTGACATCGTGACAATTGGATCGACGTATATAGAGCGCGTCACAATGTAAATTGGAAAATTCTTTACCCCGAGCCTCGCAGCGCTCTCTCGATTTTCGTTCGCGATGGGAATATTGCCGAGGGAATTTCACGAAAGTGAGTGTGTGTGTGTGTGTGTTACGTGATGAAAGAGTGGGTGGCTGCGTGCACCACGTATTCGAGGAGCCAGACGAGAAATATCGATTTCCGGCGTATATGCAGGTATCCACCCTTTGTGCACACAGCACGTATATGTATTGAGAGAGTGCTTTTGCGGTGGGTGTAAGAAGGGGCAAATGGATAGAGACGAGAACGTGAAAAACAGCAGGTACACCCTAGATTTCGACGATACCAATGGCCGCACTTAATTTCGCGAGCATTTCGTTCGACATTTTCCGATAAACGTGATAAACGTTAACACGTGCATATATCGATTTCAGTTACTCGATTCTTTTCCGATCTCAACGGGTATTTACGCTCCATTTGTACAATTCCATCGGCGACGATCATCGACGCACAGATATAGAGCAGGATTCCAATTTTCCGTTTCGTCATGAGCGTCGACGATGCTCACATTGGCATTAACGTGACACTCTGTGACACGTGCGGACCCCTCGTATCGTCATCGCCATCATTCGGTCGCTAGTTCGTATTCCATCGACAGGCGGATTTTGAAATTGTTCAATGTACCGCGGAACCGACGTCGCACGAGCCGCGAATCGGATTTTGGGCTTTCACGAAATTCCTCGGAATTTTGCACGAAATCTGCTCGCTCCGAAGCTGCCACTTGGGTTTGACGAAAATCAATACGAATCTCTCGAGCGAATAAATCCGGTGTGTTATCTCTCGATTGATAAGTGGGAACAGCGGCTCTGTGTATAGAATTCCCGATAACTCACGGCACCGGAATGGAGAATAAGGAGAACAACATCGGGATAGAGATGTATATGTGTATACAGCGTGTAACAGAAAGAAGCAAAGGGAGAAAGGGAGAGGCGGGACGAAACGTTCACTTCGAAGGTACGGAAGATATGGTATACAATAGAAACGAGATAGTCGGAGCAGATAGGTAGGTAGTCTCTCCGGTAGTCGTGAGACTTTTCAAACCACACGGCGTATCGCGAACCCTCGTCCTCGGAAATCGTAGGCGAGCTCGGATTTGCCAGTTTCATATAGTATATAGGGTGGGGCGTTTCACAGAGACCGAGACTTTTTGTGAGAAAACGAGGGGCGATATTGAGAAAACCTTTCAGGCCACGAGAGCGAAGAATTTCGAGTTTAAAAGCACCGATGTCTTGAAATTAACAGAAATGGCTTCCCAACGAGTTTTTTTTTCATCATTCGTTTCCGGTGGATTTCATTTTGGTCAGATTTGGGTCATTACCCTCATCGGGACAATGTCATTATTTTGATCTTTAGGCAAGAGTAAAACACCTTGTACTTTTGTGCAGTTGAGCAAGCTCGGGTCTCGACACTCGGGCGATGGCCAAGGGGAAATGCAGCGTGGAGAAATACACGAATCGGTACACAGAGAGAATGAGAGAGATGCGAAGAGAGTGGCTTGCCCCGGTTGTACTTGACGGTGGTATACGACATTCGGGGACACTCCGGGGGTGCTTCGAGGAGAGTACTCTCGAGTACCGTATATACACGCAAGAGCTATGAAGCGTCGTACGACTATTGCGCATAGAGATACACAACCCGGTGCGGAGAACACGGAGAACAGACGAGGCTCTCCCTCTCGATCTCTCGCTTCGCATCTCCATCGTTTCTACTCTGCTGTAGCGAGCTGTTACCGAACGAAAGGGCGTATCTCTGCACGATTTACGCGCCAATTCTCGAGGGTTACTTTCTTTTGCGTTGCCAGCGCTCGATGTATCATTGTACATCTTGAATATACTCAAAGGAAGCTGCTCCTCGGCACGGAGCCAAGCAATGACGTCGGTCTTCTCGCATTATCTCCCTCTCTCTTTCTCTCCCATTGAAAGACACGGGCAGAAACAGCAGACTCGAGAGCAATCAGGGCACTCTGATTTAATGGAAGGTTTGAGAAAAAATAATGCCCAAGTCGGAGAAACCACACGTGTCATCAGGGTCGTGAAAAATGTTACTCTTACATTTTACTTTTACATCGAGGAACCCGAGAGGACTCTGACTTTGAGAGACGAACATTTTCACAGTCTCGCCGAGAGAACGAAAATATGTCGGAAGAAAAAAAAAGGAACAAGCGACCGATTCACGCGACGAACTTTGTTCGCGATAACCGCACGGACATCCGAGATATCGCTGTAACGCCAACGACGTGCGGCGTGTTTTTTAATACAACATTGTTTCGGTATTTCACGTCCATCGAACAAAACGATTGATGAAAAAATGCTTTGAGAACTTTGCGCATCTGAATTTCGTCCCGAAACTCAACAATACCGATCAGCATCGACTTCCGGGACACCGTGTATGTATATATTTGTATACGAGAGGCATTATTTCCGGGGGTTTATTACTTTTCAATAAAAACCCGACTACGGCAGGGCGAACTATACAAAATTCATCACACCGTTTTTTTTTCTTTTCACAATCCCATTCACCGATTCTCCTTCTCCCTCTCGTCTTTTGTAGAACTCGACGCGAAACTTTCAGCATCCACGAGCGGAAATTCACCGAGAGAATGTACCAAGAGAGAGAGAGAGAGAGAGAGCGTGATAGTCCTCTCGAGTGTACGGGTGTGTTGCCCTCCATTTCGCCTTTGCGCGAGTGAAAAAAATCTCCAACTACAGGTAGGTTCCTAGACGAGTCAACGGCAATGACTCTATTTTACCGTAATACGAAAGGTGTGGCCATAACTCCCGTGAGAACAATTATGCGTTACATGCTCGTTGCGGCGTGTGCTTTAACGAACGATCCGTCAGCGTTGTACTTGCGAAAAACAAACGTCGAAGCTCGCGTTTAGCGCATTTCGTAAATACGTTTTTCAAAGTCTCGGCGTTATCGACACGCTTTTTTTCCTCTTTTCGCAATGAACAAAGCGAGGGAGAACGTATCGATAATGAAGAGGATGATAATGACCTTGTCGAGCATGTTTCTTTCGAGTTTCGCATCGCCAGGAGAAATACCGGATCTCGATATGCTATACTATAGTGGCGATCGTAAATTTTTAAGGGGGCCATAAACGTTGGAACCGCGACGCGTATATATATGCCCGCTTATTTCTCATGTAAAACCATCACTGGCAATCGTAAACACACACACACACACACACACACGTGTATACGCGTATATCACGAAAAATGATGATTATTACGAATTCTTTTCGCCCGCTCGCAGCATCGTCGTTCACCGTGCTTTTTTCCCTTGTATTCTCTTGATTTTTGAGCTCTCTCGGCCATTCCGCGAGGCTTGACAAAAAGAACGATGTCGTTGCGGGTGAGACTCGCGAATTCGAGCGTCAATGAATTTGGCGAGTGGCGGTTCGCGAGGTCGCGCGAACATTTTTGCCCCGCGGGTCTCGCGGAGAATGCACAGAGGAGGAAAAAGAGAGACGGAGGAGAGTGCGCGGTGAAAGAGGGCAGAGAAGGATATTCACGAGCGGCAGAAAAAAGGGTAAGCCACTACGAAAACCCGGATGTCGAAGCAGAGCGAGATTCTCCCGAGAGAGGCTCGTGCTTTTTTTTCTCGCTTTCGATCGTAGAGGCAAAAAGGGATAAAGAGGAACTCGGAGGGCGTCGAGTCGAATAAGATCGCCGCGTCACGTGGTAAAACGCAGAGGCTTTTTATTCTCTCATTTTCATACTCTTTGGTATTCGCAGCTTCTCGGGAGGGTAATTTTTTTTTCACAAGGTTAACAACTTGAGCGACAATAAATTTGAGAGTAAAATCTTGAAAAAAAAGGATGCTTTTTAAACAAACATTGAAGTTTCTTTGTACAGAGGCGAAAATAAAGAATAAAACTTTCGTCAAAGTTTCATTTGTTAATTACTCGACACTGTTTTTCCCACCGTAAAGGATTGTATATTTTTGGTCGAAAGACGTCGGGCGAATATACAACAGGGGACACGATTGTGCGGGTGTGCGCGTTTATTTTTGCCGCTTTTTATAGTCGACGATCGACACTCATCGTTGGCAAAATCCTCGCGAGAAAAGAGGCAACAACCCGACGAAGCTTCCTCGACGAGGTTCCGGATGATCGCGAGCGTGCGAGACTCGAGAAGCCCGCGGCTCAAGGCTCTCCTCCTGCTCCGGGTGATCTCGCGAGCGGAGCAAATGAATTTCTCATTCAAATGTGCACGAGAAGAGAACAGAGTGAGAGAGAGGGAGAGACAAAGAAGGACGCAGCGCAGAAGAGAGCAGCGCAGCAGCTGTTTCATTTGAGAAACAAGAACGCGTAGAGCGAGAGAAAAATTTCTTTCGTTCGAATCACTCCAACTCGGACCCCTCGTTTTATCCATCTCATTTTTTGTTGTTCCCAGAGTATATTGAAAATTCGACGTTTCGACAAAGTTTTATCGCGTGTCTCGCTGCATTCCGAACGACTCGAAGCTCCGACGTTATTACAATTTTTATTTTTATTCCCATTTTCCGTATTATTTTCTCTTGTACGATTCAACATCCTCCTTTCGCTGTGCGACGGATTTCTTTTCCTCTTTATGTGCAGGAACGCGCATATCCGCGTATATCGCCTGACGCGCGAAAATAAATTCCGTCACGATCGACTTTTCCACTCCAGCGGAATTCTTATTCCTCTTCGCTCCTTCATCAATCGCTCTCCATCGAAGTATACAGCGGTGTATATATCTCCGCTTTACACGCATACTCTACAGACACTGGTATATATGTACGTACGCAAAGATCTCGAAGAGCACAGTATACATCAGAGTCAAAGTTTTTTCACCTCCCGTCTATTCGTTCCTCGTGACTCGTGAACGATATTTTCAACGATATACACGTGGGAATCCCTGGGAATTTGTACGTACGAGAGATCGACGGCGAACACGCCGGAGGAAATAAATTTACGATTTTTCATCGAGACGGCGCGTTGAATAAAAATTCTTTTCCTCTCTCGAGCCACCCTGCGTGTTTCTCCGATAATAAACTTTGATATTACACGCGGAGAGCAGTGTAGCGCTTCTTCCCAATTTTTCGTCTGATCTTTTTTGAGTCGTCAGTATTTTTGCGATTGAAAATTGAAAAAAAAAAGAATCAGTCTGTGATAGGTCCTTACCTCCTTCCGTTTCGTGCCAAACGATACCCTCGAGGGTTACCGATGTGCCTGGTTCGCAGGGCCCCAAGCACTCGGGCTCAGTGATGGTCCCTACGCTGGTCCCCACGCAGACATCCGACATGTCCTGAAACGACGAAAAAACAGATTAATGAGACTCGATAGATTTGATTTTCAAAACGAATCATGACGAATGACGCTTTTGGCGACCACACTCGCGATGTTACGGTTAAAAGTCGGAGCGCGTAATAGGTGCGTAAAATATGCTTTCGTTGCTTTCGAGCTCATCATCGCGATACGTGACGCGTTGTTTTTTATCAAAATTAATTTTGTCGAGTCCATATTATACACACGGCGGGCGAGGATATCGATCGACTGCGCGAGAGCCGAGATTTCGCCGGCGCGGTGGGTAGACGAATGCGCGAATACGTAACGCGTGTGCGTATTTATCAACACGCGCGTAACACGCGCGTAACACGCACGTAACACGTACGCGTCGTCGTTACACGAGATGTCGCCGAGAGTTTGGAATACACCAAATTATCGCGGCGTAATTGAAGATGTACCAGAGATATTCGTGAAATTTTCGTGGCAAACTTGATCGCGACGAGTGTCGCGTATATCGCGTATCTTGCTCGTGCTGATCGTTTCACGATATCGCGCTGCTCCCTGAGATCGGCCTCCTTTGACTGTCTCAATTTGCGGAATTAATTGCTCGAGATAATCGCTGTAATCGAGCATCCATTAGACTATACGTATTGTCTATATAGACACACGTACACGCGTGAATTAGTATACAATACGATTCCATCGATAAAAAGACTCGTTCAAGAGGACTGCCATACGCGATTGAAAAAAGATTCCCCGATATATTAGTCGCTAAAGCGATTTCTTTTCTCTCTCTCTCTCTCTCGCTCTCTCGCTTTTGCCTCTCTCTTTTTTTCGTCAGCTGGGCAGCTGGTCCGTATTTTATTTCGAAAACGAAAGGCCACATGGGGAACCGAGAGGAGGAGAGAAAAAAGGAGTGGAATGTCGTTCTCCGCGCGGCCTCGAGCACATATCCGATTGCACTATGAGAAAATATGAATGAACGCTCCATCCTCAGAGACCGACAAGAGTGCTCGATTGCTCTTGGTCTTTTTCGCTCTTGAGGCCGAGAATGGACCGAGAAGCCTGTGTTATTTTTCACAATATTTCAACCGAATCCATCGTGTTTTTCGTCAATTTCCGGCTAGTTTCTGCAAAAAATTCTTGTCTGCGGGAAAAAACGATTTTACCGTGACGCGTGAATGAGAAATTGAACAGCTCAACGAGACGAGCCGGTTATTGAGCCACAACGAGTACGGAGAATCCGTGTAGATGAAGAGAAACGACGGTAGCTATCGCGCGACGTTTCACGACCGAACGTTGATTCTTAACGACGCGCCCTCTTTGGCTCGTGTGTGCGTCGTGAAATGGCCACCGCCGCGAGAGGGTAAGAAAGAAACATGGTGTATATCTCTCGAAAAGGATGTCGAGACACGTGAGACGAGGTTCAACGACAACGACGCGGAGAAGGCTGCGGAGATCGTCATCCGGCGAATTACCGAGACGCGACAAGACAGCCACGATATTAGATGCCACAGGATAAAATAAAGCGAAGCGAGAAACATGGAGAGAGAGAGAGAGACAAAGGGAGAGATAAAAATAAACTCGCGAGTGGAAAGAACCGAGACCAACGGGAGGATCAAAGAAGATAAGCAGCTTTAATGTTCGGAAATTGCGGACGAGTTAGAAACACCGAGTGACACGAATTCAACCAGGAAACTTTTGTCGTTTGTGAGACAATATTGGAAATACGTTGGTGAACGTATTTGTTTCGCGTGTTTTTTTCCAGCATTGCTTCTCCATATCCGTTCTACATTGTTGGTGGAACGTAGCGCTCGCGCTGTACATCCTCGACGTATTACAGTGCAAGTGATATACGAGGGAGAACGAAGCGGTTGACGACAACTCGCGTAGTTTACAATATACGACACGATGGGTGAATACAAATTTGAGTGTATGGCTTCTATTCTCTCTCTCTCTCTCTCTCGATGCCGATTTTCTCCGTGTGCAGCAAAGTAAGTACACGCGAGTGCGCGAAACTCGAAGCAAAAGACGTTTACTGGAGCTCTCGCAAAGTTTCACAGAGTGCCCCGAGACTCTGCTGAACAAGCGGCAGCTAGAAACACGCTTTGCATTCTCCTCGATGCTTCGACGACGATGGAGCGAGGGAGCATATCGTGAACTTTGACGTTCACGTGTTATACGTGCATGAAAAGACGAGGCGGGGGGGCGGCATGCGGAGGAAACAAACGGGCCAGCTCGCATCCACTTTCCGCGTCGAATCCCGCGAGTTACGCCATTCTCTCTGTCGCCGCTCTCGTAATAATCATAATAACGCGATACCAATGGTAAATGTATTTTCGAGAGCGAGACAAGTTTCCGGATAAGAGGGACACGAACGCAGGGAGGAACAAAGTACTTTTATCGAGCTTTCGTCGTGTCTCGTTGAAGAGAAAATAAACTAAAGATAAATAAAGAGGAAAGAAGAACGCGAGAGACCGAAGCGACGAAATAAACGTTTTACTCTCGGCTCTCGGAGCCCTCGGGGAGCTTGGAAAAATGCTTATCGAATTTACATCACCGCGCCTCTTCTACGGGGATTTTTCTTTCTTTTTTTCCCTCTCACCTCCGCAATATAGCGCGAAGCGAGGGAAATCGGGAAGACGCAAAAGTTTGCGGAGAAAAATCGTGCTGCTCCGCGAAGAAGAGCGCGAATAACATTTAAAGCATCTTTGTACCAACGTAATTCATCTACTTTGTTTAATCCGCGAGAAAATATTACTCAATAATGCAATAATAAGCCAATGTTTCGATAAATGATAAAATTTCTGGTTATTATTATTATTATCGTTAAAACGCCATCGCCTTCATCGTGATTACCGTTAATCTCGTTATCCCGGTGATTCAGCGAGCCCGAATTGAGCACCGATTTGTCCAGCAGCTGCTGACACGCCCGCTGCCCCTCGTTACTCGATTATTATTGCCGCTGCGCGTTTAGACGCGTATATTCGCAGAGATGTCTGGCTAAACGCGAAACATCCGCTCGCCCGTAATCGGAAATTGAAACGATTGCACCGAGCGATAAAGAGCGAGACAGCAGAGAGGCGGAGTGAGCGTCGCAGTTCCTCGCTAATTGCGAGGCAATTACGGGAGCCGGCAAACGGTAGCCCGCAAACGGTAGCCCGACGATGCGGAGCACGAGATACGTAACGACGTTTTTGCTGTTCTTTCGCGCGCGTTGCGACAGCGAAAAACGTAACAAAAGCCAGCGCACACTCCGCACATGGTTGAAGCGATAATCGTGCGGTAAATTGCACCGATTGTTTAGCCGATATTGCACCAACGACGAGGTGGTACGACGAGGTGGTACATTGTATTCAAAGTGCCGAGGCGTATTCCAATACGAAAAGTGACGAACGTCACTCTCGCGTTGAAAAGTCGGATATATCTCAGTCTCGAAGATTCTCAGACGTAGCGACTCTCGTGAGAACTTCATCTCGAGAGCAGCCGTTCGGCGGTGTATAAATTTTGTGGGAAATCGAGAGGCGAGATTTTATTTATACGGAGTGAGAGAGTCTGTGAAAAAAGGCGTATCGTCGGAGCTCGTATCCCGGTCAATTGGGACGGAAACGACGACGCCTTACTGCTTTTTGAGAGATGAATTTTATGCACATTGGAGAGAACGAGGGGAAGCTCGGAGGCAAGTAGAGAGAGAGGAAGAGAGAAAGATGAGACGGAGGAGAATATTTGCGGTGGATTACGCGAGGAATCGATGTAGCAGCTGTCGGCTCGTTCGTGGTTAATACATCACCGGGTGAATCGGAGGAGGGGGAGACTCGGAAAGGCGCACGACGAACGCTCGTGTGTGCGTTATACGCACAAACTGTAACGTATACACGTGCTGTCTATTATATACGGAAATACGAGCGCGATCGTAACTCTCCCGTGTTTGGCTGAGAAGGATAATATGGACCCGCATATGCAGCAGCAGAGCCCTTTTCTTCCCAATACGAGGCACATGCGAAACGTGCGTGGACGTCAAAATCGTTACGTGCGTCAAAGCTGCGCGGGATTGAACTCGCGAGATGGAAAATCTCCAAAAGAACTCTCCATCTACGAGGATTGACCAGTTTTTTTACTCGTCGCAATTGTAACGTTGCGCGAGGCACGAATGTAGCAGCGACTGCGCGATATGTTTCTTTTATTTTTCCCCTTTGATGAATTAATATTCCATCAGTTTGAATATCGCGAGCTCAAACGAATCTTTCATCGAATCACTCGTGTTTGCCGCTGCTCTCGTCGAATCGAAGATCGTTCCCTCTGACCTTGATTTTTTTTTTCAATTTAAATGGAAAATCCGCGCGAACAACGTAATAACGAAGAATCGCGAGAGAACCTAATCCGTAACCAGTTTTCTCGTCGCCATCGATCCCCGGGAGGAATAAAAAAAATGCTATACCGAGTCGAGTTACGTTACCAGGACGGTTTTTTCATCATCTTTTCTACGTCTCCGACCTTTGGTACAGTTAACGTTTCATCGAATTAAGGATGTATCACGAGCGTCAGATTGCAACTGGTTACTCGCGGTTATCGCTCTATCATTATCGAGTATTACACCGGAAGATATAATCTCGCCGAGGCAAAAGCTCGGGCTGCTCGAGCCGTTGAAGGATTCGATCGTGTATGAATAATGCATGCGGAGACGAGAAGCGCAAAGTGCCTCCCGGAGCCAACCGACTGTGGATATCTCAAAAGGATGCTTCTTCCATTTGCGATAATCACTGTTTTTTTCTTCTTGCCATTACCATTATTATTATGTAATTCGTGAACACTCGAGATTGCCGTTTGATCTCCGGGACGAGGCGCCTCGAAGCGATCGATCGAGGCCTGACGGATGAAATGATAAAGAGAGACTCGGAGGCTTCGATTTATATAGCCGACCGAGGTTGGTGTTGCTTTTTTTCCTTTTTCCTCCTCCTCCTCCTCCTCCTCCTCCTCTTCTTCTTCTTCTTCCCCCCCTTCCCCCTTTTTTTTTAATGAAATACTCTCGGGGATCCGGGTGCGGAGAAACGACCAAGAGAAATTGAAGGAATCGCGCGGCTGTAGATTCGTTAACTGCCGAGCAATTACAGATGAAAATACAAGAAAAAAACTGGTCTTTGTTATGCTGGATATGGAGAGAGGAAGAAAGGGGGGGAGAGAGAGAGAGAGAGAGAGAGAGAGGCTGCGCACATTACGGCAATCAACTTTAATGGAAGCAATAAAATGCAGGTGCCAGTGCCGCGCGTTCCCTCTGCTCTCTTATATTGTCTACGTGGTTGGTGTACTCGGCCGGAGAGTCGGTCTCTGTCGGTCTCTGTCGGTCTCTCCGGAGCCAAGGGCGTAACCACTCGGGGCATCTCTTTACGACGATTATTCTTCTCGGGTTTTCTCGCACTCGGCGGCTCGGAAAGGCCAAATTGTTTTTGAAAAATCACGTTCGGCTCGCGTTAATTCTTGTTTATCAAAGATCGAATACGAGGATGCACAAATCTTGAAAAGAAACGAGGAAAAAATTCCAAAGGAAAATGAAGAAGAAAAAGAAACGAAGGTCAATGTTAAAAAAAAAAAAAAAGTATATAAAGTGAAAAAAAAGATCATTGAGGCGTTTAGCTCGTTCGATCGCGATTTTCAAATTTGCTCCGAGTGTATTTGCGGTGAATAATCGCGGTGGAACAGGCCGCGAGGGGAAAAGCTCTTTTGGGGGCCACCACAGTGGTGCACAATAAGCCATTTGCGTCAGTGTGCAGTACACGAGTTGTATACGCGTATACGCGCATTCGCGCGGCTCTCTCGGGTTTCCGAATTACCCTCCGGATATCTAAATCCATTTCTCTCGCGAATTTCCAACGCAGAGAGGCTGTGTAACGATGCTTCGCGGTTATGCGCATACTCGCGTACATGTGGACGACAAATACACTCTCTCACCGCATGCTGCGCGGATAAAGAGAAGCAGCTCGATGGCCTCGTTTCATTTTATTATCGAGAGCTCATGTATATTTCTGCGCCATTTACGAAGCTTTTCAACGACTCCACGTCGATATGTCCGTATACAACCCCATCGCGTTTCCGCGGTTCTTTGAATTCGCCGGGAGCGACATTTTTCATTTCTGTCCGTTTTCCGATAAAAAAACAAAAAAGCGGATGAAACGTTCGTACGTCGATTTTTTAACGGCGAATAAACGAAAAGGCCGCGCGACTAGACCGCCTCTTTTACGTTTGTTTTATTTTATTTATTTTGCTGGCGGATTACCCTCGTTGTCTCGCGCATTTTTTGATTTTTTCGAAATTGAGTACTCGGCCATCAATCGCACGATATATATAAGATCGTCGCTGTAACTAAAAGTAAGAAACGAAGGTGCGACAAATACCCGCGCGGAAGGAAGAGAGGAGAGATGGTCAGTACCGCGAATCGATCGGGACCATTTTCCCCGATCGTCGTATATGTATATGTATACCACCGCGTGTACGTGCGGAATGGCTCTGTGCCCTTTTTCGTCTTTCGCGAGGCCACTCGTGTCCCGCGATGTAGCGCGATGTACGAACGATGAAGAAAGAGAGGAAACAAAAGAGAGATGGAGAGAAAGAGTATAAAAGCCGGCAAGTCTGAAAAATATTTCATCTGTATCGCGAGGCAAACCGCACAAATGTACATTCGACTGCGGACGATTATTTGCACAGACGGGCGAATCCGTTGCGGGGGAAAAAGTGAAAATAAGCCAAGATTGGTCCATTACGCAACGGAGAGACACGAAGCGACGCCTGCCGATGTTTCATTTGACAAATCATGTTTGTACAATTATTATTGTACGTCAAATATAGTATAGCGGACATTTGGACGCGACGTGAGAGCGAATATAAATGCCGGTTATAGATGGTTGCCTCGAGTCGAGTCGATGCAAATTTCTATACGTGTACGTAAACGCGAATGTGCATACAATCGTATACTCGGATGCATCCGCGTTTTAATTGGCCTCGGACGATTATTATTTCGTTGCGCGTCGCGGAGCACTGGCGGCGCATAACTGCATCGTCCAGAGAGAGGAGAGAGAGAGGAGAGAGACAGGGGAAAATGTATAGAATCGGTTGTTTATTCCAGTGAGGAAAGCTGCCGGGAAAAAGGCCGCAATTCGCTCGATTTCGCCATACAAATGCATCGACTTGTTCGCCTTTTGTCACAAACAGAGAGGAAGAGGGCAAATGAATTTGAGGGAGAATCGTCGAGGGGATACCCACACACACACGGACGTGGAGAGTATTTTCCTCCAATTACACGTCGATATGCGCCGGTATCGAACGACGCGTTCGCAATGCAATCGGAGAGGATCGACGGACGGGCTTCGTCCAGCCTCGTTCCATCTCTCGTACAACGCGTACGGGAACAAAATGGCCGAGAATTTTGTTGCCATTTCGCATGATTTTTTTCTCATCGACGGTAGAGTGAAAAATATGCGCGCAAACTTCCGAAACGAGTCCCGATAACTTTCAAGAGAAATCATCATGAAATTTCTCCGTGTAGCGTTTATCGTATACCGCGATGAGTCGAAGAAAAAACACGTACCGACGAGAGACACGTGAAATTTCATAATTACGCGTTGCACAATAACGGAGGAAGAGAAACAGCAAACGGGGAAAGACGCAACGACGCGAACAACAATCGTTGTGTATAATATGCCTCGTATTTTCTTTATGGCCATTGTTGGTAAGCACGAAATGCCATTTATAGTCTCCGTCTCATCCAATATTCATTTACATACATCACACGGGGGGAGTTGGCGAGCTCTTCTCGTGTGTATACACATATACATATACGTATCACGTACTTGTAACAAAATTGAGATTACACGAGAGCGTAAGCCGTCTAGAGTCGCAATTTCTGTACACTACATTATGCGCGCACAGTGCGCGCGTGTGTGTGTGTGTGTGCGCAGCACATGTACGCGCTCGTCTTTATCTTACACGGCATTTGCGCCGTAGCTCGCGTTCTCCACCGGCGAATATACGTACGCCGAATGCTACATGCATACCAACTCTAATTACCGCGGCAACATGCGGCGGGGTAGACTGTGTGTATCGGTTGATTTTAATGAGCACGATACGAGACTCGTGAAAATCGTTCGTGTACCGAGCTCCTACGAATGACGTTTAAAATAAACTCGGTGATTACCGCAGACTCGATGTACACGCGTTGTGTAGATAGAGGGAGCGAGAGAGAGAGAGAGAGGGAGAGAGAGAGGGAGAAAAGAACCGAATCGATTTTACACAGCATTTCCCTCATATCGCTCGATGCAGGTGATTACACGAATGTCGTTGTGATGTAAAACTACGAGTTACGCTCGTAACTCGTCGTACACGGCTCTTTGTCTTTGCTGCATATTTCATGACAAATTATATACTCGCCGGACGACCAATGGAGAGTCGTTATCATTTTGAAAAATATACCAGCAGCAGAGACACTCGTATATAATAAACTGGACTGGAGAAAGTCTGTGAAACGATATATTTTTCGATGCAAGAGGCAATAACGAGGAAAAATGTCGAAATCTATCTTCCGAAAATTCGTATTTATCGGTGAAAAAAAAAAGCATGAAAGAAAAGAAAAGCATTTCAAGGTACACGGAGGCATCTCTCGCGTCGACGAATCAGTGCCACGAACTTTGACGGATATCGGAGGAACGAGCACCGTCAATTCGTCGTTTGCGGATGTACAGTACGCGGGGAGGAGGGGAGAGGGAAAACGTGATTCGATATTCGCCAAACTCGATTCGTCCTCTATATATTCAGAGCCGTACACTGAGCGCGCAAACATATCCCATGCCGTCCCTTCGTGTATGTGTAAAACCATATACACGGCGCATGCACACGATGTACATGACAACCGCCGCCGAGTGTCCGCTGGCTGGGAAATGTAAAAGTGACGGAGTGTGTACGTGTACGTGGTGCGCATGAGAGGGGAAAGCCGGAGGGAGAGAGAGAGAGAGAGAGAGACTCGTGTCGCTCTGTATAAACCCATCAAAACTATCATACAATACCGAGATTAACAAGGGGCGTTCCGTGTATAAACCGTACAGAATTATTTCCGGTCAAAATCGACACTCCCGTTGAACAAAAACATCGGAGGAATCTCGAGAGACGTCATTTTCCGCGATAATCCACACTGAATCTCGAATCAATTCCAACGCGATATCGCGTACAAATTTGAAAAAAAAAAAAAAAAAAAAAAAACGACAAGCCGCTAATCACCGACGAATTTCACCGCGGATTGTACGCTCGAGGGATCCATGGAGATACGAGACTCGTGGCTTTTTTGCCCGATGAATAAATGTCTCTTTTTTTTTGTTTATTTTACACGGAACGCCCCGTTGACGACGTACAAGCTGCGGGGCGGAGGGGGACGGAGGGCGTAAAGCCATTCCCCGGCGAGTTTCCAACGAGGGGAAGCTCGAGGTTCCTCAACCCTCGCGTCATCCCTCTTCCTCCGCAGCATCCGATCTCTCTCTCTCTTCTCGTCGTTACTCGTCTCCCTTGTTCTCTCTCTCTCTCTCTCTCTCGGGCTCTCTTCTCATTCCCTCGTTTTCAGGTGAGACTCGTTGTTGCAGTACCAAATGCTCTGCCGGCGATTCGATATTACGTACACGTATACTGTAGTATACACATAATGTACACGATGTATATATACATATATTGGATGTATGATGTACATGTAGGGTTATACCGCGCGAGATGAGGAGGGCAGACGGATATTCCATCCTCGTCCGCGCGTCTATATACCCAAAGTATACAGCAGGGCTGTGTATTACACGAGTACCCGGGGAGAATATTGATTCACCGGTTTGCGCCATCTGTCAGCAGACCGAGGAGAGTCGACGTGTATATTATGTGCCTCCCGTGTAACTTTATACATGTACGCGTTAAACTACAGGCCGTTTCACACGAGGCATCCAGGGCGGAAATGGCGCGAGGAGAAATATACCCGACGGTTTGTCACGCCTTTTTCAAATCGTTTTCAAATGACGATTTGTACAATCCGCGTGTCTGTAGAATCGAGACGAGAACGTTATTAGAAAAATTGATTTCCGGCCCGGTTCGGACGCTTCGGACGCTATGTTCGACGAGCCTGTACGTATACACGTGCGCGCCGCGTCCGTGTGTGTATTTTCTTCACAGCACGCGCAGCAGCGGTACATCCGGAGGTGCATAAATGACTTTGCGTAAATGTATCCGTGATAAAGTTTCGCTCCCTCGGGTATGCCTCGGATTCGCCGGTCCAACGGTGAGATAATATTTGCTCGGCCGTACGAATAAACACGAGTGCACCCACGCGAAGAATCAAGCGAGAAAGGCCGAGGTAACAATGTCCCACGGACGCGATTCAAATTTTCTTTTTTCCTCGCTTGGCTCGATTTTTAAAGGAAACGAAAGAAATATCAATGTCAGGGGGGGGGGGGGGGGAGGGGGAGGAGAGAACTCGATATGAAAAAATTGAGAGAAACGTTTGTGCCGAGAGAGTGATGAGTCACTTTTACCGGATGGAGATATTACGCGAGTCGCGCGGCCTCAATTAATCGAGATGAATTAAGCCGTTTGTTCAATCGCGCGTGTGTGTTTCGTGTGTGTTTATACATTCGTGAAATTAGCACACGTGATTATTCAGACTCTCGTGCTGTGTTTGTGTGTATATATATTTACTCGGAAACTGCCGCAGAGGGTACAGCGTCCCGGCCATTCACCTTGTAACGTCGTATATATCGCCGTCTTTGAATTGTTTCAGATACAATGACATTTTATTTCTCCGCAATTTTCTTTCAAACGCTTTTTTCATCATTCATTCATTTTATCATGATTTATCATGAAGAAAATGAAAATTTTCATTTTTTTTTTCGCAAACATTTTTGTCGATGGCTCTTTGATGCTCTCGACACCGTCGGTACGAGCGGTTCTTCAAATTCGCTCTGGTGAAAGGCGCAAAGAGAAATTCCATTTATTCGTTATTAGGAAAAAACGTTAATAGACACACACACACACACATCACACACTGGGGAGATAAAAATTGTGCTTTACGACGCTGGAGAAAATGATGAAAGCCGCGGTAGAGCGTAACGCGAGAGAGGCAATCGCGTTTTCCGTCTGGGACTCTCGTATACAGTCGTGGTGATTTTGGTAATCCGTAATCAAAGCGACGAGACTCTCGTTGTCTCTCGGTCCATCAGAGTCCCTTGCGGGTACACACGAAAGAGCGTGGCAATCAACTGTATATCTTTCGCGTATAATATATACACGTGCTGGATAAACACACGTGTACGGTTGTGTAATCATCGCGATCGGAAAACCGCCGCTTCGGTATCGCGGCCGGTTTTGTCGGTGCTGGAAAGTGGAATATCTCAATTGTTTCAGAAGCGACGTTACATTTTTCAATCATCGTCAATCTCTTTTTATGTACAGAAAAATACAAGTTTGAGAGAAAGAGGACGATTTATCGCGCTGGTTCTGAACGAGGATATGCGCGTTTGAAACAATGAAATATATAACGTCTTTCTTAATTACCACGCTGTTTGTCTCATTGCGCTTTGGAGTAATTGCAGCGAATAAACGACAAACATGGGTATACACGCGATGATAAGGAAAAGCGAAGAGGAAGAGGGGAAATGAGGAACGAGCACGATGAATGAGAGAAAAAGACGGACGGTGCGATTAATTCTCTCTCATGGTCGTTGAAAAGTTTACCCTCGCCGCGTCCGCGTGCTACGCTGTGCATACTGAACGTATTACCGTGCACGGTGTATGCGTCTCTCGAAGAGAACTTGTATCTCGCGAAAAACGAGGAAAATTACGCGGTAGACGGAAAGGGCGACAAAGTCGAAATTAGCGAAAGAAAGTGCGAGAGAAGTAGGAGGGAGATGAAGAAAAGAGATGGGAGAGTCTTCGCAGGACCGCGCGAGAGTCTCTAATTGCTGGACGCTCTGGTGAATTATTCAGAGAGCGGAGGAGCCGGAGAAACTGCGATATGTGTGTGTGTGTCTGTGCTTTCGCTACCCCGCTTGGACGACGAGCCACTAACCACTTTCGAGCGGTGCATATGTACTGTAATAATACCGTATACACGCGTGATTGCGGGTGTGCGAATGCACGTGGCTCAAAGGGTGTTTGCACATTGGGAAACAAATAAATAACGAGACGAAGGGTATATCGTCGGCTCGCGACGATTAAGAAGCGGAAGCGTCAAAAGGCCGTGGTGAAAAAAAAAATCAAAATCCAAGCATCTTTGGTAATTTCGCGTGCGAAAAACATCGGACTCTCCCCTGCGTTAAAACGCATCACGCGGAAAGTACACACGCGCGCACGAAACGCGGTACTACTCTCGTCCTTCGATCGATGGAAGGCGCTCACTCGCCAGAAAATATACCAAAAAAAAGATGACTATTCGATCGTGTCAAACGATTGAACAAAAAGGATTTGTTTTTTCTGTCGACAAGTTTGCCAATCGAGCGAGTCGAAGAGTGAGTCGAAGAGTGAGTCGAAAAGTGATGGCAGAATTTCAATTGAAGAAATTCTATACGCGAGCCCGATGAAATCTCCACGAAGAATGAACGCTCTCCGCTCGAACGAGCACGAGAAAACAAAATGACAATAAAAGGCAAAGCCGGATAAAGGGAGACATTTATATTCCGACAATTCGTTTGATCCTCGTCGTTTAATAATTTTTAAATACGCATTCGCGCGGATGCCTCGTTGAGGATGAATGAAATCAATTACTCAAAATCAATAATCGTTTAAAAACCCGGAGCTTCATCGTTGAAAGTGTAATTACAGCACCCGATAAAATCTCCGATAAACGCCGATACGAATGCGCGAATACGCCGGTGTGCTCGAGCGAACCCGAGAGCTTTTAGCGTTTGTGTCGATCGCGGAATAGCAAAGATATTGACTTTGATGGGGGGGAAAAAAAAAGTGAGATGAAAAAAAAGAGAAAAAGCTGAACAAACGGAGAGATGGAAAAATATATGTACGAGGTGCGGCGGCGGATCGTCTCTTTTTCCTTCTTCCCGCTTCCGTCCTCGCCGCCCCTGCTCCGCCTCTTGATTTTATGTATAATACCGTATCAACGAGAGCGCGTGGTGCGTCGGCCGCTGTTCATTCTCTCGCGCTCGCGTTCACCATCGGAGTGAATGAGCGCGTTCCCTCGTTAATCGCTCTAACCGCCACGCTAATTACCCGCGCCAGAGGCACTTGTCGGTTCGGATAAAAGGCGATCCAGAGTTGTTCTCCGATTCGCTGCATACGCGTATACGGCGTGTACGCCGCGTTCAAACGGATACACCGCGAGCCGAGCTAAACGCCCTCGACACGTCGAGACAATACGCGATTGCTCGTGCTGGTACGGCGAAAAGACGTCGCGCCGATGAGATACACGAACGAAGAGGAATCTCGGCTTCTTCTTGTCTCTCTCTCTCTCTCTCTCTCATCAAAACGATGACGTATGCGGACGGGTTTCGTCAAAAAATCAAGAGGGTCGAGCTAATCGTTGTTACGAGAGCACACGGCCAAATACCGCCGCGGAATAGTGAAACGTTTGCTCGAGAGGGTGCGAGAGCCAACATCGCGGCTGACTTTCAAGCGAGTGTATATATACCTGCGGGGAAATACGCGTCGTTCGTGCAACAAGGCTGTCCAAAGAAACACGCTCAATCACGCGAGCCTCTGTTGCCCTCTCGACGTTGCACGTACGATTAGACGCTGGTTAAAGGCGCCCGAATCGGAGAACGCGAGAGAACCGAAAGTTGCTTCCGCCTGCGGTTGATCAAAGTTCTACTCGTGCGAAAGCAGGGAGGCTGTGTGATACTATCGGAAAGGGGGACGACAAACATTGTACGATGTTGGGTGACGAAAAAAAAAAAACAAAAAAGCGACGACACGGGCGAACCTTTTAGCACCCTCGGTGCGTTTTGTTCGCGGAATGAGAGAAGGAGAAGAAACAAAAATCAGACGCAGAAATCTGTCGTACGAAGATCGAGTTTCTTCGTGGAGATACCCGCCGGAAGATAAGTCGGAAGATGAGGAATGCAATTTCGTTAATCATTTTTCACGAGTCCCGAGGAACGCAAATGAGGGTCGTCACCTCTCGAGGGACATTGACGGGGAAAAAAACGGGTTGAGCATAAAGTTTTGGACCTGCGAGAGCCTGCGTGTGCGCGTCTGTGTGTCTGCGTGCGCGTCGGACATCGTCGTGTCGTTTTAATTGGAACAGACACTGGATTACCGCAATCACCGGGGTATATAAGCGTCGATGTAATTTCCACGGGATGAGAACCATCTTTTTCCCGACGACGGCGGCGGCGGCGGAGGCGGCGGCGAGGGGCAGAAAAAACGTAATAAACGGATGAGAGGGTCGATGATGACACAAACGCGACGCTGTTGTTCGACTCTGACTACTTTTCTCCTTCTCTTCCTTTTTTCTTCATTTTTTTGTTTCACGAACCCTCGAGGCATGAAATTTCTAGCTCCAACCAACTTCCCGTCTCGATAAAAAAAAAGCTCTCCTCGCAACCGTGTCGAGTGTTAATTTCGAGTTGAAACTCTAATCACGAGCGAGTCTTTGCCGCAGAGCTGATTTAATTCGATTATGGAACGCCCGAGTGTCGGAATTTGCGTTTCGTTTTTTCAATCCGTATAACGTCATCGTTATTCGCACACTATTGTTTGGATCGATATACGAACAACGATATAGAGATACGGGCCATGGTCGTAGTCGTCGTAGGATTCGGAGAGAAAACTATTGGCATTTTGACATTCGCCAATAATCGCTGTTGAACCGTGAATATGCTTTTCCCGCGGCAGTTTCCATTTGTCCGATGAGCGTCGGGCCTCTCTCTTTCTTCCCGTAAAAGTCTTTTTGCGCCAGTGTCGTAGCTTCGCGTCGGCAAAAAACGAGGGGTTCGCGAAAAGACGGGAGAATCTTGAGCGGTGAATTTTGGGGTAGGAAGCGAACGGACGCTGCGGGAATGATGAAGAGAAAAATTGAGAGAAATAAATGGTGGAATGAAAAAACCGGCATAGCGAGAAAGAGGAGCAAATGCGCGGAGCAAAGAAAAAGGAGGAGAAAGAAAAACGAGAGAGAGAGAGAGAGAGAGAGAGAGAGAGAGAGAGAGAGAGAGAGAGAGAGAGAGAGAGAGAGAGAGAGAGAGAGAGAGAGAGAGAGAGAGAGAAATAAAAGACAACAGTGGGCCGAGGGTTGAAACGTCGAGTAAAACATGGACATGATACACGTGTATTGCGCACAGAGGTGCACACGTGCGCGCGAGTACGTATATAAATCAGGAAGTAAGCTGAAAAAGGGCGCAACTCGGACAATCTCGTACGTAAAGAGAAGCGAGTAACGTTTCCATTTGTCGGTAAACCACCGAAAAAAATGTATATACCGTGAGCATATGTATATAATCGAAAGAGCCAACCAGCGTCATCGTCCCTCTCTTCCCTCTTCGTGTTTGTACGTGTGTACATCCGTGTATTCGCGGGGGCGGAGACCGCAGAGTATTGATTTCAGTCAGTCGGCGCTGGCGCTCGCGACCCCGGCGCGATTCCACCCTCGCCCTCCTTTTCCGCGTCGCTCTTTCACGACCGGGCCCTCCGGGCGTACCGGCGTACCAGTTCACCGACAAACCCAGCACCGGAAAATTCACCTCCACACAGCCATATACATACGGGGCGTTCCATGTCGACTCGAGCAACGTTGAGGATCAACATTTTCTTGGTCGGCTGAAACTTTGCCGAATCCCTCTGCTGTACCGCGATAATCAACGAATAAGGAGGGTTTCTCCAAAGCCCGTCGTGGGACATTGATTTTCGAAAATTTTCATGAAATATGCTCCGTTTTCAGGGCGTGTGAAAAAATGTAAGTTTCAAATACCGTTTGGAACTCGCGGCTTCCGATATACTCGGAGCGAACCGTACATGTGTTTATGTATGTGTACGTATGTTTGTACATGGGTGTACGCGTGTAGAATCGCGGGAAAAGCAGAAGCGCTTTTACCTCGAAAAGCCAGGTTTTCCTCTCTCGTTCTCCCTTTCCTTCGCGGAAAGCCCAATTTCGCTTCCGTAATTCCGCCAACGTTGAGAGTTTGCGAGATGAAACGAGGGAGCGGCGGCGGCGTCGGCGGCGGAGGTATGAGATATCGAGATATACACACGGAGGAACGCCCGTATGACACACTGCAGAATCGGTGATGATGATGCCATTTCCGGTGCATGCTGCGAACGCGTATATTTGTATACGCATCTGCTGGGAAACAAATGGCGGCAAATGGAGGAGGCTCGTGCGGATTCGACACTTTTCGTTTTGCCAAATTTATACGAAATAAAAACGGTAAAACGCATCATCAGAAACGCGAGAGTCGATGAAGCTTTCGAGACTTTTCTTTTTTCTTTTTTTAATTTGTCCCTATCAAATTCAAACGAATCTTTCGGTCAAATATTCTCAATCTTCTCTCGTATATCGTCGGAATTTTTCATTGCCGCGTCGATCCTCGGGGCAATGATCTCTGATCATTTTCCCGAAATTCACACTTGCAGGGAGATGAAACGAAATTCTCGATTGAATATTCGTCATTTGATGCCGCATACGTGCCCTCGACATTGTTTCATTGTTTCATCGCCACTATCGTGTCGACGAGTGTAGACGAGATTTGATGTCCCCTCGGGAAAATCATTTTCAGATATATATCGGTTCTTCATTACGCGAGAAACGATCAAAGTTTAACGCTCGTGTATCGACGAAAGCACCCTTCATCCGTTTATCTCCGCGTGCGATCGTGCTCGTGCTTTTTTTTCTCATTCGCGGCACCCTAGTTGACTCTTTCAATTTCTCTCGTGTTTCTCCTCGGAGGTATATAAATTCGTACGAAGGGTGTGTGTGTCTCGTTTCCCGACACGACGAGAATGGAGTCGCAAGCCCCGCGGAAGCTCGAACGTGAAACCCTCGCTACCCCCTCGCTCGCCATCTGCGATCGCTCGAGGGTGGGAAATATCGACGAGGAAGGAAGAAAACAAGGTGTTCGATGAGACTGTAAAAGGCGAAAACAGGCAACGCAACGTGTACAAGCGGAATGATATGCGACATACGACACGAGCGAGCAGATTTATGCGTCGAGTTGTTGCAGAGTTTTTTTTTTCCTTTTTTTTTATATCCCGCGCGGCACCGAATAAATTGTGACCTCGACTGGGCCGTGTTTTCATTATACTCGCCGAGTATCGGAGTTTCGAGGGTGTACTCTCGCGATGAAAAATAAAAGTTGTGGAAATAAATTCATGGGAATGTAAAAATAGCCGAAAACGCTATCGTCGCGCTGTACTAAACAATTTTTCGTCACTTTCGGCTGCTTTTCCAGAATCGTCGAAAAGCCGACATTTCAATTGGTCACAACTGTGTTTCTGTTTGTGCTATATACATTTATCGGGACATTTATCGGGGATGTTTTGAGACCCTCTCGAGTAGACTTGAAAAATGGTGAAGACTAAATGTCAATAGCTAAATTGCTTCACCCTCAAAATCAATGTTGAAAATTCGCGAAGAAAACGCAAAGGGGGGCGCATGTGTATGGGAAAATTGAAAAAGTCAGTGGGTTTCGTAGTTTTTTACGTTTCGTAGATTTTGACGGAATAAATGACCTAATTATCAATGAAATATTATCCGTGGGATTTCGAGTAGAGCGAGGTGTTTCCATCTGCGCTAGTCAAAGCAGGCGCTTCGGAATTTCACCATAGATCGTCCGGATACGAAGAATCACGCGAGATTATTTCGATTGATGAAACGCGCGCGAGTATTCCCATTGTAATACGAGTTTGCCTCTGATCATGTAGCTGGGCTATTTATATGCATTAAGGCCAAAGACCATCAACCGGCAATCCGGGGAACGCTGTTGGCGGCTGATCTCTCTTATCCCCTTCGGATTATCGCCTCTCCCTTTCTTTCTCGATATCCGTCGGTCCGTTGGCAAAACGTCGATGAATACCGTCGTCTCGTCACGCGACACGGCACCCCATTTGAGAGCCTCCGTTTTTCCGGAAAGGGACGCGAACCCTCTACTTTTATTTTCTCTCTCTCTCTCTCTATCTCTCGCCCTCTGACTCTTGTTCGGCCGAGAGGATTTGCCGGTACATGGAGCCTCGCTCGTAACATTTATAATGAAAATCGATCTCTCGAGTTTTCACGACGCGAACGTTTTTCAGTTCGAGACGAGAAAGTGAATGCCAACAACGACGATGATAAATCCGATCGTTGTAGAAAAAAAGGGCCATGCGGATAAAAGAATTTTGGCTCTCTTTCGCCAATGGCTCGACGCAATAGAGTATATTGAGAAAAAAAAAAAGTGCGCGCGTTTATACTGGATTTTTCCTTCTCGGATGTTTATGATCGGTGCGCGGGGAATATATAAACGCCTCGAGAATATATAATTGCGCGCACTCTCGCCGCTTCTCCCGTATAATAAATCTGTGCCAAGGCGAGTGCCTGAAAGAACCAAAGAGAGACACCGCGAGCACGTTTCATCGAGGGTCACTGCGACAAAATGCTGGCTCTCGTTTCGTCTCAACGATCGTGACGTGTGCGCGTTTCGATAAACGAAAATCGAAATACAATATCGTGTACGATTAATGTCATTGCTGCAATTGCAATTATAATCGTTATTGCTATTATTGTACCGTCGAACGTGGAACGAAGGGAAAATTGCCGTGTTTTTACCTCGCGCGAATTACAGCATCGTCGATCTTCCGAATCGAAGCTGAACGGAGGGGAAAATGGACTCACCTTGGCCTCCGACGAGTTGGAAGTCTTGATCTTTTTCGCCGGTGGTGGACTGCAGCAGGCCGCGGTGTCCATCGGGTCTTCGCTCGTCGTGTTCAAACTCGGAGCGGGCACCGCGGCGACCTTGGTCTGCTCGGGCTTGGCGGCCGAGCCGGAAGCGGTGGCGGAGGCCGGACTAGGGGGCGGACACGGCGCCGCGGCGCTCGTCGCCGGTGGCCCGGCGCCGCCCGCGGCCTGCGACGCCGAGAAGCCCGTTCTCGAGCTCGGCGGTTGTCCCTGAGGCTGCTGAGGAGCGGTCGCCGCGGGTGTCGGGCCCTGCGACTGCGTCGAGGCTCCCGTCGAATTTGGACTCTGCTGCTGCTGCTGTTGCTGTTGCTGTTGCTGCTGCTGCTGCTGCTGCTGCTGCTGCTGGGTGATCGGCCTCGCCGTACCGTTAATCTCCGTTTTGCTCGTAGTACCGCTACTGTGATTGCCGCTCTGCGGTTGTTTGTCGTGTTTGTCGCGAGTTTTGTCGCGTCTGTGTCCGCTGGAACCGCGCTTGGAACCGGCGTTGGAGGAATTGGGCGTTCCACCGGCAGCGGCCGAAGCCGGCGAGTGCGGTTTCGACTTGCCGTTGGAACCGGCGGTCGGTTGACTGCCGGTCGTTGTCGTCTCGGCGTTGGAGGTTTGCGCGGCGAGGGTCGCCGAGACGTTCGACGACGATGATATCGTCGACGAGGACGACATCGTCGACGTCGACGACGACGACGACGACGTCGATGAGGACGACGACGCGGACGAGGTCGAGGATGACGACGAGGATGACGATATGTTGGACGAATTCGATGAGGATGATAGCGAGGAGTTTGAGGCGTTCGACGAGGGCGTATTGCCGCCGTTATTTCCCTCCTGATTGGAAGCGTTCCCGTTGAGCTCGTTCGACTTGACGATCTCGTGTTTCGCCTCGCTCGTCTTTGTACCCGGTTTCGTTCTCTTGATCTTCATCTTGAGGCCTTTGTCGACGGTAGCGGAATGTTCAACTGCCATCTTGCCGGGATTACCGGCTGTCGCGTGTGACGAATTCACCGTAGTGTTTTGTTGCTGCTGCTGCTGCTGCTGCTGCTGCTTGCCGGCGCTCACGACGGTTATCGCTGCTGATGCGCCAACTGCCGAGTTGGCACTCGCACTTACGACACTATTAGCACCACTAGCACCGACACTGACACCGCAACCGACGCCGGTCGTACCACCGACGCCGCTCAGACTCGACGATTGTCCGTTACTAATGTTCGCGCCGTTGACACACGGAGGATTGCTGGCGCTGCCAACGCCGTTGGAGCTCCCGGAGTTGACGCTCGGATTATTACCGGCGCTGTTGCCGACCGGGCCGTTTGTCGCGATTATCGCGTGGCCGGAATTGCCGGCGTTGGCGGTCGTCGCGCAGGAGGGCGGTGACGCCGAGGAGGAAGAGGACGAAGACGACGACGACGATGACGACGACGACGACGACGACGACGACGACGAGGGCGACGACGAGCCGTTATTGACAACGCCGTTGGCGTTGACGGCACTCGCGGGACCGTTTATCGCGACCGTGCTCGAGGATAATGCGGGGGATGACGCGGTCGACGACGACGACGACGACGACGACGAACTCTGCTGCTGCTGCTGTTGCTGCTGTTGCTGCTGCTGCTGGTGCTGCTGCTGGTGCTGCTGCTGCTGTCCGGCTGCCGTATTAGTCGTGGCTGCTGCCGAGGCAGGCGTTGAAGCCATCCCGTTTCCCGAGCTCAGTTTCTCGTCCCTCGTCTTCTCAATGTCAGCATCAAGATCGATTATAAGATCGCCAATGCCGATGTCCCATTCGTTATCGTCGTACTCGAAGTTGTTGCCGTTGGACGCATTTGTCGCGGCCGTCTCCGTTTCAACTGCGTTAGCAGCCACCGTGCCTGCTTTCGGCTCGCGCAACGTCGTGGACGATTTATCAACCTGCCGTTGATGGTGGTGATGATGATGATGATGATGATGATGATTATGATGATTATGATGATGATGATGGTGATTATCACGATCCCTGCTGATCCGGTGATTGTGCTGCTTGGACGATTGATTATTGCCAATCGATGAAACTGACGATGAAACGGGCGATGCTGCCGATGTTGTCGTCGGGTCGGATATTTCCGGTGTTAATTTAGCCAATGACGCCGCTGACGGCGAGTTTCCTTTGCGCTTGACGTTGGGGAGGCGACCGCCTATTGGCGTGGTCGCCATGCCCTTGAAACCGTTTCCCCGGTGCCCGCCAGCCTGATGGCCACCGACTCGATGCCTTTTCTCACCACCGATATCGTCGAGCCTCGGATCGACGCTCGCGCCGCTGCCTCCAACTTCGCTGCTGCTTTGCTCCGACGACGACGACCACCGCCCTCAGTACGCGTCACGTCCATCGAACACATCACTCTCCTACGCTGTTGCGATTATCCGACGACCTCTTTGTTACACTCACTCGCACACGCACGCACGCACGCACGCACGCACGCACGCACGCACACCCCGTTCCCCCCCCCCACCCCCCTCCGCCCCCGCCGGCCTCCGTTTCTTTCACCTTCGTCGTCGATTTTCTTTTTTCACTCTTCACTCGCTATTATTGCTCACGGAGACGCGAAACTGCCCGCCTGCCACCATTTCATTGTCGCACCTGTATTTTTATCACCGACTCTATTCACAGCCAGCCACCGAGACACTTTTCACACCATCCGCCATTTCGTCATCTCGACAAATGATATACTCGGTAATACATCCAACAGCCGACGCGTGAAAAATCTTGGCTCGCGTCTCGTCACGATCTCGTCACGATCTCGTCACGATCTCGTCATCCTTGTCTCATCCGTCGGCTCGTATCTCGGTGGATAATCCATCGAATCTTTCCGTCCGCCTCATCGATCTTCGCCGCGGATGATCGTACGATCTGTAACGCAAACGTGAAAAAAAAACAATTGCGGGTTAGGCGTTTTTCATCCAAGAGACAAGCAGAGAGGAGAGTTTGGCGGTTCACGCTCCCGCGGTACTCTATTTTTTCATCCGTCATTGCGTTACAAGTATACGGGAGCTTTTTGTCTTTTTTTCCAAATAAATCTATCGACGATTTTAATGACTTTTCGACATTGCCCGCTCGGCCAACGCGACTCACGGGACCACGCTCGACCACGGTAGCTTCCGTGCGCCAGATTTTTCCCATCGGATACTCCGATCCCCGACGAGTGCACGCGAAATAACTCGCAATCTACTTGGACCTTTTGTCAGGGGACGGTAATTCATCCGTTTACCGAGCGTCGTGCGCAAACTCCAGCCGCGGTTTTTTTTTCTTTTTCACCGAAATTCGATAATTCGGCTCAACGTGCGCGGGGCCCCCCCCCCCGTGCCGAGTTCAATTTGCGCTCGAATCGAGAGCTCGGAAAATCGACGAAAAGCAACAAAATCGTCAATCTCTATTCCCGCTTGGTGGAAAAAAAACCGACTTTCCCCGCGCGTCTCCATCGTCTCCATCGAGAGCACGATCTTTGGGACGATACGCCCGTCGTTACCGCGTCTAATCGAGTTTAATCGTTTAATCGACGAGGCTTTTCGGGCTCCGTATATGCGCCACATCGACGATTAGAGCACTCGCAGTGTCGCAGGAGAGTGGAAAAGAGGAGAGGATGCTCCGCTCGCAGCGGCGAGTCTCCCGCGTAACTCGCACTCGTCTCAATGATGATTCCCCGCGACTCTCGCTCCGCACCTGTCGTCTCCGTTTGTCACCTCGATTTGGCACCTGCTCGAGGAGGCTCGAGGATAATATCGACCCATCTTACAAATTGGTGTATTCCCACTCGGAGAGGAGAGGAATTCGTGTCGGAGAGCGATTAATTTATTAACCGCGACGGCATTTTGGCCCTCTTCCAGAGCGTAGTACGGGCTTCTGTATACGGACGACGTTTCTTCCTCGTGGTAATGCCAAGGAGATACAGATTGAGCGGAGAGAGATGACCAACGGCATTCGTCTCTCCTTCTCTCTCTCAACATCCACCGCTCCGCACTGTGTCCAAGTTCATCATTCTTTTATTCCCTCTGTGGGATTTACCCCTCGCTCTGCGTGTGCGTGTGTACGCGGCTTCGGAGCGTGAAGCGACTTCTTTATAAACACAGCGAGACGAGCCTCGTCATTGATCAACGACGTCGGCTTCGAGCTCTGAGAAAATCTCGTTGAAAAAAAAAAAGTATCTATTTATACACATGTACCGAGAGTGTACGGCTGCTTCGAGAGACTTCCGAGATTGAGGCTGTTATTACGGCAGAAATGATCCCAGCAATGTCGGAATACACCATTTTCCCCTCGAATATACCCACGAATATTTTCAAACGATTCGCCGTGCTTCGAATTCCGTTTTTTCCCAAGAACCTCGTTGCTACATTCGCCGTGTTGGAAATACAAATTGTTTCAACGGTCTAGCCGTGTAAAAGCCGTTCTCGAAATTTGGCACGTTCACTCTCCGCAACGACAACGATGATTTTTTCGTTAAATTTCTCACTCCGTTGTTGGCACGAGGCGACCATCGCGAGAAGACTTCCCAGCATCGAAAAACGAGAGCCTCGTTTTTGCGCCAGAGTCCGTTGGATCGAACGCACAAAAATACACGCAAAAGAGACGGAGCTGAGAAATGGCTCGACAAAACGCGTGTATCACCTCCGCTCTGAGCGCGATACCGAGTTTGCGAGATCCATCGGTTGTCCATGTATGGGGGGGCTCTGCTGGGGGAAGGCCAATTGGAGGCTGGCGATCTCGATTGCGAAAAATTTGACTCTGTAATCGGCAGCGAGTCATTGTCTTTCCGTAGCCGTCTTGAGCGTCTTTGAGCGTTATTAGCCGGTATACAGAGAGCGGACAGGCGTCTCTACGCGTCTCTACGCGTCTCTATCGGAGACACGAGGATGGTCGCGCGAGAGGCTCGTCGTGTGTATATCCGTAGAGATCTTTCACACCGACGAAGCGGATAAGTTCGGCCGTTGGTTTAGCGCTGACGGTGTACATACTTCAGCCGAGTATAGGCGAGAAAAGAGGAGAAGGCGCTTTCGCGTATGAAACTCCGGGCAAACGCTGGCGCTTTGCTCCGCATGCTCGACGCTCGGCTTCGAGGATGGAAAAAGATTGAAAAAAAAGCCCCGAGCCCACAAACGTAATGGTAAATACGATATAATCTCTCCGGCATTTTTCACATCCAGGTGCAAACCTCCGAACAGGCGTATCCTTTGTTTCGCAAACGCGCAAACGCGCAAACGCGCAAACGGCCAAATGCACACTGATCGTAACGTCGCTAAAAGTTCCAACTGGTATTTCCATACGAAAATGTCGGACAGACTTATCGCGAATTATTCCGCCGTCGGTCGTGAATATGGCGCGACGCGTGGCTTTTGAGTTTTAAAAAATCTTGGAAAAATGTATATATTTATGAAAAGAAACGCATCAGAGTGCGACGCTACGAGCCCGGCCCGAGACAGCGCGATAACTCTCCGCGAGGAGAAATTGATTTTCGTTTATAACTCTGTTTATTTAGCAAATGGCCATTCCCGTGATTCGAGCACGTCTCTGCGCAGCTCTGCACATTTTTTTTCTTTTTTTTTCTTTTTTTTCTGCAAAGGTTGGGCCAACTTGTACACTCGCTAACGATTATCGTCGAGTACACACGGGTCTCTGTAAGTAGGTGTGACGTTCGAGGCTCATAAACAATACAAAGCGTTGAACGAGCCTGCTCTCGCGGGAATCGCCGGCTTTGCGTTCACACACGAGCCGAGAACGATGTCAAGAGTGTCGATCGCAATTTGCAACTGTAACCTTTCTCTCTCGCTCTCTCTCTCGCTCCCACTTTTCCTCTCTGTTCCTCGTTCCGTTTCGCGGCAGTCGAGACAAACCGACGAGATTAATAATTCAGCACGACGCTCGTTTCTTTACACGGTATACGGTCTCTCTAGTCGCTATTTATGAAAGTCGAAGGAAAACGGATCGACGATGATTCATCGCGAGTCTAAAGTTTGAAGGAAAAAAATGAATGAATCTTTCCTCGAATCTTTCGCGCGTATCAAAGTTGCACCGAGCGAGCGAATTTTTTTCAATCGCAAAATTCCCCGATAGTTGCGTAAAGTGTATCGTCATTGTTGTTTCGCGAGCATCCGCGGCATGAATGGCGTGCGCGTTTTCGATTTTATCGAGTTTGCATGCGGGAATGAATACGCACGCGATGCGAGAACAGCATCTTCCGACCAATCCGTAATCGTAAGCATCCATCAAGAGAATATACACGCGCGTAATGTAATACAAGAGAGGCAGACGGCAGATGCCAATTTGCAATCCGTAAGCGCAAATGAGACTCTCTCGAGTGTAATAAGCACATCGGGACTTTGTCTCTCTCTCTCTCTCTCTCTGTTTCTTCGTCCCTGTCTTCTCCCTCTTTAATCCGACATTCCGCGTGTAAAGCTCGACGGTAAGCATTTCCCTCCTTTTCTCTCTCTCTCTCGTTCTACATCGCTCCTATGATCGCGAGTCTCCATTTATAACGTTTACGCTGTCGTATGAACCGTGTACTCGCGCATGTGGGGGCTCTAAAATAAGCCACATACGCCCATGTATAAGCTCGTGCACGAGTGTGTATGCAACATTAGGTTGTGTCGGGCTAAACGCCGAGAATGACTGATTTTCTTTTACAGCAAACAATTCTTCAACGCGTTTGCTCTATCTAATAAATTCCTATTGAACTTTGTCCGATAAATATTTACTCCTTCCGAGCGCTTGAACGAAAAAAAAATCAATTTTATACTTGTAAACGTAAAACAAAACGGGGAAGAAAATTGTTATGACGATTCAAGATTTTAAATGCGTAAATGTGCGATCGTGATCGTTTTTTTTCCAACAAACATACCGACGGTTGCATGAATGAAAACGGCGATATGAATGTCGAACGATTGCGAAAGGGATCGATGTATCGTCGATGAGGTTGAAAAACTTTTCCGGGAATCAAAATTATACGACGTATGTTTCATGAACGAACGAAAAAAACAAAAATTCGCCGAGTTGTAAAAAAATTTGAAACGGTGCTCCTGGAAAATGTTTTGTCAAAAGAAAAAAAAAAAGTGTTTGCCACGTACGTTTGGAGCCGTCGTCTATGGGGAAATCAATTTGTTTTTTTTTTTCGTGCTGTTGCACACGCGATAATAATAAAAGATTTAAAAAAAAAGAGATTATTCGTTTTTTTTTCCCAACGCAAAACGCGACAATCGCGATGTGATTTTTTCATAATGCGGGAAAAATACGCCAGAGACTTTGGCGTCGTTGGTATTTTCGTCGATTGTCGGTGTATTATTCAACGTACACGCGAGATGACTCAACCGTAGGGAGAACAATCTTAATTACATGGGATGAAAAAAAAAGAATGAAAAAAAACAGCAGAGAGAGAAAGAGAGAGAGATTTCTCTTACGGAAGCCGCAAAAGGAAAGTTGACGCGTAGCGCAGAGAGGTGCGCGACCGGTTTTGGTCCATGGATCTTTGGCTCTTTGGCTCTTTCGCTCTTTCGCTCTTTCTCTCGCCGATGCCGCGGAGCGAGACGGCGTTACCACACGGCAGAGTTGAAAAGTGATTTAAATCGCTTCTCGACGCTCCGCTAAGCGGTTAGAGGGAGAAAAAACGTTCGAGTGTGAGCGATCACAAACTGCGTGCTCTATACGAGGCTCTATACGAGGCTCTATACGAGGCTCTATACGAGGCTCTATACGAGGCTCTATACGAGGCTCTATACGGTGCATACACGCGCGCACGGAGGCTTCTATGCTCGAAACGAAAGTATTATACGGTATGCTATGGTATTTATTTAGAGGGCTGGCGCGTGATGAAAACGCGGCACAAGGGCGAGCGGAGAGAAGATTAAACGAGGGGGAAAAGGGGCCTCCGAGTGCCCTCTACACACGGGGTGACATGATTCTTTTCTCTCGCTCGTGTTATTTTCCCTTTTTATTTCCTACGTGTGTGCGCGCGCGTGTGTGCATACACGTGCACGATCTTCTCATCCGCGACTTTTCGAGCACACCGGCATGACGCGGATTTCGCTCTGATAAAAGCGTCGAGTTTCACGTATACCCTCCTCTCTGCTGTGCCAATAAGCCGAAACCACATTTCGACACGTGGAATTTCGTTTCTTCGCACTCGTCATCAGCATTCATACGTATCCGCGATTCTCTCAGGCAGCCTCTCGCGCGATCTTGGTCACGTCGTTTCGTGAAATTTGTTTTTTTTTTTGGCGCGTCAGTCACGCGGCGACTCGACGAAACAAAACTATCTCGATGTATCATATTTTCGTTAAAAATAAGTAACCCCAGGGCGAACCCGAGTGTGGATACGAAGGTTGATTAACCTCAATTGACGACGTTCCGTTGCGTTTTGAATAATTTTACCATCAAAATATGTCACGGTATATTTTCAAAATTCTTCATCATTATCTTTCTTTTTATTTACTTTTTCTTATCCAGATCGAGCACACTGCGCGCAAAGAATTTTCCAAAGCGAGGACAAATCGAGGGGAAATTACGCTCGCGTCGTATCAATTTCTTCTCCCACTGTCGACATCGTAATAACGCGATAACGGATGATGAGTTTGTTCTCTCGTGCGAAAATATATGTGTGTAAAGACTGATCGTTATCGACGCTCGTTTGATAAACGAGAGGGGGAAAACAAACAAACAAACGCGTACTTGTGGAAAGACGATAAATTGAATTCGGATTGCATCGACTTGAAATTTTCATAACACCTGTCGGCGTGTAGAAATAACCGCGCGCATAAAAACCTCGTTCACGGATAGACGATACACGAAGAACGATCTTGGAATTCTACCGGCGGTAGCGGATCGTTGAATAATTGAACGGGCGAAAGCCCGTTTATTCGCGCGGCACATACGGCTCCTTCGGTCTCCATCGAAAAATCATTTCGATGACTTTGAAAATAAGGAAAAACATTGCCGCTTTTGAATTTTGAGCAATGAATCGTTGATTTTCAAAGTACGTTCGTTGGGCTTGAATAGTACGAAAAAAATGAGGAATTTCCTACCGCGAGTCGTAGTGCGCGCGCCAATATTGCGCATATTTTTTTCCAAACTCGGAGGTAACGATCGCGTGTACTCGTTTGGCGAATATGGGGGAAAAAAATCTCTCGTTTTTCGTGAGTCATTACTCGTGGAATAGCCCATAGCCGTATATACCCGCGCGTACGTATACGAGAGCTCGAGCGGGGCGTAAACTCCACCGCGGGAGGAGCAGCTACACGAGGTCCGCATTTTTCCGCACGACAGAGACAATCGCGTTGCTTCGTCGTATCTGGTCGTATCGCAATTCCAAACGAGAATCCCCCTCGTCTTTTTTCTCAGCACCTTTTCTCTCACACACGGCGGGCGGGCTGCGCACCCTCGCGCAACGAAGAAAGACGATCGTTGCGTAACGATGCGCGTACTCCACTGTGTACACGTCTTTGCGCAAACTTGACAATATTTACCTCCATTTTCGCGTATATAAACACGAAATTTATTCACTCATTTTCCATATACGGTCACAGCGATATTGGAATAAATCGCGTATCAAACGAGTTCTTCGTCACTGATTATCAATGCTATTTCACCCGAGCCCACAGCGATAGCGTCAGCAGCGCCATTATTACCGATGCCATTTCCAAAAGGACTCCCGCTCAAAGTTTCATTCGGCACCGCTCCGATTAACCAATCGCAGCAAGGCATTTGAAAAATCCATCGAGGCTTCTTTGTCCATGTTGAATGAAAAACAAGAGTGGTAAAACATTTGCGAAACTTGTTTTCTTTTCTTTCGAGGCCCGAGGAATTTATCGTTGAACAACGACCCGAGGGACCAAGAAGAGAGTATCCACATTTGTTCCGAATTTTGTTTTCTCTCGTTGAAGAATTTCTCGGCGACCTCGTCCATAGCGTTATTATCATCTCGTCGAAATCGACGTTCTATTCCGTTTATCTCGGGTTTCCATTTTCGAAGCATCCTCGAACGTTGATTATTCGGGCCAGAGTCTTTGGGAGCCTCGTTAATTCGTGATATAAACTCGAGTTACAAGTCGGCAAATAAATTGTTCGGTCAACTCTGCTATTTTATTTATCGCGCAATCAGTTTTCCTGAATCATTTCCTCATTATTATTCGCCGTAGTTGCATCGGCTGTGCTTGAAGAATTACCCGCGTACACGAGCGCGAGTGTATACACCAGTGTATACGTGTTGTATTCGTCTTTCACTCGATTCTTGCGCCAACCGTATAATTTGTGTGACTCTGCGCATGGTCGATGTACTCCCGAGCCGCAGCCGGTGTATTACGTGTGCGCGGCCCATGCGCCCTCGTCGGCTCGGCGAAACTCGAATTTACCTCTCGACCGTATGCTCGTTGTGTAGGATTTTCAGAGAGCTCCTCTCCTCTCCTCCCTCCCTCCCTCCCGCTCCTTCTTCTTTACCCCTCAACGTCTACCCTACCGGCACTCGTCTCCCCGTTGCGCGGCAACCGCCGCTTCGAGCACTCGCTACGAAATATAACGTCGCTCGCGGTTATTTCCAATTTGTTTTTACAAAGTAGCGAATGCGATATGGCGATGTTACGAAAAAGAGGGTAAGAGAGAGAGAGAGAGAGAGCTCATTGAACTTTGACCGTGCGACGTTTAAACATTGGTTGAAAATGTCACGAGTCAACGTCCCGATAATTGGACGTTTCGCGCTCGTCCTTTCGCAACGTTTTGCAAATTGATGGAAATTCGAGAGTGAAACAGAGCCAATGTTCGCGTGACGTTCGTAAGAGAAACAATTGACCGGCAAAGTGCGGAATCGGCGGTGGTTGATTCGCGCAGAGTCCGTTGCGTCGGGTCGAGTCGGCAATGTCCCAATCTTCAACCGCAGAATTATCTCGGCGTAAACTTGTAAAACGAGTATTCGGTGTTTCGTGCAAATACACGACGGGGATTGCGGCGGTAATTTCGAACGCGGCGGAAACGGACTATGCTCGAAAGTTTTCCATTTCGTAGCAAAGATTTCTCTCGAGTGTGAGGAGAAACACACCGCGTTTGCATCGACTCTCAACCGCTTGTTTCGTATACAATCGATTGAATTTACACGCGCGTTAGAACGACGCGAGAGAGAGTCACGCTGCCACGGTAGAGTGCGGTACTGTTCAATTTGTCGGGGAGCATCGAGCGAGGAATTGATTGTCGGTGGTAATCATGGTTAAGAGTGGTCGTCTCAGAGATCGGAAGAAAAAGAGAGAGAGAGAGAGAGGGAGAACTGGCTTTCGAGTCAAAAAGTTGGCGCGCACTTGTGTGGGTTGAAGATAATCATTTTTCTTTTTTTCCATTTCCCTCTCTGTTGCGCGCTATCGAAAGACAGATGTAGAGAGGGAGAGAGCGAGAGAGGGCGCTCGTGCCCGACACCACGAAGCGGGCTACCGCTCGGCGAAGATTGCGGGGACCCGGTGCAATGGGCAAAAGGAGGAAACGGTGTATAACGAGATGAGTAGGCTAAAGTGTACGCTCTGCCGGAAGTACTCGTCGACCACTTGGGCAGTCGTGGCTGGTCGTGGTGGCCTCCGTGGCTCTTGCGGGAGAGCGACGGAGAGAGCGAGAGAGAGAGAGAGAGAGAGGGAACGCTTAGGGTGGGTGAAAATAATCGAGCATTTGTGATTCTCCTCGATTCCCCTCGATATTAGAATCAAGAGGTCATTTGCGTTACAACCGGGTTCATTTCATCTCTTCAACCTCTATACCGACGAGAATTTTTTCAAAATAGAGTAGCCAACAAATATTCACACTTTTCTGGTACTAAAGTAACAAAGAAAAAGCCCCGATGAATCCAGAGGTCACGTTTGCTTCACCGCCGCGATACGTTGATTCGACGTTGAAAATACCTCGAGAGTTTTGAAATAAAAGCTTTTTCGAGGCGCGAAGCCATCGGAGAGAAAAAAACAATTGTTCGTTTTTTTCCAACCACCCCAATGTATCGCGTGTATGCTCGCGGCAGCGTGTATCGTCGGATAAAATGGGGAAAAGGGCGCAAGTGATTTAATAACGCGTGCTCGAATAATGCCGAGCGAGCTGTTTCTCTCTTGTAACACTTGATCCGTGCGATAGCGCGGTTGGATATATTCGGTCTTGTACGGTGCAGACGGTGTATTCGAGGCGAGAAGCGAGAGGCGAGAAGCGAGAAGCGAGAAGAGGAGATGGGGAGCTTATAACGTCTCTCGATTGCCGCTCCTCTGCTCCGAACACCCGAGACGGAGAGATAAAGTTTGCTTCGAACGCCCGCATGCCTTCTGCTTGCTCCTCTCGCCCCTCTCGACCCTCTCGACCCTCTCTCCATCCAACGATCTTGTTTCTTTGTTATTTAACACCCGATCTGCCTTCACAATTCATTCTTCATTCTTTTCATACGCTTTTTTTTTTCTCTCCTATCGGATCTCTTCCGGGGGCGTTGTTTTACGACGAGAGTGACTCTTTTCGAAACATTTTTTTATCGACGGTTCATGCGTCATAATAATAATAATAATAATGATACAATCAACATGTGGAGTTTTCGAGTATATTTCGGGTATCGAGTTTCGTTCGAGAGATATCGTCGCTCGTCGGATGGAACTTTGGAAGCTCGAAAAGTCAGAAACTTGCACTTTTTCAAACTCCAATGGAATATTTCCTTTTTCCAATGGAATATTTGAATTTGCGCGAACAAAGATTGTACAACCGGTGAGCGAGAACCGGTGGGGTGGCCAGGCACAGAGGAAAGATTGCGGCAAAGAGTCGCGGAACGGATCGCGGCGCGCGGCATTGCGCGCGAATTATTTTCGGCTTGGATCGAAACTCGTCGTGAAAGAGCAACGGAGAGCGACGGAATAAGAACAAAAGAAAACCATAGGGGGAAGAAGGAGAGCGAGAGAACCGGAGAGGCATCGCAAAATGCTGATGCTGCTGCTGCTGCTGCTGCCGCTGCTGCTCGCTCGATCGGATTTCGAGGTCGTGTCTTCTGACTCGCTCAACTCGATCCCTCTCGGCTTATATCCCGGCGACGACTTTACCATCCAAGTGGAAAAAATAAACAAAAAAGGCAAAGAGTTTGCATTAATAAGCTGTAAATCTCTCGATGAATGACGACACTTTCAACGGCCATTTTGCAGGAGTACGACGACGACGACGACGACGACAACAACAACAACAATGACGATAATAACGGTAATGAAAAGTAATTAAAAATTAATTCCATCGCCAATTGCGTTTTGTCGCATGCCGTCGGAATGATTCGTCGCAACAAATTTTTCATCTCGACGATAAATACAATAAGATTTTAAATGTCGAATGTTTGTCGAATAAGATGGATAAACGATCGGCTGGAGGAAAAAATTATTGCGCCATCGTAAAACCGAGAGGGGGAGAGAGAGAGAGAGAGAGAGAGAGAGAGATCTCGAGGTCGTTCTCCAGAACTGTTATTAACAACCCTCGATTCTCGAGACTCCTGGCTTTGGCCCGAGAGAGAAAAATAAATATGATATGCCGTGTATTTGCTCCGCGTGGAAAAAAATTGGCAAAAAAATGGCTCGTAAAATCGTAAAAGAGGAACAAGACAACTGCGCCAGCATCGTTTTTGTATTTTCGACGACGTTTCTTTTACGACGCGGAGTCTCAATAAAATCGTGATGATTATCATCATTGATTTTATTATTTTCACCGTTATTCGAGATATATTTTGTCAAATTTCAACTTGCCTCTCTTTTTTCGGCTTTCAAAGCCGTTTGTTCCAAGAGAGGCGCACGTGTCCCGTGTACATGGTATGTCAGATACTCGCCGAGTATAGTTCAGTGTGGTTATGACGGGTTATTGCAAACACGAGAGATAAAAGAGAATACACGTTGAAGAGAGATAGGAGAGATAAAAGAGAGGGAATAATGAGAGAAAAAAAAATAGCAAGTGAGATACAGAGAGTCAAACAGAGCCTTTCATATGTATATGTATATGAGGTTGGACGATCTTTTACGTGTGCTGTATACTCGACGGTTCGCGCTCACTCTTGTATACATATATAGATGTAAAAAGTTGGCTCGGAGGGGGGGGGGCTTGTGGGAGCATACATATTTATACGCACGCCGTTGTGCAGCCAAGTAGAGAGACGTGAGATGCATAAGCAGCGTTCAACACGCGTTCTCCATCGTGGATGGAATACGTCGTACTCTCTCTCTCTCTCTCTCTCTCTCTGTTTCTCCTTTCTCCTCTTCTCCCTGCCATGCTCCTTTATGATGCTGCACAGCCCATAAATCTATATAGATAGATGGAAGCGGCGAGGGTAATATCTCTCGCCATTCGCTACGCTCGGTTCGCGTATCTCGACCGTACACCGCGCACACACTGTACACCACCGCTGTACCAGCTGTGGGGATCGCCAAGAGAAGAAATAAAAAAGAGAGCCGCTATACAGAGAAGAAGAACAACTCGCGCGGCATTGCTGCTCGGCATCGCCTATTCGGAGGCTAGAGGCAGATAGAGGTCTCCTCTTGGTATACGACTATAAGGCATCTTTGGAGCTCTTCCACGACTCTCCGGGGAATCGTAAAGGGGAAACCTTTCGAGCTCCCCGCCAGAGAGAGTCACGAGCGTATGCATTTCAATTCCGTCTCCCTCTCTCCCTCTCTCCCTCTCGTTCGGACTGTAATTCATGAGAATTTCGTTCGAGGATTCTTCAATAGTCGGAAAGGGTGAAATTATTTGCATTTTTCATCAAAATATCCAAGAGTCTATACCGTCCTTGCGAAAATAGCACGTTTCAAGTACAGCGTAAAAACGCCGATCTGCCAGATTTTTCAAATCGAATTTAACGAATAGAGCCGAAAATTGAAGAAACTAAATATCGCCCGTGCACCGTTCATTCATCAAGAATGCTATGCTATATTCTATTTCAATGAATTCGCGGAAAATGCATAGAGTGGAAAAAAAACGTTACTTCCCGAATGAAACAAGGACGCGAGAAAATCTTTTAGCATCGACTCGTCGTAGAAGCTTGCAAAATAATTTTACATTTTCGACTTTTTTCAACCACCCCAAGATATATACTGTACCGAGCTGGAGGCTCTCTTCCTCTTTTTATACCTTAATAAACGCGATGGTTCGGTCTCTTTTCTTTTTCACTCTTCTTGCGGAGTATACACGTGTAAAGAACGAAACGCAAAGAGCCTCTCCAACATTTTTCTCTCTCTCTCTCTCTCTCTCTTCCACCCTGGACCACTCTGAGAGATTTCTCGTTTCTTCTGCGCTTCGCAGAAATGAACGAGGTACGCGCGCGCGCACAAACACACATGCACACGCAAACATAGGCAGTCTCGCGTAAAAACACAGACAAACGTGCAAAGTTTGAGAGCGAGAGAGAGAGAGAGAGAGAGCACGCATCTCACAGCCTCCGAGGTTGAGATGAAGGGAGAAAAAATACGATAAAGACAGAAGGGGGGGCAACATCTTTCACGAGGCGTGTGAAGGAGACAAAAAGAAGAGAGAGAGAGAGAGAGAGAGAGAGAAGCCAGAGTCAGTGGTTCTCATGACGAAACAGAGTCGAGATGGAAGAAAAAATAATAAAGAGGAGAATTGATCGCGGAAATTCTCGCTGAATCTCTCTGCTCTCCTCTCCGTCTCTCGCGAGATACGGCAGAGTTGAATAATTCAAAAAGCCCTCGAGAATGCCGAGATCGCACACGAGAGAACGGAAGAGGAAGAACGATTGGGAGGAGAGAAAAGGAGAGGACGAGCGGAGATTTAATCGAGAGATTCGCCCCTCTCGTGAGTAGTACATACGCGCAAGCACGAGAATAAAAGGAAGGAGGAACGTTAAGGAGACATTCAGCGGAAAATGTGAAAAAAATCGTCGACGGATCATCGGGAAACAACATCGGAAAACAACATCGGTTGCTATCATTTTAACACACTCGAATGTCCTTCGATATATTTTTCAACGCTGTTCAATGTTTTTCGTAATTCCTCGTTTCTCAAGAAGCAGCTGGGCTGGCTATTTAATGATTTTTTTATTTGCCCAATAACTTTTTTGTTCGTCAACATTATTTTCAACCGTTGGCGGCGCAACTCGACACAAACGTAATTAACGCGCTCAACTCTGATTTGTTATGACGCTCGACACGTCCGCTACGTCGTCCGTGTATCGAGCCCGATGCGTACCGCGCTCGATGCTCGATACACGCGACGCTACGAACCTCAGATACGTATACGTATAGCATCTGGTACGTTTGCACAATCCGAGTCAACGATAAACCGTCACTTTCGTAGGAAAAGCTTTGTGAAATACAATTATACTCTTCCGTATCGTCTGTTATTTTTCTCGAAGAATGGCGGCGTTCGATACAACGTTAATTCCAACGGGCCATTAATCTTGTTCCATCGACTCTTTTTTTTTTCCCCCATTTCGTATGTTTTTCTCTTTTTTTCGATCTTTGCGAAATCGTACAAGAGGAGGTTCGCATGGTTCGCACTGGTTCGCACCGCTGTTTTTCCGTCTCACTCTCTCCCTCTGTGCGTATTTCTTTACCGGACACAGGCGCGGAAGGTCGAACAGAGGCAAGGGCGGAGGAAAAAAAACGACCTTTTTCAGGTAGACGCCGGACGAAATAATCGTCGAGGTTAATTTTTCGAGACTCGTTTGAAAAATTTACGGTCGTCTCCTTTCTCTTTTGCCACGAACGAGCCACATGGACCAACATGGACGAGTTCATTTCTCTTATGAAAAGACACTTCGAGTGAGAATTGATGAGTTTTCAATGAAGAACCAATAATAAGTCGCTGTCCCGAGCTCGTCCTTTATTTTTCATTAAAACAAATTAGCCTAATGGAATAAGCAGAGTTGCGAGCAGAGATAATTATCCCCGTTAAAAGCCTTGAAAAGATCCCGACGGATTTTGTGAATAACGATCGTTTGTTTCGAGGCTGTGGTCGATGCGAGTAAATGAAATACCGCGAACGTTCGATACGGCATAATGGATTACTCGGAGATAAGAAAGCACGACCGGTGTTAAAATCTATGTCATATTCATTGATAGCCTCGACGCGCGCCGATACACCAACGAGCGGCGCACGTGTACTACGCATAAACGCGCTTGATACATGGCGGCGTTTGGCGCGCGATGGCGCGAAAAAATCTTCTAATGAAAAGTGCGATCGCCAGTATACCCATTCCCAGTTGCGAAATAAAGTCGTGAATTTGCGAGTTGGACAAATTGATACCGATGATATTGATCGATTGATATTGATGGAGAAGAAATGGAAAAAAGAGAAGAGAGTGAAATATGTCATTGCTGGCGTGTTACGCGTGTACCGCCCCAACGGCGGTCATTAATTTTGCAATTTTTGTCGTGTCTTGGAACTCTCCGCAATCCATTATCGCGATAACGAGGTTCTCCCGTGGAATGTCGCGGTCGCTTCGCGAACAATCATCGGCTTAAAGGGGCACTTTGTTGAATCGTGATATAATCAGAGAGGCAAAGACCGTTGCTTTTAGGCGCGTATCACTCTCGCGAGCGCCGAATATACGTATATACGCGTATACGAGCGAGCGATAACAGCCGTATCGTCTGCTCCACTCGTGTGTCACGGTGCGATGGTACTTTGCATCGGCGCACTCATCGACCACGTTTATTATCTCTCTCTCTCTCTCTGTGCCTCATTTCGAATTCATTATTATCTTTTTCATCTCGAGAGCAAAATAATGATTAAAACGCAACAGATCGAGGACGGATATGAAACGATGCAAAGAGGAAGGAGATAATAATACGCGATATTATGACGATATAATGAGAAATATTGCTTCATCATTATCATTGTTATTTCCGATTTTCATTTATTTTCGGCATTTCCACACAGGCCGCGGCGGCGCGCTCATCGAGATGTTTTTCCAACGCCGATACCGATAACCAACGACAAGAGCCAAGAGTGAGAAATTTTCGTCACGCGTATTTGTAAAATGAAGAAAATATTATGCCACGACGAATATAGTCGCATGATCCAATTATTAACGTTGCTGTTTTCTCTTTTGTCTCTCTCTCTCTCTCTCTATCTCTCTCTCTCTATCGTCACGTATTCTCCGCAATTTTCCATCGTCATTCCGGCTTGATGATAATTACTCGTAAAGCTCGCGAGTATCGACGGACGGCGGAGAGGTTAGCGTCGTTATTAGCCTCTTCGCCTCTCTCGAGGCATCTTTATTTATTTTTATTTGTTGCCTCTCTCGTCTTCTCGTACTTTCTTCCGCGCTTTTTCCCCTCTTGGTTAGCGGAGAGCGGAGCAGGGGGCGTCGGCCAGAGCGCATTAGAGTCCGATTCATCTTGAGCGTAACGATAACTCGGCGAGATTACATCTCTCGGCACGTGCGTGAGTCCACTCTGGCGCTGTGTACAGTGTACAGTCGTCCGCGAAAATGATTCGTTGGCGCTGAGCCAACGCGCGACTACACGCGTATAGAGATACAAATGCCGCCGTCGATGATGCGCCAAGGGAAACTCGCGTCTCTCTGCCGTAGCGACGAAAAATCGCGAATGCGGCCAAGAGAAAAGTAACGAGTTTGTTGAAAAAAAAAACAGCCGCATCATCGAAACACCAGCGAAACACCAGCCCGCGATATTCCGCGGCTAAATCTCGTACGAATCGTCGATGAGTCAATGTTGTTTCATTCACGAACCTGGCGCTGCGCGCGCCTTCGGTATTTTTTTTTTCTTTTTTTATGCGACGATCGATCTAACCTCACGATTGACCGATTTCGATAAATTAAAATCGGTCGTTGCGCGCGACTTCGAAACGTGTTTTATCGGCTGGCGGCTGGTGTTTCGTGCGGCGATACGAAAGTAGCAACACGCGAAAAAACGAGAGTGAATCGTTACAGAGAGATAAAACGATCTCATTATTATTTCACGACTATCGATGTCAATATCGAGCGCCCGAAGCGATTTTTCTTCATTGTCATTTTATTGCCAACTGATTCATATCGTTTCGCCTGACGTGTACGAAGGAAAGTGCGCGCCTGCACACACACACACACACACACACACACACACACACACACACACACACACACACACATACACGTTAGCGGCGTATGCTTCATCGTGATTTTATCAAGTAATTAAATACGCTCGAATTCAGTAATGGAGATGGCATGAATATTCATGTGCGTGCGCGAGTGTCTTTGTGTTTGGACCGTCGTGCAGTCACGGCTATTTATTCTCTCTCGACGAGAGTATCGAGTTTCATTTCTTCACGTATGAATTAACATTGCGAATGAGCTTTATGCAGCAGCGCGAGTGTACGAAAAATGACACAGCGTTTGTGCAGCGGTGATGAACCTACCTACCGAGACGAAATTAATGCCAAGTACGTGATTCTCGCGACATTCGATGCTCTTAACGAATTATCGCGATTTCAGTTTCAAATAAATGTACATCCGTCCAAAAAAATGATAACAAAAATAAAACAATTTACCTGCAGTCAATTAATAACGTTGAACGTTCACGCGTTGGAGACTTCGGAAATTCGTTGCAAGAATAATTGTCTCTCGGGGAATACGCGGCTCAGAAATGGGCGCGCGCGCGCGCACACGCGGGAGAGAAGAAAAACAGTGCACGAGTTTTGTGGCTCGCGTAGAGTCTGACGATAGGCGCAGGAGCGCGCTAGGATCGATCCGAGAAAGAGAGAGAGTTGGCAAACGCGAAATCCATCCTGGACGAAGAATTTTTTTTGTTTTTTCGCCACTGTCAATAACAAATTCATTTTATTTGAGCTTTTCATGCGCTTGGGACAAAACCGTCTACTCGGCTTTCCACGACTACTCGGGCCAACGATTTTTTTCGAAACATCGTTATATGGTCAAAAAAAAGAAAGGTATGAGAACCACCATAAAGGCAAATCGGACGTCTCTACGTTTTTCAAAGATTAAACTGCCCGTGGATGGCGGAGACGTCTCATTTTCCCTAAATCAATGTGCCGTATTCCAGGTAAAAAAAAAGACCGAGTTGTGACCATCGAGGATTTAAAGGTTGTCGGCTAATCGTTGAGAAAATGGTCCCAGTATTAACAGGGAAAACTTGTTGCCTCTCAATGTTCGATAAATTGCTTATTTTCATCAAATACACTTTTATTTTGCGAAAAACATTTCCGTATTGAGAAAGAATTCCTTTAACGAGAGAAGAAACGAGCTTGCCGAGTCTGTGCAGATTCTTTTGGTTTCTTTTCGCAATTTGTCAACAACTTTTTCATACACCTATTCGTTGTTGTATACTAAAAGTCGCGCATGCCTCTCGCCGTTCGCCATTCGCAGCTCGTACATGCGTACCGCACATTTTTTTCTCAATTTTTTAAATGCTTTTTTTCCACAGCACGCGTCGCATTCGTTCCAATCGTTGCTCATCGTCGTTATTATTATTAACGATGAAAAAACAACACGAGCAACCCCTCGAGTAACGTGGAAACAAATAATGGGAGAAAAATTGTGAAAATAACGTATAACGCGCTGCGTCCTAGTCGCACTTATTGCGAACGTCGAATCTCTCGCGCACATGTATAGAGTATAGCGCGGTAATAAACACACGGCCATAGTATCAAAGAAGACTACACTTACATCCATGTAAACTCGCTCAAGCACGTATATACGTATAGTATACTTCCAGAGGCAGAGAGAGAGAGATTACGTGTATACACGTATAGCGGCGAGAATCGTGTGTGGTGAGCAGCAGGGCGCACACACCGTATCCTTTGTCCCACGCGAGGTAATCCAATTTCACGGCTCGAGATGGTGGCGACGTTGGCGGAGGAAAGAGGAAAGTAGAAAGGAGCGCGGGACGGTGCGGGGAGGCAACGATGGAGCAGAGTGGGAGACGCTCCGTGCTTTCAAAGACTCCGGAGGGAGAAGTCGAAAGAGATACAAGAAAATATAAAGAAACGTACGAGCGAATGAAAGTATATACCCGGAGAACGTACTTTGGCTTCGTTCGGGTTTATTTTTTTTGACAATTCGAGTTCATTTTGTGAACACCGGCGCGTCGGGTGTGCTCGCGCACACGAGAAATGTGTCGCCAAGATCCTCGTGCGAGACTTTGGTGTTCGCGCGCGCACACGTCACCGCCGACAGACGCGTGACCGAGCGACCATTTTGCCCCGCTCGATGTGTTTAAAAAAAAGAGCAGAAAAAGATGAGAATGTTATGGCCGATCATACGGCGGTGTATTTTTTTCGGTTGTAATTTTCATGTAGGAAAAGAAAAGACGAGGCAGAGAGAGAGAGAGAGAGAGAGAGGAGCACGCGGGAGGACGCCAACGCTTCTTCACGTATGTGTGTGCTGGGAAAGAGAAGACTGTGTGTTTGACGTACACACACACACACACACACACACGCGCGCGCACACACGGATGGCAGCACTCGCCAAGAGACGTTGCACCAGCGATTCTCGATGTGAGACGGGCGCGCACGCACATACACACACACGTACACTTGAACCGGCAGAGCGGTGCTGCGGGGGGAGATTCCAGCTGCACGAGGGACTCGTCAGATCGAGAAGGAAAAAATACACGAAACTTATCCCGGTGTTGGAGTATGCAACGCAGCGACCTCACTGACACTTTTATCGCACGACCATGTTAAACACCGACACACGCGCGTTCGTGTAATTTGCGATTTGTAGAAACAAGCGGGGCAGGGGGGGAGAGGCGCTCCAGTAACGAGCTAAATAACTTTGATTGATGTAGTTACTCGTCCGGTCAATAGAAACGATGCTTGTGGAAACTTTTTATTCCCTTGGACCGTCAACATTGGCGCCGAGGACACCGCTTACGCTTAGTGTTTTTTTGTTGTTTTGAAACACGAAATATCCGCGAGTATGCTCTCTCGAGACCGGCTATGGTTATTTTTGTTGTGTTTTGTTTGTTTTTTTTATCGTTTTTCACACGGGAGAGAAGGAAGAAGAGAAAAATACACGTCACCGGTTGGAGCGCTCGGCGCTTACTGAAGCATCGCGCTCTCTTCCCCCACTTTACCGCCGATGCCCGGCTATCTAGACTCCGGGGTTTCAGCACGCTGCTGCTGTGTACGTTCTCGGCCACAGACCGCGCGCGCAATGACGTAGCCTCACGGGGACAAACAATGTCGTTTTATTTCACGATGCGGACGATACCTTTTCCGATTGGTGCCGAATGCGATATTAAAATATCGAATATTTGCCGAAAATATTTACCGACTCTATATTCCCCTATGCCGCACATGGAGCAACGATTTTCTCATAGAGTTACAGATTCAAAAATTCAATAAATATCTTTCACCGAAAGAGCTAATGTTGGATTTCCCTTGGTTTCTCGATTGTTACTGCCGGCAAGCCATTCTCATCAAGTGTTTATATACTCTTTGGATTTTTCATCCATGTTATTTAAGGATTTTCAACGTTTATTTTGCGCCGACACGATCCCGATGGCTGAAGGCTGAAAATATCAAAATACCGAAACCGTGCTGGAAGATGCGTTTTATCAGCCGACTTTGTACAGTTTGAAAAATCAAGCGTAATCCAGCGAGCAATCCGAGCAAAGAGAAATCAACGTTTCGTTGCTCATCAAGTTTTGATTGATTGATCAATTACCGACACAACTGTGCGCAACAACGTGTTTTCTTTGCAGAGAAAAAAGAAAAAAACATGAATAACCAACTTGCGGTGAGAAGAGATTGGTCGCTGGATCATTGCTGTATTCCGCAGCAAAGTGCATAATGCATGAGCACCGAGCGCCATTATACCGTGTCAATGTTCCCGGGGAATGAGGGGAAAAGGAAGGAAAAAGGCTTTGCCGGCGTTCGAGTGGAAAATAATCGTGTCGCTAATGACGGATTGAGACTCGTCCCGTTCCATTCGCATTTTGAAATGACACAAAAATTCTCGCCCGTCTATCGTTAAATCGAAGAGGCGACAGACAGACGAGGTTTATCAATCTTTCGCGTTTGTTCGGAAAAATGATGGAAATTTCGAGCAACGCTCATCTCTCCGAGAGATGAGATCCGACGATTTGAATTTTCTTCAATTTCCAACATCGCGCTCGTTGTTGTACATCCGATTCGGTAATAAAGAATTATTCATTCGTAATTTCTAGCTGAGAAAGGAGGAACCCGATTGATTCAACGAGTATCGAAATTCCCCCATTAATCGTGTCATAATATATGCGGATTACTAATTGGAATTTATTTCCCGACTTATCGTGAATAATCGGCCTGTCGGGAGACGCTCTCGCCGTGTGTTACGTCGAACGTCTTTTGACGCGCAAATATTTTTCATACTCGTCGGATTTTCTTTATTTCCTCTTGTGCAAACGATACACGCGTTTATTCAATGAGAATCTCTCGTTTGCGAGCTTATCGCGAGTGTTTACTTGTTTGAGATAAAACAGAGAGGGAGGGGCGGGGCGGGCGGCGGCGGGGGGGATTATACGATAGATCGAGCGCGCACACACACACACACACACACACGCTCGCGCGCGCTTTCGATGACACGACGAAAAAGAAACTTGTTTCGTACAAAGTAAATCCTTCGAGTCTCGCTCCGTTTGACGGGCAATTATTGCTCGACCTTAAACGTCCGTCCATTCGATACTGTAGCACATGCGTGCATATGGACAATATTATAGAAAATAGTGCGCAATGTGCGTTATCTCTGGTATAGATTTTGCCGCAACAACGAGGTCGCCAGCAGCGGCAATAACTAGCCAGCACCAGCCAGCACCAGCCAGCACTCTCGTATTAGCTGTTACTCGCGCGAAGCTGCTTCCGGCCACGACCGAGTGACACGTAGCGAGAATAGACGGACGGCACGTGATTCGGACATTAAGTATATACGACGAGCTCCCTCCCTATTTGCCGCTCCATCGATACTCGGACCGAACCGAACCGTACAATTCGCGTCTTTGCGCGAGTATAAAACGCGCAACACGAGAAACGAAATGACGTATACAGGTTTTGAAATCATTCGGGCGACTCTTTCCATCATCCCGGCGATGAGTCTAGCACGGAGCGGATTAATTTGTACGCCCATCGCGGTCCTTCGTTATCGATTAATTCGTTTTTTCGATAATCAATAACGAAGATTCGTCAAGATCGTCAAGATCGTCAAGATCGTCAAGATCGAGGTTTCGCTGGCTCTTCTATTTACCGTATCATTTGCCGTTCGTATTGTGAATCGATCGAATTTATGTACTTGAACGTGAATTTCCTTACAAAAAGATCAAACAGCGCGACGTTCGAGCGTCATTCCGAAAACGAGTATTTGCGATAGCGATCGCGTCGAGTTATTGCGCGAAATAAACGTTCCTCCGTGTCTGTAAACCGCGTGATATTCGACAACGCGCGCGTTATCTCCAATTAATTTATCGGGAAAGCCGAGTAAACTTTGCGCTCGCGTAAAGAGCAAAAAATCGACTACACGTACGTAATAAATGTATGATAATAATAATAATACATGCCCGATGCGCACGTTCGTCATCACACATGGGGTATTCGTTACGATGGAAATGCCGAAACGTAATCTATATTTAGCCATCGTGTCTAACGGCCAGACGTGAATAAATAACCCGTCGGTGTGTTTTCCTTTTTTCGTCAACAACTAACGCGATCGCTATTCGATTTATCAAAAAATAAAATTCGAGATATCCCTTCCCTCTTTCCGTTCGTATTCGTATGTATTTTTTCACTCGATCGACAATTATAGAAACGTCTGTACGAACGTTAAGTTCCATTATCGGGTTTTAATGAAAAAACGAAAAAACGAAAAAACGAAAAAACGAAAAAACGAAAATGGTGCCGCTCAATGACGTACGCGGGTCATGGGCTCCGCCGAGAGAGCCGTTGCGGCGCGAGCGCGAGTTTACGAGCAAACGAGTTTCTCCGCTCGACGGTCCCGCCGCCGCTTGAGCGTGGTGCGTTTCAAAAGACATTTGCTCCATCGAGACTCTCCGAGGAATAATAATAATGAGGAACGAAGGAAAAAATGTATGTCACGACGAGCAATTTTGCAACTATATCTCTCAATCGCGATTGACGCAATGAATCACACCGATTGGATAATATTCGCACGAGGATGAAACGCACGAGGCTCGAGAGATCGTTCGACCGCGCTCGCTCCTCGCTGCTCGCTTCTAAACGCTCGAAACGAACAAATATTCTCGATTTATTTATTCACTTTCAAAATCAACGAGAGACGAGAGTCATCGAGTTTGGCCATGTCGTGTACACGTGAAAAAGTTTGGCTGTACGTGGAAGCAAAGTTGGATATGCATACGCGTATATGATATACTACACGCGGTGAATCGGTAGTGCGAGGGGAGCAAGAGCAAAGAACTCGAGAGCCAAGTGGAATTAGAGAGGGGTTGATAGAAAATACAAGGGGCTTTTTCTCCCTCTTCCTCTCCCTCTCCCTCTCTCTCTCTCTCATATATTCCATCTGCGCTCTTGCGTCCGCCAAGCGTGTATACCATAATTACGCCCAATGTACGCAAAAATACATTAGGGTGGTCGAAGGATAGTCGAATTTTGTGTTTATTTTAAAACCTCCCATCGTCGCAAAGAGTGCGGCACTTTGCTCGTGACGAAGAGACATTGCCATTTTATCGAGATATGCCGGAAGGGTATTCCTTGTACTTTTGTGAAATTCAGATTTTACGCGGCGAGAGTGGGAGGGTACGGGGAACAAAAAGAACTCGTGGAACTTTCAAACGCTCATTCTCGTTGGCGTTTCGCGCTTCAACGTCGAGTAGACGCTCACACGCGCGAGTGTTGCGAAGCAAGGGCGAATCTTTTGCCGCAACTTTTTCCACGTGTGGAGTAAGACGACTCTCTCGGAGATTTTATTCTCGAGCATTACCACAGTGTATCGCGTATCTCGACACGTACACGTACGACGATTCGCGCAAGGGGCCTCCCGTGTCAAACGTCGACGACACTTTTCAACATTTCGAAGGATCTCGGCGCTCGTTTCGTCGGGCGATTCTCGGATATCGGATAATTTTGCAGTAACGAAGGTCGCGTAACGCGATGAGGAAAAAAAAAAACCACGACGAACCGCGCAAGAGTGAATTTCTTTCCGAGGCCTTCGCGCGAGGCCCTTTTACCAACCCGACGAGGTCGTACTTGGTCGTACTTGGTCGTACTTGGTCGTACTTGGTCGTACTTTCCAAAGCCCGCGCGGTGACGTTCCGCTCGACCGCTCGACGTAGCATCGCCGTGTACAATTTCTTCGTTGCGCCACGTTTGAGCATTTAATCTTTCATCGAGAATTGCTCCAACAGCATAGATCTCGTCTCTCGCCCCATGTCGCTTCGAACAAATGTCCACCACTCGATTCCCCCATATACGCTAATTTATTTTCATATTCGCGCAAAGCGATACTCGAGCACGCGAGAGAGGGACGGAGAGACGATTCGGTAAAAGTGTCTCGCCGGTTTTTCGGCACTCTGCCAACCGCGTCGGAGACGCGGACGCGCGAACGAGCCCGCGATCTGCCGAGATGAAAAATGTCGGTTGAGCCGAATGTAAGGGAACGCGCATGCGGGTCGCGAGGCGGAAAAGAAAACAAAAAGATACGGAAAAATGAGGCTCTCGATGTCGGACGATTATCTCGGTGAAAGAAGCGACGATTAAAAAACAAAAACGGTTGAATAAACTTTCGTGTGGCTTTTTTTCGAGGTTCTTTTCGCTCGATTGAAATCGATGTTGGACCGTCGAGTGACGAACCAGCGCTGATATACCCCGGGGCAAGTTGGTGCAATTTAAGGAGGAGGCGAGTGTGTGTGTTTGTGTGTGTGTGTGCTCGAGCCAAACGAAGCCAAACGAAGCCAAACGCGTTTATCTCCTTTGTCCGAGGGTGTAGCGGTAGATAATCCACTGGGCGCTGGTTTTTCGTTCCTCGCGCTTATATTCCCCTCAAACACACGCACAGACATACATTCGAGACTCGTCGAATGAGCGATTACGCATAGATATACTCGAACGTAACGGAGTAAAGGAACCGTGCGGATGAGAAGTGGATAAGAGAGCGATGAAACATCGGGCGATGTACATATTAGGGTGGTTCTAAAAAAAATACAAATAAAATAAAAACTCAAAGCGGCTCGAGAGTGTTAAATTTTCCTCGAAAAAAAAAAGATGCACGGGACATTTGATTCTTGAATAAAGATCGTGGCGAGTCTCTTCGAAAATTCGACTTTTTGTTCGAAGCACCCCAATGCATATAGAAATATAAGCCACACATGCATGCATATCCGTAGAGTATACACGTACAGTCGCATGTATACACGCGTACAGCGGCGGATATGCGATGCAAGATTATTGAGACTGCGTGCGAGCGTGCGCGTGCGCATATGCGCAATGAAGACCGTCGTCCCTTGCGTCCCGGACTCTTATTCCAGACGCGCTCTCTCTCTCTCTCGCTCGTACACGAGAGACTCGTCTCGCTCAGTCTCGCTCTCGCGTGTGGTTCCAGCCGTGGTGCCCGATGGCTGTTCGCTCTTCGCTCGCGCATCCGTATATCCAAGAGAGGCGAGATAGAGAGAGAGAGAGAGAGAGAGAGAGAGAGAGAGAGAAGCGAGAAGGCAAGCGCCTCGTACGCGAACGACCGAGAGACGACGACGACGACGACGACGACGACGACGATGAAGAGGGAGCAAAAACGACCGACTACACGCGGAAATGTGCTTACTTGAGCGTCTTTGAGCCAAGGAGGAAAGAAAGAGAGACGAGGAAGGACAACGAAGAAGGGAGAAGGAGGAAACTGTGCCCGACCGTGCCTCTCTCTCTAACATCCCTCAACGCCGGTGGTGCCACCAAACGGGGCAAAAATCGAAGAGAAAAAACCAACCGTTCGGGGAAACACTTTGCCACTGTGTGAAAACATGAGAAATAAATAACACCGGAGATCAAGAGGCGAAAAGATATTCTCCGTTGATTGATTTGTCAAAGATACAAACGACGAACAGCGGACGCAAAAAAATGACGTTTTCATACCGATAAAAGGATGAAACCGCGCGGAGCGACATCGAAACCGATTATTTTCATGCATACGCACAAATATCGCCGTTGCCCCGACGTGGCTGCTTTAATCGCGTCGCTAACGAGAACACGTTCGACCAACGAGGCGCGTGTAGATGTAAAAAGAACGTGTGGAGAAGAAAAAATCAATAATCATAAATCACCTTGACGTAAGCGTCGATCATTCCTCGAGAGGAATTCCTCGTACTCTCCGTGTCGCAGCGATGCCGCTGCTGTTCATTCCGATATCTCTCTCTTCGCCGCGATGATTATTCGTTTTTTTTTGTAATCCCCTTATCTCGGTTATTCCTCGATCGATTCTATCGAGGCAATAAGAAAATGCACTTTCTCCCTAAACCGCGGCGCACCGTGCATAACGCGTACGCTCTCCGTGTACACAAATTACACTCGACACACGCGACACTTATCGGAGAGCCTGCACTTGTATTGAACACGCGGATAAGATTGATAAACACACGATATACGCGCTGAGGTATCGCCCTCAGTCAAGAGCGAGAGACGAGAGAGAGAGAGATGATTGGCATCACTCGTCGCGCGTTATTACGTACGTTTATACTATCCCACTGCTTTTTTTATCCACACACACACGCGCGCACACACTTGTACACGTGTACGGATATCGAAACACTCGCGGGGAACCTATGCGGTGATCATCACTTGTCACAAAGTCGATACGACTCTAAACACACGAGATTACGTTGGGGAAAAAAAAGGAGAAAAATAAGCGGCCGAGAAGGCGGTATGGCAAAACTGGTAGGCTCGGGAAAAAAAAACAAACCCATTTACATGTACACGCGCATTTTCAGCGTCGTTCGGCCACGCACGGAGGCACGAAAAGTGAGAAATCCACGAGAGAAGAGTGGGGGGCAACGGGAGGAGAAGCAGCGGGACGGGGGGTGGGGAGACTCACGGAGAGTGTCGTGGCACGAGGATATTGATAATCACCAGTGTCGATAAAATCGATCTATCGATTTTTCTTTTTTTCCTCTTTCTTCCACATGTACACATATATATATATGTACTCGTGCGTGTCTGGTTTTTTCTACAATATCGTTTTTGTAACACAAAGGTTAATGAAAAAGTTGTCGTCGCCCAATCCGCCCAACAGGCCGACCGCTTGGCGTTTACTGAAGCAGCCTTCCATGGTATATACCCTCCATTCCTCTCTCGCATTTCCCCTCGCCCGCTCCGCCGCCTCGTCGTCTTCCGCTCCCTTCTCTCCCGTCGTTCCATCGCGTTTTCTCCCCTCGCCATTTCGCTCATTCTCTCTCATTCTCAGAGTCCCTCGTCGCTCGCTCTCTCTCTCCCTCTCTCTCTCTCTCTCTCTTGCCGCTTCGTCTCTCTGTTGCAAAGCCGCGAGGGGGCCATTGGCGTGAAAATCAATGGGGCAACGGCGAGGACTTTGCGATTAAACTCCATTTTGGCCAAACGGAGGATTAGCGCGGCTGGTGCCCGGTTATTAATGAACACGAGTGAATTTCAACAAACCGTTTGCGTCGAAATTCGCGCCTTTTTCGCCCGCTCCTTTCCTCTTGCCTCTCTTATTCGACTATTTGTCGTTTTTTTCCCTTTTATTCCTTTCTCTTTGTCATAAAACTAATTTTGTCGGTGGAAAAATGGCCAGCCATCGTTTTCTCTTTCTTCGTTGATTCTTTGATATGGAAATTGAAACGCGAACAATGTCACACAACGGAGGACATTGCGCAGAGACGGTAAATGTCCGTTTGGAAAATGAAACTGTGTGAAACGCGAGTTACAAAACGTTCATCCACGCCAATGTCTACGCCAATGACGACGAGTTATCGTCGCCTCTCTTTCGCTCTCTCGCACTTGTGTATACACGCACACACACACACACACACGTGCAGATGTACGTATACACCGTGCGGTATAGCGACTCGACTACCATACCCCAGCCAGGATTCTTCTACCTGCTCTTCATTTCGCTTGTTGGTCGACGCCTGGGTGTATTCGTCGATCCGATACAGGCACACGCGGATGCAGAGAGAAAGAAAGAGAGAGAGAGAGAGAGAGAGAGAGAGAGGCCGATTCTCTCCGGCCTACCGTTCTTCTTCTTCTTCTTCTTCGTCCTTGTCTAGTCCATTGGCTCCATTGTCTCGGTCTTAACCATTTCTGTCATTTCTATACTCTCTTTATTATCGCATTCACTCTTTCACGTTTCTCCACTCGTTATTTCTATATTGACCTTTTTCCCTTTTTTCCCTTTTTTCCCTCCTTCCCTCTCTCTCTCTTCTTATTCAACTTGCATCAAAACTCCCCCACGTTTCTTCGTTTCTCTGCGTCTTTGTTCCTCCCTTGCATCGAACCCCTCCGCCGAGTTTTCTCCGTTCCTGCATTACCTTCCGTGTCTCTCTCTCTCTCTCTCTCTCTCGTATCTCGTATCTCGTATCTCGCTCACTCTCGCTCGTAGCGCGGTGCTCGTAACAGATTTCCTCGTCTCAGCACTCGCGTGCTTTTTCTCACAGTTGACTATAGTATATAGTGCGGCAGAAACAGTCGAGCCTGGTCGAGCCACCCCCGTTGGAAAAAAAAGAGACGCGCGCGCAGCCCACGATCCCTGGTTAAATACGACTCTCCTCTCTTCTCCCCTTCTCTCGCTCTCTATCTCTCTCTCTCTTCTCTTTTCGTCGTCTTTTTCCGTCTCTCCAGCTCGTTTTGTGCGTCGAGGAAAAGCTCCGGCTCTCTCTGTAACGTTTTCTCTCTACCGAGCGTAAAGTTCCGAAGAATAATTACACGGAGGAAATGTCGCGAAACGAACATATCGATACTTTGGCGGATCAAAAAAACAGTTTTCACATGCGATAATATAGCAGTCGATTTGACGAACACACGAGTCTACACGACGGATAATACCCGACGATACAATCGTAGATGGAATACAGGAGTGGCTGCTTCTCGTATCCTCCATCGTATACATGTTGTCCCGTAATACAGGGTGCCTATACGATGTATACCTGTGTATATAGACTCGGTTGTTTCTGCCTTCGCAACGATATACGCATATACATGCACGCACGATTGCCGGATGATGCATCTATCGTTGAGCGGCGCAATCACGACGAAAGCGATCGTCATTCGCGGTATGGCCGCGCGCAACGGATGCACGCAAATTACCAGCATCATGTTTGTATATTCATCAGCGTGCCATACTTACAGGCAGGCAGGCAGGCAGGCAGGCAGGCGTGTAACGTTAAACAACCGTTTACCAGCACTCGCATAGTATACTATACTTTGATACTTTGAAACGTCTCGCTCAGCGTGTTTGTTCATTTATTCTCAATTCTTGCCTCTCTCGCTCACCCCTTGCAAATGTCGTATATACATTCTCAAATATCGATTCGACGTCGATTCTTCTCCTTCGACGAGGCAATAACAGCAGTTTCGCGGTGGAACCTTCGAGAGTTTCTTTTGGCCTAGCTGAGTGAGCAAGTATATGTAGAGATAAAATTGAAACAGCTGAGAAAAGAAAAACATGTGTCTCGCTGCTCCCTCTGTACCGGCACCGTACAGTAGCTCCGCGTAGCTCTCCTCGACTAATCTCCGTCGCGGCTCTAAGGCCCGTGTGCCCGCATACCCGTGTTTCGATGTAGCATATGAATAATACACGTTGAAACATGCGTACACGCGCGTAATGAAGTATACGACGTGGTAGGGTGAGCGTTTTTCTCCTCTCCACTACTGTAATAACACGCATCGTTTAAGTGGAACCTTATTATGGTAGATCCGTACGCGCGGGGGAGTCGCTCGCGGAATTCAAACGCACGAGAAAAACAGCGGAAAACCGGCCCCCGATTGTGAGGAAAAATGTTCGTGCGTTCGTGCGCTCGGCACCTTACGTACGAATCTATAGTCACAGGGGGTTCGAACGGGTTTTCACCTCGTGTTCCGTTTCAACAACAACATTCGCACACGCCTCCCAGCACGATCGTGGGAAAAATCTGACAAATGTTGACAAAATTGGCCATCGATCGACCCGATTTGCCCGAACGTCTTGTTCCTTTTCTCCTGTATGTTTAATTGATTTATCGACGACGTACGTGTCGCGTGAATCGAGGCGCGCGCGAGACAACAATAACGACGACCAAGGGGCAGCAAGGGGCAGCAGCAAGGGGCAGCAGCAAGGGGCAGCAGCAAGGGGAATATAGCAACGAAGAAGCGTGACAAATTGTGAGGTTGCGAAGAGAATCCAATTGACCCCGACAAGCTTTCACTCGTACACACCTTTCTATACACGTATATACTACACGTATATATACGTACGATATCGTACACGTACATGTACTCGCGGGTATCGGGCATTCCACGCTAAATCGACCACTATTCAACCCGACCCCGTTCCATTTCATTTGATACCCCACACCAGCTTACCGAACGCGCTTCTGCGATTTTTTCCATCTCGTCGGATTGAAAAAAAAGTTACCGATGAAACAAAAGTGCCGCCTTCTCCTCGATCACCCGTAATGTTTATCTCGCGTCAAAGTTTATCTCGCGCGTTTCCAGTCGGGCACTGGTAGCTAAGAGTTGAGACATTGAAGATGACGAGCGATTTGGCGTGGAACGCCCCATACGTACGGACACTCGGACACACGTCGACGAAGGTCATCGAGGAACGATACTCTTTCATCTGGCCAAAGTTGCACGGGGCATTTTGGGGTCACAGTCGCGGATACTGGCTTCTCCAACCATTTTTTCTTCGTCTTCATTTCGATTTCGATCGAATTTGGCTTTTCTTTTCTCGCTTCTTCAATGAACACTTTTCGATGAAACAAAGTCGCGATATTTAGTCATTGGACGGTTATTTTTTCACCGGCGAGAATCAGCTGAATTTTCAAAAAATATCCATGTCTATGCGAATGAAACGGCAGGTAAAAATTCAATGATTCAATGAAAATCACTCGGATATGCGTCAAAATATCTCGTTAAATCAACAACATCCCGAGATATTTACCAGGGGAAATTTCGTCCAGTGCGTTATACGTTGAAATTGTTTGCGCTTGTTTGTATGACGATACGGGTGAAAATTCATCCTCGATGTTCTCATCTTTCTTTTCCCTCCGATTTCCCCTCGAGGTGCAATAACGACACGTTTCTCGCTGTGACGCTGAGGAGATGCTCAAGGATGAGGGAAAAAGAAAGGGAGAGAGCAGAGGAGACGAGCAGTTTGGTGCGCGCACGAGCTCAACCGTTGTACCCGTCGTGTCGACGGTCCGTAAAATTGCCTCGTATACGTACGGCATATTGTTCCATCGGAGAGCGAGCTGCTGCTGCTGCTGCTGCTGCTGCTGCTGCTGCTGCTGCTGCTGCTGCTGCTGCTCGGCGTGCTCACCGTTCATGTAATGGCTCTTTGTCCGTCTCACTGAACACTCGATACTCGCGGATATTACGCGTTATACCGTATACAAACACACACGCGCGTCTGATGGCACTTTTTTCTCTCTTTCCTCCGTCTTGCTCTTTTTCATTCGCGTTTTCGCGTTTAATTAATACAAACTGTCCAAGTCATTTATTCGCCTCTCTCTGTTGCACGCGATCCCGCTGCGGTCGTCGCGATTAACGAGAAAAAAAAAAAGGCACGCCGCGTGTCTCTCTCCCCCTCGCGATTGCCCGAACACGACGATCCGACCTACTTTTTCAATAACGGACAAATGCTCTCGCGCCGCATGCGTCTCGCTCCGCCTTTTCCTCCCCTTTATCCTCCAAACGCGACGAGTATGTCGCGGTGACACACGCATCGTGCTTTGCACTCGATCCGACGAAATGATTATCTCTTTATCGGTTGTCGTTTGAGGAAACGACGGGCTACTCTCGCGATAAACGCTCGTCTCCGCGCCAAGTCGCGCGTCAATTAATTAACGAGCTACTCTGATATAACTAATTGATTCGCCATAATTCGTCGCGAAGCATCGAGCTAGAGAAATACAGAATTGTTTGAGAGGCGATCTTTCGTGACCATCTTTGCCGTTCGTCGACTCTTTCGAGACGATTCGCTTCGCTCGGAGGTACGCTCAGCAGAGGACGAAGCACGGTGATGGAAGCTCGATTGACAAATGTGCTTTCAATGGCTTTAGCGTTCAATAAAATCATTTCGAGAGGAAAACATGTGTTTCACCAACGCGCGACCGTTCCGCGCGTTGATGCCAGCCTGACGATGCTGCCATGTTCGGCTGCTGCTCGGCTTGAACGTTCAAACGCTGGTTCCATGCTGGTTCCATGCTATGGTTGCGTTTGGCCAAAAGCCATGCACATTCCTCCGCGCTGCCATGAATTTCTTTAAACACTCGGTGTATTTCGCGTGTTTATTAACTTGTCTTCGAATCTGCCTCGTTCGTTTCATCTTCTCCCCTTTTGCCAATCCTTTTCTTTTCGAATTTATTCATTTCACCATCTCCCGCGGAATCCCTCTCTCTCTCTCTCTCTCTCTCTCTCTCTCTCTCTCTCTCTCTCTCTCTCTCTCTCTCTCTTGTTCTTCGTATACTCGTTAGCGGGAGTCGCTTTTCTATTTTCGTCGCGCCGAATCTTTCGTCACGATCGCACACTTTAACCGTGAAAGCCCTCGGCATTTCACAACGCGTTGCGACTTTTATGGCAATCGCATACGAGTGCCGCATCTTCTTTTTCTTCCGTTATGAAAACCTCACATCTACCAAAAGAGCGCTTCATCTTTACGGAATAAGTGTATGATAACAGATGTGATATCGCCGGATCCGACGATACACGCGGTAGTGTGCAGATGATCTACGCTCACGGACACACAGCAGCACCGAGACCGCGATCGTTGCTGCGCCATGAATAATGCAAAACTTGCATCTACACGCACATGCCTATACGCGCAAAGAGTCGCGAGAGTGCAGCCCCACGTTCGATTCAGCCGCAGCTGTCAGTGCTGGCCAATTACAGAGTCCACGTTGGCCCGCCGTGTGAGTGCTCGTTGCGTACACGTCCGTATAGCCACGCGCGTATGTGCAAAACAAATAAATCGGGGCGCGACCCGATTGCGCATAAATTAAGATCTCGCTCGTGTGCGGCCTTTGCTCGAGCTCGCGGAGGAAAAGTCGCAAGATACCAAGGACCGCGACTCTGTGATGTGCACCCGCGCTAGAATTTACCGAACGTTTTTTTTTTTTGCCTCGCTCGAGCTCAATGAGAGAGAGAACAAAAAGAAGGACGAGAAAAGTCGAAAGTTTCGGACCGATACAGCTGGGGCATCCGAGGCATCTCGCAAGATCGAGTTTGTCGATAATCGTTCTTGTCCTCTGCGCGGTAAAAAACCCCGGTATCGAATTAACAAACGGCGGGTTTTTTTCGCGTCTCGCGATAAAACGAACAGCACGTTTTCAAAGATACGACAATGTGTGTATACCGATGATAAACGCGAGGGGAATGAGAGACGAAAGTCATTTCCGGTATCGCGACGATCAAAAATATTTTCTCGCGCCATCATAAAAATTGGACTCACCCGACGCGATGAAAATGACATTACGATCGGACATTCGCGGTCGAGTATGGGAATAAATAACGGTGATGTTTTATTTTCCCCGCATATTCTGTATAATCGGGGCACCGCAGAGTTTTTGCTAAAGCTCATTGAAAAATGAATAAACCATACGTCGTTAAATTACGCCGTGCTGATTTGCTTGAAAACGCTCCAACGCTCGGGGAGCCTCGAGCGAGTAAATATTACGAAAGCGGTTTGAAAAAAGTCCTCGATTCCACGATGTGTTTATTCGTCGAGAGACGTATCATCATTGCGATTTGTTTTTTTTTCATCGCTTATGAAAACGGAGGGGACGCGTTGTACACAATGATACATCGCCGACTCATCGCGGCACGCGAGTATATCTCGATAATTATCGAATCAACGCCGAGAATGTACATTACGTGGATATTGCGTTCGAGGACAGAGGTCTCGTATGTGGTATGTGAAACGAAAAGAAAAAGACACGACGAGAGAGTGGCAGCGGAAGAGAGATGCCGCGAAACACTGATCCAAAGGTCCATTCGTTTGACCCGATATTACGAGCGAGTTTATCGAACGTTTCTTATTTTTCAGCTTCGTATTTGCATTTTTATCGAAACCCCCGAGACGGACAGTTTTTAGAGTTGTACTGAAGCACGTGGACGATATCTTTCTCGACAATCAGCGAATTTAATGCGGATCAATCGGACTGCGCTCGTTAATCGCAACGGTCGCAACTTTCTTCATCATGCTATGGGAAAGCTCGCGAGACGAGTGGACTTTTTCTCGAGTCTCGAAAAAAACATGCCGCAAGATTTGTATTTTGGACTTTGCGGCGTGTTGCTCGACGTGACAAGCTCGAGAATTCAATCGCTCGGTACAATTCCACTCGACTCGAAAGAGCACGACAAAAAGTCACGCTTCGCGTTCACTCGCGTCGTCGTTGTCGTCGTCTTTCATCAATCAATCATCCGAGATTACAAATGACAACGCGAGAGTACAATTTTGTACAATTTTCGACAATTTTCGACAATTTTGTACAATTTTGGATGGGTATTTTGAGATGCGACACCGCGGATGGTTTTCGAGGAAGATAAGACGGCGGTGCACGAACCACGATTTTTCTCTCGGTCGTCCATCCGTCTCGCGATCGGTCTATATAAATATCGCGCGTGTTTGCGCGGGGAGACTCGAGGTCGGCCGATCGAAAGTACAACGGCTCTGTGTATAATCGCGCAGCTCGGCCGGTAAACGGCTCGGCTCGCACCGAGCTCGCACCGAGCTCGCACCGAGCTCGCACCGAGCTCGCACGGTAATTGAGCCGAGTTTGCCGTCACGAAACGCGACTACCTATTACCTGTTACTATACCGCCGTAACCACCGCCGCATAATCATACAAATGTCGTCGGTATAGCTGACAAAATATATCAGGATGAACACAAAACGCGACAATTTTTCCTTCGTCTTTGACGCTTCACGAGTCGTCGAGCTCGGGACAAATTCTACAACGCGTCGCTTTTACAAGAAATTCGATGCTCCCTCGTGTTTAATCGACAAAGGAACAAAATGAAGAAAATGAAGAAAAGTAACGCCATCGATCATACGGGAGCGATGGATTTCGAATTTAATATCTCTGTCGTCTCGGGTGTATATCCTCCTCCCGTGCGGTGTGTATATCCTCCGAGGTATGCCTCTCCGATCCGCAGCAGCAGGACCGTTGGAACAACGATCGAGGAAACGCTCGATCGGTTGAAACAAAATGGGCAACGAGAGTCTCGACAAAAATCGATACTCGAAGCGGGTCAAAATCCGACTGTACCTTTTTTTTCCACAATGATTATCGCGTTCATTCCGTCACAAAATTATCGAGTGTATCGCGTATGAGGCAAACAACGTTGAATAACGTCGCTCGAGAACGCGCGAGAGGGAGAGAGAGAGAGAGAGAGAAATCCGAACGGCTAGAGTCGCCGGCGCAAGGCCAAACGACGACTCGGGTTTCCCGGTGGTCAAGAGTAAGAGATAAAGAGAGATATGAGCGTGCGAAGAGGCGGGGGACGGACACGAGAGGGACACGCGCGAAGAAGAAAATCCGGAGGTCGCGTACAGCCGCGGATCTGACCCTTTTTTCTCTGCTTTTTCTTTTTTCTTTTTTCTTTTCTCCCGCGTCTTTCGAAAAATTTTCTCGTCCCCGACTGCTGACGATAAAGCGTGTATAAATGTAAGAAAAAAAAAGGACGATCGAGTCGTTTGTCGGAGGGGCGTGATATGTCGATATTACGCATGGCCACTCTGCTCAAGTGGCCCAATATACGTACAATTCGATGCCTTTCTCTCTGTCTTTTTTCTTTTTTCTCTCCTTTTTCCCCATTCTCTCAATTCTCCACTGTGGCCATCGTGGGCTCTCTCGCATCGGCTTCCAGATACATGGTTTGTCGCATGCACTACCGTACGTCAGCCACGTGTTGGTTTTACCGGTAACGCATTTGGACGTACAATACACAGGTACAATGGTGTACGCTCTTCGAGGGGAATACGCTCGACGCATGCATCATGCATTTCTTCATTAACCCGGGAAATCCTTTTACGGGAAATCAAGCGACGGTTTACCTCTTTCTTTGATATTTCCGGATGATAATTTGCGCCGACAATTAAGCCGTAAACGAATGACGAGCGTTTTACGATCGCGACCATGACGCATCAGTGGCACGCGTGGAACATTATTTCCTCTCATGACGACGTTTTTTCACGATAATAGAGAGCAGGGGAGCAGAGATACCGCGGAGCTCGAGTACGGTTGAACGCAACACGAGGCGATATTCATTGTCGACTCGCGTGCGCGACATCCTCGTGTCCGAGTAGCCCCACCGATCTTTCGGCTGTGGAGCGAGACGAAAAAAAAACGATGAAAAATCATCCTCGCGAGTGTCCGCAACACCATCGACGACCGTCGAACGTGCCGCATCACGCACTACCTCGATGCTCGTCGGTGCGAGCATAGAAATGAGTGTCAAGGCGACGTGTGCGTCATACTCGCTCGCCACCTCGAAAACGAAAAAGACTCTCGCGCAAAAACTCCCCATCCGATCTTGAACTTTCGAAATTTTGAACATTTTTTTATTCCGCAAAATCTGTTTTTTGCAATACATATATCGAAATTGTAAAATCGTCGGTCCCTCCGATTTACAGATTTTGCCCGCTGAGAATTTGTATTTCCTCCTCGAGGGAAGTAAAATTCGTCCGAATGAAAGTTACGCGCCGGGGTTTATCCACGGGCGATAATTCGCGTTTTACATCACGCCGAACGGTCTCTGCCGCGACGCGTGATTATCCGGCCGATTGTCTCGCTCCGATTGAAATTAGTGGCCTCGTGACAATGAACGTACGGTATTAACAACGCGAGGATGCCCAATGGATGCTGAATTCGGTATCGTCGCGTCGCAATCCGTGAGCCGCGCGGCCTTTCAGGTCTCTCTGTATACATGCAGATGGACACACGTAGGTCTGTCGCACGGATGTAAGTATAATATACACGGATACGTGGCTCCAGCGTGTGCAAATGCTGTGTCTCGTATACGCGTACTACCTCGTGCCATCGGGATATACACGGGAGGAATATCCAAACTATACACCCTACGTATTGTGCGTTGCGTGTGTGCGTTGCGCGTGTGCGTGTGTGTATTCGCAAATGAGGATGGAACATGGAGGATGAACTTGAACGATGTCAGTGGCAGGCTCTTTACCCGACCCTCTCTCTCCCTTCCGCACGCAACGTGTGTGTGCGTATGCATAATTCGAGACAATGCAACTCTGTGAATACACCGAACAATTAGCGCGCATACCCTCGAGTATCGCGTAAAGTATAGGCTTGTGCGGTCATCCAATGCCGATACGCATGTAGATATAGCTATCGACGAACGCTGTTGCTTCATTTCGGACATAACAATTTCGATAATTGTGCCAAAATCCGACTGTTTTTGATGAACCCGAGGTGACGCGCGTGTCACACGTGACATCTCGAGAATCCATAAAACTCGCACGTACATCGCGGTGCCAAAGTATCTCGCGATCGAAAGGAGCGTGCGAATAAGTGGAATGAGAAAAAGGACGAAAGACGAGGGCGATTTCCTTCATGGTTATACAAAGTGTTTGTTTCGCTCGTGAGCGGTTGAATCGCAATTTCAACGTGCAACTTTTCCCGTCTTTATATTAAACGCTCAGGCATTTTATTAAAAGTATCGATATAGTATATCGATAGATGTACATGTACATGTCCGCGCGGGTTGCTGTTTCGGAGCGCTTGCGCGCTCCCTGTTGTTCCAGCACCCGTTGCATATGAACCCAGCAGCAGCAGCAGCATATTCAACATGTATACTCGGCAAATTGAGTGAAGGGAGGAGGAACTCGCGGGATTAGCGAAGGAGCAAACGGGAGGAGAGACGGTATACGGGATATACCCTGGGCAGCTAAATGAATGACGGAGAGAGAATCAAACGAGTGTGGTAGTGACATTCCGCGTGTACCCCGTGTATGTACAGTACATGTGCATACAGAGATCGTAAACTTTCGTCGAGTAATGTGATAAAGAGAGAAGCCGAGAGAGCCCGAGATGAGCGAGAGAGCGGAGGTTTCCCTGTTTCGCTCATCTCCCCGCCCGCCCTCGCGTCTCACACACAGGCGGTCGATCGCTTCGACTCGGCGATCCGCCATTTTGCGAACCACACCGTGGTGTTGCGCGACGCGGCCCCTGGTATAAAAGCCGCGCGGCATTCCTGGCCTGGGAAAATATTGCCACGAATCCCCGGGAATACTCTCCCTCTCTCTCTCTCTCTCTCTCTCTTCCTCTTGTTTCCTCCCAAGCTCCGCCAGCTCTCGCTCTCCTCGTTTTCCTCTCCGCCTGCTCCACTCTCTGTCGTCGATGAAAGGAGCGAGAGACGGAGAGAAACGGAGTAGAGGTTGGTAGAGGTTCCCCGGCGGCTTAGTAATCTTGAACGGACTTGGAGCTTTCACTCTCTCTCTCTCGCAAGTAGAGGGCGCCTCGGGGCAGTCGGTAGCCGAGCACTCGAAGACTCACGTGTCCAGACGACGACGACGACGACGACGACGACGACGACGACGACGACGAAGACGAAGACGAAGACCACGAAGCGGTTGTATACCATGCGCGTTCCATGTATACATATATACCGGACATGTATCTCTTGGCTGCTCTTGGCATTTATCGCTGATGCATGTACGTATGAAACTTCCGGCGGGAGAAATAAAAGGGCCTTGATCCTCGCGATTTGACACTCGGAATGACGAGCAGGCTCGCGGTTGGGCTCGGTGCCTTCTTGTACAACGGCTTTCGGCGGATCCAAACACGCGGCGCCTGTATACGTCGGGGGACGTGCATTTTCCGGCCGCGCGGACCGGAAGTAAAAATGGATCTCCCGCGGATTGAGCATGTATGACACGTGTACACTCTCCGCGGAATCGACATGGAACGAGGATTTCGCGTACTCGGCGATAACGTCAAATTCGGAATAAAAGCCCTTGCTGGTAAAAGTAACGTCCGAAACATCGAACGATGTATCATTTTCCATGCGGACGATATTGGAAAGTCGATAACGAATCATCGTTGGAAAGAAGCAAGTTTTTACGTATATAACGTACGAGATTGATGTTTTCGAACACTTGCAGTATCGCTACACGTTCCATTTGAGTTTTATCGGAACTGTACGTGTGCTGAACAAGTCTGCGCATTCGCATTCTCGCATGCTCGCGTTTTATCAGCACGTATGGGGGGGCATTCCACGTCGAATCATCGAGAAAATGTTACCCGGTGAGTAATGAAACGCGCAAATGATCTGCTCCAACCGACTGTGGGTAATCGTGTTTTTTGCGAGACTGTCGAAAGTTGGGAGAAAAATGAAAAAAAATCAGAGTCCCACTGCGAAATGTGCGGAAAATTTGCGAAACGAGCGGTACCCCGACTCGCACGGCACTCTTGTTGTCGAAAAAGTTTCAACGGTCCATGATTTTTCAGTGAAATATTTGAGCATCGTAAAAATGAGAATATCACCGTGGGAAACTGCGGCGCTCTGCGAGTCTCGGAATATTTTTCACCGAAAAGTAACGTTGTAAAAAAAAAACAGACAAACAAACGGAGTGTCTATAATTGATAAAGAGACGCGCACGATGAACAGTCGACAAAGTCGTCGGGAGAATCGAAATTAAATCACGCGTCAAGATTCTTCGTTGCGAATAATTTATGCCCGCAAAAGTTTTATCTCGCGAATAAAGCTCGCGCGACAAGTCACATTAATCACGTCCGTTTAACGTTATAATGGATCGATATCGCGCGTATAGAATGTCGCTCGTGACGAATTTTCGCGACAATGCGCCTCGTGCCGCGTAACCCTCGTCGTAATACGCGGTTCGTTTGATTCTCGATGGATCAACGCGCCGTGTGGCACTTGATAAAGACACTCTATCCATCTATCTCTCGTGCTTACCATCGAGTTGAAAGCACGCGAGTTTCACGTTTGCCATACCGTCTAAATCACGAATCTCGGGGCTATTTCGACATCAAAGAGAGAGAGAGAGAGAGAGAGAGAGGCGGAGAAAAAGAAAGAATTGAAATATCGTCGACTATAAATTCACCGATATAATTTGCGATTATTGGTATATACGTATATATAGATTGAGATACGTAGAGATACGTAGGTGGGAACGAGGCTGTGGAAGAGAGAACACGCGAGACTCGAGCGTGTGTGTGGATATGGCATAGCAGAGCTCCGGGACCGATATGCATACGAGTCGAGTGTATAACCGATGAAGCACAGAAAGCGTATCGACTCTCCTTCGGAGATGCCACTGCGACATGTTTTCTTCGTTCTTCCGCACCCATCGTTCGGCGCTGATTGAAATTTTCAATAGCGCTCCTTGGACACGATCCAAGCGTCGGTGTTGCTCCTCATCTTCCTCGAGTTTCACCCAACTTTCTTCGTGTTCCTTCGTGCACAAATATAGTATGAATGAGAATGGAAGAAGTCGTCGGGTACGTAGCAATCGTGGGACATTCTATCAACGAGGTTACGCGATGAGCGACCGAGCTTCCGAGTGCATATAGATACGGACAAAAATGCATGGCGAATGAATAATGAAGGAAGGAACAGCAAAGTGTGCTGGCGAAACTAGACGAGGCTCTGTCGCTTCCAACTTGTTGTGCAGACTCGTTCGTCGTTGTCTCTCGCGTGTTTAGGATGAGGAAAAACGCTGCCTCGTCCTACCGGCGTAATATATACATATGCGTTTTTCCGCGGAGCAATAACTCGCGAGAGCCAGCAAACAGCCAGCGGAAGAGACTCGATCGTATATCGATTCGGGGCGAACGAGGCGGGACAAAAAATGCCAAGCGAGGGAGGAGTCGACGTTGTTCCGTGCGTGCGGTCATGTACATGCAGCATGTATCATCGGTGCGAGGAAGACCGTTTTACCAACGCGAAAGGCCCTTTCGCTGAATTTTTATCGATACACGAGTCTGCGTATTAATCATCGTGATGCGAGATCCGTCCGACGAACGAGCGTGGCATTGAACGGCGTAGCTCGGTTTTTCGTTTCCCCAAATTTCCATCTTGTCCCGCGATTCGCGATTTTTCCTTTGTCAAATTCATCGTCGTATAGGGTGACGCAATAACAGAGTCGGAGTTTCCTGAATTGCAATCGGGAGCAACTTTTTGTTTTTCAACAAGCCCCCCGCAGCTTCGAGTACAGGGGAATTGAGAAACACGCGAGAGTCGCACCATACGGTCGGTCGGGGCTCTTGCGAGATAAAACGGGTAGGGGGAACGGAAGCAACAGCTCGCGGGGGAAAAAATATACGAGAAACGGAGTGAACGAGGGAAGAGCGAGAGATGAAAAAATGTCGAAGCTCTACTAGAAAAACACACCCGAGAGCCGTGGAACACGAGCTGTAAATCACAGTGGAAACGAAACTAACGAATCTGCATGTATATGAACGCGATATAAGAAAAAAGAAACGACGAAGAAGAAGAAGAAGAAGAAGTCTGCAATCGTATAACGGCGCAGAGCGACGGGCATCATTTCATTATGCACGGAATGATGAATGCATTTACTTTGAATTACAGTACATAAATGGACGTTCATTCGTAAATCTGAGTACACGTTGGATTTACGGCCTCTGGTCTATACATTTACGGTGGTATATTTATTATTCCAAATAGCCGCGTGCGAAAAGCGCGCATTAACAAATTTTTTATTACGAGGATATTCATTCCACATAATGAAATTTCGTATAGTTTATCGAAGAGTATGAAAGACGAAATCAGTATAGGTGGATATGGAGTATCGAGAAGAAGAATGTGAGGAAATGTTGGTTTTTTTTTGCAATTGTATATTTATATCCTTTTACTCCGCGGAGTGATGTATATTCACTTTGCGCTTAACCGCCGCCCCGGGGAGTCGGAATTCAAAGGGCGAGCAGTTTTTCTCTCTCTCTCTCTCTCTCTCTCTCTCAGTCTGTCTGTTTGCGCATAGACCTATACGCGAAATAAAACGAGAAAAAAATATATGCTACACTCTATTTGTTTGTACACGGTAGTGCACCGTGGGCTCACGAGAAGGGGAAAAGAGAGACGGCGAGCTCGAGCTTGGACGAGTGTGTGCAAGGGAGAGAGAGAGACTTTTGCTTTTTTTTCAATTCTATGCGGTCGTGTTTGGGTTTGGCTCGCTGTCTCGTCAGTTCTCGTTCCCCTATATCCAGACGTGTTTCACGAGAAACAGCAACGAGCGAGCGAGAGAGAGGGAGAAAGAGGGAGAGAAAAATCTGCGCGTCGGCGCACTCCACAACAGCGCAGAGACAAAGCTTTTACACCGCGTCGGAGTGACATCGTAACGCGCTGGGGGTGGCTGGGGGTGGCTGGGGGTTGTACGGCCTGCCTGCGCATTTCCCTTATTTTCAGACAAGCGTATTGGCGTTAAGCACACACGGAGAGAATGTGTGAGGATGAGGAAGAGGTTGAAAGACTCGTGAGATCACACGATTTAGACACCATTGTACGACTCGAACGATCACGAGATTTTCATCTCGGTTATTGGACCTTTTTTTCTTTCAATCTATCCTCGCTTTGAGGGATAAAAAGCGGTGCACTCGGGGCACGAACGAAATTCACGAATTATGGACTAAAGAAATTGATCGAACGTGGACAATCGTCGTCGTTGAAAGCGCGACGAGAATCATATGTAATATGTTTCTCAATGACTGACCCGGAAGGAAAAATCAAAAGAATCGGAGCTTCCCCGCCAATGACGAACAACGCGTGATATTCGAAGAATGATATTATCGTGTCACGAAGGCACGATGAGCGCCGATGACGAGAGTAAAAAGCCGACAAAGCGGGAGAAGGAAAACACACAATGAATGAAAAGTTGACGTACCATGCACTTGCTGCAGGTAACTAGCGGCTCTGGCGACCCGCGATCCGATATTTTCCGATATTTTCCGATATTTTCCGATATTTTCCGATATTTTCCACCTCTCGATGCCCTCTCGATGCTTTATTTCCCCCGTTTGATCCGGCTTTAACGCCCCGCGAGCCCTTTTACCGATCCATGCACTCACTATGGACCAGTCCACTCGAGCTTTTCACCCGCCTCTCTTCCGCACCGTCTCTATCCTCCCATCCATCCACCCTTTCGCCCTTCCGCGCCCCCGTGTTTTCCCAGCACATCAGAGCGGGATAAGGCAGGACGGAGGGAGAGACTATCCAAGATTTTCACAATGCCACTATTCCGCCTTCGACGTCATTCCCCATCACCCCATCACTCTTTTAATCATCATCGCGTTCTCACTATGATTATTATCATTCGACGCGTCGCGCAAACACGCGCAAACACGCGCAACAATTTTCTCGTTTTTATCGAAACTCGAGAATTTTTTCAATTTTTCACTCTTGAATGCCACGAAACACTCTTCCGTTCTTTTTTCTATCCAACGGAGCAGGTGAGAGGCAAAGATTGTTGCACAGAGGGCGCTCTCCGCCGAGGCTTCCTCGCCCCTGTATGCGGCACTACGCGATGGAAACAAGCTGCGCGCACACACGCACACACGCGCGCGCCCGACCACTCTGATCTCTCCGCGGAGATGAAAGAGGAATGAGAATAAATTAAGGAGACGAAGGCGCTCGCACGCACTAGAGTAGTATGTTAATTACGACACCTTTCGTCGATTAGAGTTCATCTCGAGGAAATAATCCGATGGATTATATCGTAAAGAGAGGATTTTTCAGGATTTCTGTACATTGGCCCCGGGGTCGGAAATGTGTATGGCGTTGAGGATGTTAAAAGCAAGGCCGGTTCTTTGGACGATTCGCGCCAACACACGCGAGCTTTGCACAATTTCGTGCGTCGGTCATGCGCGTGTGTTGTGTCAAATGATCAAATCTCTCCTGTATTCGAACAAGCCGCCTATCTTTACCGATTTACGACCTTCGTTTCGACTCTAACCATCTCTCTCTCTCCCTCTCTCTCTCTCTCTCTCTCTCACACATCGATTTGCGACTTGTTTTTTTTTCTCTCGAATCTCGCTGGAATTTCCTACCAGGGATTATCGTTTGTACGTTAATTACCATACGACCGATGATTATTTTTTCATGAAAACGTAATATTCGAACAGGCACGCTCCATTTCCATGTGAGATGAAAAAAAAGTGTATACGTGGTTTCGTCGATGAATAAAGTTTCAATGAAATTAGTCGACAGGTCGGCCATGTGTCTGACGAGAGCGTCAGGAGGTCGAGAGAGAGAGAGACAGAGAGAGAGAGAGAGAGAGAGAGAGAGAGAGAGAGAGGGGGGGGAGATTTCGAGCAAGCACGGATCGCGTGCTTGACATCCGTTGACAATACATGTATCGTGACTATTTCGCTGGCGGTTTGAGACGACGAGGAAGATGACGGGCGACGTCGCGACGCCCAGCGGGTCACACCCGAATCTTCTCTCGCCGTGCCGCTCCGGAGCTCGCGCCCCGATCACGAAAAACAACGGTCCAGCCGAGATCGCTCTCTCTCTCTCTCTCTCTCTCCCTCTGTCAAATGTTTCCTCCTCCCTCCCCGAATATATCGCCCTTACCGCGTGTTTATTCAAATTTTCCGCCCAAAGGATGAAAAAAAACGCGTTTACGCTCACGACGATGTTTTGTTTTCGGCTCGAACCGGCGATTTCTTCGGGCCACGATCGTACGTCGATGGGCCGAGATAAAAGAGATAAAAGAGATAAAAGAGATAAAAGAGATAAAAAAAACAGCCACGCCGGCCTCGTACGCGAGTGGAGAAAGAAAAAAAGAAGGAAAAGCCTCTTGACACTGCGACACCCGCCCGCCCGCGTCACAAAGTCACAAAGTCACAAAGCACTCGGAGCAAAGCACACCAGCAGCCGAGACACACACGCGGCCGGTGAGAGATTTTTTCCCTCCTCTCGACACCCTCGCAGCCTCCTTGATTCGCCGACTACCTTGGTACATCCGCGCGCGCGGTATCTATGTGTTTCTCCCGGAGATCGGCTGTTTTCGTTTGCACTCGGTTGAGCTCGGCCGCAGGGCCGTCACTCGGCTAATCCGGACCGCGCGTCGTTCGCTCTACGGATGGGACACTTTAGGCTGTTTCAGGCTGCTTCAGGCCGCTCAGGCCAGCTCAGGCCGCTCGTCCAATCGACGAGCCGAAAAAACGCACTCTATTACCGATTGTTTTTTGTTTCCGCGGACGATCGAACAAGCTCTCGCTTCGTCAAGTGCGCGATCAATTCTGACTCGACGAATTTCCAAAAAATTCGGACAATCGTTGTACAAAATCGAAATGAAGTTTCGAGATACGCGGATTACGGGCGTAAGAAAGTTGAGACATTATACGCTATATAGTTGGGACGATACGACCAAGTACTTTTTACACAAAAACCTTTGATCTTGAAAGAGAGAGAGAGAGAGTTCCACGTGCTACATGCTACGTGCGTAATTAATTAATGTACGCGTAGGCGTCTCGGATAATCGAGAATTAATGGGCGCGAGCGGAGCGCCGCGGTAGCCAAAGACGCGAGATCGAGCCTCCAAACTCGTTTACGTACTCTCTGTTTCTGTCGCACCGTGTGCTCGAATGCGCGATAAATCATACGAAAAACACGAGATGTATATAGTACGGTATAAATATGTAAATTTATCGCTCCGCTTGAAGAAGAATCGC